>CAXAJV010000001.1:70433957-71033957 GCA_963969225.1 Xylocopa violacea
GACAAATCTGAAGATTCGAGAATTTTCATTTTTTGCTATTCTTTGTGGAAAAAAGTTACACTTTTACTCCTCCACTTTGCAATTACTCAAATCACAATTTAACTACCTTTAAAAGCAAACTAATTTCGCAAATATGAAACAAATATGGCAATTTCCCCCGCACAACTTTAAATTACTTAATTTCGCAATTTTTGGGCCATCCAAAATGGCATGAACAAGATTCTCTGCAAAGCGTTCGCCACTTTTGTTAAAATTTCTGTTAAAATCGACGAAAACTATCGATTTAATTACTTTTAAAAGCAACCTGATTTCCTAAATATTTGCGAAAGTAAAACAAATATTGCAATTTTCCACACACAACTCCAAATTTCTTAATTTCGCAATTTTTAAGCCGTCCAAAATGGCGTCAACAAGCTTCTCTGCAAAGCGTTCGCAACTTCTGTTAAAATCGACAAAAACTAAGGCTAGCTAAGCAGCTCGATATCTATTCTTTGTAAAAAAAGTTACACTTTTACTCCTCCACTTTGCAATTACAAATATGAAACAAATATCGCAATTTCTCAGACACGACTCCAAATATTTTAATTTCACAATTTTTAAGCCGTCCAAAATGGCGTCAACAAGCTTCTCTGCGAAGCGTTCGCGACTTGTGCTAAAATTTCTGTTAAAATCGACGAAAGCCAAGGCTGGCCAAGCAGTTGGACTGTTTTTATTCTTTGTGGAAAAAGTTACACTTTTACTCCTCCACTTGTAATTACTCAAATCACAATTTAACTACCTTTAAAAGCAAACTAATTTCGCAAATATGAAACAAATATGGCAATTTCCCACACACAACTCCAAATTTCTTAATTTCGCAATTTTTAAGCCGTCCAAAATGGCGTCAACAAGCTTCTCTGCAAAGCGTTCGCAACTTCTGTTAAAATCGACAAAAGCTAAGGCTAGCTAAGCAGCTCGATTTCTATTCTTTGTAAAAAAAGTTACACTTTTACTCCTCCACTTTGCAATTACAAATATGAAACAAATATGGCAATTTCCCACACACAACTTTAAATTACTTAATTTCGCAATTTTTGGGCCGTCCAAAATGGCGTCAACAAGCTTCTCTGCAAAACGTTCGCAGCTTTTGCTAAAATTTCTGTTAAAATCGACAAAAACTAAGACTAGCTAAGCAGCTCGATTTCTATTCTTTGTAAAAAAAGTTACACTTTTACTCCTCCACTTTGCAATTACAAATATGGCAATTTCCCACACACAACTCCAAATTTCTTAATTTCGCAATTTTTAAGCCGTCCAAAATGGCGTCAACAAGCTTCTCTGCAAAGCGTTCGCAACTTCTGTTAAAATCGACAAAAGCTAAGGCTAGCTAAGCAGCTCGATTTCTATTCTTTGTAAAAAAAGTTACACTTTTACTCCTCCACTTTGCAATTACAAATATGAAACAAATATGGCAATTTCCCACACACAACTTTAAATTACTTAATTTTGCAATTTTTAAGCCGTCCAAAATGGCGTCAACAAGCTTCTCTGCGTAGCGTTCGCGACTTGTGCTAAAATTTCTGTTAAAATCGACGAAAGCCAAGGCTGGCCAAGCAGTTGGACCAAAGTTTCTAATGCGCAGGCGTTCGTTATTTCAGGCTGCGATGGCGAATCGGACGAGGGCGGGAGCAAAAGGCGAAGGAGCAGGACCAACTTCAATAGCTGGCAATTGGAGGAATTGGAACGGGCATTTCTGTCGAGTCATTATCCCGATGTGTTTATGCGAGAAGCTCTGGCTGTGAGACTCGAGCTGAAAGAGAGCCGCGTAGCCGTGAGTATAATTCGTTCGCCATTCTTGGGAACTCAACACCAGAACGCTTAGGATAATCCCTCGCGTGAAAAACGAGCGTTCGAGGGAGCTTCAGTCCTCGTTTCGACGCGTTCGCCAAACGAAACCGAGGATTTTTCGGAAAATAAATGGCTCGATTCGAAAACCTGACGTGCTTTGGCTCTATTTAATTTAATTAGTCGACGCGAGTGGTTTTTATAGTCGAAAAACAGAAATAAGTATGGCGATTCTTTTGTAATTATGTGGACAGAAATATTTTTCAAGGAAATTCCAAATTTAAGTATTTCGAAACGAAATATGAATTCAGAAACTGACGAGTCTCGCCTTAAATTGATTTTTATAGTTAAAAGAGAGAAATAAGTATGGCGATTCTTTTGTAATTATGTGGACAGAAATATTTTTAAAGGAAATTCAAAATTTAAGCATTTAAAGGCAAAAATTCAGAAACTGACGAATCTCGACTCTATTTAATTTAATTAGTCGACGCGAGTGGTTTTTATAGTCGAGAAATAGAAATAAGTATGTCGACTGTTTTGAAATTATGTGGACGGAAATATTTTTCAAGGAAATTCAAAATTTAAGTATTTAAAAGCAAAAATTCAGAAACTGACGAGTCTCGTTTTAATTTAATTTAATTAGTCGACGCGAGTGGTTTTTATAGTCGAAAAACAGAAATAAGTATGTCGACTCTTTTGAAATTATGTAGATGGAAATATTTTTAAAGGAAATTCAAAATTTAAGCATTTAAAGGCAAAAATTCAGAAACTGACGAGTCTCGACTCAATTTAATTTAATTAGTCGACGCGAGTGGTTTTTATAGTCGAAAAACAGAAATAAGTATGTCGACTCTTTTGAAATTATGTGGACGGAAATATTTTTCGAGGAAATTCAAAATTTAAGTATTTAAAAGCAAAAATTCAGAAACTGACGAGTCTCACCTTAATTTAATTTAATTAGTCGACGCGAGTGGTTTTTATGGTTAAAAGAGAGAAATAAGTATGGCGATTCTTTTGTAATTATGTGGACAGAAATATTTTTCAAAGAAATTCAAAATTTAAGCATTTAAAGGCAAAAATTCAGAAACTGACGAGTCTCGCCTTAATTTAATTTAATTAATTGACACGTGTGGTTTTTATAGTTAAAAGAGAGAAATAAGTATGGCGATTCTTTTGTAATTATGTAGACAGAAATATTTTTGAAGGAAATTCCAAATTTAAGTATTTCAAAGCGAAATATGAATTCGAAAACTGACAAGCTTCGCCTTAATTTAATTTAATTAGTCGACGCGAGTGGTTTTTATAGTTAAAAGAGAAAAATAAGTATGTCGATCGATATTTTTTAAAGTTTGTGAAAGAAAATTTCAAATTTAAGTGTTTTGAAGCGAAATATGAATTCAGAAACTGACGAGTCTCGCCTTAAATTGATTTTTATAGTTAAAAGAGAGAAATAAGTATGGTGATTCTTTTGTAATTGTGTGGACACAAATATTTTTAAAGGAAATTCCAAATTTAAGTATTTCAAAGCGAAATATGAATTCAGAAACTGACGAGTCTCGCCTTAATTTAATTTTTATAGTCAAAAGAGAAACAAGTATGTCGATTCTTTTGCAAATTTTGCGTTAATCACGTGGAGACAAATATTTTTTAAACTTTGTAAAAGAAAATTCCAAATTTAAATATTTCAAAGTGAAATATGAATTCGAAAACTGTCGAGCTTCGCCTTCATTCAATTTAATCAATTTTTATAATCAAAAGAGAAACAATTATGTCGACTCTTTTGCAAATTTTTGAGTTAATTATGTAAATGCAAATATTTTTTAAAGAAAATTCCAAATTTAAGTATTTCAAAGCAAAATATGAATTCGATAACTGTTGAGTTTCGCCTTCATTCAATTTAATCAATTTTTATAATCAAAAGAGAAACAATTATGTCGACACTTTTGCAAATTTTTGAGATAATTACATAAACGCAAATATTTTTTAAAGAAAAATCCAAATTTAAGTATTTCAAAGCAAAATATGAATTCGAAAACTATCCATCTTCTCCTTAATTCAATTTTCATAGCCAAAAAAGATTCTTTTGCAAATTTTGCGTTAATCACGTGGACACATATATTTTTTAAATTTTATAAAAGAAAATTCCAAATTTAAATATTTCAAAACAAAACATGAATTCGAAAACTATCCATCTTCTCCTTAATTCAATTTTCATAGCCAAAAAAGATTCTTTTGCAAATTTTCCGTTAATCACGTGGACACAAATATTTTTTAAATTTTATAAAAAAAAATTCCAAATTTAAATATTTCAAAGCAAAATATGAATTCGAAAACTGTCGATCTTCTCCTTAATTCAATTTTCATAGTAAAAAAATTGTCTCTTTTGCAAATTTTTGGTTAATCACGGACACAAATATTTTTGAAACTTTGTAAAATAAAGTTCCAAATTTAAATATTTCAAAACAAAATATGAATTCAGAAACTATCGATCTTCTCCTTAATTCAATTTTCATAGCCAAAAAAGATTCTTTTGCAAATTTTGCGTTAATCACGTGGACACAAATATTTTTTAAATTTTATAAAAAAAAATTCCAAATTTAAATATTTCAAAGCAAAATATGAATTCGAAAACTGTCGATCTTCTCCTTAATTCAATTTTCATAGTAAAAAAATTGTCTCTTTTGCAAATTTTTGGTTAATCACGGACACAAATATTTTTGAAACTTTGTAAAATAAAGTTCCAAATTTAAATATTTCAAAACAAAATATGAATTCAGAAACTATCGATCTTCTCCTTAATTCAATTTTCATAGTAAAAAAATTGTCTCTTTTGCAAATTTTTCGTTAATCACAGACACAAATATTTTTGAAACTTTGTAAAATAAAGTTCCAAATTTAAATATTTCAAAACAAAAGATGAATTCGAAAACTGTCGATCTTCTCCTTAATTCAACTTTCATAGTAAAAAAATTGTCTCTTTTGCAAATTTTTCGTTAATCACGGACACAAATATTTTTGAAACCTTGTAAAAGAAAATTCCAAATTTAAATATTTCAAAACAAAATATGAATTCGAAAACTGTCGATCTTCTCCTTAATTCAATTTTCATAGCCAAAAAAGATTCTTTTGCAAATTTTCCGTTAATCAGATGGACACAAATATTTAATTAATTAATCAAAGCACGCAAAACAAACTTCCAGACGCGAATATTTCAAATCCAGACACGAGCTCCAAAAAACTCCGATCGTAATTACCAATTAATGAACAGCGATTCGAGTTGACCACAGTTTCACCCCCCAGAGGGGGATGTAACAGTAAAAAAGGGGTGGACGGTTTTATTGCGACCTGATTTCACGTTTCGTATAGCATTATCCGACGTCCCAGATCGACTGTTCCGATAGGCGTGGATTTATGGCGAGTTCGTCGTCATTTTTCGAGGGTTGATGCCCGACAGACGGGGCGCGGGTGGTTTGATCTCTTGCCTTCGGCCCTTGAGCAGCCCTCGAGGGGGTAGTTAGTCCATCTGCTCGATTCTGAGTGCGGTTACCTCGAGAGAGGCCCGTGGACCGTCCCGTCTGCGTTCGAGGACAGTAAAAACCGAGGAAGAGAGCCATCGTTCGCTTCGTCGACCCTGTCTATTTGAATAATCAACCGAACTGAACTCCTCGACGTCCATTCTTTCGACTTCCCTTCGCCAGCGCAGAGATTTCACTCAGAAATACAGAAATTTGTTGCTACTTCGAACACTTATCGCAGCATTGCGTTGTGGATACAAAGCTTTGATTTTTAAATCCCTAAAAATGATAATAGAATTTTTGATGGCGATTCTTTTCGTCCTCAGTTCGCCAGTGTAGAGATTTCGTTCAGAAATACAGAAATTCTTATTGCAGCATTGTGTTGCGGATACAAAGCTTTGATTTTTAAATCCCTAAAAATGATAATAGAATTTTTGATAGCGATTCTTTTCGTCCTTAGTTCGCCAGTGTAGAGATTTCGTTCAGAAATATAGAAATTCGTTGCTACTTCGAACACTTATTGCAGCATTGTGTTGCGGATACAAAGCTTTGATTTTTAAATCCCTAAAAATGATAATAGAATTTTTGATATCGATTCTTTTCGTCCTCAGTTCGCCAGCGCAGAAATTTCGCTGCTACTTCGAACACTTATTGCAGCATTGTGTTGTGGATACAAAGCTTTGATTTTTAAATCCCTAAAAATGATAATAGAATTTTTGATGGCGATTCTTTTCGTCCTCAGTTCGCCAGCGCAGAGATTTCATTCAGAAATACAGAAATTTGTTGCTACTTTGAACACTCATTGCAGCATTGCGTTGTGGATACAAAGCTTTGATTTTTAAATCCCTAAAAATGATAATAGAATTTTTGATGGCGATTCTTTTCGTCCTCAGTTCGCCAGCGCAGAAATTTCGCTGCTACTTCGAACACTTATTGCAGCATTGTGTTGTGGATACAAAGCTTTGATTTTTAAATCCCTAAAAATGATAATAGAATTTTTGATAGCGATTCTTTTCGTCCTTAGTTCGTCAGCATAGAGATTTCGTTCAGAAATACAGAAATTCGTTGATACTTCGAACACTTATTGCAGCATTGCGTTGTGGATACAAAGTTTTGATTTTTAAATCCCTAAAAATGATAATAGAATTTTTGATAGCGATTCTTTTCGTCCTCAGTTCGCCAGCGCAGAGATTTCGCTGCTACTTCGAACACTTATTGCAGCATTGTGTTGTGGATACAAAGCTTTGATTTTTAAATCCCTAAAAATGATAATAGAATTTTTGATGGCGATTCTTTTCGACTTCCTTTCGCCAGCGCAGAGATTTCGTTCAGAAATATAGAAATTCGTTGATACTTCGAACACTTATCGCAGCATTGCGTTGTGGATACAAAGCTTTGATTTTTAAATCCCTAAAAATGATAATAGAATTTTTGATAGCAATTCTTTTCGTCCTCAGTTCGCCAGCATAGAGATTTCATTCAGAAATACAGAAATTTGTTGCTACTTTGAACACTTATTGCAGCATTGCGTTGTGGATACAAAGCTTTGATTTTTAACAAATTAGCAATTTTATATTGCTGGTGAATGTTAGCAATAGAAACTATTACTGAGCAATTTTCCAGCAATAGAAAATTTCTATTTCAATAGGAAAGTTCAGAGAAATATGCGTTCCTCAAAAAATTGCAATGGAATAAGTTTTTAACTTTCGCAATTAATTCCCTCAGAGGCGACATGCGAGTGCAAAGGGTTAAATCCGCTAAAAATGATACTAGAATTTTCGATTTCGACTCTTTTCGTCCTCAGTTCGCCAGCGTAGAGATTTCGTTCAGAAATACAGAAATTCTTATTGCAGCATTGTGTTGCGGATACGAAGCTTTGATTTTTAAATCCCCTAAAAATGATACTAAAATTTTCGATATTTCTTTTAATTAGGTTGCGTTGAAATATTGCGCGCAGCAAGGAATATTAAAATCTCCACGATTATTAAAGCATGTCGCTTGAGAAAAGCTAATAAATATTTGATTGCATTAAGAGTGGATGCAACCAACTCTCTGCTTTATTAATAATTATGATTGAGTAGCGTTAAACGCATTCGATCTTTGTTACTAATTTTACTACTTTTACTCGTTCTGTGACACATGAAAAACAGTGGTAATTAGAAGCATTGATTAAGTTTCTCGCATCAAAGCTTCACGTTTTCTTTATCCATTGTTACTCCGCAGCAAAGAGGATCCATTTTAATGTCGTAACAGTGGCAAAAGTCGCGAAAATAAAGTGGCACACGAAGGGAATCACCGTGGATGGGTCTGGAAATTACTGGCCGTCAATTAGGCGGCTGCTAATTATTTGAGAAACGGGCACGAGTCATGTGAACGATGTTTAAGCGTGTAGAATTGGAGGTGCGCGCTGCCTGAGCGACTTTCACGCGAAAACGATTCGCGTGGCTCGTCGATTTATCTGGCGATCGAGCTTCCGGAAGAATAAATTAACAGCGGTATCATTCGCGTTTAATTCCGTTCCGTGGTACACCAGTACGTGTTAAAGGAGGGAAGAAAGAGCCCCGTCTCGAGCGATAACATTAAAAAAGAACGTTTTCCCACGAAATCGATTTCCTGCCGCTGACAAATCGCTTCTGCGCATGAAAGGTTCCGCTCTGCACGCGCTCTGATGCCTTCTGTAAGTCATCGCGAATTTTAAGCAACCAGAAGATATTTTGAAGAGTGAAAGAGGAGGGTTTTTCGTTTAAATTTGAAATTTCTCCATGCGTTCAGTAATTCATCGCAAAAAGCTGTTCTAAAGAAGAAAAGAAGATGGCTTCGTCTAAATTTCGACGCGTTCAGCAACTCATCGCGAATTTTAAGCAATCAGAAGATATTTTGAAGAGTGAAATAGGAGGGTTTTTCGTTTAAATTTGAAATTTCTCCATGCGTTCAGTAATTCATCGCAAGAAGCTGTTCTAAAGAAGAAAAGAAGATGGCTGCGTCTAAATTTCGACGCGTTCAGCAACTCATCGCGAATTTTAAGCAATCAGAAGATATTTTGAAGAGTGAAATAGGAGGGTTTTTCGTTTAAATTTGAAATTTCTCCATGCGTTCAGTAATTCATCGCAAAAAGCTGTTCTAAAGAAGAAAAGAAGATGGCTTCGTCTAAATTTCGACGCGTTCTGTAAGTCATCGCGAATTTTAAGCAATCAGAAGCTATTCTGAAGGTCGAAAGAAGAGGACTCTTCGTCTAAATCTAAAATTTCTCAAACACTTTAGTCGCCTGCACAGAATTCTGTCGACGCCATTACGAGTGGCCAAAAAATTGCGAAATTAAAGTCTCGCAAATTGCAACGCTTGTCTAATTTTCGCGTAAAGCAGATTAAAGTTTGCAGAATCAGTATTGCAAAGTCGAACAATAAAAGCGTAATCTTTTCTACAAAGAATACCAAAAACTGAAAATTCTCTTCACAGACTTGTCACCAAAAAAATTCCAAATCGTGTCGCAAATTGCAACGCTTGTCTCATTTTCGAATAAAACAGATTAACGTTTGCAAAATCAGTATTCTCTCAAAAATAATTAATTATTGCAAAGTCGAACAATGAAAGCGTAACCTTTTCCACAAAGAATGATCGTTAATTTAGCGAGCAAAGCAGAGCATAAAGTCTGCTAGAAAATTTGAATATTTCTTTGCTGCGTACGAAATATAATTTTTAACAAAGTCTGCGATGCAAACTTAGAGCTTTAAAGATTTGGAATTGAAAAACTTTAATATTTCTTTTGCTGTGCGCGAAATATAATTTTTAACAAAGTCTGCGATGCAAACTTAGAGCTTTAAAGATTTGAAAAAATATCGAAATTTACCAGAATCGATGAACATTGAAATCATTTAACTTCTTCTAAAAAAATTTGGAAATATTTCGACTTAACGCGAAGACGAAAAACTCGTGGCTGCTCTACAAGAGTTATCTACATATTGGAGTACAATTTTCGGATAAAATACGATGTTCGATTAATTATTGAAACGTATGGAACAATTTTATCACAGAACTGTATCTATGCGCATAAATATGAGCGTCTTATCGAGCCAGGGAGATACAAGAGCGGTTTCGTATCCGATGGGCCGTGAAATTGAGGGACCACCCTTCGCTGGTTCCATCCAAGGCTACCATCGGGTCACAGTGTCGAGTTCCAGCGGAAACGAAAGGGTGTCGCGGACCTTTTCACGTTGCGAAGCGATTTTAACGCAATTTTAGCACCAAAATTCAAGCTACGAAGAGAGAAACCAGTGAAATTTCTCATAGAAGACGCATCTTTTCAACAATTCTAAAAATATTAAAAGATTTCGACTTCTGAGGGACTTCTCTGATCATTAAAGCACAAAATTTGCATTGCAGACATTGTCAAAAATTAAATTAGAAGTGTCGAAATTTATTTGTGGTGCATTGAAAGGTTGAACGTGCAAACAAATATCAAAACTTTCCAATTCTGAAGTTCTCCAATCATTGAAGACCAAAATTGCATCGCAGACTTCGCCAAAAATTAAATTAGAATTGTCGAACTCTATTTAAATTTCTCCAATCATTAAAGGCCAAAATTGCATCGCAGACTTCGCCAAAAATTAAATTAAAATCGTCGAAATTTATTTATGGTGCATTGAAAGGTTGAACGTGCAAACAAATATCAAAACTTTCCAATTCTGAAGTTCTCCAATCACTGAAGACCAAAATTTGCATCGCAGATTTTGTAAAAAATTAAATTAGAATCGTCGAACTTTATTTAAATTTCTTCAATCATTAATGGCCAAAATTGCATCGCAGACTTTGTCAAAAATTAAATTAGAATCGTCGAAATTTATTTGTGGTGCATTGAAAGGTTGAACGTGCAAATAAATATGAGAACCTTCCATTTCTGAAGTTCTCCAATCATTGAAGGCCAAAATTTGCATCGCAGACTTTGTCAAAAATTAAATTAGAATCGTCGAACCTTCCATTTCTGAATTTCTCCAATCACTGAAGACCAAAATTTGCATCGCAGATTTTGTAAAAAATTAAATTAGAATCGTCGAACTTTATTTAAATTTCTTCAATCATTAATGGCCAAAATTGCATCGCAGACTTCGCCAAAAATTGAATTAGAATTGTCGAACTCTATTTAAATTTCTCCAACCATTAAAGCACAAAATTTGCATCGCAGACTTTGTAAAAAATTAAATTAGAATCGTCGAAATTTATTTATGGTGCATTGAAAGGTTGCACGTGCAAACAAATATCAGAACTTTCCAATTCTGAATTTCTGCAATCACTGAAGGCCAAAATTTGCATTGCAGATTTTGTAAAAAATTAAATTAGAATCGTCGAACTTTATTTAAATTTCTTCAATCATTAATGGCCAAAATTGCATCGCAGACATTGTCAAAAATTAAATTAAAATCGTCGAAATTTATTTATGGTGCATTGAAAGGTTGCACGTGCAAACAAATATCAGAACTTTCCAATTCTGAAGTTCTGCAATCACTGAAGACCAAAATTTGCATCGAAGACTTCGCCAAAAATTGAATTAGAATCGTCAAACCTTCCATTTCTGAATTTCTCCAATCACTGAAGACCAAAATTGCATTGCAGATTTTGTAAAAAATTAAATTAGAATCGTCGAACTTTATTTAAATTTCTTCAATCATTAATGGCCAAAATTGCATCGCAGACATTGTCAAAAATTAAATTAAAATCGTCGAAATTTATTTGTGGTGCATTGAAAGGTTGCACGTGCAAACAAATATCAAAACTTTCCAATTCTGAATTTCTCCAATCACTGAAGGCCAAAATTGCATCGCAGATTTTGTAAAAAATTAAATTAAAATCATCGAACTTTATTTAAATTTCTCCAACCATTAAAGCAAAAAATTTGCATCGCAGACATTATAAAAAATTAAATTAAAATCCTCGAACTTTATTTAAATTTCTCCAACCATTAAAACACAAAATTTGCATCGCAGACTTTAATTAAAAATCGTATTATAACTGTAAAAAGATTCCGAAACATCGAAACAACGTTTCTCATCGCAGAAACGAGGGTATCCTCCAAAAATAAGGCAGTGGCGATGGAAAATACCTAAACGGATATCGAAATCCGTCCTCGTCCGGCAAAATGGCCGCCAATCATCGCGCGACGCTAACGAACTGCATCAAAGAGGACCAGTTCTGACAGTGGATCGTAAAGGAGCTTTGAAGAGAGACGAAGAGAGAGAAACCTGTCAGCCATTCGTAGCGCAATTGATTTTTAACCAGCTCTCGTCGCTCCTCCGCTTCTGTTCTGTTAACCCTTTCGCGTTGAGGACAAAGGAACAGGTTGCTGGACGGTTTTTCGAGTAAATATGATAATGGCGTCGCGAGATCGTCGAGAAACGCGCGACGATCGACAATTAACCGAGACAGAAACGAAACGGGGCTGCTGATGGACGACAAAATGGCGCTACCGCGACCAGTCGTTCGATATTTGCGATTCTCCAGCCAATTTGAATGCGCTGAGGAGCTCTGCGATTTTCGAGGCGAGCCTCGCGTGCAATTTATGGCAATCGATTTCGAAATATGTAGTTTACGCAGAGAGAGTCGTTCAGAAAGAGTGGAGAGACGAGTAAAAGTTGTGGTTGGTCTTCTGTTGGTTAGAGTTGAATATTAATTATTTAATTTTTTAATGTTGGAGATGTATTGGAATGTTTGGGTTTTTATAGTGGTTTTAGTCAAGGTTTTCATCTTGACGTAAATGCTCTTGGAAGTATAGAAGAATTCAGTGAAAACACAAAAATAGGAAAAGAAATGTTTAAATGTTTCCATTGAAATTAATTCAATTTTCTATTTCCAAATCTACCAAATATTAAAGCATAGATTTTGTATCGCAGATTCTGCTAAAAATTATATTAGAATTGTAGATATTTATTTAATTGAGAGGCTGCGCGTAGCAACTGTTAACCCTTTGCATTCGACGCTTTCTCAGCAATTTTCCATCGCTGCTAAAAGTTAGCAATAGAAAACTATTACCAAGCAATTTATTAACAATAGAAAATGTCTGTTTCGACAGAAAATTTTGGGAAAACACGCGATTTTTAGATAGTTGCGGTGGAATTAGTTTCTAAGCAATGAAATTCGAGAAAAAAAGAGTTAATTCTTATAGTAGCTTGAGACTAGCGATTTTCTTCAAGATTTCAAAGAAAATTTGAAAATTATTGAATATACTAAGCTTCGAACCTTTCCATGCTTCGTTTTAACTGAAAAATCGAAGCAAACGAACCCATTTGAGGCCAGAAAACATCGTTCAACCAAGCAATTGCGGTGGAATTAGTTTCTAAGCAATAAAATTCGAGAAAAAAGAGTTAATTCTCGTAGTAGCTTGAGACTAGCGATTTTCTTCAAGATTTCAAAGAAAATTCGAAAATTATTGAATATACCACGCTTCGAAGCTTCACAAACCTTCCCTTTATCCGAAAAATAACCCATTTGAGGGCAGAAAACATCGTCCAACCAAGCAACTGCGGTGGAATTAGTTTCTAAGCAATGAAATTCGAGAAAAAAGAGTTAATTCTCATAGTAACTTGAATCTAGCGGTTTTCTTCAAGATTTCGAAGAAAATTTGAAAATTATTGAATTTACTAACTATAGAAAATTTCCATTTCAACAGAAAACTGAGAAAACACGCGTTCTTCAAATAGTTGCGATGGAATTAGTTTCTAAGCAATGAAATTCAAGAGAAAAGAGTTAATATCTAACTCAGTCTCATAGTAGCTTGAGACTAGCGATTTTCTTCAAGATTTCAAAGAAAATTCGAAAATTACAGAATATACCATGCTTCGAACCTTCACAAACCTTCTTACACTTCACTTTAGCTGAAAAATAACCCATTTGAGGGCAGAAAACATCGTCCAACTCGTAAGAGACTAATGAATTCGTAGCAACCAAGCAGATACCAATCGCTTCGAAAATAACAACAGAAAACTTTTGGAAAACATGCGTTCTTCAAATAATTGCGATGGAATTAATTTCTAAGCAATAAAGTTCGAGAAAAAACAGTTAATTCTCATAGTTGCTTAAGACTAGCGATTTTCTTCAAGATTTCAACGAAAATTCGAAAATTACAGAATATACCATGCTTCGAACCTTCACAAACCTTCTCACACTTCACTTTAGCTGAAAAATAACCCATTTGAGAGCAAAAAACATCGTCTAACCAAGCAACTGCGGTGGAATTAGTTTCTAAGCAATAAAATTCCAGAGAAAACAGTTCATTCTCATAGTAGCTTGAGACTAGCGATTTTCTTCAAGATTTCAACGAAAATTCGAAAATTACAGAATATACCATGCTTCGAACCTTCACAAACCTTCTCACACTTCACTTTAGCTGAAAAATAACCCATTTGAGAGCAAAAAACATCGTCTAACCAAGCAACTGCGGTGGAATTAGTTTCTAAGCAATAAAATTCCAGAGAAAACAGTTCATTCTCATAGTAGCTTGAGACTAGCGATTTTCTTCAAGATTTCAAAGAAAATTCGAAAATTACAGAATATACCACGCTTCGAACCTTCCCACGCTTCCCTTTATCCAAAAAATAACCCATTTGAGAGCAGAAAACATCGTCCAACTCGTAAGAGACTAATGAATTCGTAGCAACCGAGCAGATACCAATCGCTTCGAAGATCACCCTTTACGAAAACCGACACCCCGCTTGTAAAACTCAGCTCCCAGTCGGCCGTGTCATCGGTTTATCTCCTCGTGACAATATTTTTTGGCTGCCTCGACTGCAGCGTCCGCAGGGAATTATCTGGCTCGGGGATCGACTATCTAATCTCTGAACAGTCCCTTCGAGGAGACGCACCGGCTGCAACGTGACCTCGTGTCACCACCAGCTCGAGTTTTATCCAGGATCGGTGTTCTCGTCACGGTTCTGAGCCCCACAAAGCCACTGTTCGACGACAACAACGCGAAACGTCGCGCGTCGCGCGGTGATTTCAACCCTCCTCTTTTGTTCTTCAGAACATCTTTTGATTGCTTAAAATTCGCGATGAGTTGCTGAACGCGTCGAAATTTAGACGAAGCCATCTTCTTTTCTTCTTTAGAACAGCTTCTTGCGATGAATTACTGAACGCATCGAGAAATTTCAAATTTAGGCGAAAAACCCTCCTATTTCACTCTTCAAAATATCTTCTGATTGCTTAAAATTCGCGATGAGTTGCTGAACGCGTCGAAATTTAGACGAAGCCATCTTCTTTTCTTCTTTAGAACAGCTTCTTGCGATGAATTACTGAACGCATCGAGAAATTTCAAATTTAAACGAAAAATCCTCCTATTTCACTCTTCAAAATATCTTCTGATTGCTTAAAATTCGCGATGAGTTGCTGAACGCGTCGAAATTTAGACGCAGCCATCTTCTTTTCTTCTTTAGAACAGCTTCTTGCGATGAATTACTGAACGCATCGAGAAATTTCAAATTTAGGCGAAAAACCCTCCTATTTCACTCTTCAAAATATCTTCTGATTGCTTAAAATTCGCGATGAGTTGCTGAACGCGTCGAAATTTAGACGAAGCCATCTTCTTTTCTTCTTTAGAACAGCTTCTTGCGATGAATTACTGAACGCACGGAGAAATTTCAAATTTAAACGAAAAACCCTCCTATTTCACTCTTCAAAATATCTTCTGATTGCTTAAAATTCGCGATGAGTTGCTGAACGCGTCGAAATTTAGACGCAGCCATCTTCTTTTCTTCTTTAGAACAGCTTCTTGCGATGAATTACTGAAAGCATGGAGAAATTTCAAATTTAAACGAAAAACCCTCCTATTTCACTCCTCAAAATATCTTCTGATTGCTTAAAATTCGCGATGAGTTGCTGAACGCGTCGAAATTTAGACGCAGCCATCTTCTTTTGTTCTTTAGAACAGCTTCTTGCGATGAATTACTGAACGCATGGAGAAATTTCAAATTTAAACGAAAAACCCTCCTATTTCACTCTTCAAAATATCTTCTGATTGCTTAAAATTCGCGATGAGTTGCTGAACGCGTCGAAATTTAGACGCAGCCATCTTCTTTTCTTCTTTAGAACAGCTTCTTGCGATGAATTACTGAACGCATCGAGAAATTTCAAATTTAAACGAAAAACCCTCCTATTTCACTCTTCAAAATATCTTCTGATTGCTTAAAATTCGCGATGAGTTGCTGAACGCTTCGAAATTTAGACGAAGCCATCTTCTTTTCTTCTTTAGAACAGCTTCTTGCGATGAATTACTGAACGCATCGAGAAATTTCAAATTTAGGCGAAAAACCCTCCTATTTCACTCTTCAAAATATCTTCTGATTGCTTAAAATTCGCGATGAGTTGCTGAACGCGTCGAAATTTAGACGCAGCCATCTTCTTTTGTTCTTTAGAACAGCTTCTTGCGATGAATTACTGAACGCATCGAGAAATTCCAAATTTAAACGAAAAACCCTCTTCTTTCACTCTTCAGAACATCTTTTGATTGCTTTATTGCACGCTTTGATTGCACGGTTCTGAGCCCCGCAAAGCCACTGTTCGACGACAACAACGCGAAACGTCGCGCGACGCGCGGTGATTTCAACGCCTGGTTTCGCGCGTCGCTTCTCGCGCTGCGAGCCGCCATTGTTGCGAGTCCTCGATTCTATGGCGATTAATTGGTCCCACGTAGAACAGTTTCGCGTTCCTCGATTGCGAAGCACAAGTGGATTTTTGTTTTTTTCACTGCGTAAGTTTGAAATCGCCAGAGTCGAGGACGATGTTTAAGTTTGGAAAATGTAGGCGAAGTGAACGAGTTAATGCTTGGGGAAAAGAAATAAATTACTGAGAACTAATGAATAGTCGCGTGTCTTCTGTAATTGTATTTTAATTTCTTAACTCGCGTGAAATCTGAATTTTAAAGAGAAGAAATGGATTTAGAAGATACTTGCGTTGCATAATTTTAAAATTAGATTAGATTCATAATTGTAGACTTATGCTTTAATAATTGTGGAGATTTGGAAGTTTGCGTGTTTCTTTCAATATTCGCAATTTTCATTTTTGCGAAGAAACGTGTGAATTTCGCGTATCTTCTGTAATTGTCTTTTAATTTCTCAGCTCGCGTGAAATCTGAACTTTAGCGAGAAGAAATGGATTTAGAAGGAATTTGCGTTGCATAATTTTAAAATTAGATTAGATTGATAATTGGAGACTTATGCTTTAATAATTGTGGAGATTTGGAAGTTTTACGTTTTACTGAAAACATGTTTCTTTCATTTTTGCGAAGAAACGTGTGAATGTCGCGTCTCTTCAGTAATTGTCTTTTAATTTCTCAGCTCACGTGAAATCTGAACTTTAGAGAGAAGAAATGGATTTAGAAGCTACTTGCGTTGCATAATTTTCAAATTAGATTAGAATGATAATTGTAGACTTATGCTTTAATAATTGTGGAGATTTGGAAGTTTTACGTTTTACTGAAAACATGTTTCTTTCATTTTTGCGAAGAAACGTATTAATGTCGCGTCTCTTCAGTAATAATAACTTAAGTAAACAATTTTAAGATTAGCTTAAATCGATAATTGTCGACATATGCTTTAATAATAGTGGAGATTTGGAATTTTAATTTTCATTTTTGCGAAGAAACGTATTAATGTCGCGTCTCTTCAGTAATTGTCTTTTAATTTCTCAGCTCGCGTGAAATCAGAACTTTAGCGAAAAAAAATAGATTTAGAAGCTACTTGCGTTGCATAACTTAAATTAACAATTTCAAGATCAACTTAAATCGATAATTGTCGACTTAAACTTTAATAATTCAGAAGATTTGAAAGTGGAGACTACGTGCAACACAATTACAGTAGTAGACATGGAAAATAAGACTAATTATCGATTATTTCATGCGATATCGAGGTCTAGCGAGCGTCTGCCATTTCGTCGACGCGAATCGATTCCAGAGAACGCATTCTGCGTCCACGTATTCTGCATACGAATAGCTGGCGTGTAATAAACCGAGCAGCCACGACTGAATACCAATCAACCTGCTGCCTGTAATTATCGCAGTGCCAAATTGCTTTCCACTTTTCGCTGAACAAAGTAGCATCGAAGTCGCTGCGATAACATTATCGACGTAAATCACGCTGAAGCGGTTTTAAGCTAATTACTCGAACCACGCGCGATGGTTCCCAAGTGGACCACGTTTCGAGGCGACCTTCTTATCCTGCTCTTTTATGGACGCCTCTCGCTGCTTGTAAACGAGCGACTAGAAAAAAAAAAAAGGTGTTACACGTTTAGTGAAAGCACGTGGTAATCGTTGGTGTAGCTTGTTAGCCGTTATCAGCCAGCGATAATTTCCAACAGTGGTAATAACGACGATGCGACGTTTCCTGCTTGTCGATTTAACGCGGTGCAGCTGTTAAGCTGTCTTTCCTCTTGATAATAAGAAAAGTCGAACATCTGTGCCAGTAGTACTTAAAATCCACTTTTTTCCTGTTTGTTACACGCTTTCGATGATGGCTACGAGTTGGGAAAATAATGCGTCGTTCTTCATTAAACATAGATCGACTATCGTTGGGGAATTCGCGTGTTTGATTGGATAAATGCTGTTTTAAGGACGCCAAGCGTGTTCGCCATCTTTCTCTGTGCCACTTTTTTGTTCGCGCGTGATTCGTGCGTCAGAAATTAATGCAAACAAAAGTGAGGATTTGATTTAGTTGAAAAATGGAAAACATGCATTTCTCCATACTTTGCTTTTGCTAATTAGTCAGACGATGTGAATTTTTATTAGCAAAAGTTGGAAATTGCATTCATTCACGATTGAAGTCAGAAATCATCGCGAGACTAAGAAAATGGCGAATTATCAGCTATTTCGATGCGACTTTTTATTAGCAAAAATTTGGGAATTAAAGCGTGAAAATTAACAGAAACTTCACTCTGAAACATCTAATTTCTATTTATTTTACTCTCGTTTGCTAAAAATCATCGCAAGACCAAGAAAATGGCGAATTATCATCTGATTCGATGCGATTTTTTATTAACAAATTTTGGGAATCAAAGCGTGAAAATTAACAGAAACTCAGATGATAATTTCCACTCTGAAACATCTAATTTCTATTTATTTTACTCTCATCTACCAAATAACCTTCGCAAGACCAAGAAAATGGCGAATTATCGTCTAATTCGATGCGACTTTTTATTAACAAATTTTGGGAATCAAAGCGTGCAATTTAAAAGAAACCCAAACGATAATTTCCACTCTTAAATATCTAACTTCTATTTATTTTACTCCCTTCTGCAAAAAACCATCGCAAGACCAAGAAAATGGCGAGTTATTATCTGATTCGATGCGACTTTTTATTAGCAAAAGTTTGGGAATCAAAGCGTAAAAATTAACAGAAACTCCACTCTGAAACATCTAATTTCTATTTATTTTACTCTCATTTACCAAAAACCATCGCAAGACCAAGAAAATGGCGAATTATCATCTGATTCGATGCGATTTTTTATTAACAAATTTTGGGAATCAAAGCGTAAAAATTAACAGAAACTCCACTCTGAAACATCTAATTTCTATTTATTTTACTCCCTTCTGCAAAAAACCATCGCAAGACCAAGAAAATGGCAAATTATCTGATTCGATGCGATTTTTTATTAGCAAAAATTTGAGATTCAAAGCGTGCAATTTAAAAGAAACCCAAACGATAATTTCCACTCTGAAACATCTAATTTCTATTTATTTTTCTCTCATTTACCAAAAACCATCGCAAGACCAAAAAATGGCGAATTATCCGATTCGATGCGACTTTTTATTAGCAAAAATTTGAAAATCAAAGCGTGAAAATTTACAGAAACTTAGACGATAATTTCCACTCTGAAATATCTAATTTTTATTTATTTTACTCCCTTTTGCAATAAACCATCGCAAGACCAAAAAATGGCGAATTATCCGATTCGATGCGACTTTTAATTAGCAAAAATTTGAGATTCAAAGCGTGAAAATGAACAGAAACCCATCTAATTCCTATTTATTTTACTCCCTTTTGCAATAAACCATCGCAAAACCAAAAAATGGCGAATTATCCGATTCGATGCGACTTTTAATTAGCAAAAATTTGAGATTCAAAGCGTGAAAATGAACAGAAACCCATCTAATTTCTATTTATTTTACTCTCGTCTGCCAAAAACCATCGCAAGACCAAGAAAATGGCGAATTATCCGATTCGATGCGACTTTTTATTGGCAAAAATTTGAGATTCAAAGCGTGAAAATGAACAGAAACCCATCTAATTCCTACTTATTTTACTCTCGTCTGCCAGAGACCGCGGAAAAACAAAAAAGAATCGCGAATTATCATCTCGCTCGTCCATAAATACGCGTCATATCCAGTTTTATTATCGTTTCGGACAACATCCACGGAATAATATATTTAACTCTTAGACAATACTTTATCTTGGGTTATGTAATGGCGAATGAAATTGAATGATGCTCGCCAATTAATATTGCTTATTCCCAGCTGGCGATTAACTCGTTACTGCGACACACTAATCGTGCGATACTTTATCGAGCATCGCCACAATTAAACCGACTCGTTACTTCAATATTAATTCACCAACTTCTTCGAGACTTCTTAAAAGACGATAAAAATCGCGACTCGTTCCAAATTCTCATTCCACGCGAACGCAATATTTTCTATCGCCAATCAACGTTTATTAATAATTAATTTAGTGGTCTAAGCGTTCTTCGAGTGCTCTAAATTCGTTCGAGCTCGCTCGCAGAAGAATTAACCGGAAAACAGCCATTCGTTCCATCGCTTTATCCGCTTTATCTCGAGTAATTAAAAGCGCGTGGAGACGCGGGGCGGTCAGAGCGGTTAAATATCGAAATTACACGAAGAAGGGCAGCGGAGGAAGCAACGACCCCCTGGGGTGTCTTGATTCATGGCCGAGTTCTCAGCCCTTTGTTCGCGTGAACGCTCGCTGCGCGAGGCCACGATTTAAGCCCAGCGTGAATATCGTCCGCGGTGCAGAAGAAGCACGGAAAGAGGCGGAAAGGGGTTGAAAAGGTGGCTGAAAAGGATGAAGACATTAGTTGTCGCTGGGAGCCAGTATGCGGCGCTGTTATCACGCGAGCCACAGATCAATACACCCTCTGACACCCTCCGCGACGTCACGTGCCCTCGCGATTACTTAGCCTCTCGTCTTGCGTCCCTTCGTGGCCGAGAACAAGCCAGATTGAATCAACTTAAACTGCGAAAGGCGTCTCTTCGAAGAAACTCGGAGTTTCTTCATCCATTTAAGATGGATTGCGCGCCGTAATTTCAAAAAGTTTCGAATAAAAGGTGTCTCAGAACTGGGTGAACAGGAAATTTGGTATTGGTTTCGATTTGGTCCCCAAAATGAGTGATTCGAAGAAGCTACCGCATTGATATTTCGTAAAAGAAGTTGTCGAGAGATCCATTTCTAGCAACGCCAAGGCAAAAGTTGCGAAACACTTTCCATTTGCACGAAAAAATGCGAGCACTCGCAAAGATTGCGTTTCTAAAAAAGTCCAATCCGAAAAGAAATCCAATTTTTCTCGAGAACATTTACGTAATATCCTCGTCGTCTGTTTCCAGGTATGGTTCCAGAACAGAAGAGCGAAATGGAGGAAGAAGGAGCACACGAAGAAGGGACCAGGAAGGCCAGCGCACAACGCTCACCCTCAGAGTTGTAGCGGCGAGCCGATTCCACCAGAAGAATTAAGGCGAAAGGAGAGAGAAAGGCGGCAGAAGAAGTTGCTGAAGGCCCTTGAAAGACAGCAGAGGAAGCTAGCAGCGAAGGTAACTACCAGACCCCAATACCAGCACCTCGAACAATACCAATAACCAAATTACCACTTTCCACCCGCATTGGCTCTGCTTGTTATCAGTGGCTTGCGTTTAGTTTATCACAGAAAGTGTTCATAAAACTAGAAAACTATGTGTGGACCACCAGTGGTTCACGTCGCCAGATGAAACCAATACTGTGGACCACCAGTGGTTCACGCAGCCAGCTGAGAACAACGCTGTGGACCACCAGTGTCCAGCATCCGCAACGCTAAACGCAATCCACGTCGCTAGAACCGAGACAAGCCACCTAATTAACCCATGAACCATTTAAATCCAGATACCAGAAGACACGTCAGAACCGGAAAACGCAATGTTCTCGTTCCAGGGAATCACGGTGGACCTCTCGACGCTGCGCGCCGAATGGGAGTCGCGTAGCGCCGCTGCGTCCGGCGGAAACTCGCTGAACGGAAGCCTGGGCAGTTCCTTCAACCATCTGAGCAACAACAACGAGAGCAGCAGCGTGTCAGGGTCCGGGAACGACGCGAACGAGGAGATCGACGTGGTGGGCGGCTTGGACTCTTGCAGCGAGAGCGGCAGCGAGAGGGTGGACTCCGCAGCGGACGGTTCCGTGGACGGGGAGTGTTATCCAAGGCTAAGCAGCGGCAGCGTGGACCAGGTCGAGCCTCGAAGGTCCGCGAACCAGGTGGCTGGCAGCCTGCAGAGCCCCAACTCCAGCCTGAGCCTGGACCACCTGAACCACCAACAAGGGATCCACCACTGGGGCCTGAGCCTGCTCGAGAGAAGGCGGGAGCTGGTGGGCATGAACGGAGCCAGTGCGCCGCGTCAGACAACGAACAGCAACCCTGGAAGGACGCCGGTCAGACAGCAGTCCAGCGAGGAGGAGGTGCAGAACAGCAGCATAGACCTGTCCGTGAAAGGCAGGGAGGAAAGGAAGAGGCTGAACCCGTTCTCCATCGACAGCCTGCTGGGCAACAACAGGACCAGCACCCCTGGGATCCACAACGAGTACAGGGCCTCGACGCCCACCCTGTCGAACGGGAGGGAGTCCTGCAGCTCGACGTCGCCGATCTCTGTCCCGACATCGCCGTCCACCACGTAGTGAACCAACTGTTCCTCCGTGTGGTCGAGTGTGCGCGAGTTTACCCTGGTGTTAGACAACGAAGCGACGGGCCAGTTCCGCGGAACGTTCCGCCAAGAGGACTCAACGAGAGGGTCAGGGATAGGGACGCTTTAGAGTAGCATGGTATTATTGGTCTTCGAGATGGGGGGCAGTGTCTCCTGTTGGGAGGTCGGTGAGGGGGTTTCTTCGACGTTTAGGCGTGGATTGCTCGAGGTGGTCTCAATGGAGGGAAGCTTATATCAGTTTCGACATATCTGCATCGGGTGCGCTCTGTTTTTGTCCTGCGTGTTCGGCTGTGGAGATCGAGAGACGAGAATGTGCAATTAGAAGCGCGAGGGCGCGTGGGTGCGAGAGAGCGACAGACTGCGCGTGTATTTAATGTAAATAGCTGCGAGTATGGACGGTTCCGTTTTATTTAATTGATCCTAGCCGATACCCCAGTGTTCGTCGAGTCGCGGATATTATTTAAAGCAATAGAGATTTCGCCTGGCACGCGTGTATATACGGACATAGAGATTAAAAGAAAAAAAGAAAAAAAAGCGGGATTTTAGGCGGCGCGCGGTTAGGAGGATGCTGAGAATAAAGACGCGGTACAAAGCTGAATTACGGGATATATCTCCCCTTTTTTTATGTCGTACGAGCGTGCGTTTTGCGCGAGAGATATCGAAGATCGATGTGGATGACGAGGAGTGTGAGAGTGAGAGAGAGAGCCAGAGAGAAGGGAATGTTACGAGATGCCATAAAATCTGGGATGCGAGACAGTATCTACCGTATATTCATTTCAAATATATTAATTTATTCTCAACACTATACGCACGATATCGTCTGGTCAATCTACCCTAACTCGACCTTTCCTTCCTCCTCCTCTGCAGTTGCTGCGTCGATTGTAAAAGGTAAGTACGAACGATTTTATTACCTCGCGAAAAAAAAGTTGATGCTAGAAAAATAGATCATAGTTGGAAGTATGTTTGTTTGTATTTTGTGAGAAATATTATTGCCTAACAAGTTATCGCAATATGAATAATAAGTCCTTCTTTACTATTTTTCACTTCTCTCTTCACGAAAACCCTCAAATATTTCTTAAAAATATTAAAACTACATTTTTTCGAAAAAGATTGTAAGATGTTGCTTTTTTATTTTACGAAAACACGATTTTTCGTTTGTGTTTTCTGAAGGAAATCTCTTTCCTTTAATTATTATTAAGTCATGTTGGTGTTAATCGGATCTGCAGCCATAATTACTGTCGCAATTCTATTCTGTACACGTCTAATCACTAATTACTAATTTTTTTTAATAATAATAACCTAAAACCTTCCAAACGAACAATAAAAATACGATTTAACACTATTTGCATCTTTGATTGATCTGAAACAAACACGATATTCATTTCTTCGCATGCATCCTCGAAAAAGATTAGCTACACATGTATGTAATTACACATACATGCAAAAACGATGGACAGCCAGCAATTACTACAACGAACTCGTATTAATCTTCTTGGAGAGAAACATTTTCACTGCTCAATGCAAAAAGTAAATGAATGATACATTTAGCTTCCAAAAGAATAATTAAACGACTTGCTCTACATTCCATAGTCTTGGATTTACGATATGGTGGAAACTTTCAGCAATGCAAAATTGTTCTCTCTGTAAATGAGCAATTATTGCAACGCAAAGCAGAACAATTAACTAATTAAATTAACTGAAACATGGAAGAGAAGTGTTCGAAACTTTCTCACTGCAGACAATCGCGAAGTCTTTATCCTTAATTATAAATATAGAAAATGAAGATTTTACGCAGCCAAAAATTATTAACAAACATCGAGTTGGATCGCAACTGTAACTCTGAATGAATGTCAGAAAAATTTGCGGGGTCAGATTAGATTAAGCGGTAATATTTTTAATGAAATTAATCAATGCGAGCTAATTAAACGAGCCAGTTGGACGATCCCATCGCACGTTTGCAAAATTGATAACACTCTAAATCCCGCACGATTTACAGCGTTCTGAAGTTTATAAAACGTGCAACGCACACACACGCGTCCCCAAAATATACGACGCGTCGTATCGCAGACATATTGCTCCAGCACGGAATATCACGCGCAGAATTATATTAAATTGCGTTCAAAGATTCATCAGCGCGGATCCAAAACGTAGTTCCGCGAAACAAAACCGTAGAAATTAGTTGGAATGAATTCTGATAACTTAATTAGCATAACGTCAGCCATATCCGAGCGAGGCACACGCCAGAAGAGGAAGAGCCACTGAAAGGCGAGAGAAAACGCGCGAAATTCGAAAGCAATCGGACTCGCTCCCGGTAAATCGTTGCAATTTTTACAATTTCGCCCGCGTTTAGTCGCCATTTTATATTCACAAGCTCCCCAGCGTTGTTTTAAGCAGGCTTGCGGGGATTGGCGGTGAAAAAACGCGGGCTTTTTCCGCTGGCAATAAAAGAGACAGCGGCGTTTATAAATTCGCGGAATAGGAAGAGTAATGGGCGGACGTAAAACAAATATGGAGCACGAATTCGCGTATGAATATGCATAGGAAATAATATATCAGCCTTCCGTCGTCGTATATCAAATTTACATACAAACCGCGATCTGTTAATTTTATATATGGCGCTTTACTTTAGATTACTTCCCACCAATTTTTGCTCCACCCCCACTCTGGCTCCTCGTTTTTTCGCCAGCTCTTTTTTTTTTCCCCCATTCCGCAGATCCTCGATTTCCCTCCCGCGGCCAGAAAATGTCAAGCGAACCGCGACGCAATTATTATTCACGAGAAAACGGGCCTTCGACCGCGTCGATTATGGCGCGTCCAATTTTTTAATAAATATTTATGAATTTAATTCGCCACTTCCGATCGATGCGATATCACGAACGCGATTGCTGTTGCTGAGAATCAAATTGATAATTCGTTGGTTTTTGTCTTTAGCGTTGAAATAGTTTCCGTTTATTGCATAATTATAGAAAATGAATTTTTAACGTTTTACGGAAAAATTTTGGTGGTTTGAGAAGGAAAAGGGTGAGTTTGGTCTTCGAGGATCGACTGAGCGCTCTGTTAACCGCGTTAATTCCTTTCGCAGTCTGTAAACGATAATTATTTTCGACTTCGCAAGCATGTATTATCGCACGAACGAGGCGTGTTCGTTACTGAATTATTTTATACCCCGTAAGCAGAAGAAGTAGTTATGTTCCTTTCAGAGAATCGCAGTGTTTTACACGTTTTCTACCAATTAAAATCGCGCTTGGCTAATTAATTCTATCGATGCTGTTTCGAATGGTAATTTCGAACTCGCAGCTTTATTCGCTTCTTGCTACTTTCTAGGCAAATAAATTTGCAGATGAAGAAACGAAATATTGCAAATAATCGTTACGGAACATTCTCCAAGAAATTATTCAGTATTAATGGTAATTTCTTTCATTTTAATTAGAGTAATTGCTTCGCGGTGTTGCGCTAGTTGCAGCAACATAATCAGACATCTAAAAGACAATACTTTAAGCTAGCATAGTTGAAAAGCTGAAAAATAAAATAACTAAGAGCTCCACGCATGAATTCTTTCAAAATTTTCAATAAGATAAGAGAGAACCATATTTATCACTAAAAACTGAATGTTACTTTTAAAATGCAGCTTGCATTGCCACTGTTATTCGATTTCCATATCACAGAGTGTCTTTTAAAGTTCTCTCAATCTAGAATCCACGCTCCATCATCTCACAGCAATAATAAACCAACATTATTAAAGCAACACAATAAAAAAGCATAAATAAAGTAAGATCTGATTCGTACCATAGACAAAGTACATTATTTAAACATTCCCAGAAAATTTTTAAGTAATAATTCCAAGTACTATGCTTCAGAAAGAATATTTAAAAGGTACTTACGTATTATCCTGCAATTAACAATTATTAATGAGTATTATGAACATTGAAAGCATTCAAACTCAAAAAGGAAGCCACCTACATCCTGAAGAATCATTCAAGAAACAACTCGAAAGATTCTTCAGCATCGCAGAAGCTCAAAGACATTCTATCATCCACCATGCACTCCATCAAAACCAACTTCCGCAATTTATCAGTCAAAAAAAGACTTAACAAAGATGTTTGAATGAATGATAACGCACAAAGGGGAGAAAATCAGTATTCTTCTGTCTTTCTTCTCGGCTATTGTGCGCTGTTGATGAAATAACCCTCCCCTGCGCGTCCCCGCCTCGCGATGACGGTAATGGTTATCATTGTAATTCATAAAATATCCGACAAACAAAGCTAATAGGCGGCGCGCGCGAAACAATTAACGAAACGATTGTTCTCCTCCTGAGGTTGATTGAGAGAAGTCTCTTTGATGACTGCGGAAGGTGCGCAAGCTCAAGGAATAATTAGTGGCTGATTATAAGCGGATATCGTGTCGCGAAGCGATTATAGTGTGAATTGTGGTAATTGATCAAGATACGGTTTCAGACTTCAATTATCAGCACTGAAATTTGCATTATCGTTCCTTCTTTTGTAACTGAGGGCTTCTCGAAGTCAATGGATGGGAATATCGTTAAATATGCCCAGCATACGACTGAATTTGGACGCAATTTTTATAAAAAAAATGAACTTCTACTTGCGACTTTGCGTTTAAGAAAGTTGCATCTTGTTTGGAACAAATTGCTGCTCACTGAATTATGCAAACACGAGCTGACGCTAGGATATAATTTTCTGTTGCAATTGTTCGTGGTTTTCTGCATGCAGAAGTTCATTAATAATGCAACGCCGTAAAAAAGTATAAATGATGTGAAGTCTGGTTTGTGTCGCAAATAAAGTGCGTTATTTAACCAATTCTGGACAATTTTTGTGCAATAATTCTGAATACGATGTCCCAGAAAGAATATTCATAAAACACTTAAAGTATTATAATGTAATTATGAATATTCCTCTATTTTCTTAAAAAAACCACCCTCATTCATTTGATATCAGTCGTGCAAAAACACCCTGTACGCCATCTCGCATTATTTTTTATAATTTCAGACATTCAGTGAAATAAAAAGTTAATGTATCAAAATTCTCAGCAATTCTGCTAATAAAGAACGAAAACAAAGCATCTATGCATCAACATTCAATAACAGTGACGAAATGCAACCTCGACTTGCTATGTATCATCGAAAAAAACAAAACAAAACAAAACAATTGAGAGCGTGAAACCAACACTTACAACAAAGAAACATAACGCAGTGCATCTTTCGAACTGATTCCAATATTCAAAACAAACAATCAAACACTACGAAATTTGTTAAAACTTACCTTGCATTTGTGACGATTCGCATCAGGGAGACGAATATCTTACGTAACAAGTGCAACATGGCGTCCTCTTCTTTTCTTCGTCCCTCGAAGAGGAAACGCTACCAGTGATTCGAAGGGGGCTTCGTTAAATCGCAGACACTTATTGACGCCTTAATTCTTCGTTAAAACTGCACGCGAAAGGGTAGCGATTATATAACAATGATATTGTCTTTATGCACGTGCTGTCGTTACAACGCAGCACAGCTTTCGAACTTATCTGATATTTAGAACGATAAACCTACAAAATGCTATGAAATTCGTCTAAACATACCTCGAAATAGTGACAATTCTCAAGAGAGACAAGCTTCTTACGTAACGACACTTGCAACATGGCGTCCTTTTCTTTGTCATTCGAAAAGAAACGACACTTCGAGCATGACGTCCTCTTCTTTTCTTCGTCCCTCGAAGAGGAAACGCTACCAGTGATTCGAAGGGGGCTTCGTGAAACCGTGGACACTTGTTGAAGCTTTCATTCTTCGTTAAAACTGCACGCGAAAGGGTAGCGATTATATAACAATGATATTGTCTTTATGCACGTGCTGTCGTTACAACGCAGCACAGCTTTCGAACTTATCTGATATTTAGAACGATAAACCTACAAAATGCTATGAAATTCGTCTAAACATACCTCGCAATAGTGACAATTCTCAAGAGAGACAAGCTTCTTACTTAACGACACTTGCAACATGGCGTCCTTTTCTTTATCCTTCGAAAAGAAACGACACTTCGAGCATGACGTCCTCTTCTTTTCTTCGTCCCTCGAAGAGGAAACGCTACCAGTGATTCGAAGGGGGCTTCGTGAAACCGTGGACACTTGTTGAAGCTTTCATTCTTCGTTAAAACTGCACGCGAAAGGGTAGCGATTATATAACAATGATATTGTCTTTATGCACGTGCTGTCGTTACAACGCAGCACAGCTTTCGAACTTATCTGATATTTAGAACGATAAACCTATAAAATGCTATGAAATTCGTCTAAACATACCTCGCAGTAGTGACAATTCTCAAGAGAGACAAGCTTCTTACGTAACGACACTTGCAACATGGCGTCCTTTTCTTTGTCATTCGAAAAGAAACGACACTTCGAGCATGGCGTCCTCTTCTTTTCTTCGTCCCTCGAAGAGGAAACGCTACCAGTGATTCAAAGGGGGCTTCGTGAAACCGTGGACACTTGTTGAAGCTTTCATTCTTCGTTAAAACTGCATGCGAAAGGGTAGCAGTTATGTAACAATGACACTCGTTACAACGCAGTAAATCTTTCGAACTTATTTCGATATTTCAATTAATCGAACGATAAACCTACAGAACGCTATGAAATTCGTCTAAACATACCTCGCAATAGTGACAATTCTGAAGAGAGAGACAAGCTTCTTACGTAACGACACTTGCAACATGGCATCCTTTTCTTTATCCTTCGAAGAGAAACGACACTTCGAATATGACGTCCTTTTCTTCGTCTCTCGAAAAGAAAACAACACCAGCGTCTCAAATGCGATTCGAGGTGGGCTCTGTGAAACCACAGACACTTATTGACGTCTTAATTCTTCGTTAAAACTGCACGCGAAAGGGTAGCGGTTATGTAACAATGACGCTGTCGTTATAACGCAGCAAATCTATCGAATTTATCCCGATCTGACACTGTCTCATCGTTATAACGCAACGCATCTTCTAATATTCGACACGATCCATTCGACACAATCAATTAATCGAATAATAACCATAAAATTTGTCAAAACTTACCTCGCAATATTAATGAACGTCTGACGTAACACTCCCATCACTCTGTCCTCTTCTTTCCTTTGTCTCTCAAAGAAGAAGAGACACTAGCGACTCGAAGGGGGTATCGTGAAACCGCGGACACTTGTTGCCTCGATTCTCCAACGCTAACATACAAAGGGTGGCTGTTATAAAACGAGAACACCGTCTCAATACGTGCTGTGTTCGTTCACTCGATACGATCGATTACAAAACGCTACGAAATTGATCAAAATTCACCTCGTAATAATCGCGACTCGCAACGGGGGAAAACAAACGTCTTACGTAACACTCTGAACATGGCGTCCTTTTCTTTTCTTCGTCCTTCGAAGGGGGGCTCGTGAAATCGCGAACACTTGTTGCCTCGACTTTCCAACACTGACATACAAAGGGTGGCGGTTATAAAACGAGAACACCGTCTCAATACTTGCTGTCACAACGCATCTTGGATTCGTTCACTCGATACGATTAATTACAAAACGCTACGAAATTGATCAAAACTCACCTCGCAACGGGGGAAAACGAACGTCTTGCGTAACACTCTGAACATGGCGTCCTTTTCTTTTCTTCGTCCTTCGAAGGGGGGCTCGTGAAATCGCGAACACTTGTTGCCTCGACTTTCCAACACCAACATACAAAGGGTGGCGGTTATAAAACGAGAACACCGTCTCAATACTTGCTGTCACAACGCATCTTGGATTCGTTCACTCGATACGATTAATTACAAAACGCTACGAAATTAATCAAAACTCACCTCGCAACGGGGGAAAACGAACGTCTTACGTAACACTCTGAACATGGCGTCCTTTTCTTTTCTTCGTCCCTCGAAGGGGGGCCTCGTGAAACCGCGGACACTTGTTGACGCCTCGATTCTTCGTTAAAACCGCACGCGAAAGGGTGGCGGTCGAGTATAATGACACCGTCTCGACGCACGTGCTGTCGTCGTCGCGCAGCGAACAATGACTGGCACGTAAATCATAGTGGTCAGGGGAGGGGAGGGGGTCACGTGTGTTATTATCGCGGTGCGCGCAGTGCGTCGCGAAAATATCCAGGCTCGTTTCGTATCCAAAGGATTAATACCAGCTCGTTAATTCTCCGCCTCGCGAGGACGCTGTCAGTCGTGCGCTCGTGCCTCGTCTTGTTGCAGGAATTCGAAAGGTAAGCGAAAAGTTTCGTCGAAATTAATTCTTTTTTACCGCCGCGGACGATCACGTTTTGAGAGGCTGAGCGATTTGTTGGCTATTATTAATCGCGCCTGGCGAGGATCAAGCTGGGAATCCATTTATTATCGAAGCTTATTAGTTTATAAGACGATACTTTTTAACCCTGCGAGTAGGGTTATGTAAATGACGTCGCTTATGCGTGATTCGATGCAAACTGAGCCTTTTCTCGTGTCAATAGTGGCTCAGAAACATTACGAAATGAAAAGTGATGCATGTTTATGGAAAAATTTTGGTAGAATTTGTTGTTTTATCGCTGCAATGGTTATGTTTGAGAGGCAGAGCGATTTTTTGACTATTATGAATCGCGTCGAGCAAAAATAAAGCTGGAATCTTTTTATTATTTTATAAGATGCTACTTTTTAACCTTGCGAGTAGTGTTATGTAAATGACGTCACTTATGCGTGACTCGATGCAAACTGAGCCTTTTCTCGTGTCAATAGTGGCTCAGAAATGTTATAAAATGATAAGTGATTCGTGTTTACAGAAAAATTTTGGTAGATTTCATTTTTTTGCCATTGCAATGGTTATGTTTGAGAGGCAGAGCGATTTTTTGACTATTATGAATCGCGTCGAGCGAGAATGAAGCTGGAATCTTTTGATTATTTTATAAAATGCTACTTTTTAACCTTGCGAGTAGGGTTATGTAAATGACGTCACTTATGCGAGACTCGATGTAAACTGAGTCTTTTCTCGTGTCAATAGTGGCTCAGAAATGTTATAAAATGAAAAGTGATGCATGTTTATGGAAACATTTTGATGGATTTCATTTTTTTGCCACTGCAATGGTTATATTTAAGAGGCAGAGCGATTTTTTGACTATTATGAATCGCGTCGAGCGAGAATGAAGCTGGGATCTTTTTATTATTTTATAAAATGCAACTTTTTAACCTTGCGAGTAGGGTTATGTAAATGACGTCACTTATGCGAGACTCGATGTAAACTGAGCCTTTTCTCGTGTCAATAGTGGCTCAGAAATGTTATAAAATGAAAAGTGATGCATGTTTATGGAAACATTTTGATGGATTTCATTTTTTTGCCACTGCAATGGTTATGTTTGAGAGACAGAGCGATTTTTTGACTATTATGAATCGAGTCGAGCGAGAATGAAGCTGGAATCTTTTGATTATTTTATAAAATGCTACTTTTTAACCTTGCGAGTAGGGTTATGTAAATGATGTCACTTATGCGTGACTCGATGTAAACTGAGCCTTTTCTCGTGTCAATAGTGGCTCAGAAATGTTATAAAATGAAAAGTGATGCATGTTTATGGAAACATTTTGATGGATTTCATTTTTTTGCCACTGCAATGGTTATGTTTGAGAGGCAGAGCGATTTTTTGACTATTATGAATCGCGTCGAGCGAGAATGAAGCTGGAATCTTTTGATTATTTTATAAAATGCTACTTTTTAACCTTGCGAGTAGGGTTATGTAAATGACGTCACTTATGCATGACTCCATGTAAACTGAGCCTTTTCTCGTGTCAATAGTGGCTCAGAAATGTTATAAAATGAAAAGTGATGCATGTTTATGGAAACATTTTGATGGATTTCATTTTTTTGTCACTGCAATGGTTATGTTTGAGAGGCAGAGCGATTTTTTGACTATTATGAATCGCGTCGAGCGAAAATGAAGCTGGAATCTTTTGATTATTTTATAAAATGCTACTTTTTAACCTTGCAAGTAGGGTTATGTAAATGACGTCGCTTATGCGTGACTTGGGACGAATTGACACTTTTCTCATGTCAATGGTGTCTCAAAAACGTTATCAAATGAACAGTGATTCGTCTTTACGAACAAATTTCGGTGGATTTCATTTTTTTGCCACTGCAATGGTTATGTTTGAGAAGTAGAGCGATTTTTTGACTATTATGAATCGCGTCGAGCGAGAATGAAGCTGGAATCTTTTGATTATTTTATAATATGCTACTTTTTAACCTTGCGAGTAGGGTTATGTAAATGATGTCACTTATGCGTGACTCGATGTAAACTGAGCCTTTTCTCGTGTCGATAGTGGCTCAGAAATGTTATAAAATGATAAGTGATTCGTGTTTACAGAAAAATTTTGGTAGATTTCATTTTTTTGCCATTGCAATGGTTATGTTTGAGAGGCAGAGCGATTTTTTGACTATTATGAATCGCGTCGAGCAAGAATGAAGCTGGAATCTTTTGATTATTTTATAAAATGCTACTTTTTAACCTTGCGAGTAGGGTTATGTAAATGACGTCGCTTATACGTGACTCGATGTAAACTGAGCCTTTTCTCGTGTCAATAGTGGCTCAGAAATGTTATAAAATGATAAGTGATTCGTGTTTACGGACAAATTTCAGAGGATTTCATTTTTTTTGCCACTGCAATGGTTATGTTTAATTTTTTGACTATTATGAATCGCGTCGATCTTTTTATTATTTTATAAGATGCTGCTTTTTAACCCTGCAAGTGATAGTGTCTCAGAAATGGAAAATGATTCGTGTTTATAATTAACTTCGCATTTATTAATTTAATTAAGTAAATACGAGTGTTCCTGTTGTGCATGCGCGAAGTTAGTAATACTTAAAATGGTAATGCGAAGCTGTCGAAGGAATTCTCTCCTTAAAAAATGCTATTATTATATTCAATATATTACAATCAAAACATCGAAAAGAACATGTTATTTATTTTAATTTTTCTTAAATTTTATAAACATCAAAAAAGATACTCTTCACTTCGAACACCAAAGTGAAAATTCCAAATTGGAGAATTCTCTGCGTCGAATTCCAATAAAAACATCGAAAAGAACATGTTATTTATTTTAATTTTTCTTAAATTTTATAAACATCAAAAAAGATACTCTTCACTTCGAACACTAAAGTGAAAATTCCAAATTGGAGAATTCTCTGCGTCGAATTCCAATAAAAACATCTCAAAGAACATGTTATTTATTTTAATTTTTCTTAAATTTTATAAACATCAAAAAAGATACTCTTCACTTCGAACACCAAAGTGAAAATTCCAAATTGGAGAATTCTCTGCGTCGAATTCCAATAAAAACATCGAAAAGAACACGTTATTTATATTAATATTAAATTTTATAAACATCAAAAAAGATACTCTTCACTTCGAACACCAAAGTGAAAATTCCAAATTGGAGAATTCTCTGCGTCGAATTCCAATAAAAACATCGAAAAGAACATGTTATTTATTTTAATTTTTCTTAAATTTTATAAACATCAAAAAAGATACTCTTCACTTCGAACACCAAAGTGAAAATTCCAAATTGGAGAATTCTCTGCGTCGAATTCCAATAAAAACATCGAAAAGAACACGTTATTTATATTAATATTAAATTTTATAAACATCAAAAAAGATACTCTTCACTTCGAACACCAAAGTGAAAATTCCAAATTGGAGAATTCTCTGCGTCGAATTCCAATAAAAACATCGAAAAGAACATGTTATTTATTTTAATTTTTCTTAAATTTTATAAACATCAAAAAAGATACTCTTCACTTCGAACACCAAAGTGAAAATTCCAAATTGGAGAATTCTCTGCGTCGAATTCCAATAAAAACATCGAAAAGAACACGTTATTTATATTAATATTAAATTTTATAAACATCAAAAAAGATACTCTTCACTTCGAACACCAAAGTGAAAATTCCAATTTGAGGAATTCTCTGCGTCGCATTCCTCGTCTCCAACGTCGCGATTAGAAAAATAAAATCGCAGCAGGCTGTTCTTCTCAGAATTCGGAAGAAATAATTATCGCGAGTACTTTAAACACAAAAATCGGTGGATCTCGCCTTACGTGGCTCTAGCCAGTAATACTTTGGCCTTCCTGGTAGCTATCTTTTATTCATTACGCCTGTTGCTCTATTAACTCAGCGCATGATCGCGGTTACTCGCAGTTGTACCTCTTTCGAGTGCCGACCGTGCAATTACGTACGCTGTTAATTTATGCCCGCAGCCAAAGTGCGCGCGCTCGAGCCGTCCATGTTGGTACCACCTCGACCAACTACTCTGCGTTTAACCTTTCATTTGCGCGCAGTCCACGCGCGTTTCCAACGTCGCCGTGCGAAATTTAAAATTCTCTCGCGATGGAAGGCAGCGCCCAGCCGATCGAAAGTTCGGCTCTCGTTGATTAAGCGATGCGCACGGTCTCGTTGCCCTCTTTGCCGAGCCGTTCGCCGTTTCAAGGTTCCTGGAGTACGCGTAATTTCACGTAGCGAGGCTCACCTGGTGCTCCGCGCACAAAGCCGGCAATTTCAGCATTTAATGGGACGTTGAAGCGCGATTTCTTAATTAGCGCGGTCCCTCCGTCGGCTGAAATTCTGAAAAAGAAAGGAAGGAGGACGGGACGAGGGACTTTCACGACCAGGCGGATCGTAAACGCGAACAAAGCGTTAATTGTACCGCGTCTTGGCAATGCGAAACGATTAGAAATTGTTTTCAGCTTTACAATGCGTATCTAAAATGGTTATCGCCGCTGGTAATCGCTGGCTGATCGCGTTACGAGTAATCGTCCACGGTCACGAACATAATTAACCGCTCTTCCGATTCTCGTACCAGCGAGCGTTTTACAAATTTCACGTGTACGGGACGTTAAGCAGAATTGGCTGCTGACTTGGTTCGTGACGTGCAAAGTGACTATGATTTCCTGAATTAAGCGATACCATCGGTGAGAGAATGGTACCGCGAGTGGTATCGAAAAATGCTGAGCTCGATCGAGCGGCTACTCTTTGAAGAAGGTGTTTCTGGCGGTAAAAGTTGGCTCAGTGTTTCTTTGGAACAAAAGATGGCTCGCATAGAAATGCAGGATATTTATTAATAAGAGACACATGCGATAAATCGAAGATCAGATAAAATTCTCAATGACGCACAATGAACAACTGACTTGATATTTTAAAACGTTCATTCGAGAAACTCGTTCGTTCGTTCTTAAATTATTTATTGCATTATACTTCTGAGAGCATTTGCATAATAATTTGTAAATTAATCGCTTCGCTGCATTCGCCATTCTTGATGCACATTCGAAATCTTGTTTGACGAGTTCTGTTAAAAAAGAAGACGCGCTGATGTCGCAATAAAAGTAGAGATTGGAAATCTAAAATTATTCCGTTTTTAAATAAAAATTTCTACTTCTTGATCTGATTTATCAATATATTAATTAAAACACTGAGAGTCGAAAATTCCCATTTCCAATTCCCCCAAAAACCGCCTCTCTAATTAAAACGTCATCGTAACAAGTTCTTTTCATTGACACTTCGAGCCTCGAGAACGAAAAATAATTACTAAACGAACACAGAGTGCCAGCAAGTACTGTTTCTCGTTTCCTGTCCAAAAAATCGTGCACGACTGCAATGCAGCGAGCAGGTGCGTTAATATGAAGAAGAAATCGTTTCGTGAGCTGTCGATGTTTCAATTTCGAACAGTGCGTGGTCTGAAATATCGAATATTAATTATCTGACCCTCCAAACCCAAATTTCTTGGAACAATCTTGGAACCACAAATCGTAACAAGTCTACGCGAGATGATTTCTCCAAAAAGTAGCAATTTGAGGTATAGATTTAATTTCGTTCCACAGCATTCTGTTAAATGAAAAGAAAAAGAAAATTCCTCTGTCTACGTGGTCTCTTTATTTCCCAAATTTCTCTGTTTGGCTGAAACAGTTAACCCTTTCGAGACTGCTCCCTCTTATTTCCATTTGATTTCCTCTCGCACACGGTGCTCAATCCTCTCTAAACGATAAAAGTATCAGATCCCTTCTCGAGGGTGTTAATAAATTTCTGCGAACACCGTCCGTGCTAATTATCGAAATAATTGTCGTAAAAGACACGTCGTGCGACAGCGGAACAACTGTCGGAGTTATCGAAAGTCGAGGCGAGCCCTGGGCCATTGGAAGGCCCAAAACGACAGCCGTTAACGTCGATACGGTTTATGTTATTGAAATAATGACGAGGCGAGCGTAGAGGCGATACAGGCGACCCGATATCGACAATAAAGGCGTCTTTCTTAACGAAGCGATCAAGGATCCCATAAATCCTCGGATTATTAATACCTGGCAGTCTCGGTGCGTGAATCCGGCAGGTGGTTGGCTGGCCTCTAATCGCGATCCAGGAATAATTTACACTCGTACCGCTCGGAAGCCATCGCAGTCCTTAACGACTATCGTCTCGCTTTTGCGCGGTTTCCTCTGACGAGATGAGAGAGCACCAGGTGACTGGGCGATACCTCGCCACGATACGATCTGTGATTTTTAATTAGAATGGCTCAATATCGGACGATCCAGCGCGCCAAACGCGGATCGTGTCCTGGTTTTGGCGGAGGAGAGTTTCTGGGATGCTCGCGAGTTGGAAAAGTTGACGAGTAGTCGCGAAAAGTGTTTCAGATTTTGTAATTCGTTTCGTGCAGATTTTTTTCTTGTTTAATATTTGGAAATTGCGAAATTGGGGAGTTTTTATGGTATTTTGCTGAGAAACTTGTGCATTCTCTTTTACAATACTGTTTTGTTTCGCGTTCGAAGAATCTTTGTCTTTGGCTTTCTTTTTCAGGGAAAATATCTCAACGCATACAAAAATTGAGAAATTTCTTGAGTGTATTTTGTTGAGAAATTTCTGCATCCTCGAATTCTACTGAAAAATTTCTGCATATTTGAAATATCTTGGCTTTAATTTTGCTTTTCAGAGAAAAAATCTCAACGCATACAAAAATTGAGAAATTTCTTGAGTGTATTTTATTGAGAAATTTCTGCACCCTCGAATTCTACTGAGAAATTTCTGCACGTTTGAAATATCTTGGCTTTAATTTTGCTTTTCAGAGAAAAAATCTCAACGCATACAAAAATTGAGAAATTTCTGCATCCTCGTATTTTATTGAGAAATTTCTGCATTCTAACATTGTACTGAGAACCATTTTACACCCCTGTTTCACATTTGAAACATCTCTGTCTTCGATTTTCCTTTTCAGAGAAAAAATCTCAACGCATACAAAAATTGAGAAATTTCTGCATCCTCGTATTTTATTGAAAAATTTCTGCACCCTCGAATTCTACTGAAAAATTTCTGCATATTTGAAATATCTTTGTCTTTAATTTTGCTTTTCAGAGAAAAAATCTCAACGCATACAAAAATTGAGAAATTTCTGCATCCTAGTATTTTATTGAGAAATTTCTGCACTCTAGCATTGTACTGAGAACCATTTTACACCCCTGTTTCACATTTGAAACATCTCTGTCTTCGATTTTCCTTTTCAGAGAAAAAATCTCAACGCATACAAAAATTGAGAAATTTCTGCATCCTCGTATTTTATTGAAAAATTTCTGCACCCTCGAATTCTACTGAAAAATTTCTGCATATTTGAAATATCTTTGTCTTTAATTTTGCTTTTCAGAGAAAAAATCTCAACGCATACAAAAATTGAGAAATTTCTGCATCCTCGCATTTTATTGAGAAATTTCTGCACTCTACCATTGTACTGAGAACCATTTTACACCCCTGTATCACATTTGAAACATCTCTGTCTTTGATTTTGCTTTTCAGAGAAAAAATCTCAACGCATACAAAAATTGAGAAATTTCTGCATCCTCGTATTTTATTGAGAAATTTCTGCATTCTAACATTGTACTGAGAACCATTTTACACCCCTGTTTCACATTTGAAACATCTCTGTCTTCGATTTTCCTTTTCAGAGAAAAAATCTCAACGCATACAAAAATTGAGAAATTTCTGCATCCTCGCATTTTATTGAGAAATTTCTGCATCCTCGCATTTTATTGAAAAATTTCTGCACTCCAACATTGTACTGAAAACTATTTCACACCCTTGTACTGTCTCACATTTGAAACCCAAATCTTAAGCTACAAAAACTCAACCAAACTCAGATCACAAACCACAAGACTCGCTCAATTTCCAGAACACCCGACTCTCCACAACCCAGCATCTCTCCCTCCATCAATTGGAATCCCAACCAGATTAACGACCCTGATCGTCCGCGACCACTTCCGCCATGGCGAACGCCTCGATGCCAACCCAACGTTTAAGCATCCCACAGAGAAACCGATAATCTGATGTCCCATACGACATTATAATTAATCGAAACGCTCGAAACCCAAATCTTAAGCTACAAAAACTCAACCAAACACGGATCACAAACCACAAAACTCGCTCAATTTCCAGAACACCCGACTCTCCACAACCCAGCATCTCTCCCTCCATCAATTGGAATCCCAACCAGATTAACGACCCTGATCGTCCGCGACCACTTCCGCCATGGCGAACGCCTCGATGCCAACCCAACGTTTAAGCATCCCACAGAGAAACCGATAATCTGATGTCCCATACGACATTATAATTAATCGAAACGCTCGAAACCCAAATCTTAAGCTACAAAAACTCAACCAAACACGGATCACAAACCACAAAACTCGCTCAATTTCCAGAACACCCGACTCCCCGCAACCCAGCATCTCTCCCTCCATCAATTGGAATCCCAACCAGATTAACGACCCTGATCGTCCGCGACCACTTCCGCCATGGCGAACGCCTCGATGCCAACCCAACGTTTAAGCATCCCACAGAGAAACCGATAATCTGATGTCCCGTACGACGTTATAATTCAATCTACGCGACAGTCTAATCCCCTTTCGACTCGCGTTCCGGGTCCACGATCCACGATGGATCTCTGGTCGACTCGCAAGTTGGTCGAGGCTCGCGAGTACGTCGAAGCAACGATCGACCACACCGAATCTACGCGGAGACTCGATCCTTGGCTCGTTATCCGCGCTGGTATCCGCGAGAGGGTACGCTGGGCGTTCGCGGACAAGGTGCAAGTCGATCGAGACCGATCCAATAGATCAGGCGGCAGATTCCTCGTCGGTTATTACGAGAGGTCGTAGGTCGATCGCTCGCATAAACCATTTAGCCCCGATCGAGCATCGATACCGATATTTCCCAAAGGTATCGGCTATCTGCGCGGTCGATCTTCCGCTCGACAAGGCCCAGCTTTTTCTTTAACCCCCACTATATCACGTCGCTGTTTCTGGCTGCGAGGGAACGACTCCACCCACCCATGAAACAGATTTAAAGCTTCGACTCGGGGATCGTCTTTGTTCAGCGTGCAGGGATGGATAGTTTTGTCTATTATGCGCTTTCAGCGGTTTTTTAGTTGTGCTTGAATAGGGGTAGGTGTAATAATGCGCGTTACATCAGTAACAACGTGAACTCAAAAAGAGATTAGAGTTTCAAATTTGTAAATAGTGTTTAATCTGACTCGTAACAGTGATAAGCTTTTGAGGCCATCGATCATTGTATACTTTCTATGCAAAAGATAGTTTTGTCTATTATGCGCTTTGAGGGGTTTTTTAGATACGTTTTAATGTTTTGGGGTAGGTGTAATAATGCGTGTTACATCAGTAACAACGTGTCCATTAATATTTCAGCGTACCATATAAATAGACATAATATAACAATAAAACAGATTAGAGTTTCAAATTTGTAAATAGTGATAAGCTTTTGAGGCCATCGATCATTGTATACTTTCTATGCAAAAGATAGTTTTGTCTATTATGCGCTTTGAGCGGTTTTTTAGTTGTGCTTGAATAGGGGTAGGTGTAATAATGCGCGTTACATCAGTAACAACGTGAACTCAAAAAGAGATTAGAGTTTCAAATTTGTAAATAGTGTTTAATCTGACTCGTAACAGTGATAAGCTTTTGAGGCCATCGATCATTGTATACTTTCTATGCAAAAGATAGTTTTGTCTATTATGCGTTTCGAGCGGTTTTTTAGTTGTGCTTGAATAGGGGTAGGTGTAATAATGCGCGTTACATCAGTAACAACGTGAACTCAAAAAGAGATTAGAGTTTCAAATTTGTAAATAGTGTTTAATCTGACTCGTAACAGTGGTAAGCTTTTGAGGCCATCGATCATTGTATACTTTCTATGCAAAAGATAGTTTTGTCTATTATGCGTTTCGAGCGGTTTTTTAGTTACGTTTTGATGTTTTGGGGTAGGTGTAATAATGCGTGTTACATCAGTAACAACGTGTCCATTAATATTTCAGCGTACCATATAAATAGACATAATATAACAATAAAACAGATTAGAGTTTCAAATTTGTAAATAGTGATAAGCTTTTGAGGCCATCGATCATTGTATACTTTCTATGACCATTTTATTTCCAATCTAAGCAGCTTCCATTTTTATTCTGGATGTTCTAAAGAAAGGTCAAGGTGCGTGATAAAATTATTACCTGTTACGAACAAACGTTCGAATTGTTAGAGAAATGGTTAAAAATGGCTAAAATATTGTTTATCTGGCAATTTGTTTTTCGTTAAATTTATAGTAGGAGCATCTATCCTGTGTTTGACTCGTTATATTTCAAAATTTACGTTTGCATTGATTTCTGTACTTTAAGCTCTGTATTTGGATCGATTTCTATATTTTAAGATCTGTGTTTGGAGCTTCTTGATTTGTTAAGTTTATGAAATGTGGGAAGGTTCAATTTCTGGACTTAGAAATCGTGTTTGGATCAATTTCTATATTTCAAAATCTACGTTTGGATCGTTTTCTGTACTTTAAGCTTTGTATTTGAATCGATTTCTATACTTTAAAGTCAACATTTGGATCGATTTCTATAGTTTAAGATCTGTATTAGAACTTTCTCGATTTCTTAACCCTTTGCACTCTTTCCCAGTAATTTTCTATTGCTGGTAAAAGTTAGCAACACAAACAATTACCAAGCAATGTACCAGCAACAGAAACCTTCAGTTTCAATAGAAAACTGTGGAGGAAACGTGTGTTTTTCAAAAAGTTGCGATGGAATAAGTTCGTAACCTTTGCAATTAAGTCCCTCAGAGGCGAAATCCGAGTGTAAAGTGTAAAGTAGTTTAAGTTCTGTACTTCAAGATTTATGTTCGAATCAATATCTACACTTTAAGTTCTACATTTGAATCAATTTCTATACTTTAATACCTGCATTTAGATCTCCTCGATTTATTACAATTATGAAACAAGGTACAGAAGATCCAGTGTCCCACTAAAGAATTTCTGCATCACAAACACACAACAATTATCACAGAAAGAAGAAGTATCGCCTTTACTCATCACTGATCTCTATCTCCGCCATCATTGAACGAGCGCCTAAAAAACGATTGTCTACTACAATAAAAAGAGCGCATCAGACGAAATTCGTACAAAATCTGATGCATCAGCTCCTCGTCTTCGAGGCCAGCAAACATCAGCCTTAATTGAAAATCGAGCGTCGAATTTTTACGAACAATCGCGAGATGAAATCTTCAGGAACCCGAAGACAATCGCGAAGTAACGCACCAAGCAGATATTATCGTGTACGTAGACGGCCGCGATCGAGAATCGATTTGGCAGGAAAGTGAATTGAAACGAGCCGCCTGTGGGGTCCCAGCGTCCTCAGTTTCCTCGACGAGGAGACCAGGTCCTCCCAGTCCGCTGGCGCTGGTATCTGGCATCTTGGACCGAAAGTTTCCTAATAAAATTTCTCCCCGCCAGTCGAGACCGTTGCCAAAAGCGGCTATTAATTTTTTATCTCGCATCTCCTCGCCTTCCACCGCTGCTCGTCGCTTTTCAATACGGCGGCCATAAAACGTCGCTGGTCGACGACGCCGTCTGTCCGCCATTACGCGCGCATAAATCGATACGAGGATCTCCTCCCTCGTTCCTCGAGCCCTCTTCCCTGGATCTTGCCGATCGATCCTTGGCCAATTTCGTTCGACGCCTGCTAATTCGCGACCGTTTCCGTTTCGAGGAACCGCTACTGGTCGAACGATCCGACTTAATGGCCGACAGAGCGCTTCCGCACGGACCATCGCGGATTGTTAATAACCCCTGGCGCAGAGCAAGGTTTTGGGGAAAATTTCTGGGACGGAACGGACGGGATTCGTTTCGTGAGATGGTTGGATTGGAAAGTGTTGGGTCTTGGTTGAGATTTTTTGGAATATCGTGAATGGTCTGGGTTTTGTGCAGTTCAGTTTTAGGAGTATTTGGTTTCTTCTGGGTGTTAGTTGTGTGGTTTCTTTGGTAAATTAGCAGTGTTTTGGGGATAGTTTCTGTGCTAAAGCAGAAATTTGAGAGTATTTGGTTTCTTCTGGGTGTTAGTTGTGGTAGGAGTAGTTTAGTGACAGTTTCTTTGGTAAATTAGCAGTGTTTTGGCGATAGTTTCTATGCTAAAGCAGAAATTTGAGAGTATTTGGTTTCTTCTGGGTGTTAGTTGTGATAGGAGTAGTTTAGCGACAGTTTCTTTGGTAAAATAGCAGTGTTTTGGGGATAGTTTCTGTGCTAAAGCAGAAATTTGAGAGTATTTGGTTTCTTCTGGGTGTTAGTTGTGGTAGGAGTAGTTTAGTGACAGTTTCTTTGGTAAATTAGCAGTGTTTTGGGGATAGTTGCTATGCTAAAGCAGAAATTTGAGAGTATTTGGTTTCTTCTGGGTGTTAGTTGTGGTAGGAGTAGTTTAGCGACAGTTTCTTTGGTAAATTAGCAGTGTTTTGGCGATAGTTTCTATGCTAAAGCAGAAATTTGAGAGTATTTGGTTTCTTCTGGGTGTTAGTTGTGATAGGAGTAGTTTAGTGACAATTTCTTTGGTAAATTAGCAGTGTTTTGGCGATAGTTTCTATGCTAAAGCAGAAATTTGAGAGTATTTGGTTTCTTCTGGGTGTTAGTTGTGATAGGAGTAGTTTAGTGACAGTTTCTTTGGTAAATTAGCAGTGTTTTGGCGATAGTTGCTATGCTAAAGCAGAAATTTGAGAGTATTTGGTTTCTTCTGGGTGTTAGTTGTGGTAGGAGTAGTTTAGTGATAGTTTCTTTGGTAAATTAGCAGTGTTTTGGCGATAGTTTCTATGCTAAAGCAGATATATTTTAGCAATATTTTGGCAATAGTTTCTTTGCTAAAGCAGAAATATTTTAGCAATATTTTAGCAATAGTTTCTATGATAAATTAGCAATATTTTAGTAATATTTTAGCAATAGTTTCTATGTTAAAAAAGCAATATTTTAGTAATAATTTCTATTGCTAACGTCTCGAATATTGCTATTACTAAAATAGTAATACTTTAGAAGTATTATTGCTATTTTAGCAAAATTTTAGCGATATTATTGCTGCTTTAGCAATATTTTATGGTAGACGTCGAAATAGCTAGTCGAAACAAAAGTGGAGCAGACGAAGTGTACACAAAGGAGGATCATTCAAAGACGCAAGACTCACAAACGAAGCCCAGTGTTTCTTAAAAGCAACAATGTAATAGTATCAAACTTAAAGCTCGAACTATCGTCCAAATAAGAAACTCTTTACTCTTCGACTGAAACGAAAGTGGATCGACCAAAGCGTACACAAAGGAGGATCTTTCAAAGATGCAAGTCTCACAAACGAAGCTAACGCAATAATCCAATAGTATCAAATTTAAAACTTGAACTATCGTCCAAATAAGAAACTCTCTACTCTTCGACTGAAACAAAAGTGGAGCAGACGAAGCATATGCGAAGGAGGATCTTTCAAAGATGCAAGAGTCACAAACAAAGCCCAGTGTTTCTTAAAAGCAACAATGTAATAGTATCAAACTTAAAACTTGAACTATCGTCTAAAAGAGAAGCTTTCTACTTTTTGACTGAAACAAAAATGGAGCAGACGAAGCGTACACAAAGGAGGATCATTCAAAGAAGCAAGAGTCACAAACGAAGCCCAGTGTTTCTTAAAAGCACCAATGTAATAAAAAACTCTCTACTGTTCGACTGAAACGAAAGTGGATCGATCGAAGCGTACACAAAGAAGGATCTTTCGAAGATGCAAGACTCACAAACGAAGCTAACGCAACAATCCAATAGTATCAAACTTAAAACTTCTTGAACTATCGTCTAAATAAGAAGCTTTCTACTCTTCGACTGAAACCAAAGTGGAGCAGACGAAGCGTACACAAAGGAGGATCATTCAAAGACGCAAGACTCACAAACGAAGCTAACGCAACAATGTAATAGTATCAAACTTAAAACTTCTTGAACTATCTGCGAAGGAGGATCTTTCAAAGATGCTAGAGTCACAAACGAAGCCCAGTGTTTCTTAAAAGCAACAATGTAATAGTATGAAACTTAAAACTTGAACTATCGTCTAAAAGAGAAGCTTTCTACTTTTTGACTAAAACAAAAGTGGAGCAGACGAAGCATATGCGAAGGAGGATCTTTCAAAGATGCAAGAGTCACAAACGAAGCCCAGTGTTTCTTAAAAGCAACAATGTAATAGTATCAAACTTAAAACTCGAACTATCGTCCAAATAAGAAACTCTTTACTCTTCGACTGAAACGAAAGTGGAGCAGACGAAGCGTACACAAAGGAGGATCATTCAAAGACGCAAGAGTCACAAACAAAGCACAGTGTTTCTTAAAAGCAAGCTTCAAAGCAATAATGTAACAATATCAAACTTAAAGCTTGAACTATCATTCGAATAAGAAACTCTGTACTGTTCGACTGAAACGAAAGTGTATCGATCGAAGCGTACACAAAGGAGGATACCTTTCGAGGGTCCGATTCTTTCTCCCGCGGTCAACGTTCTTAAACAATCGGCTCTGTTCGCAGCAATATCGCCGATAAGTATCTCAAGACGCCTCTCACTCTCTCTCAGAGCCATGAGCTATGATCTACGTAGTGGTATGTGGTACTTGGATGGCGGCCAGCCAGAAGTAAATCTAAGGTTTACGAGGCAGCACCGCCTCTTACTAGCACCTCCTCGAGGGCTCCCCAAACTTCGACGTGGTAGCGTCTCGAGCGAGGACGAAGGGAAATAAAGAGAGGAGAGCCGCGCTCGTTGCATGGCCGCCTCGTAATTCTCATAATAAATCGTCCCGGAGAACCGACGGCGCAAAAGGAATCACCGACCTCGAAGGAGGAGGATCGCGGCGAAACAGATCGGGGCCAACAATAGATCGCGGCTGATCGCGAAACAATCGTTGCTGAGAAACGTTGTAATAACTCGCGTCCAGGGCAGCTTTGAGCCGGTCGTTCATTTCTGCGATTACACGCTCGATAGTCGACGCTCGGATGGATTTACTTTGCTTCGATTGAATCCGCCATTGCGATCGGTTATCGTTGCTTCGCGGGATTTCGAGGCCCTTTCGAGGCAATTTTTAAGGTTTTTATTCAATTTTTGTTCGACAGGGTGCGTAGAATTGAAGTTCACAAGCTTTCCATGCTTGGAGAACAAAGTCACTGCTGACTCTGCTTAGTTTTGGACCTTATCTTCGACTGAACCTTCAATTGCGTTCGTTCCAACCCTCTATTTTACAATTCTTCAAGATTATTACACACTTGAAACTTCTTTTGAAGCAATTTCTACTTTATTATCTAATTTTTGTTCACATGAATGCATCAGATTGAAATTAACTCGCTTTCCACGCGTTGAAAGGAAAGTCACGACTGAATTTGCTTAGTTTTAGAGGTTAAGCTCGATTTCGATTACAAAACCATAAAACTGAAGTTCACTCGCTTTCAAGACCAAAGTCACCACTGACTCTGCTTAATTTCATATCTTATTTTCGACTCGACATTCAATTGCATTTGTTCCAAGCCATCGTTTCACAATTACATAAGATTCTCACATGCTCGAACCTTCTTTCAAAGCAAATTTCATTCTTACAAACCCATAAAACTGAAATTCACTCGCTTTAGAGACCAAAGTCACCACTGACTCTACTTTTGCGACTTCAGCTTCATCCAAACCTTCAATCGCATCGTCTCAAGCCACTATTTTACAATTCTTCGAGATCATTACACGCTTAAACCTTCTCTCGAATCAAATTTCATTCTTACAAACCCATAAACCTGAAGTTCACTCGCTTTCAAGACCAAAGTCACCACTGACTCTGCTTAATTTCATATCTTATTTTCGACTCGACCTTCAATTGCATTAGTTCCAAGCCATCGTTTCACAATTACATAAGATTCTCACATGCTCGAACCTTCTTTCAAAGCAAATTTCATTCTTACAAACCCATAAAACTAAGGTCCACTCGCTTTCGAAACCAAATTCACCACTGACTCTACTTTTGCGACTTCACCTTCAATCGCACCGTCCCAAGCCACTATTTTACAATTCTTCGAGATCATTACACGCTTGAACCTTCTCTCGAAGCAAATTTCATTTTTACAAACCCATAAAACTAAAGTCCACTTGCTTTCAAGACCAAAGTCACTACTGACTCTACTTTTGCGACTTCAGCTTCATCCAAACCTTCAATCGCACCGTCCCAAGCCACTATTTTACAATTTTTCGAGATCATTACACGCTCGAACCGTCTCTCGAATCAAATTTCGTCCTTACAAATCCATAAACCTAAAGTTCATTCGCTTTCAAGACCAAAGTCATCACTGACTCTACTTTTGCGACTTCACCTTCAATCGCGTGCATTCGAAGCCATCGTTTCACAAATACATAAGATTTCCACACACCTGAACCTTCTTTCAAAGCAAATTTCATTCTTACAAACCCATAAAACTAAGGTCCACTCGCTTTCGAAACCAAATTCACCACTGACTCTACTTTTGCGACTTCACCTTCAATCGCACCGTCCCAAGCCACTATTTTACAATTCTCCGATATCATTACCCGCTTAAACCTTCTCTCGAATCAAATTTCATTCTTACAAACCCATAAAACTAAAGTCCACTCGCTTTCGAAACCAAATTCACCACTGACTCTACTTTTGCGACTTCACCTTCAATCGCACCGTCCCAAGCCACTATTTTACAATTCTCCGATATCATTACACGCTTGAACCTTCTCTCGAATCAAATTTCCTTCTCACAAACCCATAAACCCGAAGCTCGACTCGTATTCCACGCGTCGAAGGGAAAGCGACAGCATGGCGACGCGCGAATGTGGGTCGCGAGCGTTTCCTCGAAATTACGGTCCCACGTTTCCGCTCGATACACATTGTAACACTCTCGACGCGGTCCGTTTCTCAGCCCAGCTCCGCTCGCATCGCGCGCAACGGTTCAAACGTGTGGTCATAGGGCCCGATAATATAGTTATTACTGACAGAGGCCCCCTTCGGCCAGAAGAAAGCGACGAACCCCGCATTAAAAACCAATTTTTGGTCCCGAAAAAAGCTGCGCTCTTGCTGGTAATAACAGGCCTGGTAATCTATAGTAGGTTTTCTGTCCAGGCCCGAGGACCGACCTGCCAACTCCACCCTTTCCCCCCCCCCCCTCAGCGTCCCTCTTTCGCCAAGAGTCGCGACTCAGGTTCGACCAGTCCCCCTTCGACTTATCGTTGCCTCGGATAATCGAACAAATTGGAGCCCCAGCCTCCGCCAGGACGACTTTTTTCAATTAAAAAGCCCCTCGGACGCGTCCAACAGCTGTCTGGACGTGGAACGCTAGGCCCTCTCTCCTCGTACGCTGAAATTGGGCCTTGTTAAAGTTATCTCGTTCAAACGGTTCGACACAATGTACGGGGTCGGGTAGCTTCCGTTGCGACGAGGGCCCTCGAACGGATTCCTTCGCGTTCTACACGTGATTAGCTGGTTTTTGTAAGGGGTCAGGTGAATGTTTGGAAAATTGTAAGTGGAGGGTTGGTTTTTTATTGGGAAATTGTTAATGGTGTGGTTAATTTTGTTGCAAAGCGTCTCTGAGTTTTGAGAGATTCTTGCAGAGACTGCGTTCTTCAGGAGAACGTAATTGAGGGATGATTAGCCAGTTTCTATAGGAAAATTTGAAAAATTGTAATTGGAGTGTTAATTTTTTATTGGGAAATCGTGAATGCTATGGTCAATTTTGTTACAAAGCGTTTCTGTGTTTCGAGAGATCTCTGCAACCACTGCGTTCTTCAGGAGGACGTAATTAAGGGATGCTTAGCCAATTTCTATAAGCGTTTTAGACGAATATTTGGAAAATTGTAAGTGGAGTGTTAATTTTTTATTGGGAAATTGTTAATGGTGTGGTTAATTTTGTTGCAAAGCGTCTCTGCGATTCGAAAGAATCCTGTTTCGACTGAGTTCTTCAGGAGGACGTAATTAAGGGATGATTAGCCAGTTTCTATAGGAAAATTTGGAAAATTGTAATTGGAGTGTTAATTTTTTATTGGGAAATCGTGAATGCTATGGTCAATTTTATTGCAAAGCGTCTCTGAGTTTTGAGAGATTCTTGCAGAGATGCGTTCTTCAGGAGGACGTAATTAAGGGATGATTAGCCAGTTTCTATAGGAAAATTTGGAAAATTGTAAATAGAGCGATAGTTTTTTATTGGGAAATTGTGAATGCAGTGGTCATTTTTGTTGCAAAGCGTTTCTGTGTTTTGAGAGATTACTTTAGAGACTGCGTTCTTCAAGAGGACGTAATTAAGGGATGATTAGCCAATTTTGCTAAGCATTTTATACGAATATTTGGAAAATTGTAAGTGGAGTGTTGGTTTTTTATTGGGAAATTGTTAATGGTGTGGTTAATTTTGTTGCAAAGCGTCTCTGAGTTTTGAGAGATTCTTGCAGAGACTGCGTTCTTCAGGAGGACGTAATTAAGGGATGATTAGCCAGTTTCTATAGGAAAATTTGGAAAATTGTAATTGGAGTTTTAATTTTTTATTGGAAAATCGTGAATGCTGTGGTCAATTTTGTTGAAAAACGTCTCTGTGTTTCGAGAGATCTCTGCATCCACTGCGTTCTTCAAGAGGACGTAATTAAGGGATGATTAGCCAGTTTTTGTAAGGGTTTTAGACGAATATTTTCAAAATTGTAAGTGGAGTGTTGATTTTTTATTGGGAAATCGTGAATGCTATGGTTAATTTTGTTGTAAAGCCTCTCTGCGATTCGATAAATTCCTGTGTCGACTGAGTTCTTCAGGAGGACGTAATTAAGGGATGATTAACCAGTTTCTATAGGAGAATTTGGAAAATTGTAATTGGAGTGTTAATTTTTTATTGGAATATTGTGAATACTATGGTTAATTTTGTTGCAAAGCGTCTCTGTGTTTCGAGAGATCTCTGCAACCACTGCGTTCTTCAAGAGGACGTAATTAAGGGATGCTAGCCAGTTTTGCTAAGTGTTTTAAACGAATATTTGAGAAACCGTGAATTGCAATAAAAGTTATGATTGCATTTCCAATCTTGCGATAAAAATTATTATTGCAAAGCGTCTATGCATTTCGAGAGATTCCTACAACCACTGCGTTCTTCAGGAGGACGTAATTAAGGGATGATTATCCAGTTTTTCTAAGCGTTTTAAACGAATACTTGAGAAAATGTGGATTGCATTAAAAGTTATCATTGCATTTGCAATCTTGCGATAAAAATTAACATTGCAAAGCGTCTTTGGATTTCAAGAGATTCCTTCATCCACTGCGTTCTCCAGGAGAATTAAAGTAAGGGATGATCATTCAGTTTTTTTAAGTGTTTTAGACGAATACTTGAGAAAATGTGGATTGCATTAAAAGTTATCATTGCATTTGCGATCTTGTGATAAAAATTATCATTGTAAAGCTTCTCTGCATTGTGAGAGATTCCTGCGTCGACTACGTTCTTCAGGAGGACGTAATTAAGGGATGATTAGCCAGTTTTGTTAAGCGTTTTAGACGAATATTTGGGTAACCCTGAATTGCAACAAAAATTATCATTGCATTTGCGATCTTGCGATGATAGAAAAGCGTCTCTGCATTTTAAGAGATTCCTTCATCCTCTGCGTCCTCAACAAGAACTAAACTAAGGGATGATTATCGTTTTGCTAAGCGTTTCAGACGAATAACTGAAAAATCCTAAATTGCAATAAAAGTTATCATTGCATTTGCGATCTTGCGATGATAGAAAAGCGTCTCTGCATTTCAAGACATTCCTTCATCCCCTGCGTTCTTCAGTAGAACGTAACTAAGGGATGATTATCCAGTTTTGCTAAGCGTTTCAGACGAATACTCGCAAAATCCTAAATTGCAACAAAAATTATCATTGCATTTGCGATCTTGCGATGATAACAAAGCGTCTCTGCATCTCAAGAGATTCCTTCATCCCCTGCGTTCTCCCAAGAACCACCCCAACAAACAATCCCCCAGTGTCGCTCGATCAAACACATTTTTCACCCTGACACTCGAAGAGCGCATCGCAAAGCGGATCCAAGAGAAAAACCGTACTTTCCAGAAGACCAACGAAGCTGACAAAGCGGGTAAAGCGCGCGCGTGCAAAGCGGAGGCGGTTGCGTCATTTGGCGAGGCAGGATGCGGTGGATCGGCCGCCAGTAAATTTCTATTAACGGCACGGCGTTCGAAACAATTGGCCATTAAATCGAACGGTCCCGCGGCAGATAATAACTGGCAATAATCGGGCCGTGGCCACCGGTTAGCTGACGGACGCTGCTGGGACCCCTCGGATCGAGGTTTCGCGCTAGCGAAACAAGCCGAGCATCGGTAATGAGAGGTCAATTAGAACACCCCGCCGATGGAATTATCCCCGGACGGTTGGAAATTCAAACTGGCTGCCGTGAGCGTTCCTCTTAATGCCCGCGGGACACGCGAGACGAAGGGGCGAGCCTCGAACCGAGTGGGACCAAGGAGCCTTCTCCTTTCTGCCATTCCTCGCCCCTGCCTTCCGAGCAAACCTCGCCCTGACGAAACGGACGACCTGCTCGCTCGATAAATAACGCGATTCCTTTGCGGCGAGGCTGGTTTAACGATGCAACTACTGGGGTTTCGCGAAAAGAGCTGTTGTGATTATTGAGAACGATTTTTGGCGTACAGAGTTGATTTTTTTTTATTGGGTTGTTGAGGCGTTTTTGTTAAGGATTGTAGAGATTGCGTGGAAATTGTTGTTTGAAAGAGTTATGTGTGTGTTTTGTGAAGATTTAAGTTTGTATTAGTAATGAAAGTATTTTTAAAAAATGCTATAATTTTACCTGAGAGCGATTTTTGTCGCCCAGAGACGATTTTTCTTCATTGGTTTGTTCAGTTATCTTTGTCAAGGATTGCAGAGATTGCGTGAAAATTCTTGATGAAAAGAGTTACACGTGTATTTGTGAAGATTTAAGTTTGTATTAGGAATGAAAGTGATTTCCAAAAAGTACTGTAATTTTGTTTGAGAGCGATTTTTGTCGTCCAGAGTCGATTCTTCTTTATTGGGTTGTTGAGGCGTCTTTGTTAAGGATTGTAGAGATTGCGTGGAAATTGTTGATTAAAAGAGTTAAGTATGCGTTTTGTGAAGATTTAAGTTTGTATTAGTAATGAAAGTATTTTCCAAAAAGTACTGTAATTTTATTTGAGAGCGATTTTTCTTCATTAATCATTGGTTAGTTTAGTTATCTTCGTCAAGGATTGTAGAGATTACGTGAAAATTGTGGATTAAAAGAGTTATGTGGGTGTTTGTGAAGCCTTAAGTTTGTATTAGTAATGAAAATATTTTCCAAAAATGCTATAATTTTACTTGAGAGCGATTTTTCTTGTCCAGATTCGATTCTTTTTTATTGGGCTGTTGAGTCGTCTTTGTTAAAGATTGCAGAGATTGCGTGAAAATTGTTGTTTGAAAGAATTAAGTATGCGTTTGTGAAGATTTAAGTTTGTATTAGTAATGAAAGTGTTTTCCAAAAAAGCTATAATTTTACTTGAGAGCGATTTTTCTCGCCCAGAGTCGATTTTTCTTCATTGGTTTGTTCAGTCGTCTCTATCAAAAATTGCAAAGATTACATGAAAATTCTTGCTCAAAAGAGTTACTTATGCATTCATGAAGTCACAAGTTCACATTAACAATGAAAGCGTTCTCCAAAAATGCTATAATTTTATTTGAGAGCGATTTTTCTTCCTCGTCAGTTAACTTAGTCGTCTCTGTCAAAAATTGTAGAGATTACGTGAAAATTCTTGCTCAAAACAGTTACGTATGCGTTTATGAAGCCTTAAGTTTGCATTAATAGTGAAAGCGTTCTCCAAAAGTGCTATAATTTTATTCCAGAGCGATTTTTCTTCCTCGTCAGTTAACTTAGTCGTCTCTGTCAAAAATTGCAGAGATTACGTTAAAATTCTAGCTCAAAACAGTTACGTATGCGTTTATGAAGCCTTAAGTTTGCATTAATAATGAAAATATTTTCCATAAATGCTACAATTTTATTTGAAAGCGATTTTACTTCCTCATCAATTAACTTAGTCGTCTCTGTCAAAAATTGCAAAGATTACGTGAAAATTCTTACTCAAAAGAGTTACTTATGCAATTGTGAAGCCTTAAGTTTGCATTAATAGTGAAAGCGTTCTCCAAAAATGCTATAATTTTATTTGAGAGCGATTTCTCTTTATTACTTAGTTCAGTGGTCTCTGTCAACAATTGCAAAGATTGCATGAAAATTCTTGCTTAGAAGAGTTACGTGTGTATTTGTGAAGACTTAACAATGAAAGCGTTCTCCAAAAGTGCTATAATTTTATTCCAGAACGAGAATTCTCGTCAACGATGCTTAAAAATCTCAGAAAATTGTAGTGAAAAAGTAACTCAGTTCGATTCTTCGCGAGTGATTAATTATTTCCGCAAAGTTATTCGATTTTCGACGAAAATTAGCGGATACCTGGTAGGTCTGGGATTAAGGAGCAGGACCCGGTTTTTTAAAACGGGTCCGCGCGTAATTGGCTACCCTTCTCAGTGGAATTCTTATAATAATAGAAACATCCAACGAAGTGCCTGTAATTTGCGCAAGATAATTGACCGATTTCTATTAGAGCTGTCTGCCCTTTGGCGATTCGAGTGATTTTTGATTTACTGCCACGCAGTAGCGAACTGTAGTCGCAGAAAATTAACAAAATCGAAGCATTCTTCGACTTGGATCTCTCGAAACGCGTGCAACTTAATTTCACCAACTGAACAAGTTTGCCAACTGTTTCACTGGTTAGCTTAACCTTCTGTGAGAAGAAGCATTGCACAAATTTCTAACATCGATTCGAACTTCCTAATAATTAAAGAAGAAATTACCTTCGCTGCAGAATTCAAACAAACTTTGTAAAACTTGCTTGAATAATTTAAACGACAACAAATTCGATATTCTATGCTTTGCAACTTTCAAAGAGAAACCAGAGAGTTGCAAAAACTGATAAAGCATCGAAAGACACTCGTGGAAACCACTAAACGCAACATTATCAATTATCAACTGTTTTAATGGTTAGCTTAACCTTCTGTGAGAAGAAGCATTGCACAAATTTCTAACATCGATTCGAACTTCCCAATAATTAAAGAAGAAATTACCTTCGCTGCAGAATTCAAACAAACTTTGTAAAACTTGCTTGAATAATTTAAACGACAACAAATTCGATATTCTATGCTTTGCAACTTTCAAAGAGAAACCAGAGAGTTGCAAAAGCTGATAAAGCATCGAAAGACACTCGTGGAAACCACTAGACGCAATATTATCAATTATCAACTGTTTTAATGGTTAACTTAACCTTCTGTGAGAAGAAGCATTGCACAAATTTCTAACATCGATTCGAACTTCCCAATAATTAAAGAAGAAATTACTTTCGTTGCAGAATTCGATTCTCACGCACGATTGTTCTTAACGTGGTTGCTTTGATTGGCAACAAATTCGATATTCTACGCTTTGCAACTTTCAAAGAGAAACCAGAGAGTTGCAAAAGCTGATAAAGCATCGAAAGACACTCGTGGAGACCGCTAGACGCAACATAATCAATTACCAAACCCATTCTCGCGAATAAATTCCATTTAACTCGACTTGGGTGCGAGGAATCGGCCAATAACTCACGAAAATGGCGGCCACGCTGCAGAAACCAGCATCGATCGCAGTAATTGGAACCAGTGCGTAAAGAAGAACCGTGGCTGGGCATAATTAACGTGGGAATTTCGCGGTTGAACGATGAACGTCGCAAGAAAAGGTCGATCGAGCGAGCGAAATCGACTTTGTTCCGGCGACAGGATCGCTCGCACGATGGTGGAGAGTATCGAAGGTCGTTGTTGAAGGAAAAGAGAGGCCTGTTAACCGCGGCACGGTCAATTTACAGCCGTGTATAATTAACTGGAGCATGAAAAACGAGCGGCCACGTGCTATCTCGCTTGCTGGGGATACAGGAGATTTATAGTTATTAATTTTATAATAGACTCATCAAGCGGGGCTCGTGTGACGCTGTCGCCATCGCTCTTGATATCGCGTACAAGCGAGAACGCGCGCCATTTTTACGCGCTAATTCCTCCTCGACGAATATTTTATTCCCAGCTCGCGCCTGCTCGTTTTTTTTTCCTTTTTTTTTCCTCGCGCTGGATTTATTTCATCGCCCACACGCTCGCGAATCACACTGTAAAACGCTCCAGTTTTCAATAATTAATTTTATTCAATTTTTGCTCGACCAGGTGCGTAGAATCGAAGGCGTTGGAAGAAAAGTCATGGCTGAGGTTTGCTTAGTTTTAGAAGATTAATTTGATTGAAGCCTTCATTGCGTGCGATTATCATTGTTTTGAGATTTTTGAAGTGTTTCTCGAAGCAATTTTTATAATTTTATTCAAGATTTTTGTTGGAGAGGGTGCGTAGAATCGAAAGCGTTGAAAGAAAAGTCATGACTGAAGTTTGCTTAGTTTTAGAAAATAAGCTCGATTGAAGCCTCCATTACGTTCGATAATCATTGTTTTTCGACTTTTCAAGTGTCTTTCGAAGCAATTTCTACGATTTTACTCAATTTTAGATCAAGAAGGTGCGTAGAATTGAAGTTCGCAAGCTTTTCACGCGTTGAAAGAAAAGTCATGACTGAAGTTTGCTTAGTTTTAGAGATTAAGCTCGATTGAAGCCTCAATTGCATTCGATTATTATTGTTTTTCCACTTTTGAAGTCCCTTTTGAAGCAATTTCTACGATTTTATTCAATTTTTGTTCGACAAGGTGCGTAGAATTGAAGGACGCAAGCTTTTTACGTGTTGAAAGAAAAGTCAAGGCTGAGGTTTGCTTAGTTTTAGAAAATAAGCTCGATTGAAGCCTCCATTGTGTTCGATTATCATTGTTTCACAACTTTTGAAGTGTCTTTTGAAGCAATTTCTACGATTTTACTCAATTTTTGTTCAAGAAGGTGTATAAAATTGAAATTCACAAGTTTTCCACGCGTTGAAAGAAAAGTCATGACTGAAGTTTGCTTAGTTTTAGAGATTAAACTCGATTGAAGCCTACATTACGTTCGATTATCATTGTTTTTCGACTTTTCAAGTGTCTTTCGAAGCAATTTCTACGATTTTACTCAATTTTTGTTCAAGAAAGTGCGTAAAATTGAAATTCACAAGTTTTCCACGCGTTGAAAGGAAAGTCATGACTGAAGTTTGCTTATTTTTAGAGGTTAAGCTTGATTGAAGCCTCCATTACATTCGATTATCATTATTTTTCGACTTTTCAAGTCCCTTTCGAAACAATTTCTACGATTTTACTCAATTTTTGTTCGACAGTGTGCGTAGAATTGAAATTCACAAGTTTTCCACGCGTTGAAAGAAAAGTCATGACTGAAGTTTGCTTAGTTTTAGAAAATAAGCTCGATTGAAGCCTCCATTGCGTTTGATTATCATTGTTTTTCGACTTTTCAAGTGTCTTTCGAAGCAATTTCTACGATTTTACTCAATTTTTGTTCGAGAAGGTGCGTAAAATTGAAGTTCACAAGTTTTCGACGCGTTGAAAGAAAAGTCATGACTGAAGTTTGCCTAGTTTTAAAGGTTAAGCTCGATTGAAGCCTCCATTGCGTTTGATTATCATTGTTTTTCGACTTTTGAAGTGTCTTTCGAAGCAATTTCTACGATTTTACTCAATTTTTATTCGACAGAGTGCGTAGAATTGAAATTCACATGCTTTCCACGCGTTGAAAGAAAAGTCATGACTGAAGTTTGCTTAGTTTTAGAGATTAAGCTCGATTGAAGCCTCAATTGCATTCGATTATCATCGTTTCACAACTTTTCAAGTGTCTTTCGAAACAATTTCTACGATTTTACTCAATTTTTGTTCGAGAGGGTGCGTAGAATCGAAAGTGTTGAAAGAAGAGTCATGGCTGAAGTTCGCAAGCTTTCCACGCGTTGAAAGAAAAGTCATGGCTGAAGTTCGCTTAGTTTCAAAGATTAAGCTCGATTGAAGCCTTAATTTTCAATAATTTATTCCAGTATTCGTTATTCCCAGCATGGAACCAGAATAATTCGAGCGCGAGAGGTCCAACTCAATTGAATCTCTCGTCGCGTTCGCTCGAGAAGAAGATACTTCAGCGAGAAAGGATTAAGGACTGTTAATTCGTGGTTTACGACGTCTATATTTTATGCGAGGTGTAATTTGTTAGAGGTTCGCTATCCGTGGAAATGAACGTCGTCGTAAAAATAAATTCCTCAAACGGTTCAAAGAGGAATTACTTTTCGTTCATTTCTCGCGTGCAACGCATTTATGTGCGTGTGCATAAATACTAATTAGTTTGCAGCATCAGCTACAAACGTAGCTTTAGAAATTTTACTGCTTTTTAGAAGTCTCGATCGGCAGTCGTTTCCCTGATTATTAATCGATAGAATCTTCTGATTAAACTTTTGTGAGATTCGATGTCGCTGTTTGGATTCGAAGAATTTGGGTTTATGAATAAATTATATAAAAATTTGGCAAATTGATTGCTGTATCGTGATTTGTGAGTAACTGTGGGAAGAGAAGCAATGTGAGGCGAACTTATTTGTTAGAAAATGATTGCAATGTGAAGCAAAGTCATTTTTTAGAAATTAGGAGAAATGCGAAGCAAACGTGTTTGTTAAAAATTAGGAGAAATGGAAAGCAAAGTTATTTTTTAGAAATTAAAAGCAATGCGAAGCAAAGTTATTTGTTAAAAATTAGGAGAAATGCAAAGCAAACTTATTTGTTAGAAATTAGAAACAATACAAAGCAAACTAATTTGTTAAAAATTAGGAGAAATGCAAAGCAAAGTTATTTTTTAGAAATTAGAAGAAATGCAAAGCAAACTTATTTCTTAGAAAATAATTGCAATGGGAAGCAAACTTATTTCTTAGAAAATAATTGCAGTGTGAAGCAAACTTATTTTTTAGAAATTAGAAGCAATGCGAAGCAAACTTATTTCCTAAAAATTAGAAACAATGCAAAGCAAACTTATTTCTTAGAAAATAATTGCAATGCAAAGCAAACTTATTTTTTAGAAAATAATTGCAATGTGAAACAAACTTATTTCTTAGAAAATGAAAGCAATGCGAAGCAAACTCAATTATTATTTAAAAATAAGTAACTTCCATCACAAAACTTCATTCGCAACATAAAAAATACTTACAATAAGCCTAAAGTTCCACAATTTCCCAAATTTCGATATTGAGAATCAACTAAATATTTTTCTTAATAAAAAAATTGATTTCCCATGAAAACAGCCATTTAACCGCGTCTCACAGTTTCCGTTTCGCGCACATTATTTCATTTATACGTCGCGGACGTTCAATAGACGTAGTCGTAATTACTATCGCAATTAAATCCGTATTAAATTACGAATTGGACTTTCAATTAATGAAGCCGTTTTGGAGGGAATTACGAGGCTCGTTATAATTTCGTCATTAAACACTGGTTATATTTGCAATTAATAACGAGTTGCTTTGGTTATTAATTTCTCCAACTGCTTGACACGTGGCTCAACAAGTCGAATCGCGATATCGACGATTTTTTTCTCCAAGTTTGTTAAAAAATAATCAGAACGAGCGATCGTTTATCAGATTTTGCGAAATAATTCCTCACAAACTGCTGTCCAGCTTTTACAAAATAAATTCTGGCAACATTTTATCGTTTACTCGACTGATAATTTGAAAAAAAGAGCTTGATTGCTTCGAATTCTCTTCTTTCTTCATCGTTAAAAAATAAATTAAAATATTGTACTTCTCGCGTTTATTGCAATTTTTAATTCGAATTTCGAATCAGAAATTATTGTCAACATTTTATCGTTTACTTCTCTGTTTGATAATTTGATAAAAAGAGTTTGATTGCTTCGAAATCTCTTCGAAATCTCTTCTTTTTTCATCGTTGAGAGATGAATTAACAAAAGTATTGTTCTCCTCGCGTTTATTGCAAATTCAATTCGAATTTCGAATCGCAAATTATCGTCAACATTTTATCGTTTACTCCTCTGTTTGATAATTTGAAAAAAGAGCTTGATTGCTTTCAACTCTCTTCTTTCTTCATCGTTAAAAAATAAATTAAAATATTGTACTTCTCGCGTTTATTGCAATTTTTAATTCAAATTTCGAATCACAAATTATCGTTTACTCGTCTCTCTGATAATTTCAAAAGAAGAGTTTGATTACTTCCAAACCTCTCTGAAATCTCTTCTTTCTTCATCGTCAAAAAATAAATTAACAAAAGTATTGTTCTTCTCGCGTTTATTGCAATCTTCAACTCGAATTTCGAATCGCAAATTATCGTCAACATTTTATCGTTTACTCTTCTGTTCAAAATTTAAAAAAAAAGAGCTCGATTGCTTCGAAGTCTCTTCGAACTCTCTTCTTTCTCCATCGTCGAAGAATAAATAAAAATATCGTCCTCCTCGCGTTTATTGCAATCTTCAACTCGAATTTCGAATCGCAAATTATCGTCAACATTTTATCGTTTACTCTTCTGTTCAAAATTTAAAAAAAAAGAGCTCGATTGTTTCGAAGTCTCTTCGAACTCTCTTCTTTCTTCATCGTCCAAGAATAAATTAAAATATTGTCCTTCTCGCATTTATTGATAATTTGAAGAAAAGAGCTCGATTGTTTCGAAGTCTCTTCGAACTCTCTTCTTTCTTCATCGTCCAAGAATAAATTAAAATATTGTCCTTCTCGCATTTATTGATAATTTGAAGAAAAGAGCTCGATTGCTTCGAAGTCTTTTCGAACTCTCTTCTTTCTCCATCGTCAAAGAATAAATTAAAATATTGTCCTTCTCGCGTTTATTGATAATTTGAAAAAAAGAGCTCGATTGCTTCGAAGTCTCTTCGAACTCCCTTCTTTCTTCATCGTCAAAGAATAAATTAAAATATTGTCCTCCTCGCGTTTATTACAATCTTCAATTCGAATTTCGAGTCGCAAATTATCGTCAATATTGAATCGTTTACTCCTTTGTTTGATAATATTGTTAAAGTTTTGTTTAAGTTTGAAAAAAAGAGCTCGATTGCTTCGAAGTCTCTTCGAACTCCCTTCTTTCTCCATCGTCAAAGAATAAATAAAAATATCGTCCTCCTCGCGTTTCTCGCAATCTTCAACTCGAATTTCGAATCACAAATTATCGTCCACCGCTCGCTAATTCCAGCTATCAAAGAAAACAACCGCGTCCTCCGGTTGCAGCCACAATCGTTCCATTGATTAACGACGTAATGAAATCTCGCCTAACCTTTTAATGGAATCGTGGCAGTAAGTAATGGAACAACGTAATAACACGAGTGCGCGTACGCATTATGCATAAACGAGGAAGATTACGTCCATCTAACCGCGAAATCTCATTAAATTCGCTACGAGCGCCAACAGGACGGGTCTAATGGGCCGCCATTAAGTCGGCCAGTCGCTCGATCGAAAATCGAACGAGGAATCCGCGCGACTTTCGTCGCTCTTTTCATATTTCCTGGTAAAAACCGAGGAACGAGCGGATTTTCTGCGACCAGGCGGTGCTCCTTTGATAGCTGGCGTCGCAAAAAGTGCTCGAGGATAATTGCCAGGTGGATGCGAGGGAAAAACAATGGCGGCTCGTCCGCCCTCGGCTGGCGGGAAGTTCGAAAAAGCTGGGGGATTAACGCGCGCTCGCCTGTTATTATTTCGCGGTGCTCGTCGCCGCCATTTATTTTAGCCGCTCGCTAACTGTAAACCAACGATCGTAATGGCTCGATTTATAACGCGATAATAATTACGCGGCGGTTTCAGCGGATGCTAAACGCCAAGTCGATGGGCCGACGAACGCGACGGAAATCCGCGGTGTGAATCACGTCGCGACGACCAACGAACTGTAATTCATCGGCATTTTTACGCGGGATCAGCCACACTCGAGTCGGTAATCAGCGAGCAATTACGTTTCCCGCTAAACTGTTGCGAATAATTTAGCAGCGCGTGGATAGTTTTCAATAAATTTCCATGGGGAATGTTAAGGGTGTACTGTTTCTAGCGAGTTATTGCTAGTTACTTTCGATTATTAATCGTTTTTCGTGTCTGTGGAATTTGGTGAAGATATTTCGTAAGCGAAGAGCTACAATTCTGTTCAAAAGTCGCGCGAATGAGAGTCTAACCTTAAAATTAGTTTGTTTGGATGTTTGCAGCTTTTGGTGGCTGCTTGAGTGGTTTTTAATTAGTTTTAATGTTTGTGGAATTTGGAGAAGATATTTCGTACGCGAAGAGCTACAGTTTTCTTCAAAAGTCGCGCGATTAAGAGTCTAACCTTAAAATTAGTTTGTTTGGATGTTTGCAGCTTTTGGTGGCTGCTTGAGTGGTTTTTAATTAGTTTTAATGTTTGTGGAATTTGGAGAAGATATTTCGTACGCGAAGAGCTACAGTTCTCTTCAAAAGTCGCGCGATTGAGAGTCTAACCTTAAAATTAGTTTGTTGGCAGCTTTTGATGGCTGCTTGAATGGTTTTTAATTAGTTATTGCTATTAACTTTCTATCGTGAACAATTTTTAATGTTTGTGGAATTTGGAGAAGATATTTCGTACGCGAAGAGCTACAGTTCTCTTCAAAAGTCGCGCGATTGAGAGTCTAACCTTAAAATTGCTTTATTCGGATACTCGCAGCTTTTGGCTGCTGCTTTGCTAGTTTTCAGTGAATAATATTATGAAATTTCTGTCGAATTATTGCTATTAACTTTCGATAATGAATTTGAAGTAATTTTTAAAATTTACAGAATTTGGAGAGCTAGGATTTACAGTTTTGTTCAAAATAACGTTGTAAAATGTGAAAAATGTACAATTTCTATCGAGTTATTGTTAGTTACTTTCGATTATTAATCATTTTTCATGTCTGTGGAATTTGGTGAAGATATTTCGTACGCGAAGAGCTACAGTTCTGTTCAAAAGTCGCGCGATTAAGAGTCTAACCTTAAAATTAGTTTGTTCGCAGCTTTTGGTGGCTGCTTTGCTAGTTTTCAGTGAAAAATATTGTAAAATCTCTATCGAATTATTGCAATTAACTTTCGATAATGAACTTGAAACAATTTCCAAAATTTACAGAATTTGAAGAGCAAGAATCTACAGTTCTGTTCAAAATAACGTTATAAAACGTAAAAAATGTACAATTTTTAAAGTTTATGGAATTTAGAGAAGATATTTCGTACACAAAGACCTACAGTTCCATTCAAAACTCGCACGAGCAAGAATCTAACCTCGAAATTACTTTATTCGATCAAAGACCTACAGTCCTATACAAAATAACGTTGCAAATTATAAAAAAAACGTACAATTTCTATCGAATAATTGCTATTACCTTTCAACAACCACCAATTCTCAAAATTTACAAAACTTGGAACAGATATTTCATACTCGTGAAGCTACAGTCCTCTTCAAAACTCTCCAATCGCACGCACAACAACCAAACCCCAAAATTACACAACTGACCCTATTTTCAGCACAGTTCCAACTCTATCGTCCAGAATTTCATCGAACCAAGCTACAGTCCTCTTCAAAACTCTCCAATCGCACGCACAACAACCAAACCCCAAAATTACACAACTGACCCTATTTTCAGCACAGTTCCAACTCTATCGTCCAGAATTTCATCGAACCAAGCTACAGTCCTCTTCAAAACTCTCCAATCGCACGCACAACAACCAAACCCCAAAATTACACAACTGACCCTATTTTCAGCACAGTTCCAACTCTATCGTCCAGAATTTCATCGAACCAAGCTACAGTCCTCTTCAAAACTCTCCAATCGCACGCACAACAACCAAACCCCAAAATTACACAACTGACCCTATTTTCAGCACAGTTACAACTCTATCGTCCAGAATTTCATCGAACCAAGCTACAGTCCTCTTCAAAACTCTCCAATCGCACGCACAACAACCAAACCCCAAAATTACACAACTGACCCTATTTTCAGCACAGTTCCAACTCTATCGTCCAGAATTTCATCGAACCAAGCTACAGTCCTCTTCAAAACTCTCCAATCGCACGCACAACAATCAAACGCCAAAATTACACAACTGACCCTATTTTCAGCACAGTTCCAACTCTATCGTCCAGAATTTCATCGAGCCAAGCTACAGTCCTCTTCAAAACTCTCCAATCGCACGCACAACAACCAAACCCCAAAATTACACAACTGACCCTATTTTCAGCACAGTTCCAACTCTATCGTCCAGAATTTCATCGAACCAAGCTACAGTCCTCTTCAAAACTCTCCAATCGCACGCACAACAACCAAACCCCAAAATTACACAACTGACCCTATTTTCAGCACAGTTACAACTCTATCGTGCAGAATTTCATCGAACCAACCAAATTTCCCCATAAAACCCTAAAAATCGAGCCCTTTAAACCCTGCTCCACCCTTTTTACGCGTTTGCGATCGTTTGAAATGCTCGTCGAGCGATCGATCCGCGGTAACGAGCGCTCGTACCCTCGCGAGACAAACGATAAGGGCGAGTTCGATGGAAATTTATCAAGCAGATAATGCAGAGGAGTATCCCTCGCGCTGGCCAATCGCGGGGCTTGCACGGGAGAAGGTGCGAGCTGTTTAAACCGAGGTGTCGGCTCGTCAGCAGTCAGCAAGGTGTTGGGCCGCGATCATTTATTATCTCGAGATTGAATTTCTCCTCGGCTCGAGCAGCCACCTCGGTTTAATTAAAATATCGTTATGGGTAGGCGTGGACCAGCCGTGGAACGGCTCGCCTCGTCCGCTTCCCTTTTCGAGAGCCGTCCGCGCGGTTAAACGAGCAACAAACTGCGAAACCGAGAACAGTGGGCGACGTGGACGAGCTGGCTTCCGATGGAGGAAATATTGGAACGCGTGTCGATCGATTGAGAAAGTTGGGGAAAATGGAAAGTGGGTGTGGATGGGCGCTGGTTCACTTTTCGCTGCTGTTTTACTCTTGGGTGCTGGTTCATTTTTCGGTGGATATGTTGAATGTTGAGGGAATTTTGTTGCTAATGTTAATTAGCTAGCGATGGATTGTTAATATTGTAATTTTCTAAAAAGAAAGAATATTTTGTCTGCGTTGAAGGTAGAAATTGGGGTGTGGGCACCCTTGGGTGCTACCTTCTTTGGGTGCTGTTTCATTGAGTGAAAGTCGTTCGAATTTTGTTGATAATATTAATTAGCTAGCGATGGATTATTAATATTGCCATTTTCTAAAAAGAAAGGAACCTTCTCCCTCCGTTGAAGGCAAAAATTGGGGTGTGGGCACCCTTGGGTGCTAGCTTTTTTGGCTGCTGTTTCATTTTTGGGTGGATAAGTTGAAAGTTGAGGGAATTTTGTTGATAATGTTAATTGGCTAGCGATGGATTATTAATATTGCAATTTTCTAAAAAGAAAGAATATTTTCTCTGCGTTGAAGGTAGAAATTGGGGTGTGGGCACCCTTGGGTGCTGTCTTCTTGAAGAATGAGTTGAAGATGATATGAATTTTGTTGGTAATATTAATTAGCCAGCAATTGATTATTAATATCGCCATTTTCTAACAAAAAAGAAACCTTCTTTCTACGTTGAAATCAGAAATTAGAGTGTGGGCACCCCTTTTACACCCTTGGGTGCTGCCTTCTTTGGGTATTAGCTTCTTTGGGTGAATAAGTTGAAAGTAGAATGAATTTTGTTGATAATATTAATTATCTAGCGATAGATTATTAATCTTGCCATTTTCTAACAAAAAAGAAACCTTCTCTCTACGTTGAAGGCAGAAATTAGGGTGTGGACACCCTTGGGTGCTACCTTCTTTGGGTGCTATTTCATTGAGTGAAAGTCATTCGAATTTTGTTGATAATATTAATTGGCTAGCAATAGATTATTAATAGAAATTAGGGTGTAGGCACCCTTTTTGCACCCTTGGGTGCTATCATCTTTGAGTGCTGACTTTTTACGTGAATAATTTGAAATATCTAGCGATGGATTATTAATATTGCTATTTTCTAAAAAGAAAGGAACCTTCTCCCTCCTTTGAAGGCAGAAATCAGGGTGTGAGCACCCTTGGGTGCTAGCTTCCTTGGGTGCTGTTTCATTGAGTGAATAATTTGAAGCTATTACGAATTTTGTTGATTAAAAAATCAATTTTCCAGCGTCAGATTATAAATATTACCATTTTCTAAAAAACAAAAATGAATCTAAATACACAATTTTCTTACAATTTTCTACTTCCAACTCGTTTTGAAGCATTTCTCGCAACTTTTAAGAAATTACCATTTTCTAAAAAACAAAAATGAATCTAAATACACAATTTTCTTACAATTTTCTACTTTCAACTCGTTTTGAAGCACTTCTCGCAGCTTTTAAGAAATTACCATTTTCTAAAAAACAAAAATGAATCTAAACATGAATTTCAACTCGTTTTGAAGTACTTCTCGCAACTTTTAAGAAATTACCATTTTCTAAAAAACAAAAATGAATCTAAATACACAATTTTCTTACAATTTTCTACTTTCAACTCGTTTTGAAGCATTTCTCGCAGCTTTTAAGAAATTACCATTTTCTAAAAACCAAAAATCAATCTAAATACACAATTTTCTTACAATTTTCTACTTTCAACTCGTTTTGAAGCACTTCTCGCAGCTTTTAAGAAATTACCATTTTCTAAAAAACAAAAATGAATCTAAATATGAATTTCAACTCGTTTTGAAGACCTTCTCGCAACTTTCAAGAAATTACCATTTTCTAAAAAACAAAATTGAATCTAAATACATAATTTTCTTACAATTTTCTACTTTCAACTCGTTTTGAAGCACTTCTCGCAGCTTTTAAAAAATTACCATTTTCTAAAAAACAAAAATGAATCTAAATACACAATTTTCTTACAATTTTCTTACAATTTTCTACTTCCAACTCGTTTCGAAGCACTTCTCGCAGCTTTTAAGAAATTACCATTTTCCAAAAACCAAAAATCAATCTAAATACACAATTTTCTTACAATTTTCTACTTTCAACTCGTTTTGAAGCGCTTCTCGCAACTTTCGACAAACAATGCTACCTTTACTAAACTTTACTTACATATTTCGCAAGAAATAATTTAATTTCCGCTTTTAAACGACAATGGAGGGACCTAACCTTCGAGCATCCGGTAAATTAAGAAGCTTGAGAAACATCGAGAAGCTCTGACGCTCGCGCAGATCGAAATTAGCGATAATTCAGTGGCCTCCAATTATTTGCGCATTCGAATGAAGAGTGGTTCGTGTCGTAGGTGGGCGATTTCGTGGAGCAACGCGTACGACTCGCGTCGTGATCGTTCCCAGAAGGATTCATAATTAAACGAGATCGCATTTCGATATACGGGCTCGTTCCTCTCGGTACAATCAACGTAAGCAATCGTCTGCGAATTTCGAGCGAGGATATCAGCGCATGCATCTGTCCAGCGATAAATATCGTTAGAAACTGGACATCTCTCGCAAATGCTGCGTTAAAACGCGTCCAACTTGCTCCTGGAACACAAATTTTCTTTTCAAATCAGGCTGGAAAGTTTGATTCGAGTGAAAATTTGAGTTACTTTGATACTTGAGTTCGAAATGGAGGATCGTAAAATATCTGATCGCATAATTAGGTCCATTTTTTTATCAATCGAAATTTATAAATCTGAGAACTTTTATCTTGTCTCGAATTTTTCTAAAATTGAAAAAGAAAATTGCTGCAAAATTTGTACAAAACGAGCTAAAAATATGAGTTGTTTTATTTCAAAATTTGAAACTTGAGTTCAAAATGGAGGATCATAAAATATCTGATCGCATATTTAGGTTCATTTTCTTATGAATTGAAATCGATAAATCTGAGAACTTCGATTTTCGCTCGAATTTTTCTAAAATTGAATGAAAATTTGTGCAAAATTTGTATCAAATGAGTTAAGAATGTGAGTTACTTTATTTCAAAATTTGAAACTTGAGTTCAAAATGGAGGATCATAAAATATCTGATCGCATATTTAGGTTAATTTTCTTATAAATTGACATCGATAAATCTGAGAACTTTGATTTGCACTCGAATTTTTCTAAAATTGAAAAAGAAAATTGCTGAAAAATTTGTATCAAATGAGTTAAGAATGTGAGTTACTTTATTTCAAAATTTGAAACTTGTGTTCAAAATGGAGGATCGTAAAATATTTGGTCGCATATTTAGGTCCATTTTTTTATCAATCGAAATTTATAAATCTGAGAACTTTTATCTTATCTCGAATTTTTCTAAAATTGAATGAAAGTTTGTATAAAATTTGTATCAAATGAGTTAAGAATGTGAGTTGCTTTATTTCAAAATTTGAAACTTGAGTTCAAAATGGAGAATCGTAAAATATCTGATCGCATATTTAGGTCCATTTTTTTATCAATCGAAATTTATAAATCTGAGAACTTTTATCTTGTCTCGAATTTTTCTAAAATTGAATGAAAGTTTGTATAAAACGAGCTAAAAATGTGAGTTACTTTATTTCAAAATTTAAAGCTTGAGTTCAAAATAGAGAATCGTAAAATATCTGATCGCATATTTAGGTTAATTTTCTTATGAATTGAAATCGATAAATCTGAGAACTTTGATCCTAACTCGAATTTTTCTAAAATTAAAAATGAAAATTGCTGCAAAATTTGTATCAAATGAGTTAAGAATGCGAGTTACTTTATTCCAAAATTTGAAACTTGAGTTCAAAATGGAGAATCGTAAAATATCTGATCGCATAATTAGGTTCATTTTCTTATGAATTGAAATCGATAAATCTGAGAATTTTTATCTTGTCTCGAATTTTTCTAAAATTGAATGAAAATTTGTATAAAACGAGCTAAAAATGTGAGTTACTTTATTTCAAAATTTGTAACTTGAATTCAAAATGGAGGATCGTAAAATATCTGATCGCATATTTAGATTCATTTTCTTATGAATTGAAATCGATAAATCTGGGAACTTTGATCCCAACTCGAATTTTTTTAAAATTGAAAAAGAAAATTGCTGCAAAATTTCTACAAAACGAGCTAAAAACCTAAGTCACTTCATACCAAAATTTAAAGCTCGAGTTCAAAATGGAGGATCGTAAAATATCTGATCGCATAATTAGCTTCATTTTCTCATCAATTAAAATCACTAAATCTGAGAACTTTGATCCTAACTCGAATTTTTCTAAAATTGAAAAAGAAAATTGCTGCAAAATTTGTATCAAACGAGTTAAGAATGTGAGTTACTTTATTTCAAAATTTGTAACTTGAATTCAAAATGGAGGATCATAAAATATCTGATCGCATATTTAGCTTCATTATTTTATCAATCGAAATTTATAAATCTGAGAACTTTTATCTTGGCTCGAATTTTTCTAAAATTGAAAAAGAAAATTGCTGCAAAATTTCTACAAAACGAGCTAAAAACCTAAGTCACTTCATACCAAAATTTAAAGCTCGATTTCAACATGGAGCCTTCTCGACACAAATTATCCCCCCCAAAAAAAGAATATTTAATCACTTTCTCGTTTTTTTAAGAAAACGACGAGGACGATGTAACGAGTGGAATTTCCTGTACCACTTTCATGCACGATTATGTTATAATACGCTGACCTTCGGATGACACGTCCATCATCTTCGCCTGACGTATCCTCCTAAGCTTTTTACAAGCTGCGACTATAAAATAGCCTCGATCACGCATGAAATACACTTTTGCATAAATTTCCTATACGTTATAATGAGTTGCGATACGCGGAAGCGATAGCTAACTGAATTTACATACGAAATTCTACAGCGTCTTCGTTCGATTATTATATTTCCAGTTAATCGCAGAATTATTTAGAACAGGAAGCTCCGCCTCGAACGATCGAGACGATTGAATCGTTTAATACGCTTTATCCAGAGGTTTATTCGGTAATTCGCGTTAATATTAAGCAGCTCGATAACGAGGTTAAAAATTTCTTAGGTATTTACGACTTTAGAACGGCGCTGGGATAATAAATTAGGAGGACGTTTTATTGGTCCTCAAAATCGACTGAAATACAGACATTTAAGTTAATTATACTCCTCTGCAAAGCATCAGGTATTCGACAATTAATTTCTTTAGCTCGAACGGTTCTTTGACATTGATTATCCAACATCCACGCAAAAACTTGAACAGAGAAACAGAAGCAGCTTTGAAAGTTGTGGAAATGAATTTGTGATGATGTAATAAGGCTCTTTGGAAATTAATTTGTTTAGTTGAGGATTTTTCGATGTAAAATGTCCAATATCTGCGCAGAAAAGAACAATAAACTTCAGAAACTTGAATAGAGAAACAGAAGCAGCTTTGAAAGTTGTGGAAATGAATTTGTGATGATGTAACAAGGCTCTTTGGAAATTAATTTGTTTAGTTGAGGATTTTTCGATGTAAAATGTCCAATATCTGCGCAAAAAAGAACAATAAACTTCAGAAACTTGAATAGAAAAGCAGAAGCAGCTTCGAAATTTGTGAAAATGAATTTCTGCTGACGTAACACTTTCTTTAGTTGAGGATTTTTCAATATAAAATATCCAATATCTGCGCAGAAAAGGAACAATAAACTTCAGAAACTTGAATAGAGAAACAGAAGAAGCTTCAAAAGCTGCAAAAATAAATTTAGCAATGAGTGTTTCGACTCATAAATAGCAAAAACACGAATAGGTTGCATTTTTGATGTTTTTAATTGCAAAGTTGAAGAGTAGACATTAAAATTGCTTCTTCTTCAACGCTCAAAGCAATTATTAGCATTCTCATATGCAAAGATAACGCTAACTTTGATTCTGTTTACAGTGAAAGAAAAAATAGTGAAAAGATTGCATTTTGAATATTTCTAATTGCAATATTGAAGAGCAGACATTAAAATTGCCTATTTTTAATATTTCTAATTGCAAACTTGAAGAGCAGACATTAAAATTGCCTATTTTTAATATTTCTAATTGCAAAGTAGAAAAGTATTCACTAAAATTGTCTATTTTTAAATTTGTAATTGCAAATTTGAAGAGCAGATATTAAAATTGCTTATTTCTAATATTTCTAATTGCAAAGTTGAAGAGCAGACATTAAAATTGCCTATTTTCAATATTTCTAATTGCAAAGTTGAAGAACAGCCGTTAAAATTGCCTATTTTGAGTATTTCTAATTGCAAAGTAGTAGAGCATCCACTAAAATTGCCTATTTTGAGTATTTCTAATTGCAAAGTAGTAGAGCATCCACTAAAATTGCCTATTTTCAATATTTCTAATTGCAAATTTGAAGAACAGACATTAAAATTGCCTATTTTCAATATTTCTAATTGCAAATTTGAAAAGCATCCACTAAAATTGCCTATTTTTAAATTTGTAATTGCAAAGTTGAAGAGCATCCACTAAAATTGCCCATTTTCAATATTTCTAATTGCAAATTTGAAGAGCAGACATTAAAATTGCCTATTTTTAAATTTGTAATTGCAAATTTGAAGAGCAGATATTAAAATTGCCTATTTTTAATATCTAATTGCAAAGTTGAAGAGCATTCACTAAAATTGCCCATTTTCAATATTTCTAATTGCAAATTTGAAGAGCAGACATTAAAATTGCCCATTTTCAATATTTCTAATTGCAAATTAGAAAAGCATCCACTAAAATTACCTATTTTCAACATTCCAAATAGCAAACTAGAAAACCATCCTCTAAAATTACCTATTTTCAACATTCCAAATAGCAAACTAGAAAACCATCCTCTAAAATTACCTATTTCCAACATTCCAAATATTAAACTAGAAAACCATCCTCCAAAATCCCCATCTTCTCCATCATCCAACGCACTTACCCCACTCTCACAATCAAAAAGCAATCACAAACCAAATTCCACCCCCAGCAACAGAAGAAACGCTAAAAAAATCCTTTAAAAAAACCACTCACTAAGCAAATTTTAATTATATTCCTCACGAATCTCGACCCACAAATACCAGGAACACGAGTATCCACGAACGAGGACCGAAAAAACCGCAAAGAACCAACCAGGAACCCACAGCACCCACGGCTCCTAGCAAAAGGAAACAGTGTTTCGACTCATAAATAGCAACAACACGAATAGATTGCATTTTTGATGTTTTTAATTGCAAAGTTGAAGAGTAGACATTAAAATTGCTTCTTCTTCAACGCTCGAAGCAATTATCAACATTCTCATACGCAAAGATAACGCTAACTTTGATTCTATTCACAGTGAAAAGAGAGAATAGCGAAAAAGTTGCATTTGGAATATTTCTCGTGCCACGTTCGTCTGCAGGCTCTGCAAAGCCTTCATCGATAGAGAAAAAGGGAGAACGGTTTCGCGCCTGGCGATCGCGGCTGGTTTAATTAAAAATTAATCGAGGCAAATTAATTTAAACGCAAAAAGTGGGCCCCTGTTGGGCCTGGGACGTGGCTGGAGCAGGCGTTCGTCTCGAGGGCGGGGCCAGTGAGTTAGGCGATCGTTACGGTGCGCGTTGGAGGATAATCGAAAAGCTCGAACGATTCGAAAGAAAAGAATCGGGATCGCGGGCCACGATGGGTGTCCCACGGGAGGGGACGGGACCTGGGATCACCACGAGCGCTGCCTCCACTGGAACTGGTTCCGTGAGGATCGTTAATACCTCGTTATCGCTTGGGCCTGAGGAATCGAGCCGCGTGGATCGGTTTTTTGATCGGTCGATCGATAGAATTCAAGGATTTTCTGTCAACTAAGCGATTAAAATTGCGTTGCAGACTTTCTGTGGCGGTGTGAATATTGAAGAAGTGTCGTTCTTCAGTTCGCAAAGATAACGTAAGCTTTGAGTTGCTTGGATCGATAATTCTTAAGGATTTTCTGTCAACCAAGCGTTTAAAGCGCGTTGAGGAGTTTCTGTGGCGATGGTGGCTGGGATTTTGAGGAATCTTGGAGCTGAGAAGCTTCTTTAGGTCGCAGAGATGACGCAAACTTTGATGATTCGCTTGGATCGATAGTATTCAAGGATTTTCTGTCAACCAAGCGATTAAAAGCGCGTTGTAGGATTTTTGTGGCATTCAGAGCTGGAATTTTGAGGAATCTTGGAGCTGTGAAGCTTTTTTAGGTCGCAGAGATGACGCAAAGTTGATGATTCGCTTGGATTGAATAGTATTCAAGGATTTTCTGTCAACCAAGCGTTTAACACGTTTTGCAGACTTTTTGTGGCGCTGTGGATGTTGAAAAAGTGTCGTTCTTTAGGTTGCAGAGATTAACGCAAACTTTGAGTTGCTTGGATCGATAGTATTCAAGGATTTTCTGTCAACTAAGCGATTAAAATTACGTTGTGGGATTTTTGTGGCGTTCAGAGCTGGGATTTTGAGGAATCTTGGAGCTGAGAAGCTTCTTTAGGTCGCAGAGATGACGCAAACTTTGATGATTCGCTTGAATTCAATAGAATTCAAGGATTTTTTGTCAACTAAGCGATTAAAATTGCGTTGTAGGATTTTTGTGGCGATGGTGATTGGGGTTTTGAGGAATCTTGAAGCTGAGAAGCTTCTTTGGGTCGCAGAGATGAAGCAAGATTGATGATTCGCTTGGATTGAATAGTATTCAAGGATTTTCTGTCAACTAAGCGATTAAAATTGCGTTGCAGACTTTCTGTGGCGGTATGGATGTTGAAGAAGTGTCGTTCTTCAGGTTGCAGAGATTAACGCAAACTTTGAGTTGCTTGATTTTGAGGTATCTTGGAGCTGAGAAGCTTCTTTAGGTCGCAGAGGTGAAGCAAAGTTGATGATTCGCTTGGATTGAATAGTATTCAAGGATTTTTTGTCAACTAAGCGATTAAAATTACGTTGTAGGATTTTTGTGGCGTTGACAGCTGGAATTTTGAAGAATCTTGGAGCTGAGAAGCTTCGAACGTCAGAAGAAACATTTTAAAAACTAGCATAAATCCAAATTGTAATGCAAAAGAGCATCCATTAAGCTCAAAACACGTCTCAAAGCCCTCAGTTGCCATCTTATCGCTCTTCCAACACCTAACAGCACCGAAAACAATCAAAACACCTTCTTTTCGAGCACAAAACCCCAAACACCACCATATTGAATCTTAACTCGCCCCACGAGCGATGCGAATCGCGCGCAAAATTCAAAATCTACAATCCAAATCACAATTTAAGGACCACTCACTGATCCTGTTTTCTTCTCCATCGTTCAAAACACCTCTCAAACCCATCAACTACCATCTCAGCGCTCTTCCAACACCCAACTACCCTGAAAACAATCAAAACACCTTCTTTTCGAGCACAAAACCCCAAACACCTCCATATTGAATCTTAACTCGCCTCACGAGCGATGCAAATCGCGCTCAAAATTCAAAATCTACAATCCAAATCACAAACTAAAGGACCATTCACTAATTTTGTTTTCTTCTCCATCGCTCAAAGCCATCAGCTGCAACGAATCGCTTGCAAAATTCAAAATCTACAATCCAAATCGCAAACTAATCCTGCTTTCTTCTTCATCGCTCAAAACACCTCTCAAAGCCATCAGCTGCAACGAATCACTCGCAAAATTCAAAATCTACAATCCAAATCACAAACTAATCCTGCTTTCTTCTTCATCGATCAAAGCAACTCTCAAAGCGATCAGCTGCAACGAATCGCTCGCAAAATTCAAAATCTACAATCCAAATCGCAAACTAATCCTGCTTTCTTCTTCATCGCTCAAAACACCTCTCAAACCCATCAACTACCATCTCAGCGCTCTCCCAACACCCAACTACCCTGAAAACAATCAAAACACCTTTTTTTCGAGCACAAAACCCCAAACACCACCATATTGAATCTTAACTCGCCCCACGAGCGATGCGAATCGCGCGCAAAATTCAAAATCTACAATCCAAATCACAAACTAAAGGACCATTCACTAATTTTGTTTTCTTCTCCATCGCTCAAAGCCATCAGCTGCAACGAATCGCTTGCAAAATTCAAAATCTACAATCCAAATCGCAAACTAATCCTGCTTTCTTCTCCATCGTTCAAAACACGTCTCAAACCCCTCAACTACCATCTTATCGCTCTTCCAACACCCAACAGCACCGAAAACAATCAAAACACCTTCTTTTCGAGCACAAAACCCCAAACACCACCATATTGAATCTTAACTCGCCCCACGAGCGATGCGAGCGATGCGAATCGCCGCGAGATCCAGTCGGATTAAGTCCCAAAGGGCTAACGAGAGCCTAATTACGCGGACGACTTCCGACAGGGCCGCGTAGCGCTTCTAATTTCCGCTCGATAATTTTACGACGCCCGCCTTTATCGCTTGGCCATCAAAGTTTAACGCGATAGTCGAGGCGGATTTCACGGGGCAATCATCCGGCGGAGCGTACTCGCGCGATCGTAAATCTCCGCGCGATGCGTCGCGCGATTCCTGCGCGAGATATAAAACGTCAACCGTTGTTATTAATTCGATGGCAGCGTTGCTGGACTGTCGCGAGTAACCGTTCGAAGTGTTAAGGAACGATTGATGGCGAGGTCGATGATGAATGGACGCTTCGAGGTGAAGGAAATGGTGGTTCTTTGATTCGAAGGGTTTTCTGAGGTCTCAGGTGCGATAAGACACTTTGAAGTGGTCCAAGGATTGTTAAAAGTGGCGTAATTGAGGTCAGTTTGAAGTATTTCAAGAAATTCGAGAAATGGTACGAATAAAGTCACTTTATGGTGTCTTAGACACTTTGAAGTGGTCCAAGGATTGTTAAAAGTGGCGTAATTGAGGTCAGTTTGAAGAAATGCGAGAAATGGTACGAGTAAAGTCACTTTATGGTGTCTTAGACACTTTGAAGTGGTCCAAGGATTGTTAAAAAGTGGCGTAATTGAGATCAGTTTGAAGAAATGCGGGAAATGGTACGAATAAAGTCACTTTATGGTGTCTTAGACACTTTGAAGTGGTCCAAGGATTGTTAAATGTGGCGTAATTGAGGTCAGTTTGAAGTATTTCAAGAAATGTGAGAAATGGTACGAATAAAGTTACTTTATGGTGTCTTAAAAATTGTATAAAGTGGTTTAAATAAAGCTATTTTAAGGTATTTCACAAGTTACTAAAACTGGCACGATTAAAGTTACTCTAAAGTGTTCCAAAAAGTCACTAAAAATGGCACAATTAAATTACTTAAAACAAACCAATTAAATCCATTTCAAAATATGCCATAAATTATTGAAATAAGTTTATTTAAAATATCTTCAAATTGCAATCTTCAAATATCAACAAAAATTTCTCAACTCTCTTTATACAAAAAAAGAGACCATAAACCCAACTCTTTCGACTAATTCACAAGCATTGACTCTTTTTCAACGTTCCTCCACGGAATTTGAAAATTTAAGGTGTCGATTGTCTCAGAAATGAGGCCTCCACTCTCCTCACCAACTTAATTACCCTCATTCCACAAAAACTCAATCACAATTTCGCAAATTTACTCAACAAAAAATTCCTCAACTCTCTTTATACAAAACAAGAGACCATAAACTCAACTCTTTCGACTAATCCACAAGCATCGACTCTTCTCCAACGTTCCTCCATGGAATTCGAGAATTCGAGGTGTCGATTATCCCAGAAATTAGGCCTCATCCCACAAAAACTCAATCACAATTTCGCAAATTTACTCAACAAAAAATTCCTCAACTCTCTTTATACAAAAGAAGAGACCATAAATCCAACTCTTTCGACTAATCCACAAGCATCGCCTCTTCTCCCACGGAATTCGAGAATTCGAGGTGTCGATTATCCCATAAATGAGGCCTCCACTCTCCTCACCAACTTAATTACTCTCATCCCACAAAAACTCAATCACAATTTCGCAAATTCAACAAAAATTCCACTACTCTCTTCATACACGACACTTCCTCCACGGAATTTGAGAATTCGAGGTGTCGATTGTCCCAGAAATTAGGCCTCATTCCACAAAAACTCAATCACAATTTCGCAAACTTACTTAACAAAAATTCCTCAACTCTCTTTATACAAAAGAAGAGACCATAAACCCAACTCTTTCGACTAATTCACAAGCATCGCCTCTTCTCCAACGTTCCTCCACGGAATTAAAAAATTCAAGGTGTCGATTATCCCAAAAATGAGGCCTCCACTCTCCTCACCAACTTAATTACTCTCATCCCACTAAAACTCAATCAAAATTTCGCAAACTCAACAATAATCCTCAACTCTTTTCATACACAACACATCCAACCCAAAATAATTCATCTTTACACAAAGAAGGGACCATAAACCCAACTCTTTCGACTAATCCATAAGCATCGATTCTACTCCAACGTTCCTCCATGGAATTCAAGAATTTGAGGTGTCAATTATCCCAGAAATGAGGCCTCAATCACAATTTCGCAAACTCAACAAAAAATTCCTCAACTCTCTTCATACACAACACATACATCCCACAATAATTCATCTTTACACAAAGAAGAGACCATAAACCCAACTCTGTCGACTAATCCACAAGCATCGCCTTCTTTTCCAACGTTCCTCCACGGAATTCGAAAATTCAAGATGTCGATTATCCCAGAAATGAGGCCTCATTCCACAAAGACTCAATCACAATTTCGCAAACTCAACAATAATCCTCAACTCTCTTCATACACAACACATACATCCCACGATAATTCATCTTTACACAAAGAAGAGACCATAAACCCAACTCTGTCGACAAATCCACAATCATCGCCTCTTCTCCCACGGAATTCGAGAATTCGAGGTGTCGATTATCCCAGAAATAAGGCCTCATCCCACAAAGACTCAATCACAATTTCGCAAACTCAACAATAATCCTCAACTCTCTTCATACACAACACATCCAACCCAAAATAATTCATCTTTACACAAAGAAGAGACCATAAACCCAACTCTGTCGACTAATCCACAAGCATCGCCTCTTTTCCAACGTTCCTCCACGGAATTCGAGGATTCAAGGTGTCGATTATCCCAGAAACGAGGCCTCCACGGCTGCGACAATCCGGTTTCGAGATTCCGTTGCATAAATTCACTTCTAAATCAATCTGCTGGGCCATTAAAAGCGGAGAAACAGGGTAGTCCCAGGGGTGAGGCTGGCAGAGACGAAAGGGGGGAAAAGGACGGGGCCCTGGAGGAGAAAGGACACGGGGGGCGTGGCAGTGGGATGATTTAACGGGGGTCCGTGTCTTTATTCGGCTGGGCCGCAAAAGGAGAAACCGATAGCACCGCGAGCAGCAACAACAGAGGGCTAAACAACGCGAGGTGCTCGCGCGCGTTTTCGGGGCGGCAGCTTTACAGCCGTTTAGTGTTTTACGAGCGTTTTATGAACGCCGCGTGTTCGCTGGCTTTTTCACGATGGAAGAAGGAGGTGGAGGAAGAGGCATTAGGTCGCCTTGGGTTTTAGGTGCCGCGCGTACCCTTTGCTGAACGGTACTAAAGGTTCTCGCAGGAACAATGTCTTTATTACTCCATTTTCGAATTCTTTCGACGTGGAGGACGTTGAGATTGGAGGGTTCGCGTGATATTCTATTGCTGAGGGAGAGTTAGATGCAGGTTGAAGCGAATTTTCATGGAAATTGGGGCGATTTTTAGAGCTGAGATTTCAAATTTGAGGTTACACTGTCTTTCTTGAATTTTAAGTTAAATATTCTCCATTTTCGAATTCTTTCGACGTGGAGAACGTTCAGATCAGAAGTTTTACGTGATATTCTATTGCTGAGGAAGAGTTAGATGTAGTTTGATGCGAATTTTCATTGAAATTGTGGCGATTTTTAGTTATGTGTCTTTCTTGAATTTTAGGTTAAATATTCTCCATTTTCGAATTCTTTCGACGTGGAGAACGTTGAGATCACAGGTTTCATGTGATATTCTATTGCAGAGGGAAAGTAAGATGCAGGTTGATGCGAATTTTTGTGGAAATCTTCGCGATTTGGGGTTATGGTGTCTTCCTTTAACTTTGCGTTAAATATTCTCCATTTTTTAATTCTTTCGACGTGGAGAACGTTGAAATTGGAGGGTTCGTGTGATATTCTATTGCTGAGAGAGAGTAAGATGAAGTTTGATGCGAATTTTCTTAGAAATCGTGGCGATTTGGGGTTATGGTGTCTTCCTTTAATTTTAAGTCAGAAATTCCCCATTTTTTACTTTTTTCGACGTGGAGAACGTTCAGATTGGAGGCTTCGTGTGATATTCTGTTGCAGATGGAGAGTAAGATGAAGTTTAATGCGAATTTTCATTGAAATCGTGGCGATTTTTAGTTATGGTGTCTTTCTTGAATTTTAGGTCAGAAATTCTCCATTTTTTAATTCTTTCGACGTGGAGAACGTTCAGATTGAAGGGTTCGCGTGATATTCTATTGCTGAGGGAGAGTTAGATGCAGGTTGATGCGAATTTTCATTGAAATTGTGGCGATTTTTAATTATGATGTCTTCCTTTAATTTTAAGTCAGAAATTCCCCATTTTCGAATTCTTTCGACGTGGAGAACGTTCAGATCAGAAGTTTTACGTGATATTTTATTGCTGAGGAAGAGTAAGATGCAGGTTGATGCGAATTTTCATTGAAATTGTGGCGATTTTTAATTATGGTGTCTTTCTTGAATATTAGGTTAAATATTCTCCATTTTTGAATTCTTTCGACGTGGAGAACGTTCAGATTGGGGGCTTCGTGTGATATTCTATTGCAGAGGAAGAGTAAGATGCAGGTTGATGCGAATTTTTGTGGAAATTGTGGCGATTTTTAGTTATGTGTCTTTCTTGAATTTTAAGTTAAATATTCTCCATTTTTGAATTCTTTCGACGTGGAGAACGTTCAGATCACAGGTTTCATGTGATATTCTATTGCAGAGGGAGAGTTAGATGCAGGTTGATGCGAATTTTTGTGGAAATTGTGGCGATTTTTAGTTATAGTGTCTTTCTTTAATTTTAGATTAGAAATTCCCCACTTTTTAATTTTTTTGACGTGAAGAACGTTCAGATTGGAGGCTTCGTGTGATATTCTATTACTGAGGAAGAGTTAGATGCAGGTTGATGCGAATTTTCATTGAAATCGTGGCGATTTTTAGTTACAGTGTCTTTCTTGAATTATAAGTTAAATATTCTCCATTTTTTAATTCTTTCAACGTGGAGAACGTTCAGATTGGAGGCTTCGTGTGATATTCTATTGCAGAGGGAGAGTTAGATGCAGGTTGATGCGAATTTTTATTGAAATTGTGGCGATTTTTAGTTATGTGTCTTTCTTGAATTTTAGGTTAGATATTCTCCATTTTTGAATTCTTTCGACGTGGAGAATGTTGAAATTGGAGGCTTCGTGTGATATTCTATTGCAGAGGGAGAGTTAGATGAAGTTTGATGCGAATTTTTGTGGAAATTGTGGCGATTTTTAGTTATAGTGTCTTTCTTGAATATTAGGTTAAATATTCTCCATTTTTTAATTCTTTCGACGTGGAGAACGTTCAGATCAGAGGTTTCGCGTAATATTCTATTGCAGAGGGAAAGTAAGATGTAGTTTGATGCGAATTTTCATTGAAATTGTGGCAATTTTTAGTTATGGTGTCTTTCTTGAATTTTAAGTTAAATATTCTCCATTTTTGAATTCTTTCGACGTGGAGAACGTTCAGATCAGAAGTTTTACGTGATATTCTATTGCTGAGGAAGAGTTAGATGCAGGTTGATGCGAATTTTCATTGAAATTGTGGCGATTTTTAATTATGGTGTCTTTCTTGAATATTAGGTTAAATATTCTCCATTTTTTAATTCTTTCGACGTGGAGAACGTTCAGATTGGAGGCTTCGTGTGATATTCTATTGCTGAGGAAGAGTTAGATGCAGGTTGATGCGAATTTTTGTGGAAATTGTGGCGATTTTTAGTTATGTGTCTTTCTTGAATTTTAGGTTAGATATTCTCCATTTTTGAATTCTTTCGACGTGGAGAACGTTCAGATCAGAGGTTTCATGTGATATTCTATTGCTGAGGGAGAGCTAAATGCAGGTTGATGCGAATTTTCATTGAAATTGTGGCGATTTTTAATTATGATGTCTTCCTTTAATTTTAAGTCAGAAATTCCCCATTTTCGAATTGTTTCGACGTGGAGAACGTTGAGATTGGAGGCTTCGCGTGATATTCTATTGCAGAGGGAGAGTAAGATGTAGTTTGATGCGAATTTATGTGGAAATCGTGGTGATTTGGGGTTATGATGTCTCATTTTAATTTTAGATCAGAAATTTGGGCATACGACCCTATTTTCGAATTCTTTCGACGTGGAGAACGTTCAGATCAAAGGTTTTGTATGATATTCCATGAAAAGTGAAAGTAAAACGCACTTTGATCTGAATTTTTATAGAAATTGCGACGATTTTCAGAGTTGAATTCAGATTTGAAGTTTTGGTATCTTTTAAATTTTATTTTGGAATTCTTTCGACGTGGAGAACATCGAAACCAGAATTTTCTTACGATATTCCACGAAAAGTGAATGTAGAATGCACTTTGATCTGAATTTTTATGAAAATCGTGGCAATTTTTGGAATTGAATTCAGATTTGAGCTTATGGTGTCTCTTGAATGTCATTTTCCATTTCTTTCAACTTGGAAAACCTCGAAACCGTAGTTTTCTCACGATATTCCATGAAAAATGAAAGTAAGATACACTTTGATCTGAATTTTTATAAAAATCATGGCGATTTTTGGAATTGAATTCAGATTTGAGCTTATGGTGTCTCTTGAATGTCATTTTCCATTTCTTTCAGCTTGGAAAACCTCGAAACCATAGTTTTCTCACGATATTCCATGAAAAGTGAATGTAGAATGCACTTTGATCTGAATTTTTATAAAAATCATGGCAATTTTTGGAATTGAATTCAGATTTGAGCTTATAGTGTCTCTTGAATGTCATTTTCCATTTCTTTCATCTTGGAGAACCTCTAAACCATAGTTTTCTCACGATATTCCACGAAAAGTGAATGTAGAATGCACTTTGATCTGAATTTTTATGAAAATCGTGGCAATTTTTGGAGTTGAATTTAGATTTGAGCCTATGGTGTCTCTTGAATGTCATTTTCCATTTCTTTCATCTTGGAAAACCTCGAAATCATAATTTTCTCACGATATTCCATGAAAAATGAAAGTAAGATACACTTTGATCTGAATTTTTATAAAAATCGTGGCAATTTTTGGAATTGAATTCAGATTTGAGCTTATGGTGTCTCTTGAATATCATTTTCCATTTCTTTCATCTTGGAAAACCTCGAAACCATAATTTTCTCACGATATTCCAGATTTATTTTGATGCGACATTCCATAAAAATTATAACAATTTCAGGTGTCTTTCTTAAATTTAAGACAAACCACTCCCTTTAGAAGCCTTTAACTTCCACAACAAAATGGCAGAAGATCCTTCTTGATATTCGAAAACATTCCCAACGCGGATGAACCGCAACCCCAGCGATCTCTCCCCCCCCCCAAAAACCTTAGATTTAAAATAATATTAAACTCTGGCGAAGAAAGCAAAAAAGGAGGCCCGAACAGTCCCCTCGTGAATTGCCTCGGTCCAGCAGCGAGCCAGCGAGAGTCGATCGCTTTCGAAGCTCCGACGCAGGAATTTAGAGACTAGTCTCGGGCCCCGACAACCAATCATCCCGAGAAGGGAGGCGAAGCAGGCCAGGAACGTAATCTTACGTATCAATTAGCTTCACGGTCCGAGGGGCTTACCCCCCGCGGGCCTTTGACCGTGCGCCGCTTCGTCTTCGAGGTGTGAGAACCAAGACACGGACCGTGCGGTCGTTTTACAACGTCTTCATCGTCCGCTGTCTTCTTCTCCGCCTCTCTCTGACTTATTCCGTCCCTTTTTCTCACTCTTTCTTTCTTCCGCTGCAGCTTTCTGAGTTAGTCTGTCTCTTTTCTTCTCTCTTTCTGTACCCTTGTCTTACTCACTGTGTTCCTTTTCCTCTTTCTCTCTTTTTCTGCCGTTTTCTGAGTCACTCTGTCTCTTTTCTTCTCTTCAACTCCCGTTTTCTTTCTTTTTCTGCTGCTTTTTGACTCACTCTGTCTCTTTTCTCCTTTCTCTTTAGCTCTGGCTTTCTGAATCACTCTGTCCTTTTTCTTCTCTTCAACTACTCTCTTTCTTCTTCTCTGGCTCTTTCTGACTCACTCTGTCTCTTTTCTTCTCTCCAAGTCCCTCTTTCTTTCTTTCTCCCTTTCTCTGACTCACTCTGTCTCTTTTCTTCTCTTCAACGCACTCTCTTTCTTCTTCTCTGCCGCTTTCTGACTCACTCTGTCTCTTTTCTTCTCTTCAACGCACTCTCTTTCTTCTTCTCTGGTTCCTTTTCCTCTTTCTCTCTTTTTCTGCCGCTTTCTGAGTCATTCTGTCTCTTTTCTTCTTTCCAACGCACTCTCTTTCTTCTTCTCTGATTCCTTTGACTCACTCTGTCTCTTTTCTTCTTTCTCTCTTGCTCTGACGCTTTCTAAGTCACTCTGTCTCTTTTCTTCTCTTCAACGCACTCTCGTTCTTCTTATCTGGCTCTTTCTGACTCACTTTGTCTCTTTTCTTCTCTTCAACTCCCGTTTTTTCTCTTTTTCTGTTGCTTTCTGACTCACTCTGTCTCTTTTCTTCTCTCCAACTCCCTTTTTCTCTCTTTTTCCCTCTCTCTGACTCACTTTGTCCCTTTTCTTCTCTCCAACTCCCACTTTCTCTCTTTCTCCCTCACTCTGTCCCTTTTCTTCTCTGCAACTCCCTCTTTCTGTCTTTCTCCCTTTGTCAAACTCACTCTGTCCTTCTTCCTCTCTCCAAGAGAGGAGAAGGTCTTCTCTAACTTACTTTGTCCCTTTTCTTCTCTCTAACTGACTCTATCTATCTCTCTTTCTGCATTTTTCTGTCCCTTTTCCTCTCTCTAACTGACTCTCTCTTCCTTTCTGCCTTTTTCTGTCCCTTTTCCTTTCTCTAACTGACTCTTTCTCTCTCTTTCTGTCCCTATTCCCCTGTCTAACTGACTCTCTCCCTTTCTTTGCCTCTTTCTGCCTCTTTCTGTCCCTTTTTTCTTCCTCCAAGCGACTCTCTCCCTCTTTCTCTTCCTTTCTGCCTCCTTCTGTCTCTCTTTTCTTCCTCCAACCGACTCTCTCTCTTTCTTTGCCTCTTTCTAACGCACTATGTCCCTTTTTCTCTGCCTCGAACCGACTCTCTCCCTCTCTCTCTTCGTTTCTGCCTCCTTCTGTCCCTTTTTCCTTCCTCCAAGCGACTCTCTCTCTCTTTCTCTTCCTTTCTGCCTCCTTCTGTCTCTCTTTTCTTCCTCCAACTGACTCTCTCTCTCCCTTTCTGCCTCCTTCTGTCTCTCTTTTCTTCCTCCAACTGACTCTCTCCCTCTTTCTCTTCGTTTCTGCCTCCTTCTGTCCCTTTTTTCTTCCTCCAAGCGACTCTCTCCCTCTTTCTCTTCCTTTCTGCCTCCTTCTGTCTCTCTTTTCTTCCTCCAACCGACTCTCTCTCTTCCTTTGTCTCCTTCTGTCTCTCTTTTCTTCCTCCAATTGACTCTCTCTCTCTCTTTCTCTTCGTTTCTGCCTCCTTCTGTCTCTCTTTTCTTCCTCCAACTAACTCTCTCTCTTCCTTTGCCTCTTTCTGCCTCTTTCTGTCCCTTTTTTCTTCCTCCAACCGACTCTCTCTCTTCCTTTGCCTCTTTCTGACGCACTATGTCCCTTTTTCCTTCCTCTAACTGACTCTCTCTCTTCCTTTGCCTCTTTCTGCCTCCTTCTGTCCTTTTTTCTTCCTCCAACCGACTCTCTCTCTCTCTTTGCCTCTTTCTGACGCACTACGTCCCTTTTTCTCTGCCTCGAACCGACTCTCTCCCTCTTTCTCTTCGTTTCTGCCTCCTTCTGTCCCTTTTTTCTTCCTCCAAGCGACTCTCTCGCGCCTGCTCATCATCTACCTGGCAGCAGGGAACGAGGAACGCATCTGGACAGGTAAAACAGAGGCCCCTGGGCTCGCGTTACACCGAAACCAATGGCCGATACTTGACAAGTCATTCGCAGCGGTGGGTGGAAGTTTTGGTAGCTAATGGCCTGGTGTAATTTAACGTGTTGATTGGAATTCACTTGGTTCCTAGATGCTGGGACCGGTTGGTGGTGCCGCTTCCGTGGATTCGCTGTCGAACGCCGCTCGTTAACGACCGCACCTTTGCCTCCTGGTTTAATGGGATTTGTTGTCGAGGATTTGGTAAAACGCCAGACGTTGCGTGGAAATTTTTCGGATTTCCACGGTAAATGAGACATGTTGCGAAGATATGACGCTGAAATTGGGCTCTTTGAAAGAGTTGTGAGCGAAATTTAGGATTTATGTGAGTTTTTTCAATGGATGATTGTAGAAGATTAGACGAGATTAGACGAGGAGATTAGAAATTGAGAACTCGAGGATTTGAAAGAAATTGAGACCTTGAAAGAATTGTGAGCACAATTTGGGATTTATTGGGAAATTTAGTGGATTCTGCTTCTGATATCGAAAGGTTCAATGGCTAAGTAGAAGATTGTAAAGATAAGACGCAGAAATTGAGAACTCGAGGATTTGAAAGAAATTGAGACATTGAATTGTGGGCACAATTTGGGATTTGGAATTTAGTGGGTTCTGTTTTCTATATTTTAAAGTTAAGTTTTCTGATATCGAAAGGTTCAATGGCTAATTAGAACCTCGTAGCTAAGTAGAACTTTGTGAAGACAAGACGCGGAAATTGAGAACTTGAGGATTTGAAAGAAATTGAGACCTTGAATTGTGGACACAATTTGGGATTTCGAATTTAGTGGGTTCTGTTTTCTATATTTTGCTAAGTTTTCTGATATCGAAAGGTTTAGTGACTAAGCAGAAGATTGTAAAGATAAGACGCAGAAATTGAAAAATCGAGGATTTGAAAGAAATTGAGACCTTGAAAGAATTGCGAGCACAATTTGGGATTTATTGGGAAATTTAGTAGATTCTGCTTTCTATATTTTGGTAAATTTTCTGATATCGAAAGGTTCAATGGCTAAGTAGAAGATTGTAAAGACAAGATGCAGAAATTGAGAACTCGAGGATTTGAAAGAAATTGAGAGCTTGAAAGAATTGTGAGCACAATTTGGGATTTATTGGGAAATTTAGTGGATTCTGCGTTCTATATTTTGCTAAGTTTTCTGAAATCGAAAGGCTCAGTAGCTGAATTGGACATTGCAAAGACTGAAATTGCACTGAAATTGAAATCTTCAAAAGAGTTGTAGGCAAAATTTAGGAATTTTGAAACTTAGCGCGTTGTGCGTTCTATATTTTTGTGAGTTTTGTGTGCAACATTTAGGATTTGTATAAAAATCGTGCGTTCCATGTTTTTCCAAGTCTTCTGCTATCGATTATCGATCTCGCAACCAAACAAAGCATTCTAAACTTAAGATTACATTCTTTGTACCTTCTCCAAAGACTCTAAAAACACTTCATTATCATTTATCAAACCTAAAAATCGACCATTCCATGTTTTGCCAAGTCTTCTGCTATCGATTATCGATCTCGCAACCAAACAAAGCATTCTAAACTTAACATTGCATTCTTTGGTATCTTCTTCAAAGAACTTAAAAACAATCTCGTGACGAAACAAAGCATTCTAAACTTAAAATTGCATTCTTTGGTATCTTCAAAACAATCTTCTTCAAAGACTCTAAAAACCATACAGATTGCATTCTTTGGATCTTCTTCAAAGAACTTAAAAACAATGCAGATTGCATTCTTTGTATCTTCAAAACAATCTTCCCCAAAGACTCTAAAAACCATGCATCTCGTTTATCAAACCTAAAAATCGGACATTCCATGTTTTGCCAAGTCTTCTGGTGTCAATTATCCATTTTGTTATCAAACAGAGCATTTTAAACTTAAGATTGCATTCTTTAGTATCTTCAAAACTTCTTCAAAGAACTTAAAAACAATGCAAATTGCATTCTTTGGTATCTTCTTCAAAGAACTTAAAAACAATCTCGTGACGAAACAAAGCATTCTAAACTTAAAATTGCATTCTTTGGTATCTTCAAAATTTCTTCAAAGAGCTTAAAAACAATGCAAATTGCATTCTTTGTATCTTCTCCAAAGACTCTAAAAACACTTCGTTATCACTTATCAAACCTAAAAATCGACCATTCCATATTTTGCCAAGTGTTCTGCTATCGATTATCGATCTCGCAACCAAACAAAGCATTCTAAACTTAAGATTTAATTCTTTGGTATCTTCTTCAAAGAACTTAAAAACAATGCAGATTGCATTTGTTATATCTTCTCCAAAGACTGTAAAAACAATTCATTATGATTTATCAAATCTAAAAATCGAGCATTCTATATTTTGCCATGTCTTCTGCTATCAATTATCGATCTCGCAACCAAACAAAGCATTCTAAACTTAAGATCGCATTCTTTGGTATCTTCAAAACAATCTTCTCCAAAGACTCTAAAAACAGTTCATTTTGTTTATTAAATCTAAAAATCGACCATTCCATGTTTTGCCATGTCTTCTGCTATCGATTATCGATCTCGCAACCAAACAAAGCATTCTAAACTTAAAATTGCATTCTTTGGTATCTTCAAAACAATCTTCTTCAAAGAACTTAAAAACAATCTCGTGACGAAACAAAGCATTCTAAATTTAAAATTGCATTCTTTGGTATCTTCAAAACAATCTTCTTCAAAGACTCTAAAAACCATGCAGATTGCATTCTTTGTATCTTCAAAACAATCTTCCCCAAAGACTCTAAAAGCCATGCATCTCGTTTATCAAATCTAAAAATCGGACATTCCATGTTTTGCCAAATCTTCTGGTGTCAATTATCCATTTCGTTATCAAACAGAGCATTTTAAACTTAAGATTGCATTCTTTGGTATCTTCAAAACAATCTTCTTCAAAGAACTTAAAAACAATGCAAATTGCATTCTTTGCATCTTCTCCAAAGACTCTAAAAACAATTCATCTCGTTTATGAAATCTAAAAATCGACCATTCCATATTTTGCCAAGTCTTCTGCTATCGATTATCGATCTCGCAACCAAACAAAGCATTCTAAACTTAAGATTGCATTCTTTGGTATCTTCTTCAAAGAACTTAAAAACAATCTCGTGACGAAACAAAGCATTCTAAACCTAAGATCGCATTCTTTGGTATCTTCAAAACAATCTTCTCCAAAGACTCTAAAAACAGTTCATTTTGTTTATTAAATCTAAAAATCGACCATTCCATGTTTTGCCAAGTCTTCTGCTATCGATTATTGATCTCGCAACCAAACAAAGCATTCTAAACTTAAAATTGCATTCTTTGGTATCTTCAAAACAATCTTCTTCAAAGAACTTAAAAACAATGCGTTCTTGTATCTTCTCCAAAGACTCTAAAAACACTTCGTTATCACTTATCAAACGTAAAAATCGACCATTCCATATTTTGCCAAGCGTTCTGGCGTCGAAATGTTCGCTGATCGAGCCCTCAGCCAAACAGAACGTTTGTCCAGTGGCTGACGACGCTGTTTTCAGGAGTGTTAACACTCACCCGTACAAAAGGCGAGCTGTAACGCGTTGCCAGGTGTTGGCCGCATAATGTATTACTTAACACCGTCGAAAAGGGCCCGCGTGCAGCCACGGGGGGCCTAATCCATCCGGCTGAATCGCCTTTCAGCTCGTAAAAAAGAAGGAAACCCGACGAAAGGAGATACACCGATCCTCGACGATCGCGGCACTAAATTTCGAGGCTTACGAAGCAACTTTGCGAGCCTCGAGTCCTCAGCAGTCGAAAGATGCTCGTCTCCGCGCGTGGATCGAGGATTGAAATCGATATTGGCGAGAGACGCGATGGAATCTGGGGCAAACTCGACTCGAGACGAAATTTGCATCGCGAGAAGAAGAGCTGATGCGAACTACGCCCCTGAAATTAGCTCGCGTTTCGTCGAAACCGGCAATTTCCAGACTTGGCGAACTGCGACGCCAGACTTGGGGTTATTCAACGCCTGCAGCGTTCTTGGAGAGCCGTTGTCTTCTTTTTTTTTTAACGAAACGTTTAATTTTCCAATGCAAGTGGAAGGGAAATTAGCTGGTGCTTTTCAATTGAACGGTTGTTGTCGTTAATTATGGTTTTGGAGCGTTTATGCGGAGATTTTTAAGGTAGAATTCGAGTTTTGGGGTTTTTGGTTGTTCGTTTGACGATTTTTGGGAATTGACACTTGCGTTTTATTTTAATTGCTTCGAATTTTTAGTAAACTTTGATTTGTACTGCTTGAGAATTAGAGAAGAAATTACTTTCGCTGCAAAGCCTTAAATTCCAAGCAACAATGCTTGACATCGCAAGAAACCATGTTTTTCAGGAATTTGTGAGCAAAAACCAAATTATTTTGGAGAACCGCAGAAACTGTAGGAAAAGAAGAAAATGTGAGAAAAAAGGGACGATTTATCTACTAATTAATTCTAATGTCCCCTCAAAAGGTTAAATTAGAAGTCACCATGGATGATATCACGAGAAACCATATTCTTCGAAGATTTGTGAGCAACGCGTCATGGAGAACTACTTTTGAAAGATCCAGAATCGTCTAAAAAAAAAAAGGGAGACGAAGAAGACATCCTCAAAGCAGATATTCAAGTGCAAATCCTCAAATTTTAAATAATTAATGAGAAAATCACCAAAGCGTCTTGGAGAACCTCAGAAAACCTAGAAGAAATCAGAAAATCCAGAATTATCCTTAAAAAAGACATTTACAAAGGACACTTCAAGTGCAAAGCCTCAAATTTTAAATAATTAATGAGAAAATTACCAAAGCGTCTTGGAGAACCTCAGAAAACCTAGAAGAAATCAGAAAATCCAGAATTATCCCAAAAAAAGACATTTTCAAAGGAGACATCCAAGTGCAAAGCCTCAAATTCTAAATAATGATGCATGACATCACAACAAATCATGTTTCTTAAAAATTTGTGATTAAATCACCAAAGAAACTGATTGGAGACCCACAGAAAACCTAGAAAAGGTCAAAAAATCGACGACGAAGGGGAAATTCGCGTGCAAAGCCTCAAATTCTAAATAATGATGCATGACATCATAACAAATCATGTTTCTTAAAAATTTGTGATTAAATCACCAAAGAAACAGATTGGAGACCCACAGAAAACCTAGAAAAGGTCAAAAAATCGACAACGAAGGGGAAATTCACGTGCAAAGCTTCAAATTCCAAACCACCATGCACAATATCACAAATATTCAACTATCAAAACATCACAAGAAACTATATTTTCCTAAATTTCTGACCAAATCATCAAAGCATCTTGGAGAACCTTGGAAAACTCAGAAAAATCAAAAAATCCAGAACTATCCCCCAAAAAGGGGGTTGAAGAGGACATCCTCGAAGGAGACATTCAAGTACCAAGTCTCAACTGTAACCAATGATGCATGAATGACATCATAAGAAACCATATTTCCCAAAAATTACAAATAAAATCACCAAAGCTTCTTGAAGATCCAAGACCCAAGCCACAAAGGAAAGATCAAAATAATCCAGAACCATCCCAAAAAAGGACATCTGCAAAGAAGATATTTGAGTGCAAAGCCTCAAATTCTAAGTAACGTTGCATGACATCAGAAGAAACCATGTCTCTTCAAATTTATTGAGCAAATTACCAAAGCTTCTTGGAGACTCAAGCCAGAAAGCCTAGGAAAACTCAAAACAATCCAGAACCACTCCAAAAAAAGGATATCTGCAAAGGAAACATGCGAGTGCAAAGCCTCAAACTTTAAGTAACAATGCATGACATCAGAAGAAACCATGTCTCTCCAAATTTATTGAGCAAATTACCAAAGCTTCTTGTAGATGAAGAGGATACCCTCAAAGCAGACCTTCGAATGCAAAGCCTCAAATTCTAAATAACTATGAATGACATCACAAGATACCATATTCCCCAAAAACACTCAAACTAAACCATTGAAGCTTCTTGTAGACCCAAGACCCAAGCCACAAAACCTAGGAAAGATCAAAATAATTCAGAACCATTCCAAAAAAGGGAGTTAAAGAAGATACCCTCAAAGCAGACCTTCAAATGCAAAGCCTCAAACTCTAAGTAACAATGCATGACACCAGAAGAAACCATGTCTCTCCAAATTTAACGCACAAATTACCAAAGCTTCTTGGCGACCCAATCCGCAAACCCTAGAAAAATTCAAAACAATCCAGAAGAACCACTCTAAAAAAGCTGATCAAACTTCTAACCAATCATACATGACATCACAAGATACCATATTCCTCAAAAACTTTCAAACCAAGCCATTGAAGCTTCTTGTAGACCCAAGACTGAAGCCACAAAACCTATGCAAGATCAAAATAATCCAGAACCATCGCAAAACCCTAAACATGCGAGTACAAAGCCTCAAACTCTAAATAACAATGCATGACCTCAAAAGAAACCATGTCTCTCCAAATTTAACGCACAAATTACCAAAGCTTCTTGGCGACCCAATCCGCAAACCCCAGAAAAACTCAAAACAATCCAGAAGAATCACCCTAAAAAAGCTGTACAAACTTCTAACCAATCATACATGACATCACAAGATACCATATTCCTCAAAAACTTTCAAACCAAGCCATTGAAGATGTCTTCACCGCTGACGAACTTCACCGCTCGTTCCAAACCCAAGCCACAGAATTTAGGAAAGATCAAAATAATCCAGAACCATTCCAAAAAAGGGAGTTAAAGAAGATACCCTCAAAGCAGACCTTCAAATGCAAAGCCTCAAACTCTAAATAACAATGCATGACACCAGAAGAAACCACGTCTCTCCAAATTTAACGCACAAATTACCAAAGCTTCTTGGCGACCCAATCGACAAACCGCAGAAGAACTCAAAACAATCCACCAGCCCACGAAACGAAAAACAAAAGGTGGGCACGCACGCTCCCCACTCCGTCTCTCCGCAAGACTGGCACCACTGGAGCGTCTCTACTCGCCTCGACCAGAGGTGGGGGGCCAGTAAGGGTGTCGAGGCGGGGGCCAGGTGGAAGGGGCTCTCCTCGGACGCCTGGCAAGGAAGGTGTCGGGCAATACTTTCCAGGTCGTCCGTCGCCGCTTGACGTCTTAATGCACGTCGGGAATAATCTCACCGCCAATTTATTACACTCTTTCTCATTTCTGCCCCTCCTCCCCGTCGCAGGGACGCGCCAGCAAGCCACCCCTTCTCGACGTGGCGCACCTACCGGACCCTTCCTTCCTTTTGTGCCCTCGCGCGGCTGCTCCCCCCCTCCTCGCCCCCCCCTCGTTTGCTCCTTTTTCGAGCGCGCACCGCTCGCCCCGCACCGCCCCCTCGCGCTTATTTCCTCGACCGCGAGGCTCCGCTCGAACCCTCGCACCTAATAGAATACGTAATTTGAATTTTTGAATTACGCCACGGCCCACGAGAGAGAGACAGGCCAGAGAGAGGCGCGAAAATAGCGCAGCGACTGGGCGACTGAGACCTGGAGGAATTTATGGACCGATGGGGTTACGGGGATTCTTTGAGGCGAAGGGGTGGAGAGTTGGTTATTTGGATTCGAGTGAAATCTTTGATCAGTGTATGGAGTATGGACACTGGGAGTTGGTGTTTTTCTTTCTTTCTTTTGGAGAGAGTTTGTGGAAAGTGGATGGGGTTGGTGGGTTTTGTTTTCAGAGGGTGGGTGAGGAGGTTTTTTAGGTCACTTGGAGTTTTTAGGGTTTGGTGAAGTGGATTTTGGGTGTGGGAGAGGTTTAAGTGTGTGGATTGCGAATTGGAAAAGTGGATTCTTGTAATTGCTTTCTTGGGTTTCTGCTTTTTTTCTTTTCTTTGAGAGGGCGAAGGGGTGGAGAGTTGGTTATTTGGATTCTAGTGAAATCTTTGATCAGTGTATGGAGTATGGACACTGGGAGTTGGTGTTTTTCTTTCTTTCTTTTGGAGAGAGTTTGTGGAAAGTGGATGGAGTGGGTGAGGAGGTTTTTTAGGGTTTGGTGAAGAGGTTTTTGGGTGTGGGAGAGGTTTGAGTGTGTGGTTTGCGATTTGGAGAAGTTTTGGGTTCTTGTAATTGGTTTCTTGAGTTTCTGCTTTTTTTCTTTTCTTTGAGAGGGCGAAGGGGTGGAGAGTTGGTTATTTGGATTCTAGTGAAATCTTTGATCAGTGTATGGAGTATGGACACTGGGAGTTGGTGTTTTTTCTTTCTTTCTTTTGGAGAGAGTTTGTGGAAAGTGGATGGGGTTGGTGGGTTTTGTTTTCAGAGGGTGGGTGAGGAGGTTTTTTAGGGTTTGGTGAAGAGGATTTTGGGCGTGGAGAGAGTTTTTTTGACTGCGTGGATTGCGAATTGGAGAAGTGGGTTCTTGGGTTCCTGCTTTTCTTCTTTTCTTTGAGAGGGCGAAGGGGTGGAGAAAAACCACCATGGAGAGGTGGTGGAGAGTTGGTTATTTGGATTCGAGTGAAATCTTTGATCAGTGTATGGAGTATGGACTCTGGGAGTTGGTGTTTTTCTTTCTTTCATTTGGAGAGAGTTTGTGGAAAGTGGATGCTGTTGCTGGGTTTTGTTTTCAGAGGGTGGGTGAAGAGGTTTTTGGGTGTGGGAGAGGTTTGAGTGTGTGGTTTGCGATTTGGAGAAGTGAAAGGGCGAAGGGGTGGAGAAAAACCATCTTTTAGAGTGGAGAGAGTTTTTTTGACTGCGTGGATTGCGAATTGGAGAAGTGGGTTCTTGGGTTCCTGCTTTTCTTCTTTTCTTTGAGAGGGCGAAGGGGTGGAGAGTTGGTTATTTGGATTCGAGTGAAATCTTTGATCAGTGTATCGATTTACACTGGAAGTTGGTGTTTTTCTTTCTTTCATTTGGAGAGAGTTTGTGAAAAGTGGATGGGGTTGCTGGGTTTTGTTTTCAGAGGGTGGGTGAGGAGGTTTTTTAGGTCACTTGGAGTTTTTAGGGTTTGGTGAAGTGGATTTTGGGTGTGGGAGAGGTTTGAGTATGTGGTTTGCGAATTGGAAAAGTGGGTTCTTGTAATTGCTTTCTTGGGTTCTTGCTTTTTTTCTTTTCTTTGAGAGGGCGAAGGGGTGGAGAGTTGGTTATTTGGATTCGAGTGAAATCTTTGATCAACTTGTATCGATGGACACTGAGAGTTGGTGTTTTTCTCTCTTTCATTTGGAGAGAGTTTGTGGAAAGTGGATGGGGTGGGTGAGGAGGTTTTTTAGGGTTTGGTGAAGAGGATTTTGGGTGTGAAGAGAGTTTTTTTCACTGCGTGGTTTGCGATTTGGAGAAGTGGGTTTTAATAATTGGTTTCTTGGCTTCCTGTTTTTTTTCTTTTCTTTAAGAGGGTGGATGAGGAGGGATTTTGAAGTTTTGTGAAGAGATTTTTGAGTGTGAGAGGGTTTTTGAGGGTTTTCTGTGGAGGTTTTTGGATGTGGGATGTTTTTCTGTGGATGTTTTTGAATGTGAGAGGGTTTTGAGTGCGTGGTTTGCAATTTGGAGAAGTGAATTCTTGTAATTGGTTTCTTGGCTTCCTGTTTTTCTTTTTTTCTTCGAGAGGGTGGTTGAGGAAGGTTTTTAAAGTTTGATGGAGAGGATTTTGGGTGTGGGAGAGATTTGAGTGCGTGGTTTGCGATTTGGAGAAGTGGGTTCTTGTAATTGGTTTCTTGGCTTCCTGTTTTTATTCTTTTTTTTTAGAGGGTAGATAAGGAGGGTTTTTGAAGTTTCGTGAAAAGTTTTTTGGGTGTGAAAGGGTTTTTGTGGGTTTTATGTTGAGAATTTTGAGTGTGGAGAGAGTTTTGAGTGCGTGGATTGTTAATTGGAGAAGTGGGTTCTTGTAATTGGTTTCACAGCTTCTTGTTTTTCTTCTTTTCTTTAAGAGGGTGGCTGAGGAGGGTATTTGAGGTTTGGTGAGAAGGTTTTTGAATGTGGGAGGGTTTTCTGTGGAGGTTTTTGGGTGTGGGAGAGTTTTGAGTGCGTGGTTTGCGATTTGGAAGTGAATTCTTGTAATTTGTGGTTTCATGGATTCCTATTTTTCTTCTTTTCGTTGAGAGGGTGGCTGAGGAGCGCTTTTGAGGTTTGATGAAGAGGTTTTTAGGTGTGCCAGGGTTTCTGAGGGTTTTCTGTGGAGGATTTTGGGTGTGTAGAGAGTTTTGAGTGCGTGATTTGCAATTTGGAGAAGTGAATTCACGTAATTGGTTTCATGGATTTCTGTTTTTCTTCTTTTCTTTAAGAGAGTGTGTGAAAACAGTTTTTGAGGTTTGATGAGTAGGATTTTGGGTGTGGAGAGAGTTTTGAGTGCGATTTGGAAGTGAATTGTTGTCATTGGTTTCATGGATTCCAATTTTTCTTCTTTTCTTTGAGAGAATGGCTGAGGACAGTTTTTGGGGTTTTCTGGGCAGGTTTTTGAGGATTTTCTGTGGAGAATTTTGGATGTAGGAGAATTTTGAGTACGTGGTTTGCGATTTGGAAGTGGATTCTTGTAATTTGTAGTTTCATGGATTCCTATTTCTCTTCTTTTCGTTGAGAGGGTGGCTGAGTAGAGTTTTTAGGGTCTGTTGAAGAAGTTTTTGAGTGTGTGAGGGTTTTTTAGGATTTTCTATAAAGGATTTTGATTGTAAAGAGTGCTTTGAGTACGTGGTTTGCGATTTGGAACTGGCTTCTTGCAATTGTTTTCTAAGATTTCTATTTTTCTTCTTTTCTTCCTTTACTAGAAAGGGTTGAAAATTCACCAAATGAATTACTATTGTATTGCATCTAAAAATACAACAGATCTTCTCTTCTTTTTCCATCTTTCCCTTCTTTTCTCCTTCTATTTCTTCTTCTTTGTTCTTTTCTTCTGTTTCTCCTTTCATTTTCTCTTCTCTGACTATTTTCTATTGCATCAGAAGATGCGACAGGTCTTCTTTCCCTCGTCAAACCTTTTTTTTCTAGAAAAACTTGAGGATCCATCAACTGAACTGCTATTTTCCATCTCGAAACGCGACAATCCTTCTTCCTTCTTCTTACGGTTTCTCCTTTCGCTAAAAAGATTGAACGTCAATCAACCAGACTGCTTTTCCATTAAATCTGGAAACATAGCAATTCTGCTCCCCTCTTTTTCTCCTTTTGCTAGAAAATTAACAAGACCTCTGTTCTACAACAATGTTACATCTAGAAACGCGACGGAAATAGCAGCAGCACACTGTCAATGATAATTAGCAGTCATTAAAAATAATTTCAGTGAAAGGAATCTAGAATTTCAGAATGCCAATCGCTGCCAGCTATCGCAACTTGTATTTTACGCTGCTCTGATTCGCATAATTCCGTCGTAAATACTGCTGCGTGTTCTCTGTCGTTTTTTTTTTTTTTTTTGCAAATTCTCAATTTGACGACCAACGTGTTTTAATAAGCTATAAATCCAGATGTTGATCCTGGCGCGATGGAAGTTCGAACGCGGACAACGCTTTCTTCTTCCGTCGGAAGACAGCCTAATCCAAGCAACGCGATTCGAGAAACTTTCGTTTCAAAACGAACTCCATTTTAAGATTGCAAAAAATTTCATATTTCAGTCATTGGGCTATTTCAAGTTTTTAAAGTGGTACAAGTCTACTTTTTTTAAGGAAAATGAGTTAATGGCGGTTTTAGTGAAATACAGATCTCATTTTTTGCAAACGCAGACCATTAAATATGTTAATTTATGAAAAAATTGAATTATGATGGCTCATTTCTTGTATTTATTTATTTTTTCAAAGATATTTCGCTGTGATTAATTTAATTTTTGTCGAAATGCTGCGATAAATTGTCGTTTTCAAATTTTCTTTAATTATTTTAATAATTGTTACTGCAGAATAAAATTTAGCAAGCTTAATTGATTAACGTTTGACAATATTTTTAAATTATTTCCAACGCAAACCCTTAAATGCCTGTTTATATATGAAAAAATGGACTTATGATGGCTTATTTCTTTATTTCTTCAACGATGCTTTGCTATAATTAATTAAATCAATTCCACTCAAAATTCTGAAACATCTCGACATCTCAAAAAACGTGTTTTCTCCACTTTCTGCCACATATTCATCCCTTCATCGACGATCCTCCGCAACTAACTTAATTTCTATCAAAATCGTGCGATGAGTTATTGATTCTTAAATATTCTTTAACAATTTTAATAATTATCATTGGATAACGAAATTTAACAGAGTTATTAAAGACATAGAATCGAATATAATTAATGTTTGCTAATATTTTTAAATTAATTCCAACGCAAACCCTTAAATATTTTGATTATGGACTCGCAACGACTTATTTCTTCTATTTTTTTATTTCCTCAACGATGCTTCGCTATAATTAATTAAATCAATTCGACTCAAAATTCTGAAACATCTCGATATCTCAAAAAACGTATTTTTATCATTTTCTGTCACATATTCATCCCTTCATCGACGATCCTCCGCAACTAACATAATTTCTCTCGAAATCACGCGATGAATTATTGCTTCTTTAATAATTATCATTGCAGAACAAAATTTAATAAGCTTATAGTGTTATTAAAAACGTAGATTCGAATAGGATTAATGTTTGCCAATATTTGTAAATTAATTCAAACGCAAACCCTTAAATATCTTGATATATGGACTCGCAACGACTTATTTCTTCTATTTTTTTATTTCCTCAACGATGCTTCGCTATAGTTAATTAAATCAATTCCACTCCAAATCCTGAAACATCTCGATATCTGAAAAAACGTATTTTCACTACTTTCTCGCACATATTCATCCCTCCATCGACAATCCTCCGCAACTAACTTAATTTCTCTCGAAAATCCGCCATGATTTATCGCTTCTTAAATTTTATTTAATAATTATTATTGCATAATAAAATTTAACAAGATTATAGTTTTATTAAAAACATAAAATCAAAACATAGAAAATTAATTCAAACGCAAACCCTTAAATATCTAGATATATGAAAAAATGAACTTATGACGCCTCATTTTTTCTATTTCTTTATTTCTCCAACAATGGCTGACTGCAATTAATTAAACCAACTCAGAAACGTCTCGATATCCAAAAAAAACACATTTCCACCGCTTTCTCCCACACATTCATCCCTCCACCGACGATCCTCCACAACTAACTTAATTTTCTCGAAAACCCGCGATGATTTATCGCTTCTTAAATTTTCTTTAATAATTATTATTGCATAAAGTTCAACAAGGTTACAGTGCTATTAAAAACATCTCAAATCAAACGCAAGCTCTTAAATATTTCAATACATAAAAAATGGACTCACAATGACTCATTCTTCCATTTATTCATTTTTCTAACGATGGCTCACTGCAATTAATTAAACCAACTCAGAAACACCCCAAAAAAACATATTTCCACCACTTTCTTCCACACATTCATCCCTCCATCGACGATCCTCCGCAACTAACTTAATTTCTTTCGAAATCGTGCGATGAATTATTGCTTCTTAAATTTTCTTTAGTAATTATCATTGCATAATAAAATTTAACAAGGTTATAGTGTTATTAAAAACGTAGACTCGAATAGGATTAATGTTTGCCAATATTTTTAAATTAATTCCAACGCAAACCCTTAAATATCTCTCGACGTATGAAAAAGTGAACTTATGACGCCTCATTTTTTCTATTTCTTTATTTTTCCAACAATGGCTCACTGAAATTAATTAAACTAACTCAGAATCGTCTCGATATCCGAAAAAACATATTTCCACTTTCTCCCACACATTCATCCCTCCACCGACGATCCTCCACAACTAACTTAATTTTCTCGAAAATCCGCATCCCTTAAATTCTCTTTAATAATTATCACTGCATAATAAAATTTAACAAGGTTATAATATTATTAAAAACAGAATCAAAAGATAGAAAATTAATTCAAACGTAAACCCTTAAATATCTCTTGATGTATGAAAAAATGGACTCACAAACATTCATTCCTCCATTTACTTATTTCTCCAACAATGGCTGACTGCAATTAATTAAACCAACTCAGAAACGTCTCGATATCCAAAAAAAAACACATTTCCACCGCTTTCTCCCACACATTCATCCCTCCACCGACGATCTTCCACAATTAACTTAATTTTTCTTTAATCACGCGATGAGTTATTGCTTCTTTAATAATTATCACTGCATAATAAAATTTAACAGGGTTATAGTTTTATTAAAATCATAAAATATAGAAAATTAATTCAAACGCAAACCTTTGAACATCTCGATCCATGAAAAAATGAACTTATGACGCCTCATTTTTTCTATTCCTTTATTTCTCCAACAATGGCTGACTGCAATTAATTAAACCAACTCAGAAACGTCTCGATATCAAAAAAACAAATTTCCACCGCTTTCTCCCACACATTCATGCCTCCACCGACGATCCTCCTTAACTAACTTAATTTTCTCGAAAATCCGCCATGATTTATCGCTTCTTAAATTTTCTTTAATAATTATTATTGCATAAATTTCAACAGGATTACAGTGCTATTGAAAACATCTCAATTCAAACGCAAACCCTTAAATATCTAGATATATGAAAAAATGGACTCACAACACCTCATTTTTTCTATTTCTTTATTTCTCCAACAATGGCTGACTGCAATTAATTAAACCAACTCAGAAACGTCTCGATATCCAAAAAAAACACATTTCCACCGCTTTCTCCCACACATTCATCCCTCCACCGACGATCTTCCACAACTAACTTAATTTTCTCCCTCACACTCATCCCTCCATCGACGATCCTCCGCAACTAACTTAGTTTCTCTCGAAATCGTGCGATGAGTTATTGCTTTTTTAATAATTATCATTGCAGAACAAAATTTAATAAGCTTATAGTGTTATTAAAAACGTAGACTCGAATAGAATTAATGTTTGCCAATATTTTTAAATTAATTCCAACGCAAACCCTTAAATATCTCTCGACGTATGAAAAAATGAACTTATGACGCCTCATTTCTTCTATTCCTTTATTTCTCCAACAATGGCTGACTGCAATTAATTAAACCAACTCAGAAACGTCTCGATATCAAAAAAAACAAATTTCCACCGCTTTCTCCCACACATTCATCCCTCCACCGACGATCCTCCTTAACTAACTTAATTTTCTCGAAAACCCGCGATGAGTTATCGCTTCCTAAATAGCGGTGCCCCGCGCGCGCGAAGTAAATCGGTCCAATTTCGCTTCCAGCTGGCTCCGCTCTAATGAACCGTGTAGAGAAGAAGAAGAAGAAGAAAAAGAAAACGAAAACGAAGAAACGAAACGAAACGAAAGGTCGTCGATCCCAGCCTCTCTCTCTCTCCCTCTCTCCCCCTCTCTCTCTGTGTGACGAAAAAGCTCGTAAATCTCGCGCTCGTATAATAATTTAATAACGGATTCGGCGCGCGTATGCGAGCGGACGCCTTATTTAAGCGACGGTTAGGCACCGCGGCTGTCCACTCTCGTCCATAAATAATCATTCACGGATTAAAAAGTGCCGCTCTCGCCTCGTGGAATCCACGTATCAGACGCGTCCTGGTGGTATCCGGAAATTTCGACTCGCCACGACCGCCACTTTGACGGCCAGCTTTTAAGAATCGAGCAGCAGACGCGTAATGGACTGTTAATTCCGTTCCTGGCCGAACGCGGACGATGGCACACGGATTTCGAAGCGGAGGAACGATCGAGACACTCTTTAACCCGCTTCGTGGCGCCGATTTTTCGTGGAATATTAAATTACTGGGATTTTGGTAGGTGAATAGGAAATTTGTGGGGTTCCATATTGAAATTCTTCGAAAAACGAAGGGATTTTGTTGGTTGAGTAGGAAATTTAGGAGTGGTTGAGAAAGAATTATGTCCATTATGGGGTTCCATATTGAAATTCTTCGAGAAATGAAGCGATTTTGTTGGTTGAGTAGGAAATTTGGGGGTTGAGGGAGGATTGTGCGAGTTTGAAGTCCAAAACATGCTTGAAAATTGTGAAAGTTGAGTAAGAATTGCACGCGTTTTATTATTTTACAGTAGAAGAAATTGAAATATTGGTACACAGCGTTGAATATTAAAATACTGCGATAAGACGAAGGGATTTTGGTAGGTGAATAGGAAATTTGTGGGGTTCCATATTGAAATTCTTCGAGAAACGAAGCGATTTTGTTGGTTGAATAGGAAATTTGGGGGTTGAGAGAGGATTATGCGAGTTTGAAGTCCAAAACATGCTTGAAAAATGTGAAAGTTGAGTAAGAATGAGAAAACCCACGCAAGCAGACTAAAAACAACTTTCTTTCTAATTTAACAGGGTTGTATCGCTGGAACGCGGCACCGCGAAGAACAGGGCCTCCTCGTTCGCCCTTCGCTGATGATGACGAGATGATCACTTAATTTGGCCAACAGCTGCCGCCTCCTCCTCCTCCGCTTGTCCTCTGGCCCAGCCTCTCCTTTTCTCCTCTCTTAATCTCGCCTCTCATCCTTCATCGCGCTGTATCGCTTCGCCTCGCAATGGTCGCACTGGGTTTCGAGGTCTGCTGCGTCGAGGACGCAGTCGTGGGTCCGAAAAGATGTCCGACTCGTTGCGACAATCGTGGATAAAGATTGATCGGGTCTGGTTGCGGTTGCGAGGTCCGTGAAAAAGGGTTTTTTGGTGGGTCTGAGGTTTGGTCCGTGGGTTTAGGGGTTGTTTCAGTCGAATTGATGGTTTTCAGGGGATTCGTTTGGTGGATTCGGGAGTTGTTGGATTTGTTGTTGGTTTTGGTCTGCTTGTGTGGGTTTTTAGAGTTGGATTGAAGGATTTTGAGGTTCTTCTGAATGTCCAACGCAAGAATTAGAGAATCGAGCGTTCCTTGCGAGTATTAATGTTTCAATTTTTGTTGTATCTATATTTTAATTGAATACAATTGTAGTTTTTAGTCTGCTTGCGTGGTTTTTAGAGTTGAATGAGGTTTGGTTTGTTTTTTTTAAGGATTTTGAGGTTCTTCTGAATATCCAATGCTTAAACGAGAAAATCGAGCATTTCTTGTGCGTAGCATTGTTTCAATTCTTGTTGTATCTATATTTTAATTGAATACAATTGTAGTTTCTAGTCTGCTTGCGTGGTTTTTCAGAGTTAAATCCGAGTTGGGTCATTTTTTTTCAGGATTTTAAGGTTCTTCTGAATATCTAGTGCTCAAACGAGAAAATCGAGCATTCCTTGCGTGTACCAATGTTGCAATTCTTGTTATATCTATATTTTAATCGAATACAATTGTATTTTCTAGTCTGCTTGCGTGGTTTTTCAGAGTTGAATGGCGTTTGGTTCGATTTTTTCAAGAATTTCGAGGTTCTTCTGAATATCCAATGCTTAAATCAGAGAATCGAGTATTTCTTATGTGTATCGTTGTTTCAATTTTTGTTGAATTGTTGAGTAATCGAATACAATTGTATTTTCTAGTCTGCTTGCGTGGTTTTTCAGAGTTGAATGGCGTTTGGTTCGATTTTTTTAAGAATTTCGAGGTTCTTCTGAATATCCAATGCTTAAATCAGAGAATCGAGCATTTCTTGTGCGTAGCATTGTTTCAATTTTTGTTGAATTGTAGGATAATTGAATGTAATTGTAGTTTCTAGTCTGCTTGCGTGGTTTTTCAGAGTTGAATGGCGTTTGGTTCGATTTTTTCAAGAATTTCGAGGTTCTTCTGAATATCCAATGCTTAAATCAGAGAATCGAGCATTTCTTGTGCGTAGCATTGTTTCAATTTTTGTTGAATTGTTGGGAAATTGAATGTAATTGTAGTTTCTAGTCTGCTTGCGTGGTTTTTCAGAGTTGAATGGGGTTTGTTTCAGGATTTTTTTCAGGATTTTGAGGTTCTTTTGAATGTCCAATGCTTAAACGAGAGAATCGAGCATTTCTTGTGCGTAGCATTGTTTCAATTTTTGTTGTATCTATTTTTAATTGAATGTAATTGTAGTTTCTAGTCTGCTTGCGTGGTTTTTCAGAGTTGAATGAGGTTTGGTTCGATTTTTTCAAGAATTTCGAGGTTCTTCTGAATATCCAATGCTTAAACGAGAGAATCAAGCATTCCTTGCGCGTAGCATTGTTTCAATTTTTGTTGAATTGTAGGATAATTGAATGTAATTGTAGTTTCTAGTCTGCTTGTGTGGTTTTCCAGTGTTGAATGAGGTTTGGTTCGATTCTTTTCCAGGATTTTGAGGTTCTTCTGAATATCCAATACTCAAACGAGAGAATCGACCATTCCTTGCGTGTACCAATGTTTCAATTCTTGTTGTATCTATATTTTAATTGAATACAATTGTAGTTTCTACTCTGCTTGCGTGGTTTTTCAGAGTTGGATGATGTTTGGTTTGTTTTTTTTAAGGATTTTGAGGTTCTTCTGAATATCCAGTGCTCAAACGAGAGAATCGAGCGTTTCTTGCGTTGGCCAAATTAAGCGATCATCTCGTCATCATCAGCGAAGGGCGAACGAGGAGGCCCTGTTCTTCGCGGTGCCGCGTTCCACCGATACAACCCCGTTAAATTAGCATCGGCGGATCGTAAAGGATGCCAAGGAGAGGAAAAAGATAACGCGCGCGCCAGCCACGGATTGGACGTTGTCAGCAGGAGCGAGAGAAAGGCCTGCGAACACGCGAATACGCGTCTCTGAAGCGGGTTGAGGTGGAGGAAGAGGCGAAAGAGGAGGAGGAGAAGCTTGGCGAGGTGAAGGGGGAGCATGGTTTCTGGGATGGCGTCGAGGCTGGACGGATTTAATAAGCGCGAACGATAATCGTGGTATTTACGAGTCGCGGCGGAAGTGGAGTGAGATTATTGTCATAATAAAGATGGCGACCTATGTGGGGGTTGGAGAGGACCGCCTGTTTGAGGGAGTTGGGAGATTCGAGGAGTTTGGGGAGGATTTTTTGGTGTTGGGGATGGTTTGATGTGGATGTAGAGAATTTTGAGTTATTTTGCTGTGGAAAAAAAGATTTCAGCGGTATTTTGCTGTGGAAGCAAAGGGTTTAGTGATATACTTTGCTGTGGAGGCGGAGATTTGAGAGACACTTTGCTGTGGAAGCAGAGATTTGAGCGCCACTTTGCTGTGGAAGCAAAGAATTTAGTGACATACTTTGCTGTGGAAGCAGAGAATTTAGCGTCACTTTTTTATGGAAACAAAGACTTTAGCGACACACTTTGCTCTGGAAGCAAAGAATTTAACGCTATTTTGCTGTGGAAGCAGAGATTTGAGCGCCACTTTGCTGTGGAAACAAAGATTTGAGCGCTATTTTGATGTGGAAGCAAGGATTTGAGCGCCACTTTGCTGTGGAAGCAAAGATTTGAGCGCTATTTTGCTGTGGAAGCAAGGATTTTAGTGCCACTTTGCTGTGGAAGCAAAGAATTTAGCGCTATTTTGCTGTGGAAGCAGAGATTTGAGTGCCACTTTGCTGTGGAAGCAGATAATTTAGCGTCACTTTGCTATGGAAGCAGATAATTTAACGTCACTTTGCTGTGGAAGTAGATAATTTAGCGTCACTTTGCTGTGGAGGCAGATAATTTAGCGTCACTTTGCTATGAAAGCAAAGAATTGAAAGAAACTCTCAGTAATTCACCTCCACTTTGCCACAAAAGCAAAGAATCGACCTTCACTTTGCTGTCAAAGCAAAAAATTGAAAGAATCTCTCTCCAATTGACCTCCACTTTGCTACAAAACCAAAGAATTGACCTCCACTTTGCTGTGAAAGCAAAGAATTGACCTCTACTTTGCTGTCAAACCAAGGAATTGAAAGAATTTCTCTCCAATTGACCTCCACTTTGCTATGAAAGCAAAGAATTGACCTCCACTTTGCTGTCAAAGCAAAGAATCGAAAGAAACTCTCACAAATTGACCTCCACTTTGCTGTGAAAGCAAACAATTGACCCCCACTTTGCAATCTCAGCAAAGAATTAACCTCCACTTTACAATCTCAGCAAAGAATTGACCTCCACTTTGCTACAAAAGCAAAGAATTAACCTCCACTTTGCTGTGAAAGCAAAGAATCGACCTCCACTTTGCTGTCAAATCAAAGAATTGAAAGAATCTCTCTCCAATTGGCCTCCACTTTGCTGTGAAAGCAAAAAATTGACCTCCACTCTGCTACAAAAGCAAAGAATTAACCTCTACTTTGCTGTCAAAGCACAGAATTGAAAGAATCTCTCTCCAATTGACCTCTACTTTGCTGTCAAAGCAAAAAATTGACCTCCACTTTGCTGTCAACACAAAGAATTGACCTCCACTTTGCTGTCAAAGCAAAGAATCGAAGGAAACTCTCACAAATTGACCTCTACTTTGCTGTCAAAGCAAAGAATTGAGAGAATCTCTCTCCAATTGACCTCCACTTTGCAATCTCAGCAAAGAATTGACCTCCACTTAGCTGTCAAAGTAAAGAATTGAAAGAAACTCTCACAAATTAACTTCCACTTTGCTACAAAAGCAAAAAATTGACCTCCACTTTGCTACAAAAGCAAAGAATTGACCTTCACTTTGCTACAAAAGCAAAGAATTGACCTCTACTTTGCTACCAAAGCAAAGAATTGATCTCCACTTTGCTGTCAACGCAAAGAATTGACCTCCACTTTGCTGTCAAAGCAAAGAATTGAAAGAAACTCTCACAAATAGACCTCTACTTTGCTGTCAAAGCAAAGATTTGAAAGAATCTCTCTCCAATTGACCTCCACTTTGCTGTCAAACCAAAGAATTGGAAGAATCTCTCTCCAATTGACCTCCACTTTGCTGTGAAAGCAAACAATTGACCTCTACTTTGCTATCAAAGCAAAGAATTGACCTCCACTTTGCTACAAAAGCAAAGAATTGACCTCTACTTTGCTGTCAAAGCAAAGAATTGAAAGAATCTCTCTCCAATTGACCTCCACTTTGCTACAAGACCAAACAATTGACCTCCACTTTGCAATCTCAGCAAAGAATCGACCTCCACCTATCCGTCAAAGCAAAAAATCCAAAAAAACTCTCACAAACCGTCTCTCACTTCGCAATCTCAACAAAGCAACACCCCTCAACTCAACCACCCCACAAACTAAATAAATAACAAATCATCCCTCCCCAAAATTCAATCCTCGCTCATCTCGATCCTCCATGCATCGATTTCACCAACTCACCACCACTCTGCTACGGATTCTCGCTTCTCAAGCAAAGAATCGAGTAGAAACATGGCGAATCCAGACGCTCTGGCAGAAAAATGTGTCGCGTTTCCGCTCGTCGAACAGCTTGGAGCCGCGTTATCAATCATCCTGAGCGATTAGCCTCCGCGCGCCATGATAGACCGCGAGACTATTGAACCGCGACCAGTTTCTGGATATTTATACTCCTATCGTCAGTCCATTAATTATTGCGGCCGGGCAGGGCATCGCAGAAGTTGTATTTTACCGCGGCCAGTCATAAATATCCGCCATGACAGCTGGGAATTCACTGAAGCGAGCAGCAATTAGTTGACACTAAGTAATGCCCCGACGTTTCCTTTTGAAACGCGCGATAGAAACGGCCGCCATTCGTTGCTCGCAGGGCGACGCGATGCTGTTCTTAAACTATTTTTTACTTGTAATTGTTTGCGATTTGGATGAACGCAATGGCTACCAGTTTCTAATTCGCTTCATCGCGAAATGGGGGATTTGTAAATCGATTGCAAGGTTTATTAAAGCTTTGCAAGTGGAATTGTAAGGTTTGTAGTGTGAAATGGAACTTTTCAAAGCTGCAGTACACTAGAACTAGCCTTCAAAAGTTAGATGATTGTTTGCAATTTGGATGAATTCAATGGCTACCAGTTTCTGACTCGTTTTATCGCGAAATGGTAGATTTGTAAATCGATTGCAAGGTTTATTAAAGCTTTGCAAGTGGAATTCTAAGTTTTCAAAGCTGCAGAACAGTAAAATTAGTCTTAAAAGTTAGATAATTGTTTGCAATTTGGATAAATGCAATGGCTACCAGTTTCTGATTCGTTTCATCGCGAAATGGGGGATTTGTAAATCGATTGCAAGGTTTATTAAAGCTTTGCAAGTGGAATTCTAAGTTTTCAAAGCTGCAGTGCACCAGAACTGTCCTTAAACTATTTTTCTGTGTAATTGTTTGCGATTTGGATGAACGCAATGGCTACCAGTTTCTGATTCGTTTTATCTCGAAATGGTGGATTTGTAAATCGATTGCAAGGTTTACTAAAGCTTTGCAAGTGGAATTTTAAGGTTTGTAGTGTGAAATTGAGCTTTTCAAAGCTGTAGTACAGTAAAACTAGTCTTAAAAGTTAGATAATTGTTTGCAATTTGGATAAATGCAATGGCTACCAGTTTCTAATTCGCTTCATCGCGAAATGGGGGATTTGTAAATCGATTGCAAGGTTTATTAAAGCTTTGCAAGTGGAATTCTAAGTTTTGAAAGCTGCAGTGCACCAGAACTGTCCTTAAACTATTTTTCTGTGTAATTGTTTGCGATTTGAGTGAATGATGCAATGGCTACCAGTTTCTAATTCGCTTCACCGCGAAATGGGGGCTTCAGAAATCGATTGCAAGGTTTGATAAAGCTTTGCAAGTGGAATTCTAAGGTTTGTAGTGTAAAATGGAGCTTTTAAAAGCTGCAGTACAGTAAAACTAGTCTTAAAAGTTAGATAATTGTTTGCAATTTGGATGAATTCAATGGCTACCATTTTCTAATTCTCTTCATCGCGAAATGAAGGATTTGTAAATAGATTGCAAGGTTTATTAAAGCTTTGCAAGTGGAATTCCAAGTTTCTTACTGTAAAATAGAGCTTTTCAAAGCTGCAGTATACGAGAACAAGCTTTAAAAAATTAGATAATTGTTTGCAATTTGAATAAATACAATGACTACCAATTTCTAATTCGTTTTATCTCGAAAAGATGAATTCACAGAATCGAACGCTGTGAAGTTTATTAAAGCTTTTCAAGTGGAATTCAAAGTTTCTTAGTGTGAATTGGAGCTTTTCAAAGCTGCAGTACACTAAAACTAGCCTTAAAATATTAGATAATTCTTTAGTAATTGTTTTTCTAATTCATTCCATCTCAAAATACTGCATTCACAAATCAATTGCAAAGTTTAATAAAGCGTTGCAAGTGGAAAACTCATTTTTTATATATAATTATCGATACATTTGCAGTTAGTTTAACGATCTTGAAGAATAATGAAATTTTGTACCTCTCTTTAGCCAGTTTTAGAACATTTTTTAAGCAATTTTTGGGCCTTTTTTTAGCGAGTTTTGGAACGTTCTTCACCGACTTTTAGGATGTTTTTCAGTAAGTTTTGGGCAATTTTTCAACGAGTTTTATTCCTAAGGCTTCTCAGTGAGTTTTGCGACATTTTTTACTCAACTTTTGAAACATTTCTAATCGTTTCTAAGCAACTTTTGAGATCTCTTTCATCTTTTCAGTTTCGCGACCTTCTTCAGTCAGTTCTCTCAAACTTTTCAACAATAAAAAAGAATCTCTCACTACAATCAAACCAACGCAACATCCAGCACATCCAGCTGAAAGCAAAAAAATCGCAAACCTGCGCTGCGCTTCTTTAAATCGCGAGGAGCCTCGAAACGAAAGCTCGCGTTCGTCGAAACGCGGTTCGAAGCAGCTGCACGGTTTGCGCCATTTGTCTGCGCGATCCGCAACGTTCAAGTACCGCAATTCCATTTACAGCGCTGCGTTTACCCCCCCATAAATCCGGCTATTACAGCCGACGTCGCTTTCCGCTTGGAATTCCATCGCGCGCGAGCAGACGAGGACGGAGTCCTCGAGCCGCCATTGCAGCGGCCTCGTAAATATCGCTTCTACCCGACGAGAAAACTCGCTGCGAAGACGAACCATCCGCGAGACGATCGACACGCGTGTTCACCATCGAGTGAAAGCGTCTCGCGAGTCGCGAATGAAAATGGCGCCGGGGAAATCGACGCCCACGCGGTGAGCCTCGTTTTCGATTCAACGATCGCGATCTTGCGCGTGTTTCTACCTTGCGCAGAGTCTCTACGCTTTGAGATAGCTGAAGAAATGGAGAATTTGAGGGTTTTTGGATGAGAGCAGAGTTTCTACGCTTTGAGAAAGAGGGAAAAAATAGAGAATTTGAGGATTTTGGATGAGAACAAAGTTTCTACGCTTTGAGAAAGCTGAAAATCGTTGCCAATTTGAGGATTTTGGACGAAAGCAGAATTCCTACGCTTTGAGAAAGCTGAAAATCGTCGCAAATTTGAGGATTTTGGACGAGAGCAGAGTTTCTACGCTTTGAGAAAGCTGAAAAGCGTCGCGAATTTGAGGATTTTTGATAAGAGCAGAGTTTCTACGCTTTGAGAGCTGAAAAAATGGAGAATTTGAGGGTTTTTGGATGAGAGCAGAGTTTCTACGCTTTGAGAAAGCTGAAAAACGTCGAGAATTTGAGGATTTTTTAACGAGAGCAGAGTTTCTACGCTTCGAGAAAGCTGAAAAAATGGAGAATTTGAGGGTTTTTGGATGAGAGCAGAGTTTCTACGCTTTGAGAAAGCTGAAAAACGTCGAGAATTTGAGGATTTTTTAACGAGAGCAGAGTTTCTACGCTTCGAGAAAGCTGAAAAAATGGAGAATTTGAGGGTTTTTGGATGAGAGCAGAGTTCCTACGCTTTGAGAAAGCTGAAAAGCGTCGCAAATTTGAGGATTTTTGGATGAGAACAGAGTTTGAGAAGTTTTTCGAGATGGTTAATTCGATTTGGTGGTCCTTTGGATTATGGAAACGCGGTCGAATTTGACGAATTTTGGCGAATTTTGAGGATTTTTTGATGAGAGCAGAGTTTCTACGTTTTGAGAAAGCTGAAAAGCGTCGAGAATTTGAGGATTTTTGGATGAGAACAGAGTTTGAGAAGTTTTTCGAAATGGTTAATTTGATTTGGTGGCCCTTTGGATCGTGGAAACGCGGTCGAATCTGAGGAATTTTGGCGAATTTTGAGGATTTTTGGATGAGAGAAGAGTTTCTACGCTTTGAGAAAGTTGAAAAACGTCTCCAATTTGAGGATTTTGGACGAGAACAAAGTTTCTACGCTTTGAGAAATCCGAAAATCGTCACGAATTTCAGGATTTTTGGACGAGAGCAGAGTTTGAGAAGTTTTTCGAGATGGTTAATTCGATTTGGTGACCCTTTGGGTGGTGGAAACGCGGTCGAATCTGACAAATTCAGCTCAGATGGGATCAGAGAAGTGAAGAGAGAGAGAGATGAACTCGAGGAGGGTTGAAAACTGTGGGAGATGGAGGGTCAAAGGGTGGACGCGAGGGTTGTGGAAAAAATAAGGTCTACTTCTTTCCCTTAGTGAGAAGATTGTCCGACGGAGGAGAGAATAGGTTGGAAACGTCTCCATTTGCTGGACAAAGAGTCGCTCTTTTTCGGTGTCCGTCACATTCATCTCCAACCCTCTTTTATTCCCCTAAATCTTCTAAATTCCTCGAGCGTTCGAGCTGTTCTCTGTTTCTCGACGACAAAGCGGTTTCGTAACGATTCTCAACCATCTCTGTGTCTTCATTTTCGCTTTTGTAATCGCAGAATTTTAATTTTTTAATCGCAGAAAACAATTTTCATGGACCTCGCAAGATTATTCTGCTGCGTCACGTTTTTCAGCTTTGCGACGTTCAAAATGAAAAATATTTGGATTCTTATTTCGTATTTGTAATTACAAACTTTCTAAAAGCAAGCTTTGTTATTGCAAGCTCTACACTTGCGAGTTTTGTCGTTGCAAGCTCTACGCTTGCGAGATTTGTCGTTGCAAGCTCTACGCTTGCGAGATTTGTCGTTGCAAGCTCTACGCTTGCAAGTTTTGCCATTGCAAGCTTTATAATTGCGAGCTCTACGCTTGCAAGTTTTGTCATCGCAAGCTTTATAATTGCGAGCTCTACGCTTGCAAGTTTTGTCATCGCAAGCTTTATAATTGCGAGCTCTACGCTTGCAAGTTTTGTCATCGCAAGCTTTATAATTGCGAGCTCTACGCTTGCAAGTTTTGTCATCGCAAGCTTTATAATTGCGAGCTCTACGCTTGCAAGTTTTGTCATCGCAAGCTTTATAATTGCGAGCTCTACGCTTGCAAGTTTTGTCATCGCAAGCTTTATAATTGCGAGCTCTACGCTTGCAAGTTTTGTCATCGCAAGCTTTATAATTGCGAGCTCTACGCTTGCAAGTTTTGTCATCGCAAGCTTTATAATTGCGAGCTCTACGCTTGCAAGTTTTGTCATCGCAAGCTTTATAATTGCGAGCTCTACGCTTGCAAGTTTTGTCATCGCAAGCTTTATAATTGCGAGCTCTACGCTTGCAAGTTTTGTCATCGCAAGCTTTATAATTGCGAGCTCTACGCTTGCAAGTTTTGTCATCGCAAGCTTTATAATTGCGAGCTCTACGCTTGCAAGTTTTGTCATCGCAAGCTTTATAATTGCGAGCTCTACGCTTGCAAGTTTTGTCATCGCAAGCTTTATAATTGCGAGCTCTACGCTTGCAAGTTTTGTCATTGCAAACTTTGTAATTGCAAGCTTTGTCATTGCAAACTTTGTCACTGCAAGCTTTGTCATTGCAAACTCTACGCTTGCAAGTTTTGGCATCGCAAGCTTTGTCATTGCAAGCTTTGTCATTGAAAATTCTACGCTTGTAGATTTTGTAATTGCAAGCTTTGTCATTGAAAATTCTATGCTTGCACGATTTGTCATCGCAAGCTTTGTAATTGCACGCTTTGTAATTTCAAGGTTTGTAATTGCAAGCTTTGTAATTTCAAGGTTTGTAATTGCAAGCTTTGTAATTTCAAGGTTTGTAATTGCAAGCTTTGTAATTTCAAGGTTTGTAATTGCAAGCTTTGTCATTGCAAGGTTTGTCATTTCAAGCTTTGTAATTGTAAGGTTTGTTATTGCAAGCTTTGTAATTGCAAGCTTTGTAATTGCAAGGTTTGTCATTTCAAGCTTCGTAATTGCAAGCTTTGTAATTGCAAGGTTTGTCATTTCAAGCTTCGTAATTGCAAGCTTTGTAATTGCAAGGTTTGTCATTTCAAGCTTCGTAATTGCAAGCTTTGTAATTGCAAGGTTTGTCATTTCAAGCTTCGTAATTGCAAGCTTTGTCATTGCAAGGTTTGTCATTTCAAGCTTCGTAATTGCAAGCTTTGTCATTGCAAGGTTTGTCATTTCAAGCTTCGTAATTGCAAGCTTTGTCATTGCAAGGTTTGTCATTTCAAGCTTCGTAATTGCAAGCTTTGTCATTGCAAGGTTTGTCATTTCAAGCTTCGTAATTGCAAGCTTTGTCATTGCAAGGTTTGTCATTTCAAGCTTCGTAATTGCAAGCTTTGTCATTGCAAGGTTTGTCATTTCAAGCTTCGTAATTGCAAGCTTTGTCATTGCAAGGTTTGTCATTTCAAGCTTCGTAATTGCAAGCTTCGTCATTGCAAGCTCTGCCTTTTCAAGTTTTGTCATTGCAAGTTTTACAATCGTAAGCTTCATAATCCTAAGCTTCGTATTCGCAACCTTTATGCTAAGAAACCTAACTGAACCTACCTGAAATTCTCGTCCACACGCGTGAAACCTCGAGAAAAATCAATTTCAAGGAATCCATTCACCGTCCAACCAAACGAAAACGCGAGAACTCACGATTGCAAACATATCGACTGCGAAAGAAATCAGGATTAATCCCCCTCGCCGCGCAACATTGAAACTAACCGTGTACCCGTAAATCACAATCAATAATCCGCGCATTAATTATCACCTCGAAGAGAGAAAGAGAGTCGACTTAATCGACGCTCTCGCGTATTTAACGCGCAGCAAAGATCAGCGGGAAAAAAAAGAAGCCAGAAAGACCCAGAGCCAGGCAAAAGAACGAACGAGAATCGAACCGATACTGGCTCTAATGAAGCGGCCATTAAATTAATAGCGGCCGATTTAATTGAACGGCGCATTTTTCTCCGCTGAAAGTGGTTTCCGCGGCGCGCACAGCTCGACCAGCGATTTATATTCAACGTGGCGGTTGCTCGTTCGTCTCTGCCCAAGTTTCACGACTTTTTTCTCAGCCAGGCTGTTGTTCTCGCGCGTCGAGGGTCGAGGGAGAGAGGGTGTGAGAGAGAGAGAGGGGGTGGAAAAGCGTTCTTCCGGTGATACGTTTCCCGACAGTGCTGGCGTTGAAACAATGAACCGACCAACCAACGCGGTCCCTGGAAATCTCCTGGCTTAGCGCCCCCATTGTCGTCCCCCAACGCTTCGCGAGAGCACCCAGAGCCCAGCCACCCACGCGTCGAGGGGACGGAAGGGTGCTACGTGGATTTAGACGGTCCCGTCGCCATGGCGACCGCAACCACCGCCAATCTCTCGTACTTGTTCTCCATGCAGACGGTGAAACACGGTTACCTGGGTCCCAGGAATCGACCTTCGCGCGCGATTACCTTTCATCTATCGGATGGCTGCGTTGGCAGAGTCCTCGCTTCCGGGTTCGAGGGTTCTCGCGGGTTTGGCGCTCGTCGCGAACGCCAACCACGGAATCTGGTAATTGTAAAAATGAGATTGTGTACAGAGGAATCGGATGGGTAAGGTTGGGTTAGAAATAGTGCGGTTCTGGAGCTTAAAAGCTTCATCAGAAACATCAACGCAACAGCGCAGAATTCCCAGCCGCTGCGTCATTCGCTCGCGGACCAAGCAAAAGGGTGAACTCTTATCAAAAAACCAAGGCTCGAGGGTAGCACTTGGAAAATTTGCGCTTAGAAAGCGTGCAAGTATAAAGCTTGCGCTTAGAAAGCGTGCAAGTATAAAGATTGCGATTATTAATCTTGCGATTATTAATCTTGCGATTATTAGTCTTGCGATTATTAATCTTGCGATTATTAATCTTGCGATTATAAAGCTTGCGCTTAGAAAGTTTGCACTTATGACAACTGTAATCCCCCAAACTCGCTCTCAAAAAAAAAAAAAAGAAACACCAACGCAACAGCGCAAAATTCCCAGCCGCTGCATCATTCGCTCGCGGACCAAGCAAGAGGGTGAACTCTTATCAAAAAACCAAGGCTCGAGGAAAGCACTTGGAAAATTGACGCTTAGAAAGCGTGCAAGTATAAAGATTGCGATTATTAATCTTGCGATTATAAAGCGTGTGCTTAGAAAGTTTGCACTTATGACAACTGAAATCCCCCAAACTCGGTCAAAAAAAAAAAAGAACCATCAACGCAAAAGGGTGAACTCTTATCAAAAAACCAAGGCTCGAGGGAAGGACTTGGAAAATTGACGCTTAGAAAGCGTGCAAGTATAAAGCTTGCGCTTAGAAAGCGTGCAAGTATAAAGATTGCGATTATTAATCTTGCGACTATTAATCTTGCGATTATTAGTTTTGCGATTATTAATCTTGCGATTATAAAGCTTGTGCTTAGAAAATTTGCACTTATAACAACTGTAATCCCCCAAACTCGCTCAGAAATAAAAAAAGAAGCACCAACGCAACAGCGCAGAATTCCCAGCCGCTGCATCATTCGCTCGCGAACCAAGCAAAAGGGTGAACTCTTATCAAAAAACCAAGGCTCGAGGAAAGCACTTGGAAAATTGACGCTTAGAAAGCGTGCAAGTATAAAGATTGCGATTATTAATCTTTCAATTATTAATCTTGCAATTATTAATCTTGCGATTATTAATCTTGCGATTATTAATCTTGCGATTATAAAGCTTGTGCTTAGAAAGTTTGCACTTATGACAACTGTAATCCCCCAAACTCGCTCAAAAAAAAAAATAAAAGAACCATCAACGCAAAAGGGTGAACTCTTATCAAAAAACCAAGGCTCGAGGGAAGCACTTGGAAAATTTGCGCTTAGAAAGCGTGCAAGTATAAAGATTGCGATTATTAATCTTGCGACTATTAATCTTGCGATTATTAGTTTTGCGATTATTAATCTTGCAATTATTAATCTTGCGATTATTAATCTTGCGATTATTAATCTTGCGCTTAGAAAGTTTGCACTTATGACAACTGTAATCCCCCAAACTCGCTCTCAAAAAAAAAAAAAGAAACACCAACGCAACATCGCAGAATTCCCAGCCGCTGCGTCATTCGCTCGCGGACCAAGCAAGAGGGTGAACTCTTATCTAGCCGCTGTTCGAGGAAGGGGTGAGCTAGTAGGGACGTATTAGCGGCTGGTATTAAATTATAGCCAGCCTGAGGCAACGGGTGATACCGATGTTGGCCAGTAACGAACTCCGTCGCGGAATTAACCCCCGAGATCGTCGGTGCTTTCGAGGGATAATTTCATTTGGCAGCGGCTCCTGGCTAACGCGGACGGTCCGTTCTGCCTGCGGCCAGTACGCCTTCCGATATCCCCCCTCCTCTTCTTTTTTTCCATCTTCCAGCTAATGTTTTCCCCCCTCTTTTTCTTTCTTCCTTTTTTTATTCTGTTTGCCAAGATACGCAATTTTCTCTGCTCTTCTTACGGTGGTTCGCGGGCATGTTTGGACAACGAGTTTATACGAGAGCCCACCGAATGGGGCGGTGTTCCGCGTTTTTTGTTTCCCGATAAAACGAGAGGGACGAGGGAATCGCGGCTCGATTTAATTGGCCAGGGAACGGTTACGAATTGGATCGCTGCGGGGATCGCGAGATTAGCGCGGAGGACTCCTTTTGTTCTGCTTGTTTCGTGGTTTTTTTAGCTTTTGGTTAGGCTGTTTCTGAAGCTTGTTTGGCCTCTGTGGATATTGGAAAGAATCTTTCTATTTGACAAGTTGAACAGAGCAGAATTCCATTTTAATTTTAATTTCGACGATCTTTTCAAACACCAAACTTTAAACCCTGTTTCGCAACGAAATTCTGTTCCGTTTGATACGAAACTAGGTTTTTTGCAGAGTCCCAATATTTATCACTTTTTCTAATTAATTTTATAATTTTAGTCGCTGGGATTAGAGGTTTAAAGGTGCATTGAACTTGATTAGCGCGGAGGACTCCTTTTGTTCTGCTTGTTTCACGGTTTTTTTAGCTTCACGTTAGGCTGTTTCTGAAGCTTGTTGGTCTGTGTGGATATTGGAAAGAATCTTTCTATTTGACAACTTGAACAGAGCAGAATTCCATTTTAATTTTAATTTCGACGATCTTTTCAAACGCCAAACTTTAAACCCTGTTTCGCGAATCTAGGGACGCAACTAATTCGTTTGCAAATATTAAAGAAGGGATTCAGAAAAGAATCGCAAATCATGCGGAAATAGACGAACCATAGTTTAGAGATCCACGCAGCAACAAAATCGTTCTACAAATGTCGAAGAATCGGTTCAGAGAAGAATAGCAAATCACGCAAAAATAGACGAACCATAGTTTAAAGATCCACGCAGCAACAAAATCGTTCTACAAATGTCGAAGAATCGCAAATCACGCAAAAATAGACGAACCATAATATAGAGATCCACGCAACAAGAAATGTCGAAGAATCGGTTCAGCGAAGAATCACGAAGCGGTACCGCAAAACGCGGCTTCTTAATGACCGTGAATCGTCGCGAGAGGGTGGCTTTGTAAACGATTCGGCGATAAGGGTCCAGCAGTAGTGAAAACAAAACGAGGGAAGACGGTAAAAATGTTTCATAGATAGAAAGAGCCCGCAGGCGGAGGCGGGACGAGCGTGTTCGCTGAGATTGGGCCAAATGAAATTACCCCTGGAAAACCAGCATCAACGATCTCCGTGCGGGAATAAAAGCCTCGCGGTTCAGCCTTTTAATACACGCTGCCTCGCTGATAAAGATAAGCTCTGCGCGCGTATATTTACGATTAGTTTGATGCGATTGCGGCTGGGTTTAACGACGCACGCTGCTTTATCATCGAGGAACTGGACGATCCTCCACGATTCTCGTTGCAACGCTCGTCGTCTCCAGCGATCTGGCGTCTAATTGAAATTTCGTGGCGTTCGACGACGCTCTGAGGTGGTTTTTTTTTGGAATTAAAGGTGAATTCGTCGATTGGACAATTTTTCAAAACTGAGTTGTCTCGTTTCTACCTTAAAATTGTTATCCATTGTTCTTATTTCAAGATTATCATTGCTCTGGGACGCCATGATCGATCGTGCAAAAGATCGACAACGTTTATTAGACATCAATGAAGACGCGTCTACCAAAAACGTAAGTTTTATAAAAGAGAGAATTTTAGATGTTTGAGATGCAGCGATTGGAAATTCTGCGCTGTTGCGTTGATGTTTTTTTTTTTAGCGAGTTTGGGGGATTACAGTTGTCATAAGTGCAAACTTTCCAAGCACAAGCTTTAGAAGCGCAAGCTTAATAATCGCAAACTTTCCAAATGCAAGTTTTTCAAGCACCTACAATGTCAGAAGCGTAAGCTTTATAGTCGCAAGCTTAATAATTGCAAACTTTACACTAGCAAGTTTTATAATATCTCAAGCTTAATCATTACAAGCTTTACACTCGCAAGTTTTATAATATCTCAAGCTTAATAATTGCAAGTTTTACACTAGCAAGTTTTATAATATTTCAAGCTTAATAATTGCAAGCTTTACACTCGCAAGCTTTATAATATCTCAAGCTTAATAATTGCAAGCTTTACACTCGCAAGTTTTATAATATCTCAAGCTTAATCATTGCAAGTTTTACACTAGCAAGTTTTATAATATCTCAAGCTTAATCATTGCAAGCTTTACACTCGCAAGTTTTATAATATCTCAAGCTTAATAATTGCAAGCTTTACACTCGCAAGTTTTATAATATCTCAAGCTTAATAATTGCAAGCTTTACACTAGCAAGTTTTATAATATCTCAAGCCTAATCATTACAAGTTTTACACTCGCAAGTTTTATAATATCTCAAGCTTAATAATTGCAAACTTTACACTCGCAAGTTTTATAATATCTCAAGCTTAATAATTGCAAGTTTTACAGTAGCAAGTTTTATAATATCTCAAGCTTAATAATTGCAAGTTTTACAGTAGCAAGTTTTATAATATCTCAAGCTTAATAATTGCAAGTTTTACAGTAGCAAGTTTTATAATATCTCAAGCTTAATCATTGCAAGCTTTACACTCGCAAGTTTTATAATATCTCAAGCTTAATCATTGCAAGCTTTACACTCGCAAGTTTTATAATATCTCAAGCTTAATCATTGCAAGTTTTACACTAGCAAGTTTTATAATATCTCAAGCTTAATCATTGCAAGCTTTACACTCGCAAGTTTTATAATTGCAAGTTTTACACTAGCAAGTTTTATAATATCTCAAGCTTAATCATTGCAAGTTTTACACTCGCAAGTTCTACACTTGCAAGATTTAGAATTATAAACTTAATAATTGCAAACTTAACATTCGCAAGTTTTATAATCGCAAGCTTTCTAAGCGCAAACTTTCCAAATGCCTCCCACAAACCTTGATTAGAAAAAAATTCACCTCTTGCTCTAATCCTCAAGCAAAGACTAGAATAAAATTAATACAGCACCAAAAACTTCTGCATTGTTGCGTTACTGTCTTCAACCCATTTCGAGTACTAAAGTGTCTCAAAAGTAAATTTTCCAAGCGCAACAATTACAATCGCAAGCTCTCCATCTACAATCTTTCTAACCACTTTCCAAGTGCCTGCAATATCAGAATACAATTCAAACTTTCAATTTCTCGAGTCACCCCCTCTCTCTCTGTAAAAAAACAAAAAACAACCAGTGAAACAGAAGGGCAGGCCAGTCCAGTTAATCAAGGGACTCGCGAAATTATTTTCCACTAATTTTTCCTCGCATTATCTCCGGCGTGCTTATCGTCCACCTCTCGCAAGAAATCCCTGAGGAAGGAAGCGGCAAGGACGCCTTAATCCTCGTGGTCATCTATCATCGCCGCGCGTACTGGTTAGCCGATTCTATCTCGCAGCTTTTCTTTTTTTTTTTTTTTTCTCCCTTCCCTCGAGCGCCCTCCAGTCACCCTGGCCCTTTTGTTGGCTTGTTTAATAACTCGTGATGAATGTACCTCGCGCCGCCTCGCGCCCAGTTCCGAGAGGTATCCTCTTTTCTTCCGTCGCCTCGGACCCGTCAGAAATTAAAACGATAAATCCTCCAACCTGGGACCGCGAGAAGCAGTCTGCTTGCCAGAAATTCCGATGGCAGCGCGAACTTTTACCTAGGAATGGGTCTCGTGACGCTGGTGCTTATTGTTCTTTGCTTTTTTTTTGTTTTCTGTGAGGACTGCGAAAGGATTTGTTGAAAGCTTACGATTATAAAGCTTGCGCTGGGAAAATTTGTGATCTATAACGCTCGCGTTTAGAAAGCTTGCGATTTGTAAAGTTTGGGATTGTAAGATTTGCAGTTGGATAGCTTGCGACTATAAAGCTTTCGTTTGGAAAGATTGCGATTATGAAGCTTGCAATTACAACGTTGACGTTTAGAAAGTTTGCGATTAGTAAAGTTTGGGATTACAAGATTTGCAGTTGGAACGCTTGCGATAATAAAGCTTGCACTGGGAAAGCTCGCGACTACAAAGTCTTCGTTTGGAAAGATTGCGATTATGAAGCTTGCAATTACAACGTTGACGTTTAGAAAGTTTGCGATTAGTAAAGTTTGGGATTATAAGATTTGCAGTTGGATAGCTTGCGATAATAAAGCTTGCGACTACAAAGCCTTCGTTTGGAAAGATTGCGATTATGAAGCTTGCAATTACAACGTTGACGTTTAGAAAGCTTGCGATTAGTAAAGTTTGGGATTATAAGATTTGCACTTGGAACGCTTGCACTTGGAAAAGCTAACATCTAGAAAAGCTAGCAGCTAGTGGTTTTGAAGAAACTGAAAATTTTCTTAATGCAAGCTTTGAGAATGTAAGTTTTTTGGATATTTTAGATTTTTAAGTGTAAGATTTCCAAGTGCGAGCTTTTCAGATGCTAATGTTGCAGATGACTGCTTCTCGGATGATAGATTTTCAGATGTTAGCTGTTCAGATGCTAGTTATCCAAGTGTAAGTTTTCCAAACGCAAGCTTTCCAGATGCTAGCTTTCTAAGCGCAAGATTTCCAAGTGTTAGCTTTTCAGATGCTGCTTTTCTAGGTGCCAGCTACTCAGATGCCAGCTTCTCAGATACTAGCTTTTCTAGATGCTAGCTTTTTCAGATGCTAGCTTTTCTAAGTGCAAGCTTTCCAAGTGGTAGCTTTCCAGAAGCTAACTTTTCAGATGCTAGCCTTCCAGATGCTAGCTTTGCAGATGCTAGCTTTTCAGATTGCTAGTTTTTCCAGGTGCAAACTTTTCAGATGCTAGCTTTTCAGACTGCTAGTTTTTTCCAGGCGCAAACTTTTCAGATGCTAGCATTTCAGATGTTAGTTTTTCCAAGTGCAAGCTTTCCAGATGCTAGTTTTTCCAAATGCAAGCTTTCCAGATGCTAGCTTTTCAGATGCCAGCTTTTCAGATGTTAATTTTTCAAGTGCAAGCTTTCCAGACGCTAGCTTTTCTAAGTGCAAGCTTTCCAGAAGCTAGCTTTTCAGATGCTAGTTTTTCCAGGTGCAAACTTTACAGACCCTAGCATTTCGGATGCTAGTTTTTCCAAGTGCGAGCTTTTCAGATACAACCTTCTCAGATATTAATTTTCCAAGCGCAAGCTTCCCAAACGCAAACTTTCTAAGCAAAATGCAAGCTTTCTAAAGCAAAATCGAAAGTTACATTGTACTTCATCACAACTAAAATTTATTGCACACAATTAAAATCAATAATCCATCACAGAACTAAATAATGTCCACAACATTGACACTTATTACCCCACAATGACTCTCTCAACCAAAAACTAAGGAACTCACTAAGAACTCCGCTCGCAGAATCATTTAAATCCTCTAATCTAGTCGACAAACACGTTTCTCGTACGGAAGATTAAATAACCGCCACATTTGCTAATGCAAATTTATACGAAGACTGCTTTTTATCAGTTTCTAAGCTAGAAAACTATCCAGCTCGCGAATTAACCGTGATATATGAACAGATTTCGAGACGTAAAAAAAAAGAAAAGAAGAAAAAAAGGTACGAGTTTAGTTTATTCGCTGGTTGATATTGGCCTTGGTTTTGTCCCACGGATTATTTCGAACGCTGCGATTAGAAGGGGACAGATTGTTTTAAACGGCTGCAGATATCTAGATCGAGAACCAGATCGTTACAAATTAGAAATTAATAGAGCGGATCAGCAGCACTGGCTTTGCTTTGCAGCTAATAGTTTCCTTTTCCACATTCAAACGAAAATTACCCCGTTATTAATAATAATTAAGCCTGTCGCGTATTAAATTTACCGCTACCAGCCAATTGAGCAATTACCCTGTCCGATATTAACCGTGCGTCTCGATTCGACAATTGCTTGTTGCTAATTATTGTTTACTCTTTCGTTGGAGGATCGATGCGATCTTGCGTAAAGTTAATTATTGGAATTGCGAACGACAGGTGACGCTTAGAAACCAGATTGAAATGTTTAGAATATTCATAAATTCTCTGTTTTTTAATCGAAATAATGGGTTTCTTTGGAGTAGGTTTGCAGAGCGGAGTAATTGTTGAGAAATCTTGGGGGAAAATTGTTTGCGAATAATTTTAGACGCTTGAAATTCATTGTAGTTTCGAGCTGAGAGGTTTTTTACTTTGGTGCTGACTCATGCTTTAACTTTTACGATTGGACTGCAATGAAATTTGCACGATTTGTTGAAAGCTTGCAATTGTAAAGCTTGCACTGGGAAAACTTGAGATTTATAATGCTTGCGTTTAGAAAGCTTGCGATTAGTAAAGTTTGGGATTATGAGATTTGCAGTTGGATAGCTTGCGATAATAAAGCTTGCACTGGGAAAGCTCGCGACTACAAAGCTTTCGTTTGGAAAGATTGCGATTATGAAGCTTGCAATTACAACGTTCACGTTTAGAAAGCTTGCGATTAGTAAAGTTTGGGATTATAATATTTGCACTTGGAACGCTTGCGATAATAAAGCTTGCGACTACAAAGCTTTCGTTTGGACAGATTGCGATTATGAAGCTTGCAATTACAACTTTGACGTTTAGAAAGCTTGCGATTAGTAAAGTTTGGGATTCTAAGATTGCGACTACAAAGCTTGCGACTACAAAGCTTTCGTTTGGAAAGATTGCGATTATGAAGCTTGCAATTACAACGTTCACGTTTAGAAAGCTTGCAGTTATAAAGCTTGCGCTTAGAAATCTTGCACTGGGGAAAGCTTACGTTAAATAGCTCGCAATGATAAAGCTTTATTTTCGAAAACTTGCGATTATAACGCTTGCGCTTAGAAAGTTTGCTATTGTAAAGCTTGCAATTATAAAACTTGCGCTGAGAAAGCTTGCAATTAGAAAGTTTGCAATTATAAAGCTTGCTATTTTGAAGCTTGTGCTTAGAAAGTTTGCTATTTTAAAGCTTGCAATTATAAAACTTGCCCTGAGAAAGCTGGATGTTATAGAACTTGCACTGAGAAAGCTTGCATTTTGAAAACTTGCGTGTAGAGAGTTTGCGGTTATGAAGCTTGCTATAATAAAGCTTGCGCTCAGAAAGCTTGGGATTATAATGTCTGCACTTAGAAACCTCGCAATTGAAAAGCTTACGCTTAGAAAGTTTGCGATTGTAAAGCTTGCAATGATAAACTTTGCGTTTATAGTGCTTGCGCCCCAAAAGTTTGCATTTAGAAACTTCGCGATTAAAAAGCTTGCGCTTAGAATGTTTGCGATTGTAAAGCTTGCAATGATAAACCTTGCGTTTATAATGCTTGCGCCTAGAATGTTTGCACTTAGAAACCGCGTGAGTGAAAAGCTTGCAACGATAAACTTTGCGTTTAGAACGCTTGCACCCAGAAAGTTTGCATTTAGAAACTTCGCGATTGAAAAGCTTGCGCTTAGAAAGTTTGCAATTATAAAGCTTGCAATGATGAACTTTGCATTTATAACACTTGCGCTTAGAAAGTTTGCAATGATAAACTTTGCATTTATAGCACTTGCGCCTAGAAAGTTTGCAATTCTAAACCTCGCACTTAGAAACCTCTCGATTGAAAAGCTTGCAACGACAAACATTGCGTTTAGAACGCTTGCACCCAGAAACTTTTCAATTCTGAACCTAGCACCGAGAAACCTCGCTATTGCGAACCCTACGACTAGAAATCTCGCATCGCTGCAACCGAAAACAAAAATTAACATCGAAGTAACAACAGCAAACGTGCGTATTCCCGCTCAGAGTCCAGCTTCGCTCGACTCTCCGCTCGTCGAAGCGGAACTCGACCCTTCGACAGACGATCGTCATCTCTCGAACGGAAACGCACCCCTCTGAAACGAGCAGCAGCAGCCCTCTCGTACCTGTAACATCAATTAAAATTCCGGCGGACGATGAGCCGCTGTTTCGTGCGATCGCTGGCCGCTTTTTAATTGGATTAGAGCGAGACGGGCTGCGTGTGGCATCGGGGTGGCTGGCGTGTCGCGGACGCCAGGTTACGTGCAAGGGTTGGAAGGCGCGGGTATAAATGACAGAGACAATCTAGTCGCAACCCCTACCCAGGCTCGCCTCGCGCGGGACCAGGGGTGAGTATCGATTCGCGTGGTCTCGTTGGGAAGGCAAATGTCGGGAAAATTAGAGATACGCGTGTGGAGGAGTTCTCTGTCTGTTTTTTTTTGGTTTGGTTCGGTGGAGATGGATTTGTTTTTAGAGAGGGGGAGAGGTAGGTTGGAACTAGAGGTGAGTAGATTTTGGTTTCTTTGTAGATTCGTAAATGTTGTGGGTTGGAGTTTGAATTTGTTGATATTTGGGATTTTGTTTTTTTTGGTTGGAGATAGATTTGCTTTGAGAGAGAGAGAGAGAGTTAGGTTGGAACTAGAGGTGAGTAGATCCTAGTTTCTTCGCAGATTGACAAATATTGTGTGTTATAGTTTGAAATTGTTGATATTTGGGATATTCTTTTTTTTATTTGGAGATAGATTTGCTTTGAGAGAGAGGGAGAGAGAGAGAGAGAGAGCTTGGAACTAGGGTCGAGTAGATTCTAGTTTCTTCGCAGATTGACAAATATTGTGTGTTGGAGTTTGAAATTGTTGATATTTGGGATATTCTTTTTTTTATTTGGAGATAAATTTGCTTTGAGAGAGAGAGAGAGAAAAAGAGAGCTTGGAAGTAGGGTCGAGTAGATCCTAGTTTCTTCGCAGATTGACAAAGATTTTGTGTTGGAGTTTGAAATTGTTAATATTTGGGATATTCTTTTTTTTATTTGAAGATAAATTTTGAGAGAGAGAGAGAGAGAGCTCGAAACTAGAGGTGAGTAGATTCTAATTCCTTTGCAAATTATGAAAAATTGTGCGTTGGAGTTTAAAATTATTAATACTTGGGATACTTCTTTGCATTTAGAGGTAGATTTGTTTTCAGAGGTTATGTGGAAAAGCACTTGGAACTAGAGTCGAGTAGATCCTAGTTTCTTCGCAGATTATCAGAAATTTTGCAATTAAATTTCAAATTGCCTGGCTTCTTTTTACTTTATTTCCACTCCAAAATATAACCACTCGAAATTATCCAAAACCAAACAGCTGATCTTAGAAAAAACACCCATCAAAAATCGCAATGGCAGATCCACCAACCCTTTTCCAATCGACCACCAACTCTATTCGATTTTCACGATCTTCGATTCAATCTGACGATTAGAAATCCTTCGAATCCTCCGAAAAAAGCCTCGTAGCTGCTGAAATCACGTTTGTCCAACGCTTGCAATTACAAAGCTTGCAATAATGAAGCTTGCGATTATAATCCTTGCAATTACAAAGCTTGCGTTTAGCAAGCTTGCAATAATGGAGCTCGCGATTACAATGCTTGCAAATACAAAGCTTGTAATTATGAAGCTTGTGATTGCAACGCTTGCGATTACAAATTTTGCGTTTAGGAAGCTTGCAATAATAGAGCTCGCGATTAAAACGCTTGCAATTACAAAGCTTGCAATAATGGAGCTCTCGATTACAATGCTTGCAATTACAAAGCTTGCAATTATGAAGCTTGTGATTGCAACGCTTGCGATTACAAATCTTGCGTTTAGAAACCTTGCAATAATGAAGCTCGCGACTACAACGCTTGCAATTACAAAGTTTGCAATAATGAAGCTCGCGATTACAACGCTTGCAATTACAAAGCTTGCGTTTATAAAGCATGCAATAATGAAGCTCGCGATTACAACGCTTGCAATTACAAATCTTGCGTTTAGAAACCTTGCGATTGTGAACCTAGCGATTAGAAAGCTTGAAATTATGAAGCTTGCCACGATAACGCTTGAAATTGTAAAGCTTGCAATTACAAAGCTTGCAATTATGAAGCTTGTGATTGCAACGCTTGCAATTACAAAGCTTGCGTTTAGAAAGCTTGCAATAATGAAGCTCGCGATTACAACGCTTGCAATTACAAAGCTTGCAATAATGAAGCTCGCGATTACAACGCTTGCAATTACAAATCTTGCGTTTAGAAACCTTGCGATTGTGAACCTTGCGATTATAATCCTTGCAATTACAAATCTTGCGTTAAGAAACCTTGCGATTGTAAACCTAGCGATTGAAATTACGAAGCTTGCCACGATAACGCTTGAAATTGTAAAGCTTGCATTTACAAAACTTCCAATCACAACCCCTACGATTTTAAACCTTGCACTCAAAAAGCTTGCGATCACAAAGCTTCCAAAACCAGAGAATCTGTCTCGAAATCCAGATTTTCGCTCGGCTCGAGGGCTTCTTTCGACCATTTTTTTTTTCGTCTCCCTAAAGCTTGCATTTCCAAAACTTCCAATCACAACCCCTACGATTTTAAACCTTGCACTCAAAAAGCTTGCGATCACAAAGCTTCCAAAACCAGAGAATCCGTCTCGAAATCCCGATTTTCGCGCGGCTCGAGGGCTTCTTTCGACCATTTTTTTTTTTTTTTTCGTCTCCCCTTCGCCTCTTCTCTCGTTTTTCTCGCGCGCTGGCAACTTTCGGAGGACTGTCGGAATAAATCATCGAGCGTGGCGCGCAAAGTGCCGCAGGGGGGGGGCGTCTCGTGCATCTCGTATCTGCATTCGCGGCGCACGCGGCATTAATTATGTATTCAATAAATTTTAAACGCATCGAAATGAATTCAAATTGCAGATTAATATTAAACTGCGCCGGCTAATTGGCCGGGCAATTATGCGTCGTTAATTAAACATTAGAAGCGGGGGCCAGCCGCGACGTGGCTACGTAATCGCCATCTGGCGAGTGCGACGCGACCCTTCGAGGTTTACTCGTTTGCCAGAGCCATCTGAGAAGGGGTTGAATGTGGTTCAGGTCGAAGGCTGGATTGATGGAGTCTGTATAGAGCTTGCAATGGTAAAGATTGCAATTGTAGAACTTGCAATGACAAAGCTTTCGAGGACAAAAGTTACGAGTGTAGAGCTCACAATTGTAAAGCTTACAATGACAAAACTTGCAATTGTAGAGCTTGCAATGACAAAGCTTGCAATTGTAGAGCTTGCAATGACAAAGCTTGCAATTGTAGAACTTGCAATGACAAAGCTTTCGAGGACAAAAGTTACAAGTGTAGAGCTCACAATTGTAGAGCTTGCAATGACAAAACTTGCAATTGTATAGCTTGCAATGACAAAGCTTGCAATCGTAGAACTTGCAATGACAAAGCTTGCAATTGTAGAACTTGCAATGACAAAGCTTTCGAGGACAAAACTTGCAAGAGTAGAGCTCACTATTGTAAAGCTTGCAATGTCAAAATTTGCAAGCGTAGAGTTTGCAATGACAAAGCTTGCAATCGTAGAACTTGCAATGACAAAGCTTTCGAGGACAAAAGTTACGAGTGTAGAGCTTGTAATTATAAAGCTTTCGAGGGCAAAACTTGCAATCGCAGACCTTGCAACGACAAAGCTTGCAATAACAAAACTTTCGAGGACAAAACTTACAACGACAAGGCTTGCAACGACAAAGTTTGCAATGACAAAGCTTGCAATGACAAAACTTGCGAGGACAAAGCTTGCTATGGCAAAGCTTTCGAGGACAAAACTTACAAGTGTAGAGCTTGCAATTATAAAGCGTGCGAAGACAAAACTTACAACGACAAGGCTTGCAACGACAAAGTTTGCAATGACAAAGCTTGCAATGACAAAACTTGCGATGCCAAAACTTGCAAGCGTAGATCTTGCAACGACAAAGTTTGCAATGACAAAACTTGCAAGTGTAGAGCTCGCAATGGCAACGCTTGCGACTGCAAAGCTTGCGAATACAACGCTTGCAATCATAAATCTTGCGTTTAGAAAGCTTGCAATGATAAAACTTGCGATTAGAAAGCTTTCACTTGGAAAGGTTGTAATTACAAAACTTGCGGTTGCAAACCTTGCGAATACAACGCTTGCAATCATAAAGTTTGCGATTACAACGCTTGCAATCATAAAGCTTGCGTTTAGAAAGCTTGCAGTGATAAAATCTGCGATTAGAAAGCTTGAATTTGGAAAGATTGTAATTACAAAGCTTGCGGTTGCAAAGTTTGCGATTACAACGCTTGCAATTACGAAGCTTGCAATCATAAAGCTTGCGTTTAGAAAGCTTGCAATGATAAAACTTGCGCTTAGAAAATTGGTACTTGGAAAGCTTGCAATGACAAATCTTGCAATCACAAAGTTTGCAATGATAAGTCTTGCGATTAGAAAGTTTTTACTTGTAAAGCTTGCATTTAGAAAAGTTGCAATTACAACACTTGTGATTGCAAAGCTTGCACTTAAAAAGGCTGCAATTACAAAGCTTGCACTTGGAAAGCTTGCATTTAGAAAAGTTGCAATTACAACACTTGCAATTACAAGGCTTGCGTTTAGAAAGCTTGCAATGATAAAGCTTGTGTTTAGAGAGTTTCTACTTGGAAAACTTGCAATTATGAAGCTTGCAATTGTTAAGCTTGCATTTAGAAAGCTTGTGACTACGAAGCTTGTAATTATAATCCTTGCAATTACAAATCTTGCGTTTAGAAACCTTGCGATTATAAAGCTTGCGACGATAACGCTTGAAATTATAAAACTTGCATTTAGAAAGCTTGTGACTGTGAACCTTACGATTATAATGCTTGTAATTACAAACCTTGCGTTTAGAAAGCTTGTCATTGCAAATCTTGCGTTTAGAAAGCTTGCAATTATGAAGCTTGCGATTACAACGCTTGCGTCTAAAAAGCTTGCAGTAACAAAGCCATTACAAATCTTGCTTTCAAAAAGCTTGAAATTATGAGGCTTGTGACTACAACGTTTGCAATTCTCTCAACAAAACTGGAATGAAATAATGAAAAACCTGAGAGTTTGGATAAATTTATTTCTTCAGACTTGGAACAAACATTCCACGCTCTGTGTCGTTGCAAAATGATTCCAGCCTCACAGTTCTACGTGAAACTGGCCGTCGTGCAGCGCTCGAAGGTTCTCTCGAGTTACTTTTATTACAGAATTACAGTAGACACACATAGTTGCTGCAAAAGTGTTGCGGAAACGAGAAACGGAGTACAAAAAACGGGGACCACGCATAAAAATCGAGGAACCAAGGGACAAGTCTCGTAACGAACGCATCCGAGTGACAAAAATCCGTGCAACTTTGTTCGCAGCTGGAGAAGGAAACGACTGGTCTAAAAAGGAACCATTTTGTTACATTTACTACGATCTGACACGACGACGTACGCAAGTCGCACACACAACGAAGAATTCGCCTCGAGATTGGGGCGCACAAGTCACTCGAGATGTTAAAACGTCGATCAAGTCACGATTCTGGCATCGATTGGGCTTGAGAACGCCTTGATATGTCCATGATTGGAGAACGCAATGGCAGACTTGGTCGCGGATGGCGCGACTCGATCGAGAAAGCTCGCTCGACGGTTGGTAAAAGGAAGCAGTTTTGTACTCTGATCCGTCGACTCGCAGCTCGCCGCGTTCTCTTTTTCCCGAGAATGGTCAGACGCCATTTTCATGGCCGACTGGGCGTTCGTGGCTGCGCGAATGGCGCTGCACGTGGCCACGAATCGATCCACTATCCGATTCGAGCCGCGAACACCCGCATTTTCAGCTCGCGGAACGAGAAAACCGAGCGATCTCGACGAGCAACGGTTCGTTCTCAGAGTGAAAAAAGGAACGGGACGACCGCCATTTTCTTTCGTCCGCGCGCAAACAAAAGGTCGAAGCAGCTCTTATAAATAGTTCTCGCACGTGACAGATATAAATTCGCCTGCAAAATCCTGTAAGATACACGTTGCTTCATGCCACTTAACGCTACGCCTAGTTTATGCTACCACGGATCCTGTTTCCTCCTTATTTTATCGGTTAACATATCGGTTCTTACGATTACTACGCGACACGTCGCTTGGATAGCTGCGAAACGCTAAAAAATCCCCTCAGAGTTCGTCTTCTCCCTTGGAAAGACCTCAACTCTGGTCTTACGTTACCAATAATCTATGTACAAGTTCGTTTGAATCGTTAATGCATCGAATCCTGCATCAGTGAACACCCTGTGCACAGGAAAAGCTCCAATTTCCGGTCCAGGGATAGTTAACATCATCCTCGCGAAGATCTGTACGATATTTCGCCCATAACATTCGCGTTACCATAGGATCTCTACCTTATCGACAGTCGATACGACAGAAAGCTGCCAAAACTCGTTATTGGTAAAACAAAATTTTTTTTCACGACTTTCATTAAATTAAAATCCACTCCTTCGATTACTCAGGTCGAGATTAAACGCTTCGTTGATAGCTGTACGATGTTTCATGGATAACCGTGCAATTTTCGTCGATAACGTTCATGTTTGCCACAGATCCCTGCTTTATCGACGGTCGACGCGACAGAAATCTGCCAAAACTCATTATTGGTAAAACAAAATTTCTTTCGCGACTTTCATTAAATTAGAATCCACTCTGTCGATTACTCAGGTCGAGATTAAACGCTTCGTTGATAGCTGTACGATGTTTCATGGATAACCGTGCAATTTTCGTCGATAACGTTCATGTTTTGCCACAGATCCCTGCTTTATCGACGGTCGACGCGACAGAAATCTGCCAAAACTCATTATTGGTGAAACAAAATTTCTTTCGCGACTTTCATTAAATTAGAATCCACTGCTTCGATTACTCAGGTCGAGATTAAACGCTTCGTTGATAGCTGTACGATGTTTCATGGATAACCGTGCAATTTTCGTCGATAACGTTCATGTTTGCCACAGATCCCTGCTTTATCGACGGTCGACGCGACAGAAATCTGCCAAAACTCATTATTGGTAAAACAAAATTTCTTTCGCGACTTTCATTAAATTAGAATCCACTGCTTCGATTACTCAGGTCGAGATTAAACGCTTCGTTGATAGCTGTACGATGTTTCATGGATAACCGTGCAATTTTCGTCGATAACGTTCATGTTTGCCACAGATCCCTGCTTTATCGACGGTCGACGCGACAGAAATCTGCCAAAACTCATTATTGGTAAAACAAAATTTCTTTCGCGACTTTCATTAAATTAGAATCCACTGCTTCGATTACTCAGGTCGAGATTAAACGCTTCGTTGATATCTGTACGATGTTTCATGGATAACCGTGCAATTTTCGTCGATAACGTTCATGTTTTGCCACAGATCCCTGCTTTATCGACGGTCGACGCGACAGAAATCTGCCAATCTCTGTTCTTTCACGACTTCTATCGTTAAAATCTACTCCTCCGATAATTCAGGTTGCACGCCACTCGTTCGACTTCGCTTCCTGTTGCTCCCCAGGATTAAAGCGGCGTCTCTTCCTCTTGCAGTTACCTGGGCGTCGGAGGAGGAGGCGGCGGTCATACAGCGCTGCCCGTGTAGAATCCCGTTTTACCAGCCAATCCTGGGCCACGTTTCCTCTTCTCGCACTCCATCGTGCTGAACGTGTTCTGAGCGATCTGCGACTTCCTCTTCGGGTTCTGCAACGTCATGCTTCGCTGGCTCGAGTTCGAGCTCGAGCTAGTCCCTGGTTCGGACACCCTCAGGATCCCAGAGTGGATTGTGCCGAAATTCTGGTAGATGTACTGCGACTGGATCGCGGAGACTGAGGTGTTCTGGTTCTTCAGGGTGATTGGCACAGTCTGCCCTGCCAAGCTGTTGTACCTCGTGTCGTAACCGAAGGGGGTGTCCAATAGGGACTCGGTTTTGTCCGCGTAGCCGCTGAGTCTCGAGTCGAGGAGACCTTCTTTATCGGTAAACCCGCTCAGCCTCGAGTCCACGACGCTTTGGTCCGTGGTTCTTGGCGAGAACTCAGCGTATCGTGGCTCTTGGCCCGCAGTGTGCTCCTTGTTCTCCGTGAAGGCGATCATGTTCTGTCGAGAATCCGACAGGATCCTCGAGTCTATCAGCCCCTCCTTGTCCGCGAACCCGCTTAACCGCGAGTCGATAACGCTGGCCTCGGATTTATCGACGAACGTGTATCTCGGGTCCGCGCTTTTCGCGTCAGGATACGCTGGCAGAACGTGAGAGAGGTCCGCTTTATCGACGTAGCTGATCGCCTGCGGGTTCGAGGCGCAGATGTCTGGCGCGGATTTGCACAGCAGAGACGTCCCCTCTTCTGGCGCCCTTTGGGATGCTGGAAAATCGATCGATTTAGAATCACAGCCACCTCGAAGTCGCGCTAAACAGACGAATGGCATTACTTTTCGAGGGCTGTCCGAATCCTCGCACCTGCGGAGGCCCAGGGGACTTCTGGTGGGCTCTGACGAGGTACTCCGAGCTCAGGCCTCTCTGCTCCCTCAGTTTCCTCTCCGCGCCAGGCACCATGACTCTCACCTGGGAAAAGGAACGCGATTATCCGTCTCCATTCGAGTCTGCACGCGTTTTCTCGGTTCGTACCATTTCCTCCACTGTTGAGAAGCGTGCCATGTAGCCAGACATGGTCAGAACAGCCGCCACTTCAGCCAGGATCAACGCCAATCCGGACAGCTGAAGACACCAGCCGTATTGGTATTGTGGGAGCCCGTTGTCGTCTGTTTGCATGCTCGACGTGGATGGCAGGCTGTACTTGCCTGGCAGCTCCAGCGACGCGTCCGACAAAGCGGACGCTAAGACTATCAGACCACCGCCCAACGATAGCCCTGCAACGCAAATGAAATTATTACTTGGCAAGCTTCCTAACGTCCCCGTTATTTACGGTCCCCCAGCGGAATCGGCGCGGAAATCGTGATTTACCGTCGGATCTGGGTCCAACTTTGCTGGCTCCCGATGCTTTTGGGTGTAAACATTAGATCGACTGGGTTTTCACGATTGCGCGAGCCTCGTGGTTCGAGGGACCACCTCAGATGCGAGGAACCAGCGCGTAGGATGGTTTCAGGTTGCGAGCAAAGTGTTTGGTTTCTGAACAATGGCGGTTTTATCGTTCCAAGCACAGCGTCGAGTGCAGTCCAGGTGTCTAAGGGTGTGACGAGTCGTTCGTTTTGAACGAAATTTTAAAAGGAAGGGACAAAAAGCAAAAGGGTGTCCCATCTCTGACAGAAATGCTGTTTACTTTAAGAAACCTTTCGAGGTAGGAGCAGAGAATTAGCGTGGAACTGCCACTTCCGCTTGATCTCCACTCGACAAGGGTATTGTTCCGCGCGAGTGAACTTCGATAAGCACGTGGATCGCGTGCATCTACTTTCGAACAGAATCGAAACGCAGCGTGGGACGAGTTCCTTGTATGCAATTATCGCTAATTAATCGAGCAGTCGACACAGTCGAGTGGACCAGAGGAATTGCATTTTAGCGCAGAAACACGTGGAAACGACATTTCTGACGCTCGCCATTAGAGGGACAGCCTAAGCTGTTATTCATTTCTGACAGAATTCAATTACTCGCGTCGATTGTTCGTTAAGATTGGCTTAAAATGAAGTCGACTCTCGATGACTACCAGGTGCATCGTTGGTCCCAAGAGGAGACCGCAGTCTCTTACGCAGAACTTTATAGAACGATCAATTTTAATGGCTCCATTCGAGCAGCGTTACTAGCGTAATCTCGCGTAATTACGAGGACGCGATGGCGGCTTAAAAAGCTGCGGAGCGATCGAATCACAATAAAGGGTAGATTAAGGACTCCGCGAGATGGCTTACGAGGAACTGGGTATCGTTCCTCCTATTTTCAGCCGCCTTAATCCTCGCTGGAATCTTCTCCCTCGAATTGTGAAGTCTTCTATGGGCTCTGCTGGCCGCGAGAGATATTAACTTCGTTGGATGAGTCGATGTTCGATGGCAATCTTGGAGAAGACTTGGAGGAGATTTGGGAATCTTGGAGAAGGCTTAGCAATCTTGGAGGTGACTTGAGAATCTTTGGAGGAGACTTGGGAATCTTGGAACAGACTTGGGAATCTTTGAAAAGAATTGACAATCTTGGAGGAGACTTGAGAATCTTTGGGAAGATTTGAGAATCTTGGAGGAGACTTGACCACTTTTGAGCAAACTTGACAATCTTGAAGGAGGCTTGGCAATCTTGGAGGAGACTTGAGAATCTTTGGGAAGACTTCAGAATCTTGTAGGAGGCTTGGCAATCTTAGAGAAGGCTTGGGAATCTTGGAGGAGACTTGAGAATCTTTGAAGAAAATTGACAATCTTGGAGGAGACTTGAGAATCTTGGAGGAGATTTGAGAATCTTTGGGAAGACTTCAGAATCTTGTAGGAGACTTGGCAATCTTGGAAGAGACTTAAGAATCTTTGGGGAGACTTGGCAATCTTAGAGGAGATTTGAAAATCTTAGAAGAGACTTGACCACTTTTGAGCCAACTTGACAATCTTGGAGGAGGCTTGGCAATCTTAGAGAAGACTTAACAATTTTGGAAATTAGACCACTTTAGAGAAGACTTAACAATCTAGACCACCTTGGAGAGGATTTGACAATCTTATAGACTTGACCACTTTGGAGCAGACTTGACAATCTTGGAGAATTGACCATCTTGGAGTAGACTTGACCATCTTGAATGCTTAACCACCTAGAACTTAACCAACTTAAATACTTGATCACCTTGGAGTACACTTAGCAATCTTGGACACTCGACCACCTTGAAGCAAACTTGTCAATCCTATAGACTTAATCATCTTGGAGTAAATTTGACAATCTTAGAGGCCTAACCACCTTGAACTTGACCACTAACCCTACTCCCTCACTTTACAAGGCTTCTATATAAACCAATGTTCCATCCTTGGGCTAGTCCAGGTCTACAAAAAGACCAAACACTCCTCATTCACCACTTTCGTCACTATTTAGCCTCAGAAAAGAATAATCCTTGGGCTAGTCCAAGTCTAGAAGAGGATCAGACACTCATTCACCACTTTCGTCACTATTTAGCCTCAGAAAAGAATAATCCTTGGGCTAGTCCAGGTCTACAAAAAGACCAAATACTCCTCATTCACCACTTTCGTCACTATTTAGCCTCAGAAAAGGATAATCATTGGGCTAGTCCAGGTCTACAAGAGGACCAGACACTCCTCATTCACCACTTTCGTCACTATTTAGCCTCAGAAAAGGATAAAGCTTGGGCTAGTCCAGGTCTACAAAAAGACCAAATACTCCTCATTCACCACTTTCGTCACTATTTAACCTCAGAAAAGGATAATCCTTAGGCTAGTCCAGGTCTACAAGAGGACCAGACACTCCTCATTCACCACTTTCGTCACTATTTAGCCTCAGAAAAGGATAAAGCTTGGGCTAGTCCAGGTCTACAAGAGGACCAGACACTCCTCATTCACCACTTTCGTCACTATTTAGCCTCAGAAAAGGATAAAGCTTGGGCTAGTCCAGGTCTACAAGAGGACCAGACACTCCTCATTCACCACTTTCGTCACTATTTAGCCTCAGAAAAGAATAATCCTTGGGCTAGTCCAGGTCTACAAAAAGACCAAATACTTCTCATTCACCACTTTCGTCACTATTTAGCCTCAGAAAAGAATATTCCACTAATTTTTACATACTTCTCACTTGTTACTTCAACTTTTCAAACTCCTCATCCTTTATAATTTCTACAAAATTGTTAGATAGTCCCTCCAGCATTCTCTAAATCCGTAGCTGACAACAATTTCACCCTGAATTTTCCTCGCGAGCGACGAAATAATCTTTCAACGCAAGACTAAAGGTCTCCTATGGTCTCCTTTTATTTTTGGAAAAGCGATTCGAAAGGCAGAGTCGTCGAGCAGAAATTCGAACGCAGCTGGATTTCTGTTGGGGACGCGTAAACAAAACCCGCGAGCGTATCGACGAATCGAATTTCTATACTCGGAGTGGTTTAATTAGCGGGGCGGCTTATCAGCCCCTCCGCCCTCGTTCGTCGATTTCATTTGCGAGGCGCGCAGCACCGAAAGCTGTTTATCAATTAGCTCTAGTTAGCCAACGCGACCCAATTCCGTGGGTCTTCGATGGCGAGGGTCGACGAGAGCGCGCGAAAGAAAGCAGGTCGCGCTTCGAACTCGTTAAGGGACGGTTGTTCGATTTTGATTAATTGCTGAGCGACTCTGCGCTGCGTTTTTTTAAATGGATGACGAGTTTTGTGGAGCTGGTGGTGTTTGTGAACTGAAGTTTGTGCAGTTTTCATTGAATTGTGAGTGCGAATATCGCCAAGTTGAGATTTTGTTTGAAGAGAGAGTTGAATTTGTGTTGTGCGAGGTTCTCCAAGATGGACGACGAGTTCTCTGTAGCTGGTGGTGTTTGTGAAGTGAAGTTTGTTCAGTTTTGATTCGATTGTGAGTGCTTTGTGTTGTACAAAGTTCTTCAAGATGGATGACGAGGGTTCTGAAGCTGGTGGTGTTTGTAAAATGAAATTTATTTGATTGATTGTGAGTATTTTGGGTTGTACAAAGTTCTCCAAGATGGATGACAAGTCTTCTGAAGCTGGTGGTGTTTGTGAAGTGAAGTTTGTGCAGTTTTTATTGAATTGTGAGTGCTTTGTGTTGTACAAAGTTCTCCAAGATGGATGACGAGAGTTCTGAAGCTGGTGGTGTTTGTGAACTGAAGTTTATGCAGTTTCGATTGAATTGTGAGTATTTTGGGTTGTACAAAGTTCTCCAAGATGGATGACAAGTTTTCTGAAGCTGGTGGTGTTTGTGAAGTGAAGTTTGTTCAGTTTTTATTGAATTGTGAGTGCGAATTTCTCCAAATTGAGATTGTGTTTGAAGAGAGAGTTGAATTTGTGTTGTGCGAGGTTCTCCAAGATGGACGACGAGTCTTCTGAAGCTGGCGATGTTTGTATATTGAAATTTGTTCAATTGATTGTGAGTATTTTGAGTTGTACAAAGTTCTCCAAGATGGATGACAAGTCTTCTGAAGCTGGTGGTGTTTGTCAACTGAAGTTTGTTCAGTTTTGATTGAATTGTGAATACTTTGTGTTGTACAAAGTTCTCCAGTATGGACGATGAGTCTTCTGAAGCTAGCAATGTTATGTGAATAATTATTTGTGAGTTGAAATTTGTTAATTTCGATTGATTGCAAGTACTGTGTGTTGCACAAGGTTCTCCAAAATGGATGACAAGTCTTCTTATGTTGGAGATGTTAAGTGAATATCTATCAGTTGTGAATTGAAATTTGTTTAATTGCTAGTAAATTGGTTGCGAGCACTTTGTGTTGCAGAAAGTTCTCCAAAATGGACGACGAGTCTTCTTAATTTGAACAGTGTTGCGTGAATAGATATTATTTATGAATTACAATTTGTTCAGTTTCGATTGATTGCGAATACTTTGCAATGCAATTGAAATTTGTTAATTTCGATTAACTACGACTATTTTGCATTGCAGAAAGTTCTCCAAAATGGACGACAAGTCTTCTGAAGCTGGCGATGTTACGTGAATAAGTATTTGTGAATTAAAGTTTGCTCAATTTCGATTAATTGCGAATACTTTGCATTGCAATTGAAATTTGTTAATTTCGATTAACTGCGACTATTTTGCATTGCAGAAAGTTCTCCAAAATGGACGACAAATCTTCTGAAGCTGGCGATGTTATGCGAATAAGTATTTGTGAATTAAAGTTTGCTCAATTTCGATTAATTGCGAATACTTTGCATTGCAATTGAAATTTGTTAATTTCGATTAACTGCGACTATTTTGCATTGCAGAAAGTTCTCCAAAATGGACGACAAATCTTCTGAAGCTGGCGATGTTATGCGAATAAGTATTTGTGAATTAAAGTTTGCTCAATTTCGATTAATTGCGAATACTTTGCATTGCAATTAAAATTTGTTAATTTCGATTAACTACGACTATTTTGCATTGCAGAAAGTTCTCCAAAATGGACGACAAGTCTTCTGAAGCTGGCGATGTTACGTGAATAAGTATTTGTGAATTAAAGTTTGCTCAATTTCGATTAATTGCGAATACTTTGCATTGCAATTGAAATTTGTTAATTTCGATTAACTACGACTACTTTGCATTGCAGAAAGTTCTCCAAAATGGACGACAAGTCTTAATTTAACAACGTTACACGAATACATAGTTGTGATTTGAAATTTCTTCAATTTCATTCAACCAACTAAAAAACTATTGAATTTCGTGGTTCAAGAATAGTATATTTTCATTATTTTTAATATACAGGGTGTTAAAAAAGAAAGATTCAACACTTATATGGTACAAATAATTATAAAATAGTATTTTAATTTCACGATTCAAAAATGGCATATTCTCTGTACTTTCAACATACAGGGTGTAAAAAAAAACCAATCATTATTCACATAGAATAATATAAAAGTAAACCTTGGCAAAAATAATTCAAAAGACAATGCACGAGCTTTAAAATTATTTCACTTGCTTCCATCGCAGCAAATGTTTACTTCAATGTTTATAAACCGCGTTTCAGACGTCCTCGCTCGAGCGTCGACGTTAAACTTCGTCCACAACGATTCAGTCGCGCATCAGCGATCGTGGATGCCACAACGCGTTATGAAATATCGTTTTAAAACTGTCGACGTATTATTCAACCCTTTCACTACGAAAACCACGAATCTACGCTTTTAGAAGTGCTATGAATGCACACGATGCTCGTAATTATGCGTCCTCCACGATTTTCTTGCAAATTAATTATTAAATCGGTTTTACTATGCGTATTTCTTTGTTTTTGTTACGAAAATTGTTAAATTTGTTTCTCGTTATCAATTATGCATATTATTTACGTTAATTGTTATTCGAGGACGTCGCCACGACGTTTCGTATGGCAATTCAAGCTTTTTGTCGGCTAATTTCGAGTTTCGAAGCTCTGCGTGAACGAATTTGGAAAGTGAAATTGATTTTCAATTGTTGAAAAATGAATTTATAAAGAAATTAGTGATAAAAGACGCAGAATAACTTCGAAAGCCACTTAAAATACGGTTGTTTGTGAAAGTGCTTCATCTGTGCGACGTTTTCACATCGAAGACTTCCTTTCGAAAGCAAGTAAGTGAACCATAATATCAACAAACAAAATTGTTTATATCTCGCAAACGATTCTCACCTCTCAAACTTTTTTACTTGGTGTTTTCTGTGCGTTGTATAAATTTTGATCGTTTTGTCGAACCCTCTGCGTGTATTTTCGGTTTTTCAAACGCGAAACAGAGTGTTTTTCTAAGAGAATCGTGCAGAATGAAAGTTTGACGAAAGCTGGACTCAAAGAATGGCTAATTTTCTCAATTAGCAATTCGTTAATGAAGTTGACGAGCGCGCGATGGTGGAAGAGAATATTTTTCAATATGAAAACAGTTTTTCGTTTGTTAGAAAAAGAAAAGAGTTGCAGATTGCAAGTTAAATTGTTAAATTTGTTTAAAAAAAAGAAAAGAGTTGCAGATTGCAAACTAAATCGCTAAATTCCAATATTGCGTTGTTTAAGAAAAAGAAAAGAGCTGCAAATCGCAAGCTAAATTGCTAAATTTGTTTAAAAAAAAAGAAAAGAGTTGCAGATTGCAAGCTAAATTGCTAAATTTGTTTAAAAAAAAGAAAAGAGTTGCAAATTGCAAGCTAAATCGCTAAATTCCAATATTGCGTTGTTTAAGAAAAAGAAAAGAGCTGCAAATCGGAAGTTAAATTGCTAAATTTGTTTAAAAAAAGAAAAGAGCTGCAAATCGCAAGCTAAATTGCTAATTTTGTTTAAAAAAAAGGAAAAGAGCTGCAAATCGCAAGTTAAATTGCTAAATTTCCATATAAGAAGAGTCTTGCATCGAATCTAAGAAAAAGAAAAATGGCTGCGAGCAAAATTGCTGAACTGCGTTTGCTTAGCTTAATATTAATCTCTTTTTTAAACAAATCAACAACTATACACCACGTGCGTTCCACGCGCATCGTATTCGTTAATTTTGATTATTATTTCTTGCGAAAAGCAGTGGTGGAGTTGGAAATAAATGACTCGATTATGCGTTGGCAGAGTCGTGACGGATAAGCAATTCGAAAGCGCTTACAGGAGAAACAAAAGTAGTTAGATATTACTTTGGAAGCAGAGTTCAGTCTCCCGAGTCATTTCTTCAGAAACATGGCCGTTGTCGCGCATAAAACAGGGAAATAAGATTCCCACGGTTAGAAGTCCCCAGAGACTCGCCAACTTCTGATTACATTGGATCTTATTTCCGCTCGAGCGAATGATTTTCTTCAGAACAACATTGAAAATGCTTCCTGACTCCTGCGGAACTCTCTCTTTATTATTCGCGTTTTTAAACTACAATTTTGGAGGGAACATTCGTCTTGGAGCAATAATAAGCAACCCTTCCTTCTATTTCAGAATTACACCCTTTAATTTCAACACTTTATCCTGTTATTCATTGTTTTTATTTTTCCTTGCGAATTAAAAATAGTGTTACTGTTAAAAAACTAAAATTTTTGAAGACACTTTCGTCTTGGAGCAATAATAAGCAACCCTTTCTTCTATTTCAGAATTCCACCCTTTAATTTCAACACTTTATCCTGTTATTCATTGTTTTTACTTTTCCTTGCGAATTAAAAATAGTGTTACTGTTAAAAAACTAAAATTTTTGAAGAAACTTTCGTCTTGGAGCAATAATAAGCAACCCTTTCTTCTATTTCAGAATTACACCCTTTAATTTCAACACTTTATCCTGTTATTCATCGTTTTTACTTTTCCTTGCGAATTAAAAATAGTGTTACTGTTAAAAAACTAAAATTTTTGAAGAAACTTTCGTCTTAGAGCAATAATAAGCAACCCTTCTACTCCAAAATTCCAGCTTTTAATCATTTTAATATTTTAATGTCATCCATCACTTCTATTTTTGACTTGCAAATCAAAAAAGTAAAGTTTTAGAAACTATCACTGTGAAGAAACTAAAATCTTGGGAGAAATATTCATCTTAGACCAATAATTAGCAACCCTTCTACTTCAGAATTCAACCTTTTAACCCCTTTAATATTTTAATGTCATCCATCACTTCCAGTTTTGGTTTGCAAATAAAAAAAATTAAGTCTTAGAAACAGTTACTAAAATCTTAGAAGAAACATTCATCTTAGAGCAATAATAACCACCCTTCTACTCCAAAATTCCACCTTTTAATCATTTTAACATCATCCATCACTTTCATTTTTGCTTTGCAAATCAAAAAAGTGAAGTTTTAGAAACTATCACTGCGAAAAAACTAAAATCTTAGAAGAAATATTCATCTTGGAGCAATAATAAGCAACCCTTCTACTTCAAAATTCCACCCTTCAACCCTTTTAGCATTTCTCAACCACCCACGACCCCTATTTCTCTTCCTCTATCCAACAGTTCACCCAAGAACCGTCCATCGTTGGCCATCGAGCAGAAGTACTCCAAAACCTCGCTTTTTTCACCACGAAGGGGGTGGCTCTTCTCCAAAATTCCACCCTTTAAATATTTTCTTATCTAATTTTTGGCTTGCAAACTAAAAAGTATAATTTTAGAAGAAATATTCATCTTAGGGCAGTAATTAGCAACCCTTCTACTCCAAAATTCCACCCTTCTACTCCAAAATTCAACCCTTTCAATGTATCTCAACCACCCACGATCCCTATTTCTCTTCCTCTATCCAACAGATTACCCAAGAACCGTCCATCGCTGGCCATCGAGCAGAAAAACTCCAAAACCTCGCCTTTTCTCGCTTCTTTCACCACGAAGGGGGTGGCTCTACTCCAAAATTCCATCTTTCAACCCTTTTAACATTTCTCAACCACCCACAACCCCTATTTCTCCTCCTCTATCCAACAGTCCACCCAAGAATCGTCCATCGTTGGCTCTTCTCGCTTCTTTCACCACGAAAGGGGTGGCTCTACTCCAAAATTCCATCTTTCAACCCTTTAAACATTTCTCAACCATCCACCACCCCTATTTCTTCTCTTCTACTCAATATTTCATCCAAGAACCCGTCCATCGTTAGCTCTTCTCGTTTCTTTCTTCTTTTCTTCGCGAAGGGGGTGGCTCTACTCCAAAATTCCATCTTTCAACCCTTTTAACATTTCTCAACCACCCACGACCCCTATTTCTCCTCCTCTATCCAACAGTCCACCCAAGAATCGTCCATCGTTGGCCATCGAGCAGAAGAACTCCAAAACCTCGCTTTTTTCACCACGAAGGGGGTGGCTCTACTCCAAAATTCCATCTTTCAACCCTTTTAACATTTTTCAACCACCCACGACCCCTATTTCTCCTCCTCTACTCAACATTTCACCCAAGAAATCATCCATCGCTGGCCATCGTGCAGAAAAACTCCAAAACCTCGTTTCTTCCACCACGAAGGGGGTGGCTGTCGCATTCCTCGAGGGTGCGGCGCACCCAAACCGATCCACGAGCCGGTCGTTGTCGTCGCCGTGGAAATTGGATCGGTCACTCGATATCGCGGGCAGGTATTCTCGAAATTCGAGCAAGCTCGCAACCCCTGCGCGCTCGCAACCCCCTCTCGTATTAATATTAAATTCCGGTTGCTGCTGCGGCGGCCACAGCTGGATGCCCTTCTCTGCGCGACGACAAGAATTACATAAGCGGATGCCTCGTTGTTCTCGCGTGAGACGCACGACGAATCGCGAGGGTGGACGTCGAGAAAATCTGCGGGGGATGATTATTTTTGTCGAAGAAGCTGGGGGTAATCGAAGGGATACTTCTCTCTTTTTTGACAGTTCTGTTGCAATTTTTCACGCTGGGTATTCAATTTGCTTTGTGGAGTTTGTTATTGGTGTTTCGTGGAATTAAAGATTGCGTTAATTGGGATGCAATTAAAGGGATGCTTTTCATTTTTCTTTCCTTGCAGCTTTGTTTTTGCAATTTTGCACACCGAGTATTTAATTTGCTTTGTGGATTTGAGGTGTTATTGGTGTTTCGTGGAATAAAAGATTGCGTTAATTAGAATGCAATTTGTCTGTTTTTGTAGTTTTGCACAGTGAGTATTTAATTTGCTTTGTGGATTTGAGGTATTATTGTTGTTTCGTGGAATAAAAAATTGCGTTAATTGGGATGCAATTAAAGGGATGCTTTTCATTTTTCTTTCCTTGCAGCTTTGTTTTTGCAATTTTGCACACCGAGTATTTAATTTGCTTTGTGGATTTGAGGTGTTATTGGTGTTTCGTGGAATAAAAGATTGCGTTAATTAGAATGCAATTTGTCTGTTTTTGCAGTTTTGCACAGTGAGTATTTAATTTGCTTTGTGGATTTGAGGTATTATTGTTGTTTCGTGGAATAAAAAATTGCGTTAATTGGGATGCAATTAAAGGGATGCTTTTCATTTTTCTTTCCTTGCAGCTTTGTTTTTGCAATTTTGCACATCGAGTATTTAATTTGCTTTGTGGATTTGAGGTGTTATTGGTGTTTCGTGGAATAAAAGATTGCGTTAATTAGGATGCAATTTGTCTGTTTTTGCAATTTTGCGCAGTGAGTATTTAATTTGCTTCGTGGATTTGAGGTATTATTGTTGTTTCGTGGAATAAAAAATTGCGTTAATTGGGATGCAATTAAAGGGATGCTTTCGTCCTTTTTCTTCCATTGCAGTTTTATTTTTGCAATTTTGCACATCGAGTATTTAATTTGCTTTATGGATTTGGGATATTATTAGTGTTTTGTAGAATAAAGGATTGCGTTAATTGGGATGCAATTAAAGGGTTGCTTTTTTCTTTCTTTGCGGTTTTTTGTTTTTGCAATTTTGCACAGTGAATATTTAATTTGCTTTATGGATTTGGGATATTATTAGTGTTTTGTAGAATAAAAGATTGCGTTAATTGGAATGCAATTAAAGGGATGCTTCCGTCCTTTTTCTTCCATTGCAGCTTTGTTTTTGCAATTTTGCACATCGAGTATTTAATTTGCTTTGTAAAGTTAAGAGTATTATTGGTGTTTTGTGGAATTAAAGATTGCGTTAATTGAGATGCAATTAAAGGGTTGCTTTTTTCTTTCTTTGCGGTTTTTTGTTTTTGCAATTTTGCACATCGAGTATTTAATTTGCTTTGTAAAGTTAAGAGTATTATTGGTGTTTTGTGGAATTAAAGATTGCGTTAATTGGAATGCAATTAAAGGGATGCTTCCGTCGTTTTTTTTCTTTTTTTGCAGTTCTCTTGCAATTTTGCACATCGAGTATTTAATATGCTTTGCAAAGTTGGAGTATTATTGTTATTTCGTGGAATAAAAGAACGCGTTGATTATGGAGATGTATTTAATATGGCGCCATAGATGGGCGATAATTAAGGGTGCAATTGAAGGGATATTTGTCGTTTTTCTTTCTTTTTTTGCAGTTCTCTTGCAATTTTGCACATCGAGTATTTAATATGCTTTGCAAAATTGGAATATTATTGTTATTTCGTGGAATAAATGAATGTGTGGAGGTGTATCTAATATGGCGTCAGCGCTGGACGATGATTTAGGATGTAATTGAAGGGATACTCGTTGTCTTATTCCTTTTTTTGATTTGCAAGCGAAGAGTAGAAGTGATTGATGCTATTAAAATTATAAAAGGGTTGAAAGGTGAAATTCTGGAACAGAGGGTTTGCTTATTATTGTTTTAAGATGAATGTTTCTTCTAAAATTTGAATTCTTTAATAGCGAGTGTTTCTAAGGCTTCACTTTTTTTATTTACAAGCCAAAAAGAAATGATGAATGATATTAATATGTTAAAAGGGTTGAAAGATGGAATTTTGGAACAGAAGGGTTTCTCCCATAAATAATACTTTTTACTTTGCAATCCAAAAATTAGATAAAATATTTAAAGTGTAGAATTCTAGAACAGAAGGGTTGCTCATCAAACAATTCTCCTAAAACTTCACTTTTCAACTTGCAAGCCAAACAAATTAAAAGCAATGAGCAACAGCAAAAAAAAAAAAAAAATGAAAGCGTAGAATTCTGAAGCAGAGGGGTTGCACGCAAACGACTGCCATAACTCAGGAGAGGCTGGATCGCAAGATGGACGAACAGAGACAAAGCGTGAGCAGCAATAATCAGAAACAGAGGGTGAAAGCGAGACGCGCGCTAAGGGCTGTGATATGTTGCGACCAAGTCGAGTTATTTAATCCTGTCGACGTAAAGCATCGCAGGCACGCTCGAAATTTATGCTCGAAACCGTGCTGGAATACTCGACGTGGCGCATGGTTGCCCAAAATATTCACCAGCGTCCGAGGAACCCGCGATTCCAACCCTTTCTCACCCTCAGAATCGTTAACAGAGTGACTCTTAAACGAGCACCTCGCAGAAGAGTTCTCGACGAACACGATGGTCTGTTTGCGTGCTCGATTATGGTTGGAAATACTGTTGAAGCATCCAGTGGACAATTAGCGAAGAAACAGTGATGGATCGTGGTTATTTAAGCGAGTTGCAGTCGTCTTTCTTTGCCAAACACTGCGTTTTCTATGTTTCTTCGCAGTCAGAATTGCTATTTTTTAAGTTTCAACTCTTCTCACACAGTGAAAACGAGGATAAAAACGTTAATTAACCTTTTGCCCTCGAGAGGAGACTCTCAGTCGCCATATTGTTTCATACAGCAACTGGAGTTTTTTATCGACTAATTTGAAGTTTTGAAGTCCTAGAAAAATGAATTTGAGAAGTGAAATTAGCAGAGATCGTCTCGAATCCAAGTTAATCGATGTTTCTTGGTCATTAAATATAATTTTGCGACGCGATTCGTTAAGAATTGCGTTTCGAGGCGTCGTCGCCAATAACGCGTCGCGATGGAACGTCTTCGAAGTTTCGAAGCCCCAGAAAAATGAATTCGAGAAGTGAAATTAGCAAAGAGTGGAGACGAAATTGATTGCAAACTGTTGAAAAACGAGATTGGTTGATCTGCGATCGAAAAAGTCGTCGAGCGCAAAGGGTTAATACTTGATTCATCCAAGTTGAACAGCTGAGATCCCCTCGAATCCAAGTTATTCGATGTTTCTTGGTCATTAAATATAATTTCGCGACGTGATTCGTTAAGAATTGCGTTTCGAGGCGTCGTCGCCAATAACGCGTCGCGATGGAACGTCTTCGAAGTTTCGAGGCCCCAGAAAAATGAATTCGAGAAGTGAAATTAGCAAAGAGTGGAGACGAAATTGATTGCAAACTGTTGAAAAACGAGATTGGTTGATCTGCGATCGAAAAAGTCGTCGATCGCAAAGGGTTAATACTTGATTCATCCAAGTTGAACAGCTGAGATCGCCTCGAATCCAAGTTATTCGATGTTTCTTGGTTATTAAATATAATTTTGCGACGCGATTCGTTGAGAATTGCGTTTCGAGGCGTCGTCGCCAATAACGCGTCGCGATGGAACGTCTTCGAAGTTTCGAAGCCCCAGAAAAATGAATTCGAGAAGTGAAATTAGCAAAGAGTGGAGACGAAATTGATTGCAAACTGTTGAGAAACGAGATTGGTTGATCTGCGATCGAAAAAGTCGTCGAGCGCAAAGGGTTAATACTTGATTCATCCAAGTTGAACAGCTGAGATCGCCTCTAATCCAAGTTATTCGATGTTTCTTGGTCATTAAATATAATTTTGCGACGCGATTCGTTAAGAATTGCGTTTCATCGAGCGTTTCGAGGCGTCGTCGCCAATAACGCGTCGCGATGGAACGTCTAAATGTCCCCAGCGAGGGTTTTTTCGCGAGAATCTAGGTCTTTCCTCTTCAACGAGCGACTATTCTCGCGAGCAGAGAGTTGTAACGTGGAGTGTGTCGTCGAGAAGCACGAACAAGTACATTTCACGTTATAATAACGACGTCGTTAGATGGAAACTTTCCACCCTCGCGCGAGTTCCGCGCGGTTCGAGCGCTCGCTTTCTCGTCGAGCATCGATCGCTTCGCGAGATCCGCTTCAGCTCTCGACGATCGTTGATTCGCGAACGCCGTTATTAAATTATGTAAAATAGAGTAAACAAATTGAGAGGGAGAAGTTGAAGGGAAATTGAGAACGAGAATGAATTTGCTTTGAGCAAAATGGCGCGCGGATAATTGTGTCGACTCTATTCTTTTGTTTCTTTGGAAATTTTATAACTTTGGAGGTTTATATTGTGTAAAATTGAGTAAATAAATTGAAAGCGAGATGTTGAATGGAAATTGAGAACGAGAATGAATTTGGTTTGAGCAAAATGGCGCGCGGATAATTGTGTCGACTCTATTCTTTTGTTTCTTTGGAAATTTTATAGATTTGGAGGTTTATATTGTGTAAAATTGAGAAAGGAAAGAAAATAATTGTTGGACGAAGTATGTCAACTCTATTCTTTTGTTTCTTTGGCAATTTTATTGCTTTGAAGGTTTATATTGTGTAAAATTGAGTAAATAAATTGAGAAGGAGAAGTTGAAAGGAAATTGGAAACGAAAACGAATACAAATTGAATAGAATGTTACGCGAATTTACGATGCGACTGGAGCAAAGTATGTCGACTCCATTTTCCTTTTTCTTTGGGAATTTTAAAGCTTTGGTGGATTAATATATTTATCAGGAGAAGTATTTGTAAATTGAGATCGAATTCGATAGTTCTACGCGAATTTAATAATTTAGCGAACAATATTTGGAGAATATCGTCTGAATAATAATGAATGAGGCTGTTGTAAACATTATTTTATACGTAAAAAGGTGAATTTAATTAAAAGACAGTCTATTCTGTCGATAAAGCGTGAAGTTTGCATTTATTTGAGAAGATAAATGAAATTTTCAAGGATGAGAAGTAAAAGTGAGGTTAGAGCCACGTAAGCGTCAAAATGGCGCGCGCCACACGCATCGTTGCTATATTTTAATAAATATCATTCGACAAGTAATTAAAAGACAGTCTATTCTGTCGATAAAGCGTGAAATTTGCATTTATTTGAGAAGATAAATGAAATTTTCAAGGATGAGAAGTAAAAGCGAGGTTAGAGCCACGTAAGCGTCAAAATGGCGCGCGCCACACGCATCGTTGCTATATTTTAATAAAAATCATTTGACAAGTAATTAAAAGACAGTCTATTCTGTCAATAAAGCGTGAAATTTGCATTTATTTGAAAAGGGAAATTGAATTTTCAATGATGAGAAGTAAAAGTAAGGTTAGAGCCACGTAAGCATCAAAATGGCGCACGCCACGCGCATCGTTGCTATATTTTAATAAAAATCATTCGACAAGTAATTAAAAGACAGTCTATTCTGTCGATAAAGCGTGAAATTTGCATTTATTTGAGAAGATAAATGAAATTTTCAAGGATGAGAAGTAAAAGTGAGGTTGGAGCCACGTAAGCGTCAAAATGGAGCGCGCCACACGCATCGTTGCTATATTTTAATAAATATCATTCGACAAGTAATTAAAAGACAGTCTATTCTGTCGATAAAGCGTGAAATTTGCATTTATTTGAGAAGATAAATGAAATTTTCAAGGATGAGAAGTAAAAGTGAGGTTGGAGCCACGCGAGCGTCAAAATGGCGCGCGCCACGCGCGCTGTCCCCCGTATTTCGACTGTGTTTCGCTTTTAGAGGAGCAAAAAGCTTCCAAATGACGAGGATCGTCGCGACGAAGCCACGATCGGTCGTGGAACGTTATCTGGGACATCTTTGGACGGCCCTGGGCTCCGTGTAGCCACCGTCTGAATACAAATTGCACGCGCGATGCACTGGCCATCATACAAATCTACCCGTCAATACCGCAATCCTATCTGGAATTAATTCCTGGGAATCTATGATAAATTGGGACACGCTCGAGGTGTCGGATAAATCATGTCGCCCGCTGCGAGCTTTCGACTATCGATTTCTTTCGATACACCACCCTCTCTCGTTGGAAAACGCCAGAAAATGATCGCTCAATTGTTGACCCTTCGCGTCCTCGAAACTGGTTTCTTTAATTACAGAGCACTGTTCAAGGTCGACGAATGGGATTTCTTAATGTTTGCAAGCTTAATTCTTCTGCTTTCGAGCTTAAATTTGTCTTCTGACCGATTTGAAAATGGTTTCTTTGGTCAGAACTCTGTTCAGCCTCGATGGATGGGATTTTTTAATGTTTGCAAGCTTAATTCTTCTGAGAATACCAAAAAAGACCATTTGACGATGACCTCGAGCTTAAATTTGTCTTCTGACCGATTTGAAAATGGTTTCTTTGGTCAGAACTCTGTTCAGCCTCGATGAATGGAATTTCTTAATGTTTGCAAGCTTAATTTGTCTGAGAACACAAAAAAAGACCATCTGACGATGATCTCGAGCTTAAATTTGTCTTCTGACCGATTTGAAAATGGTTTCTTTGATCAGAACTCTGTTCAGCCTCGACGAATGGGATTTCTTAATGTTTGCAAGCTTAATTTGTCTGAGAATACCAAAAAAGACCATCTGACGATGCTCTCGAGCTTAAATTTGTCTTCTGACCGATTTGAAAGCAGTTTCTTTGATCAGAACTCTGTTCAGCCTCGATGGATGGGATTTTTTAAAGTTTGCAAGCTTAATTCTTCTGAGAATACCAAAAAAGACCATCTGACGATGATCTCGAGCTTAAATTTGTCTTCTGACCGATTTGAAAATGGTTTCTTTGGTCAGAACTCTGTTCAGCCTCGATGGATGGGATTTTTTAAAGTTTGCAAGCTTAATTCTTCTGAGAACACAAAAAAAGACCATCTGACGATGATCTCGAGCTTAAATTTGTCTTCTGACCGATTTGAAAATGGTTTCTTTGGTCAGAACTCTGTTCAGCCTCGATGGATGCGATTTTTTAATGTTTGCAAGCTTAATTCTTCTGAGAACACCAAAAAAGACCATCTTACAATGCTCTCGAGCTTAAATTTGTCTCGTTAACGATTTCTATTGCGAAATATTTGACGCTCGCGTGATTCCAACTCGAAACCTTCTTTTGGAGTCCAAAACGCGTTGCATTTTCGATTCCTTCGACTCTGATCGACACAGAGCGAATTCAAAGAAAAAACTAACACTTTTGAAAAGCAGTTGTCACGATATTTTGCGAATCGAATTCACTCTGCAGTTTGCTTCACAATTTTGTTCCACAACGATCGTTATTTCCAGAATAAACTTTCGCACGCGAAATTTTCCCATTTCTGCTACGTTCAAAGATTAATTCTCTTCTTCTGCACGCGTAACCGCGCAGCAAAATTGTATTCTGTTACAAATAACCTAATTGGGACGCGTAACAAGCCTCCACGCCAGCAATTTTATAAATCGACGAGTTTCCACGGTATCGATTTCCTCTGCAACGAGTTTCCACGCGGTCAACTTTGCAAATTAACAAGTTTCATCGTCAATCATCGCGTCTAACGATAAAACTTGCGGACGCCATTAGAACGCTGCGATGCGAGCTTAAATTTCGCGAAACAACGCTGTTTTAATGCGTTTTACGCGTTAATATTGTATTTTGTGAATGATTTCGATGTGATTTTGATGTGATAATTTAGAAAATTTCTTATGTTTTCACGCACACAAAATCACAGATAATAAAATCATTTACACATTCTTTTGGAATTTTCTCGAATATTCGTTATTATCATTATTCATTATTCGAGAATATTCCAGAAGAATGCGTAAATGATTTTATTATGTGTGAATCTGTGTGCGTGAATACTGATTCTCACTGATTCCAAATTTCGAAGCCTTACAAAAATGAATTTGCAAAGTGAAATTAGTAAAAAGTGAAGCTTAAATTGAACTTCAACTGTTGAAAAATGAGATTAATGGTGTTCACAAAGAAATTGGCAATAGAAAAACTGATCTGCGATCGAAAAAGTCGCAAAGGGTTAATTATTCGAGAATATTCGAAACTTAGTGCAAAAGAGTACGAAATGAATGGAAAAGAATGTAGTGTGTGAAATGTGTGTGTGTTTATTAAACTTTCTGCAATGTTCTTCGATAAAATCATCCGATTCCACGATAGAAAAAAAAAAAAAAACGAGAATCGACAGGAGAAACTGAGATCGACGAAGCAAATTGACGCTTAAATTGGCGATTAAAAGTGAAATCGATGCTCGAACGGAAGTCAGAGGGTCGAGGCGTCTGAGATCGGTCGACTTCCGGTTGCTGGCGAGCAGAGGAGGAGCAGTGGGAATCGTTTCCGATCGAGTTAAGAGCGCAGCTCTGATTTATGAAAATTCTAGCCAGCCACTGGCGGACTTTGCGAATTAATATGTAACTGCACTAATGAAGTGCAAATTTAATGCGCCTCCGGGACAAACAGCTACACGCCACGGTAATTAATGCTAATAATTAACGCGGAGGAATTATTGCGCGAGTTTGCTCGGGTAGAAACAAAATTTTCTCCTGGGGCTAGGCTGTAAATTGTAGAAATGGCGGCTGATTAACTCGATTCGTGTCTCCGTTTGCGAACGTTGTTGCGTTTAACTCGTTCAGGCAGTGGAAGTGCTTGGAAGTATGTTTGATTATTGATAAAAGAGATTCTGGATTCTCGATTTCTTGAAATCGATAAAGCAAATTCTAGATTTTTTATTAGTTTCAATCGAAATTTGGATGTTTTCTGTGATCCTTCTGTTGCTTGAATGTAAATGAAATTAGCAGAGAATGTGACAGAGCAACAAAAATGCTTGAAAGTCTCTCTGATTATTGATAAAGGAGATTTTAGATTCTCGATTTCTTGAAATCGATAAAGCAAATTCTAGATTTTTGATTAGTTTCAATCGAAATTTGTATGTTTTCTGTGATCCTTCTGTTGCTTAAATATAAATAAAATAAGTAGAAAGTGTAACAGAGCGATTTTTTAAAAGAATTATAAGCAAAAATGCTTGGAAGTCCCTCTGATTATTGATAAAAGAGATTCTGGGTTCTCGATTTCTTGAAATCGAAATTTCTTTCAAGCAGTTTCTAGATTTTTGATTTCTTTCAATCGAAATTTGTGTTTTCTGTGATCCTTCTGTTGCTTGAATGTAAATAAAATTAGCAGAGAATGTGACAGAGCAACAAAAATGCTTGAAAGTCTCTTTGATTATTGATAAAAGAGATTCTGGACTCGATTTCTTGAAATTGAAATTTCTTTCATCGATAAAGCAGATTGTAGATTTTTGATTCGATTGAATCGAAATTTGGATGTTTTCTGTGATCCTTCTGTTGCTTGAATGTAAATAAAATTAGCAGAGAATGTGACAGAGCAACAAAAATGCTTGAAAGTCTCTCTGATTATTGATAAAAGAGATTTTAGATTTTTGATTTATTAAAAGCGAAATTTTTCTGTTTTTTGTTGCTTGAATGTAAATGAAATTAGCAGAGAATGTGACAGAGCAACAAAAATGTTTGAAAGTCTCTTTAATTATTGATAACACAAATTTTAGATTTTCGATTCGTTTGAATCGAAATTTGTATGTTTTCTGTGATCCTTCTGTTGCTTAAATATAAATAAAATAAGTAGAAAGTGTAACAGCGATTTTTTAAAAGAATTAGAAGCAAAAATGCTTGGAAATCTCTCTTATTATTGATAAAAGAGATTTTGGGTTCTTGGTTTTTTTTTAAGCGAAATTCTTCTGTTTTTTGTTGCTTGAAAGTAAATAAAATTAGCAGAGAATGTGACAGAGCAACAAAAATGCTTGAAAGTCGCTCTAATTATTGATAAAAGAGATTCTGGATTCTCGATTTCTTGAAATCGAAATTTCTTTCAAGCAGATTCTAGATTTTTGATTCGTTTGAATCGAAATTTGTATGTTTTCTGTGATTCTTCTGTTGCTTAAATGTAAATAAAATAAGTAGAAAGTGTAACAGAGCGATTTTTTAAAAGAATTAGAAGCAAAAATGCTTGGAAGTCTCTCTAATTATTGATAAAACAAATTCTAGATTTTCGATTCCTCTGAATCGAAATTTTTATGTTTTCTGTGACTTTTCAGTTGCTTGAATGTAAATAAATTAATAGAGAATGTAATAGAGCGATTTTGCAAAAGAATTCTAAACAAAAATGCTTAGAAATCTCTCTAATTATCGATAAAACAAATTCTAGACTTTCAATTCCTTTAAATCCAAATTTTTATGTTTTCTGTGACTTTTCTGTTGCTTAAATATAAGTAAACTAAGTAAAAAATATATTAAAGCAATTTTGTAAAAGAATTCTAAACAAAAATGCTTGGAAGTCTCTCTGATTATCGATAAAACAAATTCTAGATTTCTGATTCCTCCAAATCGAAATTTTTATATTTTTTTGAGACTTTTCAGTTGCTTGAATGTAAATAAATTAGCAGAGAATGTAACAGAGCGATTTTGTAAAGGATTTCTAAACAAAAAAATGCTTGGAAGTCTCTCTAATTATCGATAAAACAAAATCTAGATTTTCAATTCCTTTAAATCCAAATTTTTATGTTTTCTGTGGCTTTTCTGTTGCTTGAATGTAAGTAAAATAAGTAAAAAACATAATAGAGCAATTTTGTAAAAGAATTCTAAACAAAAATGCTTAGAAATCTCTCTGATTATCGATAAAACAAATTCTAGACTTTCAATTCCTTTAAATCCAAATTTTTATGTTTTCTGTGACTTTTCTGTTGCTTAAATATAAATAAAATAAGTAGAAAATGTAACAGAGCGATTTTGCAAAAGAATTCTAAACAAAAATGCTTAGAAATCTCTCTAATTATCGATAAAACAGAATCTAGACTTTCAATTCCTTTAAATCCAAATTTTTATGTTTTCTGTGGCTTTTCTGTTGCTTGAATGTAAGTAAAATAAGTAAAAAACATAATAGAGCAATTTTGTAAAAGAATTCTAAACAAAAATGCTTAGAAATCTCTCTGATTATCGATAAAACAAAATCTAGATTTTCAATTCCTTTAAATCCAAATTTTTATATTTTCTGTGACTTTTCAGTTGCTTAAATATAAATAAAATAAGTAGAGAATGTAACAGAGCGATTTTGCAAAAGAATTCTAAACAAAAATGCTTAGAAATCTCTCTAATTATCGATAAAACAAATTCTAGACTTTCAATTCCTTTAAATCCAAATTTTTATGTTTTCTGTGACTTGTCAGTTGCTTAAATATAAATAAAATAAGTAAAAGCTATAATAAAGGTGTACACCTTTAATAATCAGAAAGATTTCCAAGCATTTTTAGATTTTCAACTTCTCTGAATCGAAATTTGTATCCTTCTGTTGCTTGAACGCAAATAAAATTAGCAGAGAGCGATTAACAGATCGATTTTACAAAAGAATACTAAACAGAAATGCTTAGAAAGACTCTCTAATTACTGTTAAACGCGTTTGCGAGTGCGAGACTCGCTTTTTTCGTGGTCAAAGGGTGACGAAGCTTGCTCTGATGCGATCGAGACTCGACAGAGCGTCTCCTTTGCGACGACCACGCAAATTTCTTGGACGCTCGATAGACTGGACCATCTTCTAGACCAGTTTCCAATGAGATGAACATCGTAAGGGTTATTAGTTTCGGATCGTGGACCTCTGCCAGACGTCTGTTTTCGTTCGACTTGTTTCAAATGTCGCTGGACTTCGCAAAGTGCGAATTTCTGGACAGACTGTTTGTGAATTCTTCACCAAATTTAAGAGCTACTTTCTTCTGAATTTATATTCATTTTTGGGTTAGTTGTGCTATTTTTATTTAATCGCAATCGTGGAAATAATTAGAGACGACTGGAATTTAGTAAAAGTTGCAGAAATTGATAAAAATAAGGAACTTGATTTCTTCTTTGCTTTATTTTTATTAAGTTGTGCAATTTTTATTTAATTGCAATCTTAAGAAGAGACGATTGAAACTTAATAAAAGTTGCAGAACTTAATAAAAATAAGGAATTTGATTTCTTCTTTGCTTTATTTTTATTAAGTTGTGCAATTTTTATTTAATTGCAATCTTAATAAGAGACGATTGAAATTTAATAAAAGTTGCATGACTTAATAAAAATAAATAACTTGATTTCTTCTTTTCTTTAGTATTTATATTTATTTTTATTTAATTGCAATCTTAATAAGAGACGACTGCAATTTAATAAAAGTTGCATGACTTAATAAAAATAAATAACTTGATTTCTTCTTTTCTTTAGTATTTATATTTATTTTTATGTTGGTTGTGCAATTTTTATTTAATCTTAATCGTGCAAATAATAAGAGACGATTGAAATTTAGTAAAAGTTGCAGAAATTGATAAAAATTAGTAACTTGATTTCTTCTTTTTTGTATTTTTATTAAGTGGTACAATTTTTATTTAATTGTAATTTTAATAAAAGACGATTGAAATTTAATAAAATTTGCACGACTTAATAAAAATAAATAACTTGATTTCTTCTTTTCTGTATTTTTATTAAGTTGTGCAATTTTTATTTAATTGCAATCTTAATAAGAAACGATTAAAACTAAATAAAAGCTGCAGAACTCAATAAAAATAAACAACTTGACTCCTCTTTTTCTTTAATATTTATATCTATTTTTATTAAACTGTGCAATTTTTATCTAATTGCAATCATAACAAGAAACGATTGAAATTGAATAAAAGCTGCAGAATTCAATAAAAATAAACAACTTAACTCCTCCTTTTCATTAATATTTACATTTATTAAGCTGTGCAATTTTTCTTAAATTGCAATCTTAATAAAAGACAATTAAAACTTAATAAAATCTGCAGAACTCAATAAAAATAAACAACTTAACTCCTCCTTTTCATTAATATTTACATTTATTCATATTAAGCTGTGCAATTTTTCTCAAATTCCAATCTTTGAGAGAAGAATCCAAATTAATTCTGAAATTTGACACTGAGAACAGCCATCAATGCAGAGAGCCTAATCGAAGCGACTTGGGGGCTACGATTTTTGGGGCTCGCGCAAAACGATCGAGCGATTTCAATTAAAATTCTGCGCGCGAACGCAATATCCGGGTCGAATCGTGATTATGAAAGTAATCGTATCATAGAGACGCGGGTGAAATTGCTGTAGTGGCACATTCGACGTGGCTGGCGACCAATCGCGTTCGTTAAACCCTGACGTTCATTAAGCCGCCATAGATGTTTGGTTAATTTGCAGCCGCACGTTTCCGGCGCAAATTAGCCGATCCGAGCTGGCTCGTCTACGCTGATTACATTTAATACCCCGCGAAATTCTTCGCGACTCGTCGACGCGTTATCCGCGCCGGATTAATTTTAATCGACGAGTTAATTAAAATATCTGCGAGCACGCGGAACGAGTGAAATCGTTTCGAACACGATTGTTCAACTTCGACGAAGGGTTTCCACAGCTTTCAGTCGCCCAAAAATGGTGAACGATCGAGTTTTCGTGAGTTCTGTTAGACAGCGTACGCAATTTTCGTTATAATTGTTGTAAGAAATTGTTAGAGTGTACAAATATTTTGTAGCTCTTGTTTCTGTTTTGGTTAAGGTTTGTTATAAGGTAAATTTGTTTAAGACTACAGGGTTTTGCATTAATATGTTTTGAAAAATGCCAGGAATGGGGATTAAATGTGACGGAACTTTGAAAAACTGCTGTTCTTAGGTTGCGAATTATATTTTAATGAAACTAGGGTCGTTGGATGTGTAGAACCTTCCTCTGTAAGAGGGTTTCCGTTTCATGTCGATATCTCTTCCGGTTCTCGAGATATCGTCGTGCAAAGACGATGGTAATTTCTAATAGTTTTTTATCGTCTTCCTTGTCGCGCGCACAGAAGTCTCAATCGCACCTTCTTTATTTATCGATCCCAAGCGATTAAATTTGACAAAACTTTGGAGAACCACTGTTCCTGCGTTTCAAACGATTGTTTAACAAAACTAGGATTGTTGGGGGTGCAGAACCTTCCTCTGTAAGACGGTTTTCGTTTCACATCGATATCTCTTCCGGTTCTCGAGATATCATCCTACAAAGCCAATGGCAATTTCTAGTAGTTTTCTATCGTCTTCCTTGTCGCGCGCACAGAAGTCTCAATCGCACCTTCTTTATTTATCGATCCCAAGCGATTAAATTTGACAAAACTTTGGAGAACCACTGTTCCTGCGTTTCGAACGATTGTTTAACAAAACTAGGATTGTTGGGGGCGCAGAACCTTCCTCTGTAAGACGGTTTTCGTTTCAAATCGATATCTCTTCCGGTTCTCGAGATATCGTCGTGCAAAGAAGATGGTAATTTCTAATAGTTTTCTATCGTCCTCCTTGTCGCACTCTCGGAAGTCTCTCTCGCTCTTTCGTCACTGACCTATCTCAAGCGGAAGCACGTTGCGCTGGTCAGTTATAAATAGCAGCGAAAGGGTTATTTTACTATTTACTACGCGTTTCCAGGAAAAAAAGTGGGTCACCACGGATCCAAGATGGCGGACGCCATTCAGAACTTCGCGCGCCCAGACCGCTCGATCTTTAAACGCTCGTATCTCCGGAACCGTTTGAGATATCGGGATGAAACAAAGTGCGTTACAATCAGGACACTTTCTGCTATCTTCTGAGCTATTATTTGTTAAAAAGTTCGCGAGTCTTCTGGGCGTATCTCTTGACGAAAGTTAACTTTTGCTGCTGTTGAGAAATGTAATAGCGATTGAAACTTTTTTGGAAATATTCTTGCGTAGAGTGGATCTAAGAACTGTTGGAAATCCAACAGCCCGTCGTGCCTTTGCTAATTAGAGAATTATAGTAAAAATTCCCGCTTTTTGTCCTTTTTTCCAAAATCTGAGATTTCTCTGCAATTTTTCTTCGTTATCCTCAGTCTTTTTATGTCTACAGAGCTCTCGTGCTCTCGTAAATCGCGCCACCGCTGGAAAAAGCTGTCGATACGTAAACTCTGAACTGCTAAATATTTATTTCTCGTCAACGCTGTGTTGTTACAATAATTTCCAGATACTTTCGCGCTCGAAACCAGCGAGCTGCAGAAATTCGCAAACATCCACAACGTAGGAGCACAAAATAGGAGTGTTTACAAATTACCAGCGTTCCTCTAAAATTGACTAAAATTCCAGCGGTGGAAATAAAACAAACGGCTAGGTAATCTGTACCAGCGTGCGCGTTAAAGTAAAGACTGCTCTCTCGCGCGCTGCAACCGGATGTTTCGTTTACGAAACAACGGAAGGGGGAGGAGGAAACAGAGGGGTCGAGCGCGCGTGTAATGAAATATCGAAATCTTCGTCAAATATTGACGCGGTTGAAATAAAGCTTGCGATTCGCTCGTTCGACAGGATTCATTGTGAAGCACGTGAAAAACCAGCGTCGAGTTGCGTCGAAAAGGGTGAAAAAATCGCGGACAATCGTGTTTTCCTACTTGAATTCGATTAATATTTCGAGTTGCTTCTTTTTTATCGATTTTCGAGGCTCCAACTCCTCGAAGTCGCGTCGAAAAGGGTGGAAAAATCGCGGACAATCGTGTTTTCCTACTTGAATTCGATTAATATTTCGAACTGCTTCTTTTTTCTCGATTTTCGAGGCTCCAACTCCTCGAAGTCGCGTCGAAAAGTGTGGAAAAATCGCGGAAAATCGTGTTTCCCTACTTGAATTCGATTAATATTTCGAACTGCTTCTTTTTTCTCGATTTTCGAGGCTCCAACTCCTCGAAGTCGCGTCGAAAAGGGTGAAAAAATCGCGGAAAATCGTGTTTTCCTAATTGAATTCGATTAATATTTCGAGCTGCTTCTTTTTTCTCGATTTTCGAGGCTCCAACCCCTCGAAGTCGCGCCATAATCGATCCAGCTTTCGCCAACAGTTGCTACACACTCGACTATGATTTATATTTCGAACGCGAGCTGGGGAAATGGATCCTCTTGTTCGTTTCATCAATCGTCCGCGCGAGCGACATTTTTATTCCGCTGCGAACGCTTTTCGATGGGGAATTTAGTGTTTATTTAGGAGCCAGAGGGAGAGCGGCTTTTTTTCCAGCTAAAAAATTGCTGTTTTTACTGGATTGAAGAAGTTTCGGATCGTGTGTTTGAATGTTGGCAAAAAATTGCTGGTTTTAGAGGAGTTTGCGTCGAAACACAAACGTTGCAGGCTATTCTGAGGGCAGGCATAATCGATATTCGAGGGAATTTTGTAAAAGGATCATTTTCATTTTAAAACTGGCTTTTTTGAATAGTGCAAGTTTATTTTATTTAAATATTAGCAAACAGAGGGCGCGTTTGTAGAATTTTTGGTTCGAACGCAAGCGTTGGACGCCATTTAGAAGGCTCGCAACTAAAATCTAACAAAACTCATCAAAGCACGTTTTTAATTCACAAAATTGGGGTTTTCTGAATCGTGAAATTTTATTTTATTTGAATATTAACAAAAAAGTAGTAGTTTTGTAGGATTTTTGGTTGAAATTCAAACGTTGGACGCCATTTGGAAGGCTCGCAACTAAAATCTAACAAAACTCATCAAAGCACGTTTTTAATTCACAAAATTGGGGTTTTCTGAATCGTGAAATTTTATTTTATTTGAATATTAGCAAAAAAGTAGTAGTTTTGTAGGATTTTTTGTTGAAATTCAAACGTTGGACGCTATTTTGGAGGCTCGCAACTAAAATCTGACATAACTCATCAAAGCACGTGTTTAATTCACAAAATTGGGGTTTTCTGAATCGTGAAATTTTATTTTATTTGAATATTAGCAAAAAAGTAGTAGTTTTGTAGGATTTTTGGTTGAAATTCAAACGTTGGACGCCATTTAGAAGGCTCGCAACTAAAATCTAACAAAACTCATCAAAGCACGTTTTTAATTCACAAAATTGGGGTTTTCTGCACCGCAGTCGAGGAACAGTGCTGCAACACACAACTTTTTAAAGTAAATTTCAAGTAAATTCTAAATGAAACATTTGAAAACACAAAATTTTAGAGTTTATAAGTAGTAGTCAAGGAACAGAGCTGCATTTTATAACTTTTTACAGCAAATTTCAAGTAAATTCCAAACGAAACACTTGAAAAGACTTGAAAACACTCGAAAAGACTTGAAAACACTTGAAAAAACTTGAAAAGACTTGAAGACACTTGAAAACACAAAATTTCAGAGTTTACAAGTAGCAGTCAAGGAACAGTGCTTCAATTTACAACTTTCTAAAGTAAATTTCAAATAAATCCCAAATTAAACACTTGAAAACCCCAAATTTCAGAGTTTACAAGTAGCAGTCAAGAAACAGTGCTGCAATTTACAACCTTTTACAGTAAATTTCAAATAAATCCCAAACGAAACACTTGAAAACGCTTGAACACGCTTGAAAACACTTGAAAACACCAATTTTTAAACTTTACATGTAGCAGTCGAGGAACAGTGCTTCAATTTCCAACTTTTTCAAATAAATCCCAAATAAAACACTTGAAAACACTTAAAAACCCAAAATTTCAGAGTTTACAAGTACCAATCAAGAAACAGTATTGCAATTGACAACCTTTTACAGCAAATTTCAAATAAATCCCAAACGAAACCCTTGAAAGCCCAAAATCTCAGAGTTTACAAGAAACAATGAAGAAACAGTGCCACAACAGACACCTTTTAAACCAAATTCCAAACGAACCACTTAAAACACCAAAGAACCGCCAGCAACCAAACTACTAAATTAAAAAATAATTCAAACAAAGGCTGAAAATCAAGAGAAAGAAAGAGAGAGAGAGAGAGACATAATATTAAATTAAAAAATAATTCAAACAAAGGCTGAAAATCAAAAGAAAGAAAGAGAGAGAGAGAGAGAGACATAATACTAAATTAAAAAATAATTCAAACAAAGGCTGAAAATCAAAAGAAAGAGAGAGAGAGAGAGACATAATACTAAATTAAAAAATAATTCAAACAAAGGCTGAAAATCAAAAGAAAGAGAGAGACATAATACTAAATTAAAAAATAATTCAAACAAAGGCTGAAAATCAAGAGAAAGAGAGAGAGAGACATAATACTAAATTAAAAAATAATTCAAACAAAGGCTGAAAATCAAAAGAAAGAGAGAGAGAGACATAATACTAAATTAAAACATAATTCAAACAAAGACTGAAAATCAAGAGAAAGAGAGAGAGAGAGAGAGAGAGAGAGAGAGACAGACATAATACTAAATTAAAATATAATTCAAACAAAGGCTGAAAATCAAGAGAAAGAGAGAGAGAGAGAGAGAGACATAATACTAAATTAAAAAATAATTCAAACAAAGGCTGAAAATCAGGAGAAAGAGAGAGAGAGAGAGACATAATACTAAATTAAAAAATAATTTAAACAAAGGCTGAAAATCAAAAGAAAGAGAGAGAGAGACATAATATTAAATTAAAAAATAATTCAAACAAAGGCTGAAAATCAAAAGAAAGAGAGAGAGAGAAAGACATAACTGAAAATGGATAACATTCACGATGGAGGTGGACGTGGCGTCGCGCGAAACGCGTGGGATTTCCATCGTAACGCAGCGAGACAAGTTGCTCAAGTTCCCAGCAGCGGCCACGTCGGTTTCGTTATTAGTTGCCGCCACTCGAGCAACTCTTTTCGAAACGCTCGAGTTCTGATTAACTCGCGGAACTTTCGCTCTAATAACCAGCGACAGAGAATTCACGATTTACGAGCGCGGTCGCGGTTTCGCGGCCGCGAAAACTAATTCTGTTCGACATAAATTCCGTCGCCTTTCATTTAAGAGCTCGCCAGGACCTCGCTGACGGGGTTTCGAAGGCGCTAGGTCGACTTTTCGAGGAAAATCGTTGAGAAAGTGTCGCTGTTTCGCGATTCGGATCGATGAATCTTCTGGAGGCTTCAGAACTGTCGAAAGAAACTCTGAACGCGTTCGAAAGATCGTCAGAAATGCGAAGAAACGACAAGAAGAAGGATCGAAAGAAGATCGAAGACGCCAGTTCGACTTTTCGAGGAAAATCGTTGAGAAAGTGTCGCTGTTTCGAGATTTGAATCGTAGAACCTTCTCGAGGCTTCAGAACTGTCGAAAGAAACTCTGAACGCGTTCGAAGGATCGTCAGAAATGCGAAGAAACGACAAGAAGAAGGATTGAAAGAAGATCGAAGACGCCAGTTCGACTTTTCGAGGAAAATCGTTGAGAAAATATCGCTATTTCGAGATTCGGATCGATGAATCTTCTCGAGGCTTCAGAACTGTCGAAAGAAACTCTGAACGCGTTCGAAAGATCGTCAGAAATGCGAAGAAACGACAAGAAGAAGGATTGAAAGAAGATCGAAGACGCCAGTTCGACTTTTCGAGGAAAATCGTTGAGAAAGTATCGCAGTTTCGAGATTTGAATCGATGAATCTTCTGGAGGCTTCAGAACTGTCGAAAGAAACTCTGAACGCGTTCGAAAGATCGTCAGAAATGCGAAGAAACAAGAAGAAGAAGGATTGAAAGAAGAATAGCTCAGAATTTTTAATTTTGAAACAGTTTTTTCTTTCGTTTTAGAATTTTTGAAAGAATTGAAGGTTTTATCAAGCAATCGAATTTCCATGATTTAAATTATTTAAAAGGTTTCTCGAGATTGTTGACTTTAATATAGCTTTTATTAATTATTGTTTCGTCACTTAAAGCAATCGAATTTCCACGATTTAAATTATTTAAAAGGTTTCTCGAGATTGTTGATGTTAATATAGCTTTTATTAATTATTGTTTCGTCACTTAAAGCAATCGAATTTCCACGATTTAAATTATTTAAAAGGTTTCTTGAGATTGTTGACTTTAATATAGCTTTTATTAATTATTGTTTCGTCACTTAAAGCAATCGAATTTCCACGATTTAAATTATTTAAAAGGTTTCTCGAGATTGTTGACTTTAATATAGCTTTTATTAATTATTGTTTCATCACTCAAATGATCGATTAATCAATTTTTTAAATTACTTTTGTCAGCAAACAAACTAAATTAATTTATCTTATTAAATTATTTTTATCAAGACGATTATTATTTGAAAAATTTGTCAAAATGGTTGACATCAATATGGCTTTTAGTAATCATTGTTTCATCACTTAAATCATCGATTAATTAATTTTTTGCTACTACTTTCACCAACAATCGAACTGAATTAAATTGCATTTACCAATCACGATTATTATTTAAAAAACTTGTCGAGATGGATGACTGGTTATTTAAAAAATTCCTCAAAATCGTTGACATCGATATATCTTTTATTAATTATTGTTTCATCACCTAAATCGTCAATTAATCAATTTTTTTCAACTACTTTTGCCAGCACTCGAACTGAATTAAATTGCGATTATTATTTAAAAAATTTGTCAAGATGGCTGACTGGTTATTTAAAAAATGTCTCAAAATCTTTCACATCGACATATCTTTTATTAATTATTGTTTCATCACCTAAATCGTCAATTAATCAATTTTTTTCTACTACTTCTACAAAATCGTTGACATCGCTATATCTTTTATTAATTATTGTTTCATCACCTAAATCGTCAATTAATCAATTTTTTTCAACTATTTTCACCAGCACTCGAACTGAATTAAATGACGATTAGTATTTTAAAAACTTGTCAAGATGGCTGACATCAAAACGATAGCTCAGTGATTATTGTTTTTAAAATCAGATCGTCGAAAATGGCAGCGAGTGCTAACGAACGCGAAGCTTTCAGCCTAATGGATACGCACAGTTTGTGCAAAGGCTTTGACACTTTGTTCCTCAAACAGAACGGAGAAACATCGCGTGCCTTGCTGCTTCTTTCTTGCCTCTGGGAATCGGAAGTTGTTTGAGTCGCCGGAAAAAGCTTCGTCGAGCTTCGAAGAGCGTTTAATCGAGAATTTCCATCGCTCTCCGTCGAATGGTGAATTCTCGAAACGCGGTGGAAAGCGCTGCGAGAGCTGCAACTTGTTGCTGGTTGCTCGAATTTCCAGAAGAAATTTGTATGAAACGTGAGTAGTTGCGTGTTTAATTTAGCGATCATTCTTTTTAATATCTGTTAATCGCAAATTTATGATATTCTTGATGCTTTGCGATGCATCGAGTGCAGCTGTTTCAAATTTCAAAGTTGTTCGATGCAACTTTTACTTTTGAAAAAAATTTATGTGAAACGTGAGAATTTGCGATTATAAGTCTTGCGATTATAAAACTTGCGAGTGCAGAGCTTGCAATGACAAAGCTTGCAAGTGTGGAGCTTGCAAAGACAAAGCTTGCGAGGACAAAGCTTGCAAGTGTAGAACTTGCAATTATAAACCTTGTAATGACAAAGCTTGCGATGACAAAACTTGCAAGTGCAGAGCTCGCAATTGTAAAGCTTGCAATGGCAAAACTTGCAAGTGTAGAGCTCGCAATTGTAAAGCTTGCGATGACAAAACTTGCAAGTTTAGAGCTCGCAATTATAAACCTTGCAATGACAAAGCTTGCGATGACTGAATTTAGTGATAACTCTTTTTAATATCTGTTAATTGAGAATTTATAATATTTAGGATGCATTGCGATGCATCGAGTGCAGTTATTTCAAATTTCAAAGTTGTTCGATGCAGCTTTTACTTAAAAAAGAAAATTTTATATAAAAGCTGAGAAGTTGCAAATTTAATTTAATAATAACTCTATTTAATATTTGTTAATTGAGAATTTATAATATTTAGGATGCATTGCGATGCATTGCTAGCATTTATTTCAAATTTCAAAGTTGTTCGATGCAACTTTTACTTAAAAAAGGAAATTTTCTATAAAGGCTGCAAAGTTGCAAGTTTAATTTAATAATAACTCTATTTAATATTTGTTAATTGAGAATTTATAATATTTAGGATGCATTGCGATGCATTGCTAGCATTTATTTCAAATTTCAAAGTTGATCGACGCAGCTTTCACTTAAAAAAGAAATTTTTATATAAAAGCTGAGAAGTTGCAAGTTTAATTTAATAATAACTCTATTTAATATTTGTTAATTGAGAATTTATAATATTTAGGATGCATTGCGATGCATTGCTTGCATTTATTTCAAATTTGAAACTTGTTCGACGCAGCTTTCACTTAGAAAAGAAATTTTTATATAAAAGCTGAGAAGTTGCAAGTTTAATTTAATAATAACTCTATTTTATATTTGTTAATTGAAAGTTTATAATATTTAGGATGCATTGCGATGCATTGCGATGCATTGCGATGCATTGCTTGCATTTATTTCAAATTTGAAACTTGTTCAAATGCAACTTTTACTAAAAAAGGAAAATTTATATAAAAGCTGCAAAGTTGCAAGTTTAATTTAATAATAACTCTATTTAATATTTGTTAATTGAGAATTTATAATATTTAGGATGCATTGCGATGCATCGAGTGCAGTTATTTCAAATTACAAAGTTGTTCGATGCAACTTTTACTTAAAAAAGAAAATTTTTAATAAAAGCTGCAAAGTTGCAAGTTTAATTTAATAATAACTCTATTTAATATTTGTTAATTGAGAATTTATAATATTTAGGATGCATTGCGATGCATTGCTAGCATTTATTTCAAATTTCAAAGTTGTTCGATACAGCTTTTACTTAAAAAAGAAAATTTTTAATAAAGGCTGCATAGTTGCAAGTTTAATTTAATAATAACTCTATTTAATAATTGTTAATTGAAAATTTATAATATTTAGGATGCATTGCGATGCATCGAGTGCATCCATTTCAAATTTCAATCATCAAGACATTCGATGCGTGAACGCAGCAATTACGTTAATTTTAATTTTCCATTCAACATTATTAAAGCTAATTATCGACCAATCGTACAACTTTTTGGCGTATTAAACGTCAATCATTAAACGCAACACTTTGTAACAACTGTGGAATTTCACCAGCGCCATTCGACTAATTGCTCGATGTTTTAATCAAATCCTTGTAAATCGTTCATCACGTCGCTAATAAGTTGATGCGATTAACATATGGATGTACAATTTCGTTGTTTACGTTTCGATTATCTAAACAATTCACTTTTGTTCTACTGAAAGCCAATAATTCTCAAAATTCTTCAAATTGTTGTCACACAAGTTCCTCAAAAATTCTTGAAAATTGTCTCAATTCTTGTCGCACGTAATTTTCTCAAAAATTCTTCAAACTCAACTCAACTCTTGTCGCACATAATTTTCTCAAAAATTTTTCAAACTCAACTCAACTCTTGTCACACAATTTTCTCAAAAATTCTTGAAATTCAACTCAACTCTTGTCACACACAATTTTCTAAAAAATTCTTCAAATTTAACTCAACTCTTGTCCACACAATTTTTTTCAAAAATTCTTGAAATGAGACTTAACTCTTGTCCACACAATTTTTTTCAAAAATTCTTCAAATGAGACAACTCTTGTCACACACAATTTTCTCAAAAATTTTTGAAACTCAACTCAACTCTTGCCCAGACAATTTTCTCAAAAATTCTTCAAACTCAACTCAACTCTTGTCCACACAATTTTTTTCAAAAATTCTTCAAATGAGACAACTCTTGTCACACAATTTTCTCAAAAATTCTTGAAATTCTACTCAATTCTTATCCACACAATTTTCTAAAAAATTCTTCAAACTTAACTCAACTCTTGTCCACACAATTTTTTCTTTAAATTCTTCAAACTTAACTCAACTCTTGTCCACACAATTTTTTTCAAAAATTCTTCAAACTTAACTCAACTCTTGTCCACACAATTTTTTTCAAAAATTCTTGAAATAAGACTCAACTCTTGTCCACACAATTTTTTTTAAGTTATTGAAACTCAACTCAACTCTTGTCACACAATTTTCACAAAAATTCTTGAAATTCAACTCAACTCTTGTCCACACAATTTTTTTCAAAAATTCTTGAAACTCAACTCAACTCTTGTCACACAATTTTCTCAAAAATTCTTGAAATGAGACTCAAATCTTGTCCACACAATTATCTTTTTAAATTCTTGAAACTGAACTCAACTCTTGTCGCACAATTTTCTCAAAAATAGGCACGAAACATAGAGAAACAAAAATCTACGAAAATTACTCGCAATGCTTTGGAGTAAATTAAATTAACCAAAAAACTTAAGTCCAGAGTTCCAATAATTATTTGCAACGCTCTAGAGTTAATCAAACTAAAAAAAAACTTAAGAATTCTAATAACAGAATTGTCTGCACTTGCGATCCCTTTTTTTGCAAAGTTCTCGAAAAATGTTTAAAAATCGACAACGACAGAAACGACTGATTTATTATATTTATTGTATAATCAACGATCTCTCATTTTGCTGGCGAACTTTTCGAGGGTCGAAATGGTCACCTTAACGAGACGACTTTTCTTTAGTTCGCCGCTTTCGACCGCCACGACGTGAAATTTACGCCGTTTTTTCGCCAGCGTCGCGACGCTGGACACGATTTAACGACGCTTCCACGGGGTGGCTGGGAAAAAAACAATTCCCGCCTTTCTCGCAGCGAGATTAATCGAGGCCATTCGAATGGGTCCCGCATTCAATGCTGCGGGTGAGCCTCGATTAGAGTTCTGTTTAATATGCCATTCAGTGGTCCGAGTATGGCGAATAATTGAACGATTCGGCTACGAAAATGGCGGACCATTGTCGAGAATTTTCAGCGTATGTTTTTTATCAGTTTCATGAATTTCAGAGCGTTGCGAATAATTTTGTTATTAATATATCAAGCGTTGCAAATACTTCTATTGCTATGATATTCGTGGGTTTTTGTTTTTCGAAGCTTTAAGAATTTTTTAGAATATTGTGCGACGAGATTTTGGGGAATCTTGAGAATTGGTGGTGGTTTTTAATTGAGTAGCAATTTTTAAATTGCAGAGACTTTGCAAAAAAGGGATCGCAAGTGTAGACAATTCTGCTATTAGAATTCTTAAGCTTTTTATCAGTTTCATGAATTCCAGAGCGTTGCGAATAATTTTGTTATTAATATATCAAGCGTTGCAAATACTTCTATTGCTATGATATTCGTGGGTCTTTGTTTTTCAAAGCTTTAAGAATTTTTTAGAACATTAGGCGAATTTTTGAGAATATTTGGACTTCAGTTTTTTATTAACTTAATAAATTCCAAAGCGTTGCAAATAATTATTAGAATTCTGGACCTAAGTTTTCTATTAGTTTAATAAATTTCCAAGCGTTGCAAATAGTTCTATTGCTATAATATTCGTGAGTTTTTGTTTTTCGAAGCTTTAAGAATTTTTGAGAATATTAGGCGACGAGAATTTGGGGAATCTTGAGAATTGGTGGTGGTTTTTAATTGAGTAGCAATTTTTGAATTGCAGGGACTTTGCAAAAAAGGGCTCAGAAACGCTAATAATTCAATTATCAGAATTCTGGACTTCAGGTTTTTATTAATTTAATAAATTCCAAAGCGTTGCAAATAATTATTAGAATTCTGGACCTAAGTTTTAAGTAGCATCCTAAATATTATAAATTTTCAATTAACAAATATTAAATAGAATTATTATTAAATTAAACTTGCAACTTCTCAGCTTTTATATAAAATTTTCTTTTCTAAGTGAAAGCTGCGTCGAATAAGCTTCAAATTTGAAATAAATGCAAGCAATGCATCGCAATGCATCCCAAATATTATAAATTTTCAATTAACAAATATTAAATAGAGTTATTATTAAATTAAACTTCTCACCTTTTATATAAATTTTGTTTAAAAGTAAAAGTTGCATCGAACAAGTTTCAAATTTGAGACAAATCTTTTCTTTTTTGCAAAGTTTCTACAAATTTGCAATCGAGAAATTAATGAAAGTGAATAACTTAATTGCAAGAAGAATTCTCAAAAAGTGATACAATCTTTCCTTTTCTTTTTTGCAAAGTTCCTGCAATTTCAAAATCGACAATTTTTCAGTCAAGAAATTAATGAAAGCGAATAACTTAATTGCAAGAAAAATTCTCAAAAAATGACACAATCTTTCCTTTTCTTTTTTGCAAAGTTCCCACAAAATTTCTTTAAAAATCGACAATCTTTCAGTCAAGAAATTGATGAAAGCGAATAACTTAATTGCAAGAAAAATTCTCAAAAAATGACACAATCTTTCCTCTTATTTTTTGCAATGTTCCCACAAAAATTCTTTAAAAAAGAAATTGATGAAAGCGAATAACTTAATTGCAAGAAAAATTCTCAAAAAATGACACAATCTTTCCTCTTATTTTTTGCAATGTTCCCACAAAAATTCTTTAAAAAAGAAATTGATGAAAACGAATAACTTAATTGCAAGAAAAATTCTCAAAAAATGACACAATCTTTCCTCTTTCTTTTTACAAAGTTCTTAAAAAATCAACAACCTTTCAATAAAAAAATTAATAGAAACGAGTAATTTAATTGTCAGACCTATTCAACGGAAGAACGAGGAACGCAGACAGGAAGTAACCCTTTTTTTAAATCGATCTGCAAGCAGGACGCTTCAACCCCATTGTTCTTTCTTTTTGCAAAGTTCTTAAAAAATCTATCAACCTTTCAATCAAAAAATTGATAGAAACGAGTAATTTAATTGTCAGACCTATTCAGCGGAAGAACGAGGAACGCAGACAGGAAGTAACCCTTTTTTTTAAATCGATCTGCAAGCAGGACGCTTCAACCCCATTGTTTCGTATAACAGTAAGTAACCAGTGGTTTTGTCGTGCTCGTTCTTCACAGTTCCCTCATGGCGAGCACTGTCGTTAATGCGCTTCTTGGTGCATTAACCTCGATGTGCACACAAGCTCGCTGCAAGCTCGCAACAAAAGCTCGCGTTTAACTCCTGTTCGTCGGTTCGAGTTCACCTGCCAGCGAAAACATCTTTCTCGTCGATGTACGCGTTGATTAAAGGTGCACCAGCGTTCTGGTTTCGACGAACTTGCGCGAAATTCTGTTTCACGTGTAATAATTTCCGTGAGATTCTATTTTTCCTGATTATTCGTAGTAATTACTTAGAAAAATTGGATGGTACTTTGTTTAACGAGATATGGCGAGGGATTTCAGTTTTGTTTCATTTTAGAGGAAAATAAGGGGTGCAAGATTTGTCTGGTTGATTTCATGCGGAAAATGAAGTTTTATAAAGTAAGCTGAGGGGTTTAATTTTTGGTTTGTCTATTTTTCAGAGTTATTGTTTCATTTTATTGCGAAATAGGAGATGGAAGATTTATTAATATTTTGTTGTTCGAGAAAAGAAAAATTTGTGAAGGGGTTTAATTTTTGTTTAGTCTATTTTTGAGAGTTATTATTTAATTTTATTGCGAAATAGGGGATGGAAGATTTATTAATATTTTGTTATTCGAGAAAAGAAAAATTTGGGAGGGGTTTAATTTTTGTTTAGCCTATTTTTGAGAGTTATTATTTTATTTTATTGCGAAATAGGGGATGGAAGACTTATTAATTGCTTTTATTAAAGAAAAGAAATTTTATAAGGTCTTTTGAGGGATTTAATTTTTGTTTAGTCTATTTTTGAGAGTTATTATTTAATTTTATTGCGAAATAGGGGATGGAAGATTTATTAATTGCTTTTATTAAAGAAAAGAAATTTTATAAGGTCTTTTGAGGGATTTAATTTTTGTTTAGTCTATTTTTCAGAGTTATTGTTTCATTTTATTGCGAAATAGGGGATGGAAGATTTATTAATTACTTTTATTCGAGAAAAGAAAAATTTGTGAGGGATTTAATTTTTGTTTAGTCTATTTTTGAGAGTTATTATTTAATTTTATTGCGAAATAGGGGATGGAAGACTTATTAATTGCTTTTATTAAAGAAAAGAAATTTTATAAGGTCTTTTGAGGAATTTAATTTTTGTTTAGCCTATTTTTGAGAGTAAATATGAGAGATGATGCATTTTTCTTTAATTTTATTGCAAAATAAGGGATGGAAGATTTATCAATTGCTTTTATTCAAAAAAAGAAATTTTATAAGATCTTTTGAGGGATTTAATTTTTGTTTAGCCTATTTTTGAGAGTTATTATTTAATTTTATTGCAAAATAGAGGATGGAAGATTTATTAATCGCTTTTATTCGAGAAAAGAAAAATTTGTGAAGGATTTAATTTTTGTTTAGCCTATTTTTGAGAGTAAATATGAGAAATAATGCATTTTTCTTTAATCTAATTGCAAAATAAGGGATGGAAAATTTATCAGTTGCTTTTATTCAAGAAAAGAAGTTGTACACGATTTTTTGAGGGGTTTAATTTCTGTTTAGCTTATTTTTGAGAGTAAATATGACAGATGATGCATTTTTCTTTAATCTTATTGCAAAATAAGGGATGGAAGATTTATCAGTTGATTTTATTTAAGAAAAGAAGTTGTATACGATTTTTTGAGGGATTTATTTTTTGTTTAGCCTATTTTTGAGAGTTATTATTTAATTTTATTGCGAAATAGGGGATGGAAAACTTTTGAATTGCTTTTATTCAAGAAAAGAAATTGTATACAATTTTTTGAGGGGTTTAATTTCTATTTAGCCTGTTTTTCAGAGTAAATATGAGAGATATTGCATTTTTCTTTAATTTTATCACAAAATAAGGGATGGAAGACTTACTAATTGCTTTCATACAGAAAAAGAAATTGTATTTTATTTAATAAACTGCGTTGAGGGATTTAACTTTTATTTAATCTATTTTTCAGAGTAAATACGAGAGATGATTCATTTTTCTTCAATTTTATTACAAAATAAGAGATGGTAGACTTCCTAATTGCTTTCAAACAGAAAAAGAAATACTACTTAATTTAATAATCTACGTTAAAAGATGTAATTTTTCTCTGATGATATATTTCTGCTTTCTTTTTCTATTTTACAAAATATTTCAATTTTATTATAAAATATCAGCCTTCAAACGTTATTTTCTCTACAAATCCAATTTTCTGGCATACGTATCTCAATTTTAGGACTTTAAATTTGTTTGTGGCGCTCGAAGAATCGATCTCGCGAAATCACAATGGAAGTTTTAACGTCTGACAGGGTTTGCTCGAGTATTTGCTCTCGCAGAGGATTCACAGCTTCCACGCTGGCGAATTCTGACCTATAATTTCTCGTGTCCACTGACTAAGCGTTTTCAGCCGACCAACATGGCCGACGAAGCGTTCTCGAACACAGCTGGACCACTTAGCCGACTGTTCCGTTTCGTTCGACGACGATCTGCTTCCGATTATCGCTGGAATCCTTCATTTTGTCGCGTTCGACCCCTCCAAGAATTTATTCCATTCGTTCAACTTCGTAGAAAGCGAAAGTAAAAGATTGAAATGAAAAAGAAAGACGTGGAAGCAAGCTTGCTTCTTCTGGTTTACAAAAATTTGCAAAACTTGCGTTGTTGTGGAAATTTTAGAGCATTCTTTGTGCGCAATTATCGTTGAAACCCTCCATTTTGTCGCGTTCGACTTCTCCATTCGCAGAAAGCAAGCTTGCTTCTTTTGGTTTACAAAAATTTGCAAAACTTGCGTTGTTGTGGAAATTTTAGAGCATTTCTCGCGAGCAAACATCGTCAGAAGCCTCCATTTTGTCGCGTTCGACTTCTTCATTCGCAGAAAGCAAGCTTGCTTCTTCTGGTTTACAAAAATTTGCAAAACTTGCGTTGTTGTGGAAATTTTAGAGCATTCTTTGTGAGCAATTATCGTTGAAACTCTCCATTTTGTCGCGTTCGACTTCTTCATTCGCAGAAAGCAAGTTTGCTTCTTTCAGTTTACAAAAATTTGCAAAATCTTGTGTTATTATAAAGATTTCAGAGTATTTTTTGCGAGCAAACATCGTCAGAACCCTCCATTTTGTCGCGTTCGACTTCTCTATTCGCAGAAAGCAAGAATAAAAATTGAAAGCAAGCTTGCTTCTTTCAGTTTACAAAAATTTGCAAAATCTTGCGTTATTATAAAAATTTCAGAGTATTTTTTGCGAGCAAATATCGTCAGAACCCTCCATTTTGTCGCGTTCGAAAGAATTTCTTTCATTCGCGCAACTTCGTAGAAAACGAGAGTAAAAAATTGAAATAAAAATGAAAGAGTCGAACGAAAGCAAGCTTGCTTCTTTTGGTTTACAAAAATTGGCAAAAGCTTGCGTTATTATAAAAATTTCAGAGCATTTCTCGCGAGCAAACATCGTCAAAACCCTCCATTTTGTCGCGTTCGACTTCTCCGTTCGCAGAAAGCGAGAGTAAAGAGCGAACGAAAGCAAATTTGCTTCTTTCGGTTTACAAAAATTTGCGAAAGCTTGCGTTGTTATAAAAATTTCACAACATTTCTCGCGAGCAATTATCGCGCAGCATTTAATTACACGTCGGACTGAAAACAGCGCGTAATTGCGTTATATTCGTGGTAATTGCTTTTAATGCGTCTCTCGTTTTTCAAGGTTAATTGCTCGCCAGAGATTTTAGCAGAGGAAAGGTAATTTACGACCGTAATTGCCTTTTTCGCGTAGACAGACGTTTGCAGCCTCCAAAATTATTCAAATCGATATCTGGCAGCATTTTTATTCAATAAGAAATTAAGGTTGCTTCGAGCAGAGCTGCTGGTGGACCAAAATGGCGGAGTCGCACCTCTCAGACGCGAGAATGTTGCATTAACTCTCTTTTTTCAAAGCAATAAAAGTCTATTTTTTCTTTGTACTGAATTTGCTTTCATTTTTCACTCTCGCTTTCTTCGAATGAAATAGATTCTTGGAGGAATCGAACGCGACAAAATGGAGGGTTTTGACGATGATTGCTCGCGAGAAATGCTCTGAAATTTTTATAATAACGCAAGCTTTTGCAAATTTTTGTAAACCAAAAGAAGCAAGCTTGCTTTCGTTCGACTCTTTCATTTTTATTTCAATTTTTTACTCTCGTTTTCTACGAAGTTGCGCGAATGGAAGAAATTCTTTCGAACGCGACAAAATGGAGGATTCTGAAGATATTTGCTCGCAAGAAATAATCTGAAATTTTTATAATAACGCAAGCTTTTGCCAATTTTTGTAAACTGAAAGAAGCAAGCTTGTTTTCATTTTTTATTCTTGTTTTCTGCGAGTGGAGAAGTCGAATGCGACAAAATGGAGGGTTTTGACGATGATTTCTCGCGAGAAATGCTCTGAAATTTTTATAACAACGCAAGCTTTTGCAAATTTTTGTAAACTGAAGGAAGCAAGCTTGCTTTCTGCGAATGGAGAAGTCGAACGCGACAAAATGGAGGGTTTTAACGATGATTGCTCGCGAGAAATGCTCTGAAATTTCTACAACAACGCAAGCTTTTGCAAATTTTTGTAAACCAAAAGAAGCAAGCTTGCTTCCATCCAGCTCTTTCATTTCTATTTCAATTTTTTCCTCTCGCTTTCTACGAATAAATTCTTTCGAACGCGACAAAATGGAGGATTTCGCACGCGAGAAACAACGCAAGCTTAGCAAATTTTTGTAAACAGAAAGAGTCAATAAAGTGAACATGAGTGAATTGATGAAATTGCGTATAAAGGGTGACAAATAAATCCTCCTCTGGCGACATATCGCATGGCACAGAAACCGATCTCTTTGTTAGGTCGCGTGTCATCGAGGTCGAGAAAATCGAGCGCTCTCTTTCAGTCTTGCCTTTGATGTTCGCCAAGAAGAACTTTCCCAGAGTTCCACGATATTGTATCGCTATCGATTCTGCCAATAAAACAAGAACGAGAAGCACGTCGCTTCTGGTACGCGTTTTCATTTCGCTGCGACAACTTTCAGCGATCGTAGAAATTCGTGCGCACCAGCTGAGATAATAAAATTAGTGCGATAAACGATTTTATTAAATATTTTATGCAAATAGCTATAGTTAATCTTTTCAGAAGCGATTTACTGGCTCAATCTTTCGTTTCAGTTTGTGTGGATAAGATTTCAAAGAGCAAAAGATGGGGGAAACAATGAAAATGCAAGGCTTAGTTAAGATGCAGACACTTTGCGAAAAGAAGATTGTGAATTATGCTACTTTTTGCGAGTGCTTCGTGTAATTTATATAATTTCTTGAGTGAAAGATTGTCGATTTTCAAGTTGCAGGAAATTTTCAAGAAAAGAGATTACAAATTACGAGATTTTTTACAAATTCTTGCAATCAAATTACACGTTTTTATTAATTTCTTGACAGAAAGATCGTCGATTTTAAAATCGCAGCAACTTCACAAGAAAAAAGATTACAAATTACGAGACTTTTTACGAATTCTTGAAATCAAATTACACGTTTCTATTAATTTCTTGACAGAAAGATCGTCGATTTTCAAATTGCAGCAACTTTCAAAGAAAAAATATTATAAATTACGTTACTTTTTGCGAATGCTTCTTGCAATTTACATAAATTCTCGACTGAAAGATCGTCGAGTTTCAAATTGAACAAACTTCACAAAAAAAAAAGATTACAAATTACGAGACTTTTTACGAATTCGAAAAATTGTCGATTTTCAAGTAGCAGGAAACTCGCAAGTGTAGAGCTCGCAATTGTAAAGCTTGCGATGACAAAACTCGCAAGTGTAGAGCTTGCAACTATAAAGCTTGCAATGTCAAAGCTTGCGATTATAAAGCTTGCAATGATAAAGCTTGCAATGGCAAAGCTTGCAAGCGTAGAGTTTGCAATGACAAAGCTTGCAAGCGTAGAGTTTGCAATGACAAAGCTTGCAAGCGTAGAGTTTGCAATGACAAAGTTTGCAATTACAAAGCTTGCAATCGTAGAGTTTGCGATGACAAAGCTTGCAATTACAAAGCTTGCAAGCGTAGAGTTTGCGATGACAAAGCTTGCAAGCGTAGAATTTGAAATGACAAAGCTTGCAAGCGTAGAATTTGAAATGACAAAGCTTGCAATTACAAAGCTTGCAAGCGTAGAGTTTGCAATGACAAAGTTTGCAATTACAAAGCTTGCAAGCGTAGAGTTTGCGATGACAAAGCTTGCAAGCGTAGAATTTGAAATGACAAAGCTTGCAAGCGTAGAATTTGAAATGACAAAGCTTGCAAGCGTAGAGTTTGCAATGACAAAGCTTGCAAGCGTAGAGTTTGCAATGACAAAGCTTGCAATGACAAAGCTTGCAAGCGTAGAGCTCGCAATTATAAAGCTTGAAATGACAAATCTTGCAAGCGCTGAGCTCGCAATTGTAAAGCTTGCGATGACAAAAAAAAAGAATGCAAATTACAAGTCCACGAATTCCTACAATGAAATTATTCGATTTCGAAAGCAGAATTGACCGATAAAAAGACACGAATCACGATTCTCAGCGCGAGAGGCATCCATCAGGCGCAGAATCCGCGAGGATTCCGAAGGAATTCCTGATCCAGATTCCAGGAGCCGTGGAAGGATCGCTCGAAAACCGAGGAGGAGAGAGGATCGAGGTCCAGCGGTAGAGCTCGATATAAATCAGAGCGATACGCGTTCGAATTTCGCCCCCTCGCACTCTCTAACCCTCGGTTATCACTCGTGTCCATCTTTTTCTTCGCGCCAGGACTCTCGAGCCGTTCCTCGACACGTGATTACGAGGACCTGAAAGTTCCTGGAGGAAAGGAACGCGCGAGATGAAAACGGGAGCTGGCTACTTTTTGCTCGACTTTGTCTCTCGGTTCCAGCGATCGGAAGTAACGCGTTCGCGCTGCGATTCGATATAATTTTTGGTAATTCGAGGGGTTAGAAGGCGTGGGACGGTGGAGTTGACTTGCATTTTAATTGGTTCGCGTTTTTGGCGAGTTTTTTAATTAGTTGCGGGATTTGTCATTGCGAGGTTTGTAATCGCAAGCTCTACATTTGCAATTCTGTTATCGCTAGGTTTGTCATTGCTAGGTTTATAGTTGCAAGCTCTACACTTGCGAGTTTTGTCATTGCAAGGTTTATAATTGCGAGCTCTATACTTGCGAGTTTTGTCATTGCAAGCTTTAAAATTGCGAGCTCTACACTTGCAAGTTTTGTCATCGCAAGCTTTGTCATTGCAAGGTTTATAATTGCGAGCTTTAAACTTGCAAGTTTTGTCATCGCAAGCTTTATAATTGCAAGCTCTACACTTGCAAGTTTTGTCATCGCAAGCTTTGTCATGGCAAGGTTTATAATTGCGAGCTTTAAACTTGCAAGTTTTGTCCTCGAAAGCTTTATAATTGCAAGCTCTACACTTGCAAGTTTTGCCATTGCAAGCTTTACAATTGCGAGTGCTACACTCGCAAGTTTTGTCATCGCAAGCTTTGTCATTGCAAGGTTTATAATTGCGAGCTCTACACTTGCGAGTTTTGTCATTGCAAGCTTTAAAATTGCGAGCTCTACACTTGCAAGTTTTGGCATCGCAAACTTTAAACTTGCGAGCTCTACACTTGCAAGTTTTGGCATCGCAAACTTTAAACTTGCGAGCTCTACACTTGCAAGTTTTGGCATCGCAAGCTTTACAATTGCGAACTCTACACTTGCAAGTTTTGTCATCGCAAGCTTTGTCATTGCAAGCTTTATAATTGCGAGTTCTACACTTGCGAGTTTTGTCATCGCAAGCTCTACGCTTGCGAGTTTTGTCGTTGCAAGCTCTACACTTGCGAGTTTTGTCATCGCAAGCTTTGTCATTGCAAGGTTTATAATTGCAAGCTCTACACTTGCGAGTTTTGTCATCGCAAGCTTTGTCATTGCAAGGTTTATAATTGCAAGCTCTACACTTGCGAGTTTTGCCATCGCAAGCTTTACCATTGCGAGCTCTACGCTTGCAAGTTTTGTCCTCGCAAGCTTTATCGTTGCAAGCTTTTGTCACTGCAAGCTCTACACTTGCGGGTTTTGTCCTCCCAGCTTGCAAGTTTTACAATCGCAAACTTTACAACTGCAAGCTTTCTAAGCCCAAAGCTTTCCTCCAACACTTCCACACACTCTCTAATAATCAATAATAAATGAACAACCTTGGACTTAAAATCGTCGCTGATCAAAAAATCGCTTAAAATCGCCTCAGAAATTATTCCTCAAATATCCTTCGGCTGCAAATGAAAGCGAAGCGCGAACTTGCGTCGTTTGCAAGAGACGAGGGGACTCGCGATCAAATAATTATTGCGGATCCATTTCTGCGAGCTCGAAATAAGACTTCGCCGGGGAAAATCGAATGCCTCGACTTGATTTTCTCGCAGGGGCGCAACTTCGTTACGTCTCGTTGCCGCTGGATGGAATTTCTTGGCCCACGATTCCTGGTGGCGCCATAAAATGATACGGCCGTGTTTTCATGGACTTCTGATTCGACGCACGTTCGCAGAACTCAGCAACAGTTTCTTCCAGTCGCAACAGCCGCGAGGAATCTCGATTACTTCGCTTACGGAAATTTCATTTTCATCCTCGAGTTTTAACGGGTTTCTTCCCTTTTTTCTTTTTTATTTCAGGTGAATTCGTATCCGATTAACGCGTTTCGAATTGAAGAATAAAGTGAGAATAAAATAGAAATGGAATGGAAATGGAATTGGAGAAGCATGAAAATAGTATAGGAATTGATTTAGGGAAAGAAGAGAGTAGAATAGAAATAGAATTAAATGAAGAAGAAAGTAAAATAGAAATTGAATTTAAAAAAGAAGAGAATAGAATAGGAAAAGAATGAAAAAGAGGACGATAGAATAAAAATAAAATTTAAAAAAGACACTCGCAAGCTTTCTAAGTTCAAGCTTTCTAAGCGCAAGCTCAATAATTGAAAGCTTCACACTGTGCAAAGCTTAATTATTGCAATCTTCAGACATTGCAAAACTTAATAATTGCAAGCTTCAGACTTTGCAAAGCTTATAAGTTGCAAGCTTCAGACTTTGCAAAGCTTAATAGTTGCGGTCTTTACGCTCGCAATCCTTATTCACGCAAGCTTAATAATTGCAAGCTTTAGACTTGCAAAGCTTAATAATTACAAGCTTCACACACTCGCAAGTTTTATAATTGCAAGCTTCAGACTTTGCAATGCTTAATAATTGCAAGCTTCAGACTTTGCAATGCTTAATAATTGCAAGCTTCACACTTTGCAAAGATTAATAATTGCAACCTTTACGCTTGCAAGATTTATACTCGCAAGCTTAATAATTGCAAGTTTCACACTTGCAAAGCTTAATAGTTGCAAGGTTTACACACTCGCAAGTTTTATAATTGCAAGCTTCAGACTTTTCAAAGCTTGATAATTGCAATCTTCAGACATTGCAAAGCTTAATAATTGCAAGTTTCAGACTTTGCAAAGTTTAATAACTGCAAGCTTCAGACTTTTCAAAGCTTGATAATTGCAATCTTCAGACATTGCAAAGCTTAATAATTGCAAGTTTCAGACTTTGCAAAGTTTAATAACTGCAAGCTTCAGACTTTTCAAAGCTTAATAATTGCAAGCTTCAGAGGTTGCAATGCTTAATAATAGCAAGCTTCCTACTTTTCAAAGCTTAACAATTGCAAGTTTTACGCTCGCAAGCTTTATAATTTCAAGTTTTACGCTCGCAAGCTTTATAATTTCAAGCTTTACGTTCACAAGCTTTATAATCGCAATTTTTAGGCTCACAAACTTTGTACTCGCAAGTTTAATGATTGCAATTTTTACACTTTGCAAGCTTAATAATTGCAACCTTTACACACTCGCAAGTTTAATAATTGCAAGCTTCAGACTTTTCAAAGCTTAATAATTGCAAGCTTCAGACATTGCAAAGCTTAATATTTGCAAGCTTCACACTTGAAAAGCTTAATAATTGCAAGTTTTACACTCGCAAAGCTAATAATTGCAAGTTTTACACTCGCAAAGCTACTAGTTGCAAGTTTTACGCTTGCAAAGCTAAATAATTGCAATTTTTGCGCTTGCAAAGCTTAGTAATTGGAAGTTTTACTCTTTCAAAGCTTAATAATTGCAAGTTTTGCGCTTGCAAACTTAATAATTGCAAGTTTTACGCTTGCAAAGCCAAATAATTGCAAGTTTTACACATTAGCAAGTTTTATAATTGCAAGCTTCAGACTTTGCAAACTTTGCACTTTGCAAGCTTTGCACTCGCATGCTTTATAACCGCAAGCTTTACACTTTGCAAACTTTACACTTTGCAAGCTTAATAATTTCAACCTTTACACACTCGCAAGTTTTATCATTGCAAGCTTCACACTTTGCAAAGCTTAATAATTGCAAGCTTTGCACTCGCAAGCTTTACACTTTGCAAGTTTTACACTCGCAAGCTTTACACTTTGCAAGTTTTATACTCGCAAGCTTTACACTTTGCAAGCTTAACACTTGCAAGCTTAACACTTGCAAGCTTTACACTTTTCAAAGCTTAATAATTGCTAGCTTTGCACTCGCAAGCTTTACACTTGGCAAGTTTTCCACTCGCAACCTTTACACTTTGCAAGCTTAACACTCAGCAAGTTTTACACTTTGCAAGCTTAACACTTGCAAGCTTTATATACTCGTAAGTTCTACGATTGCAAGCTTAACACTTTGCAAATCTTAACAATTGCACCCTTTACACTCGCAATCATCACACTTCGCAAGCTCAAAATAAAAAAAGCAGAAAATTAAAGAAACCACTCCCAAGTAAGCGTCAGTAATCGATTCGACCACCACTTTCCTCTGCGACAGTGGCAACCCTCGTCCAGCTGCCGCTAAACATAACTTCCCTCCGTTCGACAGAGAAAGAACGCTCTTATACGTGATTCTCAGATGATCTATGTACCGTTCGCGTGAACCTCCAGCCAGAACAGCTCAGCAGGATCATGCTGTTAGTTCTTCACCCTGAAAAGAGCGCGGTGGATTCCACTGGCAGCAGTCCTGAGGGATCAGAGGGTAACGAAAAAAGCGATACGTGACCAGCGAGCAAACGTTCGTCACCTTTCAAAAAATCCTGCTTCTCTTCGCGACGATGGCTGCGTTAATCGCAACGTGGACGATTTTTTACAGGATTATCGCTGATTAGAAGCGACCGCGGCTCGCTTTTTATCAGAGTTTATGGCGCCAGCCGTCTTCCTTTGTGAGACTTGGGCTGTGGGCTCGTTTAAGCGTGAAATGTACTTTTCGAGTCGAGAAAAGGGAGATTTTTAGATTTCTCTTTCGCATTTCTGTTTCAGATGTGTGTGTCAGCTCTGAAAGGGTGGAGGAGAAGAGGTTTTATTCTTGTGTCGATGCGAGATTTTCAGTTTGCGTCAGTCGATCATCGTTGTTTGATTTTTCTTTTATGTTAAAGTGTAATTTTGTTTGTAGTTTCTTCTTGTAGTTTGTTTAACGTTTTTGCACTCTGATAATTTCTGGACGTTGAGAATAGAAGCTAGAAATATTGCTAAAGTAGCAATTTCTGAGCAATATTTTGCCATTGGTAAAATAGAAATCTTTGAGCAATTCTTTGCCACTGCTAAAATAGCAATCTTTGATCTCTGAAATAGCAATCTGTGAGCAATATTTTGCCATTGCTAAAATAGAAATCTTTGTGCAATTCTTTGGCATTGTTAAAATAGAAATCTTTGAGCAATTCTTTGCCACTGCTAAAATAAAATTCTTTGAGCAATACTTTGCCATTGTTAAAATAGCAATCTTTGATCTCTGAAATAGTAATCTTTGAGCAATACTTTGCCATTGCTAAAATAAAACTCTTTGAGCAATACTTTGCCATTGTTAAAATAGCAATCTTTGATTTCTGAAATAGCAATCTGTGAGCAATATTCTGCCATTGCTAAAATAGAAATCTTTGTGCAATTCTTTGGCATTGTTAAAATAGAAATCTTTGAGCAATTCTTTGCCACTGCTAAAATAAAATTCTTTGAGCAATACTTTGCCATTGTTAAAATAGCAATCTTTGATCTCTGAAATAGTAATCTTTGAGCAATACTTTGCCATTGCTAAAATAAAACTCTTTGAGCAATACTTTGCCATTGTTAAAATAGCAATCTTTGATTTCTGAAATAGCAATCTGTGAGCAATATTCTGCCATTGCTAAAATAGAAATCTTTGAGCAATTCTTTGCCATTGTTAAAATAGCAATCTTTGAGCAATACTTTGCACTGCTAAAATAGCAATCTTTGATCTCTGAAATAGCAATCTGTGAGCAATATTTTGCCATTGTTAAAATAGTAATCTTTGAGCAATACTTTGCCATTGTTAAAATAGAAATCTTTGAGCAATACTTTGCACTGCTAAAATATCAATCTTTGATTGCCAAAATAGCAAACTTTGAGCAATATTTTAGCAATAATTTGTATCGATTAAGTTTCTCAGCAATAAAAAACTTGAGGGAAATGCATTTCTCAATAAATTTAACTTGTGTAATCACTAATCAATTCTGATGTCCCCTCAACGAGGACGTTGAAGTCCAAAGGCCTAAGTTTCTAATAAATTTCCTCTAAATAAAATATCCAATACAGATTTTATTATTCCAATACAAATGTGGAGTCTTAGTTGCAGTTTAAATCTTGCTAATTATTCGACTGTCAATTAGAGATTTGTGTTGAATGCTCATCAGTGAGGAGCTTTGTAATTGCAAGCTTTAGACTTTGCAACTTTTATAATGGCAAGCTTTAGAGTTTGCAAGCTTTAGACTTTGCAAACTTTTATCATGGCAAGCTTTAGACTTTGCAAAGCTTTATAATGGCAAGTATTATAATTGCAATCTTTAGACTTTGCAAACTTTATAATGGCAAGCTTTAGACTTTGCAAACTTTATAATGGCAAGCTTTAGACTTAGCAAACTTTTGTAATGGCAAACTTTAGACTTTGCAAGCTTTATAATGGCAAGTATTATAATTGCAAGCTTTAGACATTGCAAACTTTATAATTGCATGCTTTACACTTTGCAAAGCTTTGTAATTGCACGCTTTAGGCTTTGGAAAGCTTTGTAATAGCAAGCTTTGGACTTTGCCAGCTTTAGACTTTGCAAGGCTTTATAATTGCAAGCTTTAGACTTTGCAAGGCTTTATAATTGCAAGCTTTAGACTTTGCAAACTTTATAATTGCACGCTTTAGACTTTGCAAAGCTTTGTAATAGCAAGCTTTGGACTTTGCCAGCTTTGTACTTTGCAAGGCTTTATAATTGCAAACTTTAGACTTTGCAAACTTTATAATTGCACGCTTTAGACTTTGCAAAGCTTTGTAATTGCACGCTTTAGACTTTGCAAACTTTATAATTGCACGCTTTAGACTTTGCAAAGCTTTGTAATAGCAAGCTTTGGACTTTGCCACCTTTATACTTTGCAAGGCTTTATAATTGCAAACTTTAGACTTTGCAAACTTTATAATTCCACGCTTTAGAGTTTGCAAAGCTTTGTAATTGCACGCTTTAGACTTTGCAAACTTTATAATTGCACGCTTTATACTTTGCAAAGCTTTGTAATAGCAAGCTTTGGACTTTGCCAGCTTTAGACTTTGCAAGGCTTTATAATTGCAAGCTTTAGACTTTGCAAACTTTATAATTGCACGCTTTAGACTTTGCAAAGCTTTGTAATGGCACGCTTTAGACTTTGCAAAGCTTTGTAATAGCAAGCTTTGGACTTTTCCAGCTTTATACTTTGCAAGGCTTTATAATTGCAAGCTTTAGACTTTGCAAACTTTATAATTGCACGCTTTAGACTTTGCAAAGCTTTGTAATAGCAAGCTTTGGATTTTTCCAGCTTTATACTTTGCAAGGCTTTATAATTGCAATGTTTAGACTTTGCAAACTTTATAATTGCACGCTTTAGACTTTGTAAAGCTTTGTAATTGCACGCTTTAGACTTTGCAAAGCTTTGTAATAGCAAGCTTTGGACTTTGCCACCTTTATACTTTGCAAGGCTTTATAATTGCAAGCTTTAGACTTTACAACCTTTATAATTCCACGCTTTAGAGTTTGCAAAGCTTTGTAATTGCAATCCTTAGACTTTGCAAAGCTTTATAATCGCCAACTTTAAACTTCGCGATCTTTATCATTTCAAGCAGAACCAAGATGAAATTTCGAACCTGCTTTCAAATTCTGTTTCAGATTTTCAATGGCGTACGAAGGAAGAAGGATCTCGAGGGTGGGCTGCAGTCGAGTGTTGCTAATTACGCGATTGTTAATCGGAGATTTGACTTGAATGCTCACCACTGAGGAGGAATAATCCACAGGCGATTAGCGTTCTGTGGTCTGAATAGCAGTGGCCAATTAAAGCTGAGACTGTGGCTGCGAGGACCAAAGCCACTGCAGCGACTTGGAACGGCGCTGAGATTCTGAAACATATTTTTATTCGGCTATTTAATCAATCAGACGAGCCTCGAAATTGTGCAGAGAAATTTTGGAACGTCGCAGAATTTGTTTAATTAAATTATTTAAGGAATTGCTAACGAGTTTTGCTAAATTTTGGCAATAAATGAACTCAGATTTGTGTTGCTCAGTGATTTTATTGAAACTTTGAGACACTTTTTTGAAATTTAATGCAATTTAATATATTAGAGTTGTTGGAAATATTAGAAATGTATTTTTTTTGGTGACAATGGTTAATATTTAAGAGTTGTAATTGATCACTGACTTGGAGGATTGATTTTTCCTTTTTAATTGTGATCATTGGCAATTAAAAAGTGTGTGGCTAATATTTTTAATTGATTTACAAGTGTACTGGTATATATAACTAATATAAGTGGTGAGTAACACAAAAGTAGGTTCATTTGATTAGTAGATTGTAAATTTTAGTTGTATAAGATGTATTGTATATTTGTTTATACAAATAGTTTATGAAAATTAGCTACTAAGTCTTAGATTATAAGTTTTAGTCGTATAAGATGTATTTTACATGAATTTATAAAGATATAAACTAAGAATTAGCATGTAAGATCAATTTTATTGCTTGTAAATTGCTAAAAAGTTGCAATAAATGGTTCAATTATTGTTAAATAATTGTTTAATCAATTAAAAACCTGTCCAGCACTCCTAGAAAGTCCAATTCCAATCCTGAAACGAGATGAAACTCGTAAAAAACAGCCTTGAACCCACATAACTTGGTTCGAAGTTTGAATTTTCGCGCCTCGATTCCAGGAATTCCGACGATTCTTGGAAATGACGTCATTTTCCTGGAAATGGCACATTACGAATACCTCCTCGATCATCATGTTCTCCTGATACAAAGTCGAAAAATCGGGTTTCTCGATCGTGAAGTCTGAAAACTGGTAATTCTTGGAAAATGACGTCACTTCCAGGAATCGCCAGAATTCTTGGAATTTCGAGGATTCTGAGAAATGACGTCATTTTCCAGGAAATGGCACTTGGGATACCTCCTCGCACATCATGTTCTCCTAATACAAAGTCGAAAAATTGGTTTCTCGATCGCAAAAATCAGATTTTGTATCAGGAGAACATGATAGACGAGGAGGTATCTGAAATTCAAATCTCCCGCGCTTTTTTCGAATACCTCCTCGCACATCATGTTATCCTAATACAAAGTCGAAAAATTGGGTTCTCGATCGCAAAAATCCGATTTTGTATCAGGAGAACATGATAGACGAGGAGGTAACTGAAATTCAAATTTCCCGCGCTTTTTTCGAATACCTCCTCACACATCATGTTATCCCAATACAAAGTCGAAAAATTGGGTTTTCGATCGAAAAATCGGACTTTGTAACAGGAGAACATGATAGCTGAGGAGGTATTCGAGAAAAGCGCGGGAAATTTGAATTTCAGAAATGAGAGACTTGCTTGAAAAATCGCGATTTTTCGACTTTGTATCAGGAGAACATAATAAGTGAGGAGGTATTCGAGAAAAGCGCGGGAAATTTGAATTTCAGAAATGAGAATCTTGCTTGAAAAATCCCGAAAAATGGACTTTGTATCAGGAGAATATGATGGCTGAGGAGGTATTCGAAAAAAGCGCGGGAAATTCAAATTTCTGAAATCGCAATCTTGATTTGAAAACCCCCAAAATTGGACTTTGTATCAGGAGAATATGATATGCGAGGAGGTATTCGTAAAGTGCCATATCCAGGAAAATGACGTCATTTCCAGGAATCCTTGGAATTCCAAGAATTCTGGCGATTCCTGGAAGTGACGTCATTTTCCAGGAAATGTATCAGGAGAACGTGATAGTTTCCAACTAATTTAAGTAGGTTCAGGGCTGTTTTTTACGAGTTTCATCTCGTTTCAGGATTGGAATAGGTCTTTCTAGGAGTGTTATACAGGTTTTTAATTGATTAAACAATTATTTAACAATAATTGAACCATTTATTCCAACTTTTTAGCAATTTACAAGCAATAAAATCGTTCTTACAAGCTAATTCTTAGTTTATACTTTATAAATCCATATACAATACATCTTAAACAACTAAAACTTACAATCTAACACTTATTACCTAATTTTCATAAACTATTTCTATAAAACCATATACAATACCTCTCATATTACAAATTTCTCTAAATATGTTAACAAATCTTACAAATCTACAATAAAAAACTATTTAACAACTATCAATGGACTCTTTAACAATTAAAACGTAGAATTTTGCTCGATGCGTTCTGCACAGCTGCCTCTTTAATTTCTGTCTCTTCTCCTCGAATCATTCGCAGAAAAAACTCCTGCAAAAATCCATGAAAGTTCCTCGAACATAATTTTCACGATCCCCTCGTTCCAGCATCTTGCAGAACCAAAGCTGCTTTAAATTCATAAATACATAAACCATTTCTCGCGTTTCTGATGAAAACGCAGTCAGCAGGACCACTGCTCCTTGGAATCTTTCCAACGTGTCCTGAAAATAAACAGCGACGGTTGCGCGTGCTTTCGCACAGTTTCGCTGAGCTTCGAAAAAAAAAAGCTGGCTTCAGAGGTCTGTCAGGCGCGTAGAATGAATATTGAAACGTCGCGCGAAACAAGTAGCCATAATGGACGCCTGGATGAACGCGTGATTGGCCGTCAGCGACACGCGTTGCTGAAATCTTGAATGGCCATTGTCGGATACGTCCGCGCTTTTCCATCGAGAGGGAGAAATCAGACAGGGTTGTCAGGGATTTGTTCGTTGCGAGCGATCGGGGAATAAGCGTGGTGACTTTGGTCGTTCGTCGAGATGCGAATGAAATTTTGGATTGCGAGGTAGTTCGTGAATGTTGGGAAATTAATGGATGATGATTAAAATATGGGGGGTTTGGTATGTTATTGTAATCGAGTAATTTATTTTGTGGTTAGAAAGCTTGCGATTAGAAAGATTGTAAAGTGGGAAGCTTGCAGTGATAAAGCTTGCAATCTGTAAAGATTGCAAAGTAAGTGTAAAAGTTGCAAAGTGTAAAGATTGCAAACTAAGTGTAAAGCTGGCAAAGTGTAAAGATTGCAAAGTAAGTGTAAAAGTTGCAAAGTGTAAAGATTGCAAAGTAAGTGTAAAGCTGGCAAAGTGTAAAGATTGCAAACTAAGTGTAAAGCTGGCAAAGTGTAAAGATTGCAAAGTCTAAAGCGTGCAATTATAAAGCTTGCAAAGTCTAAAAATTGCAAAGTGTAAAGATCGCAAAGTCTAAAGATTGCAATGATAAAGCTTGCAAAGTGTAAAGATCGCAAAGTGTGAAGACTGCAAAGTATAAAGCTTGCAAAGTGTAAAGATTGCAAAGTCTAAAGCGTGAAATTATAAAGCTTGCAAAGTCTAAAGATTGCAATGATGAAGCTTGCAAAGTGTAAAGATCGCAAAGTGTGAAGACTGCAAAGTGTAAAGCTGGCAAAGTGTAAAGATTGCAAAGTCCAAAGCGTGCAATTATAAAGCTTGCAAAGTCTAAAGATTGCAATTATAAAGCTTTGCAAATTCTAAAGGTTGCCATTATAAAGCTTTGCAAAATCTAAAGCTGGCAAAGTCTAAAGCTTGCAATTATGAAGCTTTGCAAAGTCTAAAGCTTGCAATTATGAAGCTTTGCAAAGTCTAAAGCGTGCAATTAGAAAGTTTGCAAAGTCTAAAGCTTGCAATTATAAAGTTTGCAAAGTCTAAAGGTTGCCATTATAAAGCTTTGCAAAATCTAAAGCTGGCAAAGTCTAAAACTTGCAATTATAAAGCTTTGCAAAGTCTAAAGCGTGCAATTAGAAAGTTTGCAAAGTCTAAAGCTTGCAATTATAAAGTTTGCAAAGTATAAAGGTGGCAAAGTCCAAAGCTTGCTATTACAAAACTTTGCAAAGTCTAAAGCGTGCAATTAGAAAGTTTGCAAAGTCTAAAGCTTGCAATTATAAAGCTTTGCAAAGTCTAAAGGTTGCAATTATAAATCTTTTCAAAGTCTAAAGCTGGCAAAGTGTAAAGCTGGCAAAGTCTAAAGCTTGCAATTATAAAGCTTTGCAAAGTCTATACCTTGCCATTATAAAGCTTTGCAAAGTCTATACCTTGTCATTATAAAGCTTTGCAAAGTCTAAAGGTTGCAATTATAAATCTTTTCAAAGTCTAAAGCTGGCAAAGTTTAAAGCTTGCAATTATAAAGCTTTGAAAAGTCTAAAGGTTGAAATTACAAAGCTTTGCAAAGTCTACAGCTTGCAATTATAAAGCTTTGCAAAGTCTAAAGCTTGAAATTATAAAGTTTGCAATGTTTAAAACTCGAAATTATAAAGCTTGCAATGTCTAAAGCTTGCCATTATAAAGCTTTGCAAAGTCTAAAGCTCGCGAGTGTAAAGCTTGCGACTACAAAACTTGCGAGCGCAAAGATTGCAATCTTTAAACTTGCACTAATAAAGCTTGAGCTTAGAAAGCTTGCGATTACAAAACTCCAAAGCTATTACAGCCATTAAATTAATTTACCACTTTACATTTCAATTAAAAAAAAATTGAATTCACGCCACAAATATATGCAGCTCGATTCTGAAAATTTCAGAATTCGTCCACTTTCGCGACGTTTAGCAAAAGAAAAGGCTATCAGCGTTTACAGTCGCTCTTATTCGTAAAAAAAAATGCAGAGATCTGCGGATAGCGCGATAGCTACTGTCGAAACACAGGTTCGAAACTCGTTGGCCTTTTATATGGCTTGGAAAAGGGAGATGAAAATGGGAGCAGAGATAGTTGCGGGGAAATAACAATTCTCATACTCGCTGGAATTTGGAGGCGACGCGCCATATGCTTGATCCAGATTGAAGTGTCACGGAAAATATTGACCGCAGCCTGGGTTTTACAGAGCGCCAGGCTTCGCGTAGACGTTAATTTGTACGAAATAACTGAACGAGGGACGAAACATTTAGTCTGAACGTTCTACAGCGCGTTGGAACTTGACAAAAATTAGTATCCTCGCTTTGTTTCACGTTTGTTCCGGTATCTCTGAGTAAAGTGTGCGAATTCACGTGTCTGTGCCTCTGCAAGTGTCGATTAATACTTGGCACGATTGGTGTGGATGAATTTTTTTAAATTTTTCAGTTGGATACTTAAACTTTGTCGGTGCAAGTGAATTTTTTTTGAAGGAATTGATTTGGAGGAAAATTGTGATATGTTTTCCAAATGGAAGGTTTATAATCGCAAGCTTTCTAAGCGCGATATTTATCATCGCAAGCTTTACACTTGCAAAGTTTAATAATTGCAAGATTTACGCTTGCGAGCTTAATAATTGCAAGTTTTACACTTTTCAAACTTAATAATTGCAATCTTTACGCTCATATGCTTTATAATCGCAAGCTTTATAATTATAAACTTTACACTCACAATCTTCATAATTTCAATCTTTCCAAACCCAAGTTTTCCAATCCAAATCTATCCAACCTCTATCCAAGCTTTCCAATCATTTCTTTTTTTCCCACAGCATGAAAAACCCTCGTCACAAGTGTCCAGCCTCCCAACAAGCCCAATTGCTTCTGACACACTTAAATTCTCCTGATACAAAGTCCAATTTTTGGGGTTTTTAAATCAAGATTTGCGATTTCCGAAATTTGAATTTCCCGCGCTTTTTTCAAATACCTCCTCAGTCATCATATTCTCTTGATACAAAGTCCATTTTTCGGGATTTTTCAAGCAAGATTCTCATTTCTGAAATTCAAATTTCCCGCGCTTTTTAAGAATACCTCCTCACTTATTATGTTCTCCTGTTACAAAGTCGAAAAATCGGGATTTTTCAAGCAAGACCCTCATTTCTGAAATTCAAATTTCCCGCGCTTTTTAAGAATACCTCCTCACGTATTATGTTCTTCTGATACAAAGTCGAAAAATCGGGATTTTTCAAGCAAGACTCTCATTTCTGAAATTCAAATTTCCCGCGCTTTTTAAGAATACCTCCTCGCATATCATGTTCTCCTGATACAAAGACCGATTTTTCGATCAAAACCCTAATTTTCGACTTTGTATTAGGAGAACATGATAGCTGAAGAGGTATCTTAAAATTCAAATTTCCCGCGCTTTTTTCGAATACCTCCTCGCATATCATGTTATCCTAATACAAAGTCGAAAAATCGGGATTTTTCAAGCAAGACTCTCATTTCTGAAATTCAAATTTCCCGCGCTTTTTAAGAATACCTCCTCACGTATTATGTTCTCCTGTTGCAAAGTCGAAAAATCGGGATTTTTCAAGCAAGATTCTCATTTCTGAAATTCAAATTTCCCGCGCTTTTTAAGAATACCTCCTCACGTATCATGTTCTCCTGTTGCAAAGTCGAAAAATCGGGATTTTTCAGCCCTTCGATCGCGCAGAAGCGACGCGACACGGTTCAAAGATACCCGAATTGTACCTCTGAACGAGCACCACAGACCTCGACACGCTGCCTCGTTAATAACGGCTCGTTGTCACAGTAAATAACAATAAAACTCCATTAATGCGGTGGCGGGGCCAAGCAGCGTCTGGCAGACGGCCAGGGACATACCAACGCGGCTGTTCACCCCGTGCAAACCATCCTCGAGCCACAGCCTCGAATCCAGCTGCTGTTGTTGCGATCCTGTGTTGTCGCACACCTCGCAGGCAGGATTATTTTCTGTTCCCAGACTTGAAAAAATGGCTCGCTGGTCAAAGATTTTCCAACAATGAAGAGGTGATGTCGGCAGCTTGACAATTCTTATTATAAAAAGGGTATCGAACTTATTGAACGTCGCTGGGAAAAGTGTATGGAGCTGAAAGGAGATTATGTTGGAAAATAGATATAATTTTTTCCAAAATTTTTACGGTTTCCTTGTTGGGCCAGGTACTTCTGGGACCACCCTCGTACGTTACGTGGCCACGATTATGCAGCATTGCGCTGAGGAATGGTGCTCCTCCTGAGAAACGCGGGAAGATGCGATTCGAGCTCGTGAAACTCGTGGATCGAGCTGATTTTGTGGTGATTCGGGGCTTGTTTCGAGTGAATAACAGTGGAGGACGTAATTGATAGTGGGATTTGGGGAGGTGTTTGTTTTTGGTCACTGTGAAGACAGTGGGCTTCTTTTTTTTATGGAATTAAAGAGAAATGTTTGTTTCTGGTCACTGCAAAGACAGTGGGCTTCTTTTTTGTGGGATCTAAGAAAAGAAGTTTACTTTTGGTCATCACAGAGACACTGTGCGGTTTTTTTTTTATGGAATCTAAGAAAAATGTTTATTTTTGGTCCTCACAGAGACACTGTGGAGTTTTTTTGTGAAATCAAAGAGAAATGTTAATTTTTTGTCATCACGGAGACACTGTGGGGTTTTTTTTGTGAAATCAAAGAGAAATGTTTATTTTTGGTCATCACAGAGACACTGTGGGGGTTTTTTTTTATGGAATCAAAGAGAAATACTTGTTGTTGCTCACTGCAAAGACAGTGCGTTCTTTTTTTTAAGAAATCAAAGAAAAATGTTTATTTTTGGCCACCACAGAGACTTTGTGGGCTTCTTTTTTATGGAATCAACGAAAAATGTTTATTTTTGACCACCACAGAGACACTGTGCTCTCTTTTTTTATGGAATCAAAGAAAAATGTTTATTTTTGACCACTACAGATACACTGTGGGTTTTTTTTTATGGAATCAAGGAGAAATACTTATTTTTGGTCACCACAAAGACACTGTGCTGCTTTTCGTAGCCATTTTTGGAACTTTTTACAAGCATTAATGGTGTTTTGGTCTGCTCTATGCTTTTGCAATCCATATTTATGAAATATTTAAATATTCTTGACTTTCAATCAACAATTCCACTTTTGCCTTTGATTTTCACTATCTAATTTCATTTATTTACTAAATATACTTTAATATTCAATTATGTTACTAAATAGTCGACGTATGTAACAATTATTCACATTGTAGACTTGCGAAATAAAGTAGACGAACAATCGAAAGAAACTAAAATGATTCACTTGACTTTCACAATTTAATTTCATTTGTTTCTTAAATATCCCACAATATTTAAATATTTTATTAATTAATGGACGTATTTAATAATTATTCATATCGTAGACTTGCGAAATAAAGTGGACGAAAGAAACTAAATTGATTCATTTGACTTTCACAATTTAATTTCATTTCTTTTCCAAATATCCAACAATATTTAAATATTTCACTAATTAACCAACACATTTAATAATTATTCATATTGTAAACTTGCGAAATAAAGAGGACAAACATTCGAAAGAAACTAAAATAATTCATTTGACTTTCACAATTTAATTTCATTTCTTTTCCAAATATCCCACAATATTTAAATATTTTATTAATTAATGGACGTATTTAATAATTATTCATATCATAGACTTGCAAAATAAAGTAGACGAACAATAAAAAAAATAAATAAAATGATTCATTTGACTTTCACAATTTAATTTCATTTCTTTTCCAAATATCCCACAATATTTAAATATTTCACTAATTAACCAACACATTTAATAATTATTCATATTGTAGACTTGTGAAATAAACTGGACGAACAATAAAAAAAAATAAAATGATTCATTTGACTTTCACAATTTAATTTCATTTCTTCCCCAAATATCCCACAAAATTTAAATATTTTCTTAATTAATGGACGTATTCAATAATTATTCGTATCGTAGACTTGCGAAATAAAGTAGACGAACAATCGAAAGAGAATAAATAACGTCTGACGAGCGAGAAGAAAGAAAATGCTTAATAAGATTGTTAAAGTTCGCAGCAGTTTTTTCATCAGCTTGTTAAAACTTCCTCTCCGAGTAAAAGCCTCTTAGACGCGAGTCTTACGATTTTCCTGAACCCAATACGACGATATCAAAGTGTCTCTCGCGTGCAGGAAAATGAAACGCTGTTGCGTTTCCGCGAGCGAGAAAAAAAGGAAGTTTCCCCCTCGTTGAGGAAAAAGATGAGCGTCTTTGCGTCGAGTCTCGAAAAGTAGACTTTTTCCAGAGCGCGACGAATTGTTCTCGACGAAATGAAACCGTTTTTACGCTTCGTTTCTCTCGCAGCAGCGAAAAGTGTGTCTGAATTGTTAAAAAACAGCTGACAGAGATTTAGAAAAATAAACGAAAGGCTGCAATACGTCCGTTTGCAGTTGTTTTATGTTAAAATAGTACTGCAAGAGAGATTTTGTTCGTTTCGTCTGCGAGAGGACTCATTTTTGTGCAACATTGCATCGATACGAACTTTTCGACGATAGAAATTCGTATTGAAGAGGTAGAAGCAGATTTTATAAATTGGAATCTAAAATGTATGCTTTGCAGGGTTGAAAATTTAGTTAAATAGTGCGTTTTTTGAGTTTTTGTGATTCTGAGCTTTGAAAAGTTGTTATTTGTTTAAATATTGAGGTGTGCAAGCTTTGTAATGGGAAGTTTTCAAAGTGCGAGGTTTACAAACGCAAGATTTTCAAGTAGAAGCTTTATAATAGCAAGTTTTTCAAGTGCAAGCTTTGTAATCGCAAGTTTCTGAAATGCAAGCTTTACAAACGCAAGATTTTCAAGTAGAAGCTTTATAATAGCAAGTTTTTCAAGTGCAAGCTTTGTAATTGCAAGTTTTTTAAATGCAAGCTTTACAAACGCAAGATTTTCAAGTAGAAGCTTTATAATAGTAAGTTTTTCAAGTGCAAGCTTCGTAATAGCAAGTTTCTGAAATGCAAGCTCTACAAACGCAAGATTTTCAAGAAGAAGCTTTATAATAGCAAGTTTTTCAAGTGCAAGCTTTGTAATTGCAAGTTTTTCAAATGCAAGCTTTACAAACGCAAGATTTTCAAGTAGAAGCTTTATAACAGCAAGTTTGTCAAGTGCAAGCTTTGTAATTGCAAGTTTTTCAAATGCAAGCTTTACAAACGCAAGATTTTCAAGTAGAAGCTTTATAACAGCAAGTTTGTCAAGTGCAAGCTTTGTAATTGCAAGTTTTTCAAATGCAAGCTTTACAAACGCAAGATTTTCAAGTAGAAGCTTTATAATAACAAGTTTTTCAAGTGCAAGCTTTCAAAGTGTAAGCTTTGTAATCGCAAGTTTTCAAAGTGCAAGCTTTGTAATCGCAAGATTTCAAAGTGTAAAGTTTCAAAGTGCAAACTTTCAAAGTGCAAGCTTTGTAATCGCAAGATTTCAAAGTGTAAAGTTTCAAAGTGCAAACTTTCAAAGTGCAAGCTTTGTAATCGCAAGATTTCAAAGTGTAAAGTTTCAAAGTGCAAACTTTCAAAGTGCAAGCTTTGTAATCGCAAGATTTCAAAGTGCAAGCTTTCAAAGTGTAAAGTTTCAAAGTGTAAAGTTTCAAAGTGCAAGCTTTCAAAGTGTAAAGTTTCAAAGTGTAAAGTTTCAAAGTGCAAACTTTCAAAGTGCAAGCTTTGTAATCGCAAGATTTCAAAGTGCAAGCTTTCAAAGTGTAAAGTTTCAAAGTGTAAGGTTTCAAAGTGCAAACTTTCAAAGTGCAAACTTTCAAAGTGCAAGCTTTCAAAGTTGAAGGTTCCAAAGTGCAAACTTTCAAAGTATAAGCTTTGTAATCGCAAGGTTTCAAAGTGTAAAGTTTCAAAGTGCAAACTTTCAAAGTGCAAGCTTTGTAATCGCAAGATTTCAAAGTGCAAGCTTTCAAAGTGTAAAGTTTCAAAGTGTAAAGTTTCAAAGTGCAAACTTTCAAAGTGTAAGCTTTGTAATCGCAAGATTTCAAAGTGCAAGCTTTCAAAGTGTAAAGTTTCAAAGTGCAAACTTTCAAAGTGCAAGCTTTGTAATCGCAAGATTTCAAAGTGCAAGCTTTCAAAGTGTAAAGTTTCAAAGTGTAAGGTTTCAAAGTGCAAACTTTCAAAGTGCAAACTTTCAAAGTGCAAACTTTCAAAGTGCAAGCTTTCAAAGTTGAAGGTTCCAAAGTGCAAACTTTCAAAGTGCAAGCTTTCACAGTGCAAACTTTCAAAGTGCAAGCTTTCACAGTGCAAACTTTCAAAGTGCAACCTTTGTAATTGCAAGATTTTAAAATGTAAGGTTCTAAAGTGCAAACTTTCAAAGTGCAAGCTTTCAAAGTGGAAGCTTTACAATCGCGAGCCTTCGAAGTGCAAGCTTTATAATCGCAAATTTTCAAAGTGCAAGCTTTGCAATCGCAAGTTTTCAAAGTGCAAGCTTTACAATCACAAATTTTCAAAGTACAAACTTTACAATCACAAATTTTCAAAGTGCAAGCTTTGCAATCGCAAGTTTTCAAACTGTAACCTTTCAAACCGCAAGTTTTTCAAGCGCAAGCTTTACAATCACAACTTTTTCAAGCGCTTCGAAAGTGAACGTACCCAAATATTTAATTAATAAATCTCGTCGTTATCATCGAAAGTATTCTCTATTCAATTTGCAGTCATTAAGCAACAATTTGCATCGTACAAACTATGCGGCCCTCTCGTAACAAGGTATGCATATGTATCTACGTATTTCAACAGCCATTAACCGTGGCTGCCCTGGCTAGTCGATAAATTGGTTGACCACGATATTTTAGTTGGTCCTGGTATAACTCATGGATCGTATCTACGTGGACCAGATACCAACTAAATTAATACAGAAACGAATGATCAAAGCGATACGTGAATTTTTCAACGAACCTCCTCGTCGAATAAAGATGACGCACGATAATTTGCAGCTTTATTTTTTATTCACAAGCTATCAGAAGCGTCCATTATTCGTAATTTTCTTCGCGTGCGAACAATAAATTATTTACGCAGCGATTAGCAGATTAATTTCGAAGAAAAATCTCATTTTTACAGGCAGCTTTCGAGATTCTAAAATGAATATGGAGTTTAATCTTTTTCTTTTCGTGGCTACGCAAAATTTGCGCAGCCTTCGAAAATTCGTAGCCATCTGAGTGGTCTGTTCAGAGAGATGAAAGAGGCGGAAGTAAAAATGGCGGAACAGCTCGAGGAAAGACAAGCTTTTCCATTAAGTCGACGCGCGATGGGAGAAGCACGCTGGCGATAGAATTGCTAATCCAGCGATAAACACTTCGAAACGGAGCTCATTAATGTGCTCGCTGAGAAAAAGCTGCGCGGGTGCAGCGAACCGTGAAATAAAGGGTGCGCAATGGCGAGGGTGGCGAACAATTTCCATTCGCGTCGATGTTCCTTGAGGATTCATTGCAAACTGTTCTCCAAGAGTCGTACTTCGCAAGAATTATTTTTTTATGCAATTCTATGAATCGTTATAGCAACAAATATTTGTGATATCGTTCGTCGAAGTGAGAAGAATCATTTTAGAATTTTTTTGCACTTGGTTTCGTGTTTTATCGATGTTTTTTGAAGATTCTTTGCAAACTGTTCTCGAAGAGTCGTACTTCGCAAGAATTATTTTTTTATACAATTGTACGAATCCTTATAGTAATAAAAATTTGTATTAATGTTCGTCGAAGTGAGAAGAATCATTTTAGAATTTTTTTGCATTTGGTTTTGTCTTTTATCGATGTTCTTTAAGGGTTCGTTGCAAACTGTTCTCCAAGAGTCGTAGTTCGCAAGAATTATTTTTTTATGCAATTCTATGAATCGTTATAGCAACAAATATTTGTGATATCGTTCGTCGAAGTGAGAAGAATCATTTTAGAATTTTTTTGCACTTGGTTTCGTGTTTTATCGATGTTTTTTGAAGATTCTTTGCAAACTGTTCTCGAAGAGTCGTACTTCGCAAGAATTATTTTTTTATACAATTCTATGAATCGTTATAGCAACAAATATTTGTGATATCGTTCGTCGAAGTGAAAAGAATCATTTTAGAATTTTTTTGCACTTGGTTTCGTGCTTCATCGATGCTTCTTGAGGATTCATTGCAAACTGTTCTCCAAGAGTCGTACTTCGCAAGAATTATTTTTTTATACAATTCTATGAACCGTTATAGCAACAAATTTTTGTGACATTGTTCGTCGAAGTGAAAAGAATTATTTTAGAATTTTTTTGCACTTGGTTTCGTGTTTTATCGATGTTTTTTAAGGGTTCGTTGCAAACTGTTCTCCAAGAGTCGTAGTTCGCAAGAATTATTTTTTTACACAATTGTATGAATCGTTATGGTGATAAATATTTATGCTATTGTTCGTCGAAGTGAGAAGAATCATTTTAGAATTTTTTTGCACTTGGTTTCGTGTTTTATCGATGTTCTTTAAGGATTCGTTGCAAACTGTTCTCGAAGAGTCGTAGTTCGCAAGAATTATTTTTTTATGCAATTCTATGAATCGTTATAGCAACAAATATTTGTGATATCGTTCGTCGAAGTGAGAAGAATCATTTTAGAATTTTTTTGCACTTGGTTTCGTGTTTTATCGATGTTCTTTAAGGGTTCGTTGCAAACTGTTCTCCAAGAGTCGTAGTTCGCAAGAATTATTTTTTTATGCAATTCTATGAATCGTTATGGCAACAAATATTTGTGATATCGTTCGTCAAAGTGAGAAGAATCATTTTAGAATTTTTTTGCACTTGGTTTCGTGTTTTATCCATGTTTTTTAAGGGTTCGTTGCAAACTGTTCTCCAAGAGTCGTACTTCGCAAGAATTATTTTTTTATACAATTGTACGAATGTATATGGTAATAAAAATTTGTACTAATGTTCGTCGAAGTGAGAAGAATCATTTTAGAATTTTTTTGCACTTGGTTTCGTGTTTTATCGATGTTTTTTAAGGGTTCGTTGCAAACTGTTCTCCAAGAGTCGTAGTTCGCAAGAATTATTTTTTTACACAATTGTATGAATCGTTATGGTGATAAATATTTATGCTATTGTTCGTCGAAGTGAGAAGAATCATTTTAGAATTTTTTTGCATTTGGTTTCATGCTTCATCAGTGTTCTTTGAGGGTTCGTTGCAAACTGTTCTCCAAGAGTCGTAGTTCGCAAGAATTATTTTTTTATGCAATTCTATGAATCGTTATAGCAACAAATATTTGTGATATCGTTCGTCGAAGTGAGAAGAATCATTTTAGAATTTTTTTGCACTTGGTTTCGTGTTTTATCCATGTTTTTTGAAGATTCTTTGCAAACTGTTCTCGAAGAGTCGTACTTCGCAAGAATTATTTTTTTATACAATTCTATGAATCGTTATAGCAACAAATATTTGTGATATCGTTCGTCGAAGTGAAAAGAATCATTTTAGAATTTTTTTGCACTTGGTTTCGTGTTTTATCCATGTTCTTTAAGGGTTCGTTGCAAACTGTTCTCGAAGAGTCGTAGTTCGCAAGAATTATTTTTTTACACAATTGTATGAATCGTTATAGCAACAAATATTTGTGATATCGTTCGTCGAAGTGAAAAGAATCATTTTATAATTTTTTTGCACTTGGTTTCGTGTTTTATCCATGTTTTTTAAGGGTTCGTTGCAAACTATTCTCCAAGAGTCGTACTTCGCAAGAATTATTTTTTTATGCAATTCTATGAATTGTTATAGCAACAAATATTTGTGATATCGTTCGTTGAAGTGAAAAGAATCATTTTAGAATTTTTTTGCACTTGGTTTCGTGTTTTATCGATGTTTTTTAAGGGTTCGTTGCAAACTGTTCTCGAAGAGTCGTAGTTCGCAAGAATTATTTTTTTATGCAATTCTATGAATCGTTATGGCAACAAATATTTGTGATATCGTTCGTCGAAGTGAGAAGAATCATTTTAGAATTTTTTTGCACTTGGTTTCGTGTTTTATCGATGTTTTTTGAAGATTCTTTGCAAACTGTTCTCCAAGAGTCGTACTTCGCAAGAATTATTTTTTTATGCAATTCTATGAATCGTTATGGTAACAAATATTTGTGATATCGTTCGTCGAAGTGAGAAGAATCATTTTAGAATTTTTTTGCACTTGGTTTCGTGTTTTATCGATGCTTCTTGAAGATTCTTTGCAAACTGTTCTCGAAATCGAAACAGGAAGAGCAGAGTCTCAGTTTACAGAATTATTTTTTTAGGTTATTTAAAAAACTACCAATAAAAAATGTGTATCACCAAAATTTGTGTAACAATAAAAACTCCAATTTACACGCGTTTCTTCTAAATTAACCTACTAATCACTGAATAATCTTATTCACTCACTTTTTCATGTAAAAATTGTATAATAAATATCTGCAAAGCAATAATAAATTTTCGAACGCAATACAAACGACACACTTTTTAAGAAGCAAATTTATACAAAATTATTCCAAGAGCGACTCATAGAAATTGATTCGACGAAAATGGCGGTTCGTTTTAAAGGTTTCGCGAGTGTTCCATCGTTGTACGGGACGCTGAGACCGGAAGAAGCTCGATTTCGTTGAATACGAGTTCCCACGAGCCTCGTAATTGGTGGTCTTAAAGAGTTTCATTGAGAAAACGGTCCTTTCGTGCGTTCGCGTCCCGAATTATTCCGCGATACGAATATTCTCGAGCGCGCGGCTTCTTAATTACTGGAAAGTGGACTGCGCGTGTAATTTAAACGTCTCGAAATTAGACTCTGGCTGGTTTTTCTCTCTACGTCTTTAAAAACCGCGGGAAAATGCGTTTGAACGTCTTCAGAAACGCGTTCGCCTTTTCCTGAAAGAAGAACGCGTTTTCTTAGAGCCAAGTGGCAATTAAACTGTTTAAAGTGTTCCTTCCGGTCTGAAACGTCTTCGTCGAGGAAATTTTTCGTCGAATCGACTCAGTTATTCGTGTGATTTTGTTAACAATTTTAGTCGTGGCGTTTGAAAGGTTTTTTTTGCAATTATTTAATATTTTAGTAGCATTTTAACTTTATGCAAACTAAAATTTTGAGTGAAGGCGTTTCAAATGCTTCGTTTGCAATTTTTTAATATTTTAATAGCAATTTCGTCGAGGAAACTTTATGCAAACTAAAATTTTGAGTGAAGGCGTTTCAAATGCTTTGTTTGCAATTTTTTAATATTTTAGTTGCGTTTTTGTGCATTTATTTTGCAATTATTTAATATTTTAGTAGCATTTTAACTTTATGCAAACTAAAATTTTGAGTGAAGGCGTTTCAAATGTTTCGTTTGCAATTTTTTAATATTTTAGTTGCGTTTTTGTGGATTTCTTTTGCAATTATTTAATATTTTAGTAGCATTTTAACTTTATGCAAACTAAAATTTTGATTGAAGGCGTTTCAAACGTCTCTTTTGCAATTTTTTAATATTTTATTAACAATTTCGTTGAGGAAACTTTATGCAAACTAAAATTTTGAGTGAAGGCATTTCAAATGCTTCGTTTGCAATTTTTTAATATTTTAGTTGCGTTTTTGTGGATTTCTTTTGCAATTATTTAGTATTTTAATAGCATTTTTGTCGAGGAAACTTTATGCAAACTAAAATTTTGAGTGAAGGCGTTTCAAATGCTTCGTTTGCAATTTTTTAATATTTTAGTAGCATTTTTGTGGATTCCTTTGGCAATTATTTAATATTTTATTAGCATTTTTGTCGAGGAAACTTTATGCAAACTAAAATTTTGATTGAAGGCGTTTAAAATGTTTCTTTTGCAATTTTTTAATATTTTATTAGCAATTTCGTTGAGGAAACTTTATGCAAACTAAAATTTTGAGTGAAGGCGTTTCAAATGCTTCGTTTGCAATTTTTTAAAATTTTAGTTGCGTTTTTGTGGATTTCTTTTGCAATTATTTAATATTTTAGTAGCATTTTAACTTTATGCAAACTAAAATTTTGATTGAAGGCGTTTTAAATGCTTCGTTTGCAATTATTTAATATTTTAGTAGCATTTTAACTTTATGCAATCTAAAATTTTGAGTGAAGGCGTTTCAAATGCTTCGTTTGCAATTTTTTAATATTTTAGTAGCTTTTTTGTGCATTTCTTTTGCAATTATTTAATATTTTAATAGCATTTTTGTCGAGGAAACTTTATGCAAACTAAAATTTTAAGTGAAGGCGTTTCAAACGTCTCTTTTGCAACTTTTTAACACTTTAATAACATCTTCATTGATTCCTTTCCCAATTCTTTAACATTTAAATCGTATTAACTTAATTTCCTCAAAGTTTCAAGAGAAGACTTCTCTGAATATCGCAACTTTGCGACATTAATACACCTTCAAGAACTTCTGACACCCTCGACGCGAGTTCGTCTCAAAGTTCGATTTCTGACTCAAAAATTCAAGTCAAACTTTAAGAAACTTCAGAGAAAAATCAACGAATTCAAACGAATTATTTTTAACATCTCGCGTCGCAAATATCTACGAAAGAAAATCTGTTTTTTTACGAGTAACAAGTAAATTCCTTCTCGAACGAGCGCGACAATATGGCGTCCGCTTTTGCGAATCCACGCGCGTTCGAATGGCGCTCGAAACCTCGCGACGCGTCAACTTTCTCCAGCGAAATGGAAGTTTTGGATGGCGTTGATGGCGTTTTGGACGCCTCGACGACAAACCATCCACCGTTAATAATAGCTGGGGACTTCATGGTGGCCATTAGCGAGCGTTGAAAGCGGACGTCGAATAATTTACGCGTTCAGTTCAGCCAAAACTGGCCTCGACCTCTTCGACGATGAAGTCCAGCGACCTGGCTCGCGTTTAAAAGTGAAAAAACGCTCGTATTAAATTATAAACGAGGTCGTGTGTCATTCTGACCTGGCACAATCGCGAAACGCGCGTTTTTATCACGATTCTCGTCTGATTCAATGTTTCTCGATAGCTTCTTTCAGAATCATCGCGATTACTGGCAAAATCGACGCGATTTAACAAGTTGACGCATGACAAATGGAAAAATCTTAGAAAAAAGGATTGTTTTGTGCTTCTTAGTCCCTTTTGAAGACGTGGTTCGCATTAAAAAGTTTCTCTGATTAATTCATTCTTTGAGAGTTCGACGAATTCCAATTGCAATTCCATCGATTACTCGATTTTTGTTTAAGAAAAGCCTTCTTCTCGCGTATTAAATCGCAAACACGCGACGCTTGCCTTCAAAATTCGACGATGAAGTCCAGCGACCTGGCTCGCGTTTAAAAGCGAAAAAACGCTCGTATTAAATTATAAACGAGGTCGTGTGTCATTCTGACCTGGCACAATCGCGAAACGCGCGTTTTTATCACGATTCTCGTCTGATTCAATGTTTCTCGATAGCTTCTTTCAGAATCATCGCGATTACTGGCAAAATCGACGCGATTTAACACGTTGACGGATGACAAATGGAAAAATCTTAGAAAAAAGGATTGTTTTGTGCTTCTTAGTCCCTTTTGAAGACGTGGTTCGCATTAAAAAGTTTCTCTGATTAATTCATTCTTTGAGAGTTCGACGAATTCCAATTGCAATTCCATCGATTACTCGATTTTTGTTTAAGAAAAGCCTTCTTCTCGCGTATTAAGTCGCAAACACGCGACGTTTGCCTTCAAAATTCGACGATTCAGCTTCACAATCATCTTAACGAATAATTAATACTTTAATCGAGTCGCTAATTCAATTGGCTCGATTTGCACGCGCTCAGATCGTCGACACGTTTAATAAAATATTAAACGATCCGTGTAACGTTTGTTAGTCGACGCCAGCGACGCGTGCGCCATTTGGACGCAGCTTCCTGAAGCGTGTTCGCGCTTTTGAAAAGCGCGCGTAAATTACACTCGAGACGTGGATGTTTGGACGCTCTCATTTATCATTTACGAGGAACGCGACGTCTGGCTGTGAATTCAAACGTTGCCACGTTAAACGCGAGCGTTTCTTAACGCTTGTAAACAGAAAGCACTTTTCACGTTTACGTTTCAAGAAGATTTGAGTAATATTTTAGCAGAGCTAGTTTTCTAGTCGTTTCAACGCTTCGAAAGTTTGAAATTAGTCTTTCTTTCGTCGCTAATAATCGTCTTTGAGGAATATTTTAGCAGAGCTAGCTTTGTACTCGTTTGAACGCTTCGAAAGTTTGAAATTAGTCTTTCTTTCGTCGCTAATAATCGTCTTTGAGGAATATTTTAGCAGAGCTAACTTGGGACTCGTTTGAATGCTTTGAAAGTTCAAAAAGAGTCTTTCTTTCGCTACTAATAATCGTCTGCGTGAATATTAGTCGATTTTAGTCAGATTTTTTAAAGAAATTTGAGTAATATTTTAGCAGAGCTAATTTGGTACTCGTTTGAACGCTTTGAAAGTTCAAGAAGAGTCTTTCTTTCGCTACTAATAATCGTCTGCGTGAATATATTTAGTTAATACACGATTTTAGTTAGTTTTTTTAAAGAAATTTGAATAATATTTTAGCAGAGCTAATTTGGTACTCGTTTGAACGCTTTGAAAGTTCAAAAAGAGTCTTTCTTTCGCTACTAATAATCGTCTGCGTGAATATATTTAGTTAATACACGATTTTAGTTGCTTTTTTTTAAGAAATTTGAGTAATATTTCAGCAGAGCTAGTTTTGCACTCGTTTTAACGCTTAGAAAGTTTGAAATTAGTCTTTCTTTTGTCGCTAATAATCGTCTGCGTGAATATTAGTCGATTTTAGTCAGTTTTCTTAAAGAAATTTGAGTAATATTTTAGCAGAGCTAGTTTTGTACTCGTTTGAACGCTTCGAAAGTTTGATATTAGTCTTTCTTTCGCTACTAATAATCGTCTGCGTGAATATTAGTCGATTTTAGTCAGTTTTCTTAAAGAAATTTGAGTAATATTTTAGCAGAGCTAGCTTTGTACTCGTTTGAATGCTTTGAAAGTTCAAAAAGAGTCTTTTTTTTGTCTCTAATAATCGTCAGCAGCAGCCAAATGAAGACTAAAAGTGGACAACGCTAGCATAAAAAACATGAAGAAATGTAAGCTCAAAACTGATCCACCATTGAACCAACTTAACCTATGAATGTCGACTAACAAATGCCACCAGTATTCAAATGACAGTGGTCAAAGCTAGCTTAGAAGTGGACGATGTTAACATAGCAAACGTGGCCAAACGTAAGCTCTAAAGTGATCCAACATTGAACAATCCTCAACCAAAGAAGGTAACCAAGTGAAGACTAACAGTAGACGATGCTAGCATAAAAAAAGTGACCTTTAAACTGATCCACCATAGAAAAGAAGCTAATCAATCAACGTCTACCAACAAATGCCACCAGTATCCAAATGACAGTGGTCGATGCTAGCGTAGAAAACGTGACCAAACGTAAGCTCTAAAGTGATCCAACATTGAACAATCCTCAACCAAAGAAGGTAGCCAAATGAAGACTAACAGTAGACGATGCTAGCATAGAAAACGTGACCTCTAAACTAATCCACCATAGAAAAGAAGCTAATCAATCAACGTCCACCAACAAATGCCACCAGTATCCAAACGACAGTGGTCAAAGCTAGCATAGAAGTGATCCACCATTGGATGAGCCTCAACCAATCAACGTCTAACAACAAACGCCATCAACAGCGAAACGAAGGCTGACAGAAAACGCTTGGAAACTCTCGAAAGACCTGTCGAGGACCCATTCCTCCCCAAATAGTTGTTCAGACGCGCGCAAAATGGCGGCGCAGCGCGCGCCAGCGTCGTTTCGAGGATGCATCCTCGTCATTTGTCGGTTTTCAGCGGCCTTGGAACGCGCGCCAGCTATCTTTCGATCCCTCTGGGGCATTGTTGGCCAGCTCCATTGTCTTCGTCGCGTTATCGCTCGTCGAGGTGGTTGGAAAGCGTGACCAGTCGAGGCAGCGTTCGTTCCCTTCGTTCAGCCGCTGAATGAATGGCGAACGAAAGGCGCCACGCTGGACGAAAATGGCGGAGATTGGACGAGGGACCACGACGAAGGTTCCAATGGGTCCCTGGATCGAAAAAAACCGCGGGACGCGACGATGATCGTGCGTTCTACGCGATGGATCCATCAGACTGTTGGCGAGCTTTCTTTTCAGTCGTCGACTTTCGTGTCTTCTTTGTTTTTCACTAAAGTTTTCTCAACGTTTCAGTTGAGATTCAGAAGATCTGAAGAATTGATCAATCGAGAGAAGAAAACAGTGAGAAGAGTTCGAAATCGTTTTTAATTCTTAATAAAACTGATCCATGGACGTCGAATCAACCAATCAGCATTCGAGTAAGTCATCAGAAGCAATCGAGAGAAGAAATTTCAGAAGAAAACAGTGAGAAAAGTTCAAACTGATCCATGGGCGTCGAATCAACCAATCAGCATTCGAATAAGTCGTCAGAAGCAATCGAGAGAAGGAATTTCAGAAGAAAACAGTGAGAAGAGTTCGAAATCCTTTTTAATTCTTAATCAAACTGATCCATGGACGTCGAATCAACCAATCAGCATTCGAATAAGTCATCAGAAGCAATCGAGAGAAGAAATTTCAGAAGAAAACAGTGAGAAAAGTTCAAACTGATCCATGGACGTCAAATCAACCAATCAGCATTCGAATAAGTCATCAGAAGCAATCGAGAGAAGGAATTTCGCAAGAAAACAGTGAGAAGAGTTCGAAATCCTTTTTAATTGTTAATCAAACTGATCCATGGACGTCAAATCAACCAATCAACAAGTCATCGAGTGCGCAAATTTCTGGATTTAATGGAATACGCGAAGAAACGCGGTAAAAAACGAAAGGGGACGAAAACAATTGGAAACATAAATTCCAACGAGCGATCCTCAGCTTCATTCGACGCGCGCGCGCGCGCTCTTCTCCGTTATTTATGCAAATACGAGCCCTCCGTGGAATTTCCATTTTAATCGGCAGCATCGCGTGGCTGGGAAAAATTTACAGCGCACGGATCGCCATCTAATCGTTGACAAAATGCCCCAGCAATTGGCCGCCATCGAATTATACGCGAGCGATAAATTCGAAGGGCGGAAGAAGAATCGCTTGGCGGCCATTCGAGGCACCCAAACGAGACGCTATCTGCGTGCAACTGAAGGAGAGGGTGTCGTTAATTAAGCAGTCGTTTCTGACGTGACCTTGGATTCGAGATTTTTTAAATAACGCGGAGAATTCAGATTTTATTTGGTGAAATATTTTGAAACGTGCGTTCTTTGGAAAAGAAGCGATATCTTTGAGAAATTTTGAGAATCGATGGAGAGTTGCATCGAGAATTAATGCAATTTGAGCGCAAAGGGTTGATAGAAGCATTATAGATTGATTTCGACTGAATTTTCGACCATTTTGCAACATATCGTCGCGTATTTCGATTCAATATGATTCTTTATCATGTTTTTTATTCAAATCGACGCAAATTTTAGAGAATTTTAGAGAACGACCATCGATTATTATCAGTTTCTTCGATGAATCGTTTAATCAGCGACGATTCTAAATGAATTAGCGAGGTTTTCGACGTTGCTGTTTTCTGGAATGCAAAAACAGGCGAAATTCGAACGAAATCGATTTGGGTCCTACGAAAAGTCTTTTTGACAAAAAATCGTCGACTTTCAAGATTAAAATCGTTCAGATCGCAAATGCGACCACGAATACACGTAAAAACCTGCAAAATTACAGATTTCGATGCTCGTATTCTCGTTTGAAAGCGATTCAATCCTCATTTTCTCATTTAAAAGCAACGATCTGAAAATAATTTCGAATACAAAAGAATTCTCGAAATTCTGAAGCTTCATCGCGACAATTTCGTCGATTTAATGGCGTCAGTAAAAGTCTTGCACGAGTCAACGCGAGTATTTCGAAAATGGCGGCGACAGAATAGAACGTCGATCGATTATCATCAGTTCCTTCGATGAATCGTTCGATCAGCGACGATTCTAAATAAATTAGCAAGATTAAAATCGTTCAGATCGCAAATGCAACCACGAATACACGTAAAAACCTGCAAAATTACAGATTTCGATGCTCGTATTCTCGTTTGAAAGCAATTGAATCCTCATTTTCTCATTTAAAAGCAACGATCTGAAAATAATTTCGTATACAAAAGAATTCTGTGGTTTTTATTAAGAATTAAGGTTCATCGTGACAATTTCGCCGATCGAATGGCGTCCATAAAAGGCTTCGATTGTCGCGCACTGGTCGACACGAGATTTATCACGCTGGTCCTCGTGTTTCGAAAATGGCGGAGGCACAGCTCCACTGCATTAGCGCTGCGACAGAAGTTTTATGGGTGCGTTTTTTATTTATTTTTGTTCCTCTCTCGTTGCGACGCGTTCTGTTACAGCCACGGTGAATTTGTTATGTAAAACGCGACTCGTGGATTTTACGAGGAGCCGTATTTCCCGCGAAAAGCGAGAGATCTGACGTTCTCGAATTCTGCTTCGCCAGTAAACGCTGTTTTACTCGATTAACCCTTTGTCGACTCGACGTCAGTAAATAAAAACCATACAAATGCGAATTACGACAACGTTTGATCGTCCATTGAACTATTCTTGAATTGCCTTCGATTTTCTTGAAGATGCGTGCGAATGTTGAATATTCGAAAGCAGGGGGATGAAAAAAACTGTGTTTCAAAATATTCACTCATCAATATACGTCTCGTGCTTTCTAAACTTGTCAACTTGTCTTTTCTTTCTTTTCTTGCGATCACATTCTTCCACGATAGCCAAGAATTTGTCAAGATTGTGCATTCATTGCTGCTAAATTTATTTTTTTTAAAATACACGAAAGTCGAGAACTCGTTCAGAGAAGTAATTCGCAACGCGATGGGTTAATGGTCCAATGGAACTCTCGTGAAGCTATTTTCTGACGCGTTTTCTATCGAAACGATCGCAGAGGACGCGACGAGGAAAGTTATTCGAGGAATGCCAAAATTATACGTCCGCGAGGCGTTAAAGCAGTTATTTAAAATCGCTGGCGAAGAAAGGACATCTTGAAAGTTTTAATGGGCGCTGGAAGTTGCCCAGCTGAACGTCCCTGAGGATTTTAACGTCCCGTAAAATGATTATGCGGCCACGGAACTATGCGAAAGGGGGCGATAATAATAATTAATACTTTAACAGCCCCGCCGCGGGGACTGCAAGTTTTATCAGCTTATTAATTCCCATGATGTTTCGAAACGCTCGAGATATTGCGAGCTCGCGTGTGAAAGCCCCTTAAACCCGTGGCGGAATTGAAATTCAAGGGATAATCGAATCGCGTCGAACTTTCGCGTTTTTAACGAGATTTTGCGCGAGTAGGAAGAGCTGAGAAGGTCGCGATTCGTTGAAAAAGTGTCTCTTTGGTTCGACTTTGACTCAGCTTAGGTTCCAATCTCTAAAAAATTAGACGAGATTTATTGATTTAAGTTTGATTCGTCTTAGAACTCAAATTCTGAAGAATATAGAAAATTAAAGTATTTTTTTAGAAAAATAATTTAGAAAATATCCAATAGAAAGCTTTGGAGAAACGCGCGTTTTTTAAACGATTGCAGTGGAATAAGTTTTTTACTTGAAATCAATCAAATCTGAGTGCAAACTTTGCTTCTTTTTTGGGCTGCAAATTCTGAAAAATAATGCAAAATTCTCTCTAATTTAACTTTGTTTCATCGATATCAAACTCTTTCCAATTAACCCTTTGCACTCGACGCTTTTCCAGCAATTTTCTATAAAAGTCAGCAATAAAAACTATTACCAAGCAATTTAATAGAAAACTTTGAAAAAACGCGCCTCTTTCAAACAATTGCAGTGGAATAAGTTTTTAACCTGAAATCAGCAATCAATTCTCTTAAAGTCGACATCTGAGTGCAAACTTTGCTTCTTTTTTGGGCTCCAAATTCTGAAAAATAATGCAAAATTCTCTCTAATTTAACTTTGTTTCATCGATATCAAACTCTTTCCAATTTAACCCTTTGCACTCGACGCTTTTCCAGCAATTTTCTATAAAAGTCAGCAATAAAAACTATTACCAAGCAATTTAATAGAAAACTTTGAAAAAACGCGCCTTTTTCAAACAATTGCAGTGGAATAAGTTTTTAACCTGAAATCAGCAATCAATTCTCTTAAAGTCGACATCTGAGTGCAAACTTTGCTTCTTTTTTGGGCTCCAAATTCTGAAAAATAATGCAAAATTCTCTCTAATTTAACTTTGTTTCATCGATATCAAACTCTTTCCAATTTAACCCTTTGCACTCGACGCTTTTCCAGCAATTTTCTATAAAAGTCAGCAATAAAAACTATTACCAAGCAATTTAATAGAAAACTTTGAAAAAACGCACCTTTTTCAAACAATTGCAGTGGAATAAGTTTTTAACCTGAAATCAGCAATAAATTCTCTTAAAGTCGACATCTGAGTGCAAACTTTGCTTCTTTTTTGGGCTCAAAATTCTCTAAAATTTAACTGCGATTCGTCAACTTACTTTTTAATTTCCATTTATCCACGCGTTTTATTAATTTTCGAGCAGGTTTACGAACGAAACTCTGCACGCAGCAACGATCCACAGGGTGTGCAAACAAATCACGTTGTAATAGAGCGGATCGTTGACCGAGCGGTTCCGCGGCTGGTTGAATAATCGCCACGATAATTAACCCAGCTCGTGGCGCTGATCGAGGCCAATACGAGTCCTCGATTACTCCTCGTCGACGAACAGCTAGCAACTTCGATGTCTCGAGGAATCGAGAAGTTCGAAACGCGCTCGCAGAACTTTTTCCGCGGTCGAACTTGAAGCATGACTTCTGATTCCTCGTAATTTACAGAATTTCTCATGAAATTCACCCTTTTACGAGCTAAATTCGTTTTTTTTCCAACGAAATTCTCCGTTTTGCAAACAGAATTCGAAGAAAATAAGAATAATGAAATTTTTTATCGAAACTACAATGAATTTGGTGTTGATGAAACTAAGTTAAATTAGAAAGAATTTGGTGTTGCTTATTGCTATTATTTTTTAGAAACTTGGGTTTAAGATGAAGCAAAGTTGGATTAGCCTTCATTATTATTTTTCTTCAGAAATTGGGGATTAAGACGAAGCAAAGTTAAATTGAAGAGAATTTTATACCATTTATTATCATTATTTCCCAAAATTTGGATCCTAAGATGAAACAAAGTTAAATTAGAAAGAATTCTGCATTATTTATTATTATTATTTTCTAGAAATGTGGTCCAAAGTTGAAACTAAGTTATATTAACCTTTACTATCATTTTCCTTCAGAAATGGAGGCTTAATAACGAAGCAAAGTTGAATTAAAGAGAATTTGCATCCTGCGACAAAAACAAAGATAAATCAAAAAAGAATTCTGCATTACTTATTATTATTTTCTAGAAATGTGGTCCAAAGTTGAAACAAAGTTAAATTAACCTTCACTATCAATTTCCTTCAGAAATGGAGGCTTAATAACGAAGCAAAGTTAAATTAAAGAGAATCTGTGTCCTCGACGAATAGAATTTGCATCCTGCGACAAAAACAAAGATAAATCAAAAAAAGAATTCTATATTACTTATTATTATTTTCTAAAAATGTGGTCCTAAGTTGAAACAAAGTTAAATTAACCTTCACTATCATTTTCCTTCAGAAATGGAGGCTTAATAACGAAGCAAAGTTGAATTAAAGAGAATTTGCATCCTGCGACAAAAACAAAGATAAATCAAAAAAGAATTCTGCATTACTTATTATTATTTTCTAGAAATGTGGTCCAAAGTTGAAACAAAGTTAAATTAACCTTCACTATCAATTTCCTTCAGAAATGGAGGCTTAAAAACGAAGCAAAGTTGAATTAAAGAGAATTTGCATCCTGCGACAAAAACAAAGATAAATAAAAAAAAAATTCTATATTACTTATTATTATTTTCTAGAAATGTGGTCCAAAGTTGAAACAAAGTTAAATTAACCTTCACTATCAATTTCCTTCAGAAATGGAGGCTTAATAACGAAGCAAAGTTGAATTAAAGTGAATTTGCATCCTGCGACAAAAACAAAGATAAATCAAAAAAAAAATTCTATATTACTTATTATTATTTTCTAGAAGTGTGGTCCAAAGTTGAAACAAAGTTAAATTAACCTTCACTATCAATTTCCTTCAGAAATGGAGGCTTAATAACGAAGCAAAGTTAAATTAAAGAAAATTTGTGTCTTCGACGAAGAGAATTTGCATCCTACGACAGAAACAAAGATAAATCAAAAAAGAATTCTGCATTACTTATTATTATTTTCTAAAAATGTGGTCCTAAGTTGAAACTAAGTTATATTAACCTTTACTATCATTTTCCTTCAGAAATGGAGGCTTAATAACGAAACAAAGTTGAATTAAAGTGAATTTGCATCCTGCGACAAAAACAAAGATAAATCAAAAAAGAATTCTATATTACTTATTATTATTTTCTAGAAATGTGGTCCTAAGTTGAAACAAAGTTAAATTAACCTTCACTATCATTTTCCTTCAGAAATGGAGGCTTAATAACGAAGCAAAGTTAAATTAAAGAAAATTTGTGTCTTCGACGAAGAGAATTTGCATCCTGCGACAAAAACAAAGATAAATAAAAAAAGAATTCTATATTACTTATTATTATTTTCTAGAAATGTGGTCCAAAGTTGAAACAAAGTTATATTAACCTTTGCTATCATTTTCCTTCAGAAATGGAGGCTTAATAACGAAGCAAAGTTAAATTAAAGAGAATCTGTGTCCTCGACGAATAGAATTTGCATCCTGCGACAAAAACAAAGATAAATCAAAAAAGAATTCTGCATTACTTATTATTATTTTCTAGAAATGTGGTCCAAAGTTGAAACAAAGTTAAATTAACCTTCACTATCAATTTCCTTCAGAAATGGAGGCTTAATAACGAAGCAAAGTTGAATTAAAGTGAATTTGCATCCTGCGACAAAAACAAAGATAAATAAAAAAAAAAATTCTATATTACTTATTATTATTTTCTAGAAGTGTGGTCCAAAGTTGAAACAAAGTTAAATTAACCTTCACTATCAATTTCCTTCAGAAATGGAGGCTTAATAACGAAGCAAAGTTAAATTAAAGAAAATTTGTGTCTTCGACGAATAGAATTTGCATCCTACGACAGAAACAAAGATAAATCAAAAAAGAATTCTGCATTACTTATTATTATTTTCTAAAAATGTGGTCCTAAGTTGAAACTAAGTTATATTAACCTTTACTATCATTTTCCTTTAGAAATGGAGGCTTAATAACGAAACAAAGTTGAATTAAAGTGAATTTGCATCCTGCGACAAAAATAAAGATAAATCAAAAAAGAATTCTATATTACTTATTATTATTTTCTAGAAATGTGGTCCAAAGTTGAAACAAAGTTAAATTAACCTTCACTATCAATTTCCTTCAGAAATGGAGGCTTAATAACGAAGCAAAGTTGAATTAAAGTGAATTTGCATCCTGCGACAAAAACAAAGATAAATAAAAAAAAAAATTCTATATTACTTATTATTATTTTCTAGAAGTGTGGTCCAAAGTTGAAACAAAGTTAAATTAACCTTCACTATCAATTTCCTTCAGAAATGGAGGCTTAATAACGAAGCAAAGTTAAATTAAAGAAAATTTGTGTCTTCGACGAAGAGAATTTGCATCCTGCGACAGAAACAAAGATAAATCAAAAAAGAATTCTGCATTACTTATTATTATTTTCTAGAAATGTGGTCCAAAGTTGAAACAAAGTTATATTAACCTTTACTATCATTTTCCTTTAGAAATGGAGGCTTAATAACGAAGCAAAGTTGAATTAAAGAGAATTTGCATCCTGCGACAAAAACAAAGATAAATAAAAAAAGAATTCTATATTACTTATTATTATTTTCTAGAAATGTGGTCCAAAGTTGAAACAAAGTTAAATTAACCTTCACTATCATTTTCCTTAAAAAATGGAGGCTTAATAACGAAGCAAAGTTAAATTAAAGAAAATTTGTGTCTTCGACGAAGAGAATTTGCATCCCGCGACAGAAACAAAGATAAATCAAAAAAAGAATTCTATATTACTTATTATTATTTTCTAAAAATGTGGTCCTAAGTTGAAACAAAGTTAAATTAACCTTCACTATCATTTTTCTTCAGAAATGGAGGCTTAATAACGAAGCAAAGTTGAATTAAAGAAAATTTGCATCCTGCGACAAAAACAAAGATAAATCAAAAAAAGAATTCTATATTACTTATTATTATTTTCTAAAAATGTGGTCCTAAGTTGAAACAAAGTTAAATTAACCTTCACTATCATTTTCCTTCAGAAATGGAGGCTTAATAACGAAGCAAAGTTGAATTAAAGAGAATTTGCATCCTGCGACAAAAACAAAGATAAATCAAAAAAGAATTCTGCATTACTTATTATTATTTTCTAAAAATGTGGTCCTAAGTTGAAACTAAGTTATATTAACCTTTACTATCATTTTCCTTCAGAAATGGAGGCTTAATAACGAAGCAAAGTTGAATTAAAGTGAATTTGCATCCTGCGACAAAAACAAAGATAAATAAAAAAAAAAATTCTATATTACTTATTATTATTTTCTAGAAATGTGGTCCAAAGTTGAAACAAAGTTAAATTAACCTTCACTATCAATTTCCTTCAGAAATGGAGGCTTAATAACGAAGCAAAGTTAAATTAAAGAGAATCTGTGTCTCTGAATCTCTGCGACGAAGAGAATTTGCGTTCTACAACGAAAACGAAGTGAAATCAGAAAAGAATCGTTTGTCGACGAAGAAACGAGGCTCGATCGTCGTCTGAAGGACTCGCAGACGATCCTGAGAGGGTTGGGTGCTCGCGAGGGTGACCGGAAATCGTCGCGCGGAGGGTTGCGGGCACGTAGAGAACGATCCGCGCGTACCACGTTAATTGGCGAATCACGGCCAAATGAAATTGTCGTGGGCGTTTGATCTAATTAGGCTGGGAGCCTGGCGATGCGCCTGCGGCCCGCGGAACCATAATTAAAGGGCAGACTCGAATTAGCCGCGAGCCTGCCCCGATTCTCAACCGCCACGAGCGTTCGATTTTCGACGGTCGCGAATTTTCCAGCGCGCCATCCACGAAACTGCTGCCTCGAACCCTTTCGCACGCCTGCTGTCTCAATTAGAGTCCTTCGTCAATTAGAACGATCCAATTAAATAAATTTCAGCGCGTAAACGCGAAGAGTAATGTCGCAACAATCGTCACGCGAAGCAAATTTTGCAAGAAGGAAGTTTGGCTGATCGCGAGGCTTAAATTAAATTTGATTGCCACTGAAATCATTTTTTTTTTCGATACTCTGATTTATTTCAGAGCTGTGAAATGTTTTTTAAGAGTCGTGCGAGTTTTACATTAAATTTGATTGTTATTGGAATGATTATTAGAACTGTGAAACATTTCTTTCGAGTTTAGAGTTTGAAATGGAATTAAATCTAAAAGTTTCTGGGCTAATTTTGGAAAAATGTAGATGTATGTATGTAGATGTAAAGAAGGATGGTGGATTTGGTTTGTAAGAATTGAAATGTTTCAAGATTTTTAAAACAACGTGGAGAGTTCAGATTTTGTTTGGTGAAATATTTTGAAACGTGTGTTCTTTGGAAAAGAAGTGATATCTTTGAGAAATTTTGAGAATCGATAGCGTATAGTATTTGAAAAGATTTGTGGATTTAGTTTAAAAGAAGTAAAATGTTTCAAAGTAACGCAGAGAGTTCAGTTTTTATCTAAAAAAATACTTTGAAACGTGCACGTTTTCTTCTGGAAAAGAAGTGATATCTTTGAGAAATTTGGAAAGAAGGTAGAGTATAGTGTTTGAAAAGATTTGTGAATTTCGTTTAAAAGAAGTGAAATGTTTCAAGATTCTCGAAATAACACGGAGAGTTCAGATTTTATTTGGTGAAATACTTTGAAAACTGCGTTCTTTGCAAAATAAATTCTTTTGAACACACAGTTCTTTCGAAATTAATAAAAAAAAGCAACAAGAGAACGTAATTTTTCAATTCTTTTAGTAAAATATTTGTCTCGACGTTTTGAAATTTAGAAAAAGCCCACGATTACTTCGAAATTAATTATATTTTTTATTCAAACGACCCGAAACGCCATTGTCCGCGCGCGTGCAGCTGTATTAATATAAATAAATCACCAAGTCGGAGCGGTTCGTACGAAGCGGTACAAGGAAACTGAAATTTATAACGCACTTCATTACGCAATCCGTGGCTGGGATGATTTATATCTTGATTTATCTCTCGAACATACTTCTCTTGTAAACGTGCTCGATGTTCCGCGTCGCGTGACCCCAACTTTGGTAATCGTTCCACTGTGTTTGCCGCCATGGAAAATTCAGTTCGAAGCTGCCACGACCTTTCGAAATTTCATACAAACTGCAATCATGCGTTCGCAATACGCTAATTTATTTAGAATCGTCGCTGGTCGAACGATTCATCGAAGGAACTGATGATAATCGATCGACGTTCTATTCTGTCGCCGCCATTTTCGAAATACTCGCGTTGACTCGTGCAAGACTTTTACTGACGCCATTAAATCGACGAAATTGTCGCGACGAAGCTTCAGAATTTCGAGAATTCTTTTGTATTCGAAATTATTTTCAGATCGTTGCTTTTAAATGAGAAAACGAGGGTTGAATTGCTTTCGAACGAGAATACGAGGATCGAAATCTGTAATTTTGCAGGTTTTTACGTGTATTCGTGGTTGCATTTGCGATCTGAACGATTTTAATCTTGCTAATTTATTTAGAATCGTCGCTGATCGAACGATTCATCGAAGGAACTGATGATAATCGATCGACGTTCTATTCTGTCGCCGCCATTTTCGAAATACTCGCGTTGACTCGTGCAAGACTTTTACTGACGCCATTAAATCGACGAAATTGTCGCGATGAAGCTTCAGAATTTTGAGAATTCTTTTGTATTCGAAATTATTTTCAGATCGTTGCTTTTAAATGAGAAAACGAGGATTGAATCGCTTTCAAACGAGAATACGAGCATCGAAATCTGTAATTTTGAGGTTTTTACGTGTATTCGTGGTTGCATTTGCGATCTGAACGATTTTAATCTTGCTAATTTATTTAGAATCGTCGCTGATCGAACGATTCATCGAAGGAACTGATGATAATCGATCGACGTTCTATTCTGTTGTCGCCATTTTCGAAATACTCGCGTTGACTCGTTCAAGACTTTTACTGACGCCATTAAATCGACGAAATTGTCGCGACAAAGCTTCAGAATTTCGAGAATTCTTTTGTATTCGAAATTATTTTCAGATCGTTGCTTTTAATTGAGAAAATGAGGATTGAATTGTTTTCGAACGAGAATACGAGCATCGAAATCTGTAATTTTGCAGGTTTTTACGTGTATTCGTGGTTGCATTTGCGATCTGAACGATTCTAATCTTGCTAATTTATTTAGAATCGTCGCTGGTCGAACGATTCATCGAAGGAACTGATGATAATCGATCGACGTTCTATTCTGTCGCCGCCATTTTCGAAATACTCGCGTTGACTCGTGCAAGACTTTTACTGACGCCATTAAATCGACGAAATTGTCGCGATGAAGCTTCAGAATTTCGAGAATTCTTTTGTATTCGAAATTATTTTCAGATCGTTGCTTTTAAATGAGAAAACGAGGATTGAATTGCTTTCGAACGAGAATACGAGCATCGAAATCTGTAATTTTGCAGGTTTTTACGTGTATTCGTGGTTGCATTTGCGATCTGAATGATTTTAATCTTGAAAGTCGACGATTTTTCTGTCAGAAAACGCTTCGAAGGATCCTAATTTTCTCCCCAAATCGATTTTTTTAAAACTTTGCTTGTTTGAACCGTGGAACGACATTTTGCATTCCAAAAAACAGCGTTGACACGTGAAGAATTAATGATTAATTGCAAAATAGCTTTAAAATCCTCGTGAAACTTCATTTCAAGCCCCAAATTCTGAAAAATAATACAAAATTCTCGTCTGAAGCAAACGAAAGTCGATCGCGTAGCAAATTTTGAAATTTTGAGCAGTTCATTGTAAAAATTGAAAGATTGTAGCTTCAGAAGCTTCAGTGTCTCAAAAACACTTAGAAAATTTGTAAATTGCTGCTGGATTTCCACGCAAATCTCGAATGACGATCGAAAAGCAGCTTCAATGTTCGATCGATGGCGAATTTAACGAAATCGCGGGAAGTTTGAGCCTCGAACGCGTTTTGGACACTCGCAGCACGTTCGAAACGCGGTTTTCGTTTTTCAAAACGTCCGTTGTATTTCATAGATCGCTGCTGGCCGTTATCTTGGTCGTGTTTAGCGATAAGCAAAAGTTTATGCGGCTGCATAAAACGTGACCGCCATTCTGCGCGCCCAAAACGAGTGGCCATTGAAAGTTTTGTGGGTTCAAGCGTTGGAGGAACAGCAGAGAAACGGATGACGAAGGAATAATTCGAAAAAGAATGAAAATCGTGGCTTCGATTTTTCCGTTTTAGTGATTTTTGAGTGACATTAGTTGGTCTATTTTTAGTTATATTTGGGATATTTTGGAGTGGCTTTAATACGCCTATTTTTATTAATTTTTGGGATTTTTTGGAGTGGCTTTAATTGGCCTATTTTTATTAATTTGGGGGATTTTTTGGAGTGGCTTTAATTGGTCTCTTTTAAGTGATTTTTGGGATATTTTGGAGTGGCTTTAATTGGCCTATTTTTATTAATTTGGGGGATTTTTTGGGGTGGCGTTAATTGGTCTCTTTTAAGTGATTTTTGGGATATTTTGGAGTGGTTTTAATTGGCCTATTTTTAGTTATTTTGGGGATTTTTGGAGTGGTGTTAATTCGTCTTCTTTAAGTCATTTTTGGGATATTTTGGAGTGGCTTTAATTGGCCTATTTTTATTAATTTGGGGGATTTTTTGGGGTGGCGTTAATTGGTCTCTCTTAAGTGATTTTTGGGATATTTTGGAGTGGCTTTAATTAGCCTATTTTTATTAATTTGGGGGATTTTTTGGGGTGGCGTTAATTGGTCTCTCTTAAGTGATTTTTGGGATATTTTGGAGTGGCTTTAATTGGCCTATTTTTATTAATTTGGGGGATTTTTTGGGATGGCGTTAATTGGTCTCTTTTAAGTGATTTTTGGGATATTTTGGAGTGGCTTTAATTAGGCTATTTTTATTAATTTTTGGGATACTTATTGGTGAATTTAACTGTGCCATTTTTTATGATTTTTGGGATACTTTAAAGTGGATTTATTTGGTCTATTTTTAATAATTTTGGGGATACTTTGGAGCAACATTAATTGTTCTACTTTGAGTGATTTTTGGGTTATTCTGGAGTGACATTAATTTTTCCTACTTTCAATAATTTTTGGGATATTTTGAAGTGGCTCCAATTGGTCTATTTTTAATAATTTTTGGGATACTTTGGAGGAGCATTAATTGTTCTATTTTGAGTAATTTTTGAGATATTTTGAAGTGGCATAATTTTTGCTTATTTTTAACATTTTTTGGGATATTTTGGAGTGGCATTAATTGTTCTACTTTGAGTGATTTTGGGGATATTTTGAAGTGGCATTAACTTTGTCTATTTTTAATAATTTTTTAGTTATTTTGAAATGGTATTAACTTTGCCTATTTTTAATAATTTTTGAGTTTATTTGGAGTGACATTAACTTTGCCTATTTTTAATAATTTTTTAGTTATTTTGGAGTGTATTAACTTTTCCTATTCTTAATAATTTTTGAGTTATTTTGGAATGGCATTAACTTTGCCTATTCTTAATAATTTTTGAGTTATTTTGGAATGGCATTAACTTTGCCTATTTTTACTAATTTTTGTGTTATTTTGTTATATCATTATTTTTGCTTATTTTTAATATTTTTTAGGATATTTTGAAATGGCTCCAATTGCTCTAATTTTAATAATTCTTGTGAAATTTAAAAATGGCTCTAATTATCCCATTCCAAGTAACTTTACAAAAATTTTAGAGTCCCTTTCATTGCTCCATTTTTAATAACTCTTGCGATACATTAAAATTCCTCCAATTTCCCCATTTTTAATCACTTTCGCAACACTTTACAGCGTCTCTAATCGCTGCATGCTAATTTTTCAAAGCTCCACATAGCTGAGAAACGCATCGAACCCTCTCCACCCCTTTTCTATCGAAGACACGCGAGGGATGCGTCGAGGTTCGCGTAATTCGTAGCTCGCGACTTAGATTTATGAACAAAGTTCTCGTTTCACTGTCAACGTCGAGTCCAGCGCGCGAGCTATCAGCTGATCAAGATTAATGACGATATTCCACGACCAAGTAATTCCAGCCATCGAGTCAAGTTGACGCATCCAGCTCTTGTTTCGCTTACGCTACATTTATTCGACATTAGTGATACACGATTTAACGCGAGCCTGGATTCGTCCTTGTCGTCGTTCTGAGCACAGTTTTACGTGATTTACAACGAATATCGTCGTCACTGGGAAGTCGATCAATGGCGCATCGAGGAAGAAACATCGCGTCGACGATGGTTTCCAGAGAAATGGGGGATGAAGCTCAAGATTTCTCCAGCTGCATCTTCCAAACGAAGCCTGGGCAAATAGAAGATCGAGCTGGAGATTTCTGCGGCTCCATTTTCTATTTCTTCAGCTTAATCTTCGATTTTTATAGATTCGTATCCCATTTCTTCAGTTTCTTCTTCCAAATGAAAGCTGGAGGAATAGAAGATGGACTGGAGAAATCTGGAGATTTTTGCGGTTCCATTTTCTATTTCTTCAGCTTAATTTTCTATTTTTACAGATTCGTATTCCATTTCTTCAGTTTTATATTCCATTTCTTTAGTTTCATCTTCCAAATGAAAGCTGGAGGAATAGAAGATGGAACTGGAGAAATCTGGGGGAAGCTGGAGATTTCTGCAGTTTCATTTTCTATTTCTTCAGCTTAATCTTCTATTTTTATAGATTCGTATCCCATTTCTTCAGTTTCTTCTTCCAAATGAAAGCTGGAGGAATAGAAGATGGAACTGGAGAAATCTGGAGATTTTTGCGGTTCCATTTTCTATTTCTTCAGCTTAATCTTCCATTTTTACAGTTTCAACTTCCGTTTCTCTAGTTTCATCTTCCATTTCTTTAGTTTCATCTTTCAAATGAAAGCTGGAAGAATAGAAGATGAAACTGGAGAAATCTGGAGAAATCTGGAGATTTCTGCAGTTTCATTTTCTATTTCTTCTGCTTAATCTTCTATTTTTATAGATTCGTATCCCATTTCTTCAGTTTCATCTTCCAAATGAAAGCTGGAGGAATAGAAGATGGAACTGGAGAAAACTGGAGATTTTTGCGGTTCCATTTTCTATTTCTTCAGCTTAATCTTCCATTTTTACAGATTCATCTTCCACTTTTCAAGTTTCAACTTTCATTTCTCTAGTTTCATCTTCCATTTCTCCAGTTTCAACTTCCATTTCTCTAGATTTGCCTTCCATTTCTTCATCTTCCAAATAAAAGATGGAACTGGAGAAATCTGAAGAAATCTGGAGATTTCTTCAGTTCCATCTTCTATTTCTTCAGCTTAATCTTCCATTTCCCCAGTTTCACGTTTGGTTTCTCCAGCTTCAACTTCCATTTCTTCAGTGCCATCTTCCATTTTTCCAGTTTCATTTCTGCAGTTCTATGTGTTTCATTTCTTCAGTTCCATGTTCAATTTCTCCAACAGAAGATGAAACTGGAGAAATAGAAGATGAAACTCGAGAAATGGAAGGTGGAACTCGAGAAATGGAGGACGAAACTGAGAAAATGAAAAGTGGTACTGCAAAAATGAAACTGGAGACATGGAAGATGAGAAGAAATAAGGGAGAAGATGAAGCTGGAGAAATGGAAGATGAAACTTGAGAAATAAAAGATGAAACTGAAGAAATTGAAAGTGGATTTGAAGAAATGGAAGATGAAACTTGAGAAATAAAAGATGAAACTGAAGAAATTGAAAGTGGAACTGGAGAAATGGAAGCTGAAACTAGAGAAATCAAATGTGAAACTAGAGAAATGGAAGATGAAACTTGAGAAATGAAAAGTGAAGCTGAAGAAATAGAAAATGGAGCTGAAAAAATCTCCAGCTTTGTCCAGTTTCCTCCAGTTCCATCTTCTATTTTTCCAGCTTTAATTTAAAAAATGAAACTGAAGAAATGGAAGATGAAACTTGAGAAATGAAAGAAGAAGCTAGAAAAATGAAAAGTGAAGCTGAAGAAATAGAAAATGGAACTGAAAAAATCTACAGCTTTGTCCAGCTTTCATTTAAAAAATGAAACTGAAGAAATGGAAGATGAAACTTGAGAAATGAAAAATGAAGCTAGAAAAATGAAAAGTGAAGCTGAAAATATAGAAAATGAAACTGAAAAAATTTCCAGCTTTGTCCAGCTTCCTCCAGTTCCATCTTCTATTCCTCCAGCTTTAATTTGAAAGATGAAAATGAAGAAATGGAAGACGAGAAGGGATAAAAGGAAATTACGCGAGCGTTTAAGTTAAACGTAGCTAATTATGGTCGAGGTGGCACAGTTTTAGGTGGTTTATAAGAACCGTTCTCAGGCGTTTACTTGAGCGAAAGCACGCTAAAAGCACAAGTGTTTCTCCACCCGCTGTTTGACCAAACTTCGAAGCTTCCACTTCCACTTGTTTCGACTAAAAACAAGCGAGTGTAAGAAGTAAAGACGCGAGCCTTGGTGAACTAATATACATTCCGTGATTACATTTCAGAGAAGCGAGCTTGTCGAGTTTATTTTCGACTGTACGACGTTGTTCAACTTTTTGTTTCAGATCTGGCATGCTTTTTGGATACTTTGCGATGTGAATTTTCTGATGATTATGGAAATATCGATAATTATTAATTAGAGACACGCAAACTTGGAAATAAAGCAATGCAAATTTGGAAAAATTCTTTGAATATCGAAGCATATCGAAGAATTTAGAATTTTTGATATTATTAATTAGAGAAACGCAAATTTGAGATCAAAGCAATGGAGATTTGGAGAAATTCTTTGAATATCGAAGCATTATTTAGAGTTTTAGATATTGTTAATTAGAGACACGCAAATTTGAGATCGAAGCAATAGAAATCTGGAGAAATTCTTTGAGCATCGAAGCATTATTTACAATTTTCGATATTATTAATTAGAGAAACGCAAACTTGGAAATAAAGCAATGGAAATCTAGAAAAATTCTTTGAATATCGAAGAATTATTTAGAATTTTTTATATTATTAATTAGAGAAACGCAAACTTGGAAATAAAGCAATGCAAATCTAGAAAAATTCTTTGAATATCGAAGCATTATTTACAATTTTCGATATTATTAATTAGAGAAACGCAAACTTAGAAATAAAGCAATGCAAATCTAGAAAAATTCTTTGAATATCGAAGCATTATTTAGAATTTTTTATATTATTAATTAGAGACACGCAAATTTGAGATCAAAGCAATGGAAATCTGGAGAAATTCTTTGAATATCGAAGAATTATTTAGAATTTTTGATATTATTAATTAGAGAATCGCAAATTTGGAACGAAACCAAAGCAAACACTAATAAAAATTTGGACAAATTCTTTGAGCATCGAAGAATTATTTACAATTTTTGATATTATTAATTAGAGAAACGCAAAGTTGGAAATAAAGCAATGGAAATCTGGAAAAATTCTTTGAATATCGAAGCATTATTTGCAATTTTCGGTATTATTAATTAGAGAAAGGCAACCTTGGAACCAAAGCAATGCAAATCTAGAGAAATCTAATAATTTGAGGGTAGCCTTAATTAGAGAATCGCAAATTTGGAAGGAAACCAAAGCAAACACTAATCAAAATTTGGAGAAATTCTGTGAGCATCGAAGCATAGTTTACAATTTTCAATATTATTAATTAGAGAAGCTTAAACTTGGAACCAAACCAACGCAAATCTAGAGAAATCTAATATCTTTTGACATTAATAATTAGAGAAACGCAAACTTGAAACGAAACCAAAGCAAAATCTGGCGAACTTTTTTGAGTATCGAAGAATTATTTATAATTTTCGATATTATTAATTAAAGAAGCTTAAATTTGGAACCAAACCAACGCAAATCTAGAGAAATCTAATATCTTTTGACATTAATAATTAGAGAAACGCAAACTTGAAACGAAACCAAAGCAAAATCTGGCGAACTTTTTTGAGTATCGAAGAATTATTTATAATTTTCGATATTATTAATTAGAGAAGCTTAAATTTGGAACCAAACCAACGCAAATCTACAAAAATCTAATATCTTCCAACACTCTTAATTACAGAAACGCAAACTTGGACTGAAACCAAAGCAAAATCTGGCGAAATTCTTTGAGTATCGAAGCATTATTCCTAATTTTCGACTTTTTTAATTAAAGAATCTTAAACTTGGAACCAAACCAACGCAAATCTACAAAAATCTAAAATCTTCCAACACTCTTAATTACAAAAACATAAACTTGGACCAAAACCAAAGCAAAATCTGGCGAAATTCTTTGAGCATCGAAACATTATTTACAATTTTCAATATTATTAATTAAAAAAGCTTAAATTTGGAACCAAACCAACGCAAATTCACAAAAATCTAAAATCTTCCAACACTCTTAATTACAAAAACATAAACTTGGACCGAAACCAGAGCAAAATCTGGCGAAATTCTTCAAGAACAAATTGCATTCTCGCGTTGTTTGCCTAAACGAAAACAAATTGCTGCTCGAATCGAGCGGATTGTTCATTATCGCGGCCATTTGGTAATACGATTACCTGGCAATTCAGCCGCGCAGTTTCATTCGCAAACGCACCGCCAAGTAATAAACCTTCGAGCGAGTTCCCACGTTCTGGCGAACGGAAACAAAGAGCACCAGGAAACCCTTCGCGAATAATGAACTGCAACAACCAGCGGAAATAACACCTTTCTGCGCTAAAGACTTCTCGATTAATTAGGCTGCTCTGCGTCGAATTCTGGCCAACGCAAACGCGGTTGCTGTCAGCTGCAGGGTCGTCGAATAAAATACAATTGGCCGCGAGAAATCCACGCGCCGCCATTTTCTGGGCGACAGAGGCTTCTCTCTGTGCTCGAGCAGGTTTTTTTTTTGAAGGTGAGCAGTGGCAAAGCTTGATTCTTGATGTTTTCGATGGAATCAGTCATTTGTTTATGAGTTTAGTATTTGGGGTCTTTGAGGATCGCACAGTGTTATTGTTTTGTGTTCTTTGGAGGTTGTTGTGGGGAAAATTGTAAGATTTTAGTGATGGGTTTTGGTTTCTATTGGTAATGGAAGTTGGGGATAAAATAGAAATCTTTAAGCAATTTTTTAGCAAAAGATTCCATCGCTAAAATTGCAATCTTGAGAGCAATAGTTTAGCAAGAGAAGCTATCGATAAAAAAGCAATATTTGAGCAATACTTTGACCAAAGTTTCTATCGCAAAAATTGCAATCTTTGAGCGATTCTTTAGCAAGAGAAGCTATCGCTCAAATTGCAATCTTTGAGCAATACTTTAGCAAGAGAAGCTATCGCTGAAATTGCAATCTTTGAGCAATTCTTTAGCCAAAGTTTCTATTGCAAATATTGCAATCTTTGTGCAATTCTTTAGCCAAAGTTTCTATCGCAAAAATTGCAATCTTTGAGATATTCTTTAGCCAAAGTTTCTATCGCAAAAATTGCAATCTTTGAGATATTCTTTAGCCAAAGTTTCTATCGCAAAAATTGCAATCTTTGAGATATTCTTTAGCCAAAGTTTCTATCGCAAAAATTGCAATCTTTGAGATATTCTTTAGCCAAAGTTTCTCTCGCTAAAATTGCAATCTTTGAGCAATTCTTTAGCCAAAGTTTCTATCGTTAAAATAGCAATCTTTGAGGAATACTTTAGCAATAATTTCCATCGCTAAAATAGCAATCTTTAAGCAATACTTTAGCCAAAGTTTCTCTCACTAAGATAGCAATTTTTGAACAATACTTTGGCCAAAGTTTCTCTCTCTAAGATAACAATCTTTAAGCAATACTTTAGCCAAAGTTTCTCTCGCTAAGATAGCAATCTTTAAGCAATTCTTTAGCAAAAGTTTCTCTCTCTAAAATAGCCATCTTGGAGCAATATTTTAACAATTGAAACTATGGATAAAATAGCAATCTTTGAGCAATTCTTTAGCCAAAGTTTCTCTCTCTAAAATAGCAATCTTTGAGCAATACTTTAGCAAAAGTTTCTCTCTCTAAAATAGCCATCTTGGAGCAATATTTTAACAATTGAAACTATGGATAAAATAGCAATCTTTGAGCAATTCTTTAGCCAAAGTTTCTCTCTCTAAAATAGCAATCTTTGATCAATTCTTTAGCAATAGAAACTATCACTAAAATAGCAATATTTCAGCAATACTCAACAATTTCCATCGCTAAAATAGCAATATTTTCTCTACACCAGAGTGAATAAAAACCCAATCGACTCTCAGAGACGCTTTCTTCGCGAACATCGAACTCCCAGATCCTCCAAGCTTCCAAAATCAATTAGAACTCTGTAGCGTCACGTATCGCAACCCGTGATGGCGATGGTCGTGGTCGCCAGGTCTCTCGTTAATTTAATAAAAAAGAGGCCGGAGTTGGTTTGAAGTGGACTGTATTTGTTGCCTTTCCAAATGTGTTGTGTTCGCTCTTCCAAATAAGTGCGAACTCCAATACTTGTGATGTTTCTTGCCTCAACTGAGTGTGTATGCTATGGAGTCTTGTTGTAATCTGTGTTTCTGCGTGTTTTCCATCAAACATGAAATGTTTGATGGGTGTGTCGTGTCTTGGTAGGACAAGCGGATTCGTCTGTTGCAATGTTACGCATGTTGGTGAGGGAAACGGACATCAAAACTGATTGGATGATGAAAACTTAGGAGAAATGGAAAATTGTCATCGACAAGTGTACCCTCGGATGCCATACACGTGAATTCCGCGTGTCCTAACCTTCGACCGTAGCAAGTAATAAACCCAAGAAGCGCCTCGACTTAAGCAATGATTAATACAAAGGATTCGAAAGCAAAAATGTAACAAAGAAATAACACTATAGTTTGTCCCAAAGTAATGGCTTCTTGGATATTATTGCTGCTCCGTGTGAGAGTACGGTCGCCATGTGCTTACTGATAATTAACAATAGAGTTGGTTCGGTTCTGTCCGAACCGTATTGTAAACTGTCCCTTTTTTAATTTTCTGAATTTCTTTGGCTGGATTAGCTCGTTCGGTTGTTAAGACCGAACAAACTCGTCTCGAAGACGATTCTCAGCCGTCGAGTTAAGACTCTCGGCAACCACTTCCGGTCAATAAACCGAGTCATCCACGGGATACACGAATGGGGCGGTTGCGCGTATCCAGTCGGCTACGCGTCCTATGGAGGACACCCTTTGTATCGGCCTATTCAAGGGAATATCGGTGGCGCGTGCAACGAACCGGTTCCCCGCGTAATTCCCCGACGCTGTGCGTCGAAACGGGGCCGCTAACGACGCGGAACGTTGAAATAAACCGCGTACCTGCGTCTGGCAGCTTGTCTCCCCTTCGATTCCTCTCCTCGCCTTTGTCTCGCGTTTCGAAACCAGCGTCCGCCTTTTCATTTCTCCGCGGCGATGCTCCGCCAGCCTCGTTGAAAAGTCGTCGTCGAGGGGATTCGCGATCGAGTTCGACCACGCGTTTACGCGGAATTGGGTCGAGCTCGAAGCGTATCGGAAGACACGAGCTCGTCGTCAAACTTCTGCGCGATTCGCGGCTGAAACGGTTCGTGGGTTTCCACGTTTTGTTGGTTAAATGGTGGTAATTTTGTTGAGGGATGAGTTGGGTTTTCTTATGATCAAAGTCGATTGTTGCTCGATCAAAAGATATTTTTGGAGGTTTCTGCTGCCATTTGCAAAGAGTTCGAGGGAACTGCCATTTTGACGGTGAAATGGCGGTAATTTTGTTCAGAGAAGAGTTGGATCTTCTTCTGATCAAAGTTGACTGCTGCTCGTTGAAAATTGTCAACAGTGACCAATTATTTTTGAAAGTTCCTGCAATCATTTGCGAACAGTTGCGAGAAATCTGCCATTTTGTCGGTGAAATCGCGATGATTTCGTTGAGAAAAAAGTTGGATCTTCTTCTGGTCAAAGTCGACTGCTGCTCGTTGAAAATTGTCAATAGTGAACAGTTATTTTTTAAAGTTTCTGCGACCATTTGCAAAGAGTTCGAGGGATCTGCCATTTTGTCGGTGAATTCTTCTGGTCAAAGTCGACGACTGCTGCTTGTTGAAAATTGTCAACAGTGAACAGTTATTTTTGAAAGCTTCTGCTACCATTTGCAAAGAGTTCGAGAGATCTGCCATTTTGTCGGTGAAATGGCGCTAATTTCGTTGAGAAAAAAGTTGGATCTTCTTCTGGTCAAAATCGACTGCTGCTCGTTGAAAATTGTCAACACTGAACTGTTATTTTTGAAAGCTTCTGCAACCATTTGTGAACAGTTGCGAGAGATCTGCCATTTTGACGGTGAAATGGCGGTAATTTTGTTCAGAGAAGATTTGAATCTTCTTCTAATCAAAGTCGACTGGTGCACGCTAAAAATGGTCGACAGTGAACAATTCTATTTAAAAATGAACGTCGAGACATCACGGAAACGCGAGCATCGTTCGATATTGACAGATCGAACGTAATTCGTCCAGAATCGCGCGTATTCGCGACTTTATCGTCTCTCGATTTGCTATATCGTTGGATTAATAAATACAGTCGCGTTCCCGCAAATTTTCTACAGGAAGTCGAGGTACGAACAAATTGCTGGCCAGCCGCGAAGGAACGGGACAACGGAGAACATCCTCCCTGATCTAATTTCGAAGGAAGCCACTTAATTTAAATGTCCGCCCCAGCCCCTCCCCTCGTCCTTTATCACCCCTTCGAGGACGGAATTAATTGCTTCTTAAGGAACTGGAATTATGTTTTCAGGAGCCACACCTCGCTTCCGTACAATTTCACCGCCATCTTTCTTTCTCCTGTTTTCCGTCTGCGAACGCTGGCCGCCGTGTTTTCAGTAAAATGGACGCCGTGTTTCAGAGACGAATAATTCGTTTTAAATTAACGGGACGGTAATTATCGACGAGGGAATTGTTTCATTTTTCTGTGAGATAATTTGAAGGAGCAGAGTTTAGAATATTTGAGCGTTGAAGATCGTCGTATTGCTATTTTAGTGATAGTTTCTTTTGCTAAAGTATTGCTCAAAGATTGCTATCTTAGCGATAGTTTCTATTGCTAAAGTACTGCTCAAAGATTGCTATTTTAGTGATAGAAACTTTGGCTAAAGAATTGCTCAAAGATTGCAATTTTAGCGAGATAAACTTTTGCTAAAGTATTGCTCAAAGATTGCAATTTCAGCGATAGCTTCTCTTGCTAAAGTATTGCTCAAAAATTGCAATTTCAGCGATAGCTTCTCTTGCTAAAGTATTGCTCAAAGATTGCAATTTGAGCGATAGCTTCTCTTGCTAAAGAATTGTACAAAGATTGCAATTTTTGCGATAGAAACTTTGGCTAAAGAATTGCTCAAAGATTGCAATTTTAGCGAGATAAACTTTGGCTAAAGTATTGCTCGAAGATTGCAATTTTTGCGATGGAATCTTTTGCTAAAGAATTGTACAAAGATCGCAATTTTAGCGATAGAATCTTTTGCTAAAGAATTGCTCAAAGATTGCAATTTTTGCGAGAGAAACTTTGGCTAAAGAATTGTACAAAGATTGCAATTTTAGCGAGAGAAACTTTGGCTAAAGAATTGCTCAAAGATTGCAATTTTTGCGATGGAATCTTTTGCTAAAGAATTGTACAAAGATTGCAATTTTTGCGATAGAAACTTTGGCTAAAGTATTGCTCGAAGATTGCAATTTTTGCGACGGAATCTTTTGCTAAAGAATTGCTCAAAGATTGCAATTTTAGCGAGATAAACTTTGGCTAAAGTATTGCTCGAAGATTGCAATTTTTGCGATGGAATCTTTAGCTAAAGAATTGTACAAAGATTGCAATTTTAGCGAGAGAAACTTTGGCTAAAGAATTGCTCAAAGATTGCAATTTTAGCGAGAGTAACTTTGGCTAAAGAATTGTAGAAAGATTGCTACTTTAGCGATAGAAACTTTTGTTAAAGAATTGCTCAAAGATTGCTACTTTAGCGATAGAAACTTTTGTTAAAGAATTGCTCAAAGATTGCTATTTCAACGATAGAAACTTTTTCTAAAGATTTACCCAAAAAGATCGCTATTTTATCAATAACTTCCATTGCTAAAGTATTCCTCAAAGCTTACTATTCTAGCGATAGAAACTATTACTAAAATATTGCTCAAAGCTTACTATTCTAGCGATAGAAACTATTACTAAAATATTGCTCAAAGATTGCTACTTTAGCGATAGAAACTTTTGCTAAAATATTGCTATTTTAGCAAGATTTCTATATTAACAATAATTTCTCTTCCCAACGTCTGCAAAAGAACCAAATACAAACATTTAATACTTCTCTTATTCTCTCCACACTTCCTAGCATAATCACAATAGCTATTATCATTATAATCACGTTACTACATTCACTACATTCTAATTAAAACCCCACAACGTCAAATTCCTTTTATAAACCGTAATAACAATTGATAAAATCCCTGATTTCACCAAAAGCATCTTCATCTTTTCCTCTGCAACTCTAACATTAAAAGAATCATTAAAAATGCTCTATGCTACGATCAATATCAACGAAAAGAATAAAATATAATCACAGCAATTAGCAGAATCGCGTATCAAAGCACTGTTTCATTCAAGGCAACGTCTCCTTAATTAAATTTTTCTGTTAACAAGAATACCACAGCGATCCATCAGCCGCGTTTTCTGCAATTATCGCCAGCGGAAAAAGCGACGTTCCAAGGAAAATTCGCGATGAAATTCGCGACAGGAGACGGGTGCTGCGAATGCAATCGGTGGACTAAAAATTGGCTGTCATCTGACGTGAAACGAGACGAGAAACAGTGGCAGGAAGAACGAATCGAAATCGATTTCGCCTGGCAAATACGAAAATCGCGTGTGCGTAGCCAAGTTTATCGGATTCCAACGCGTGCGACGTCTCGTTCCTTTCGTAATTCGCATCCAGCAGGACGCTTTGAATGAAATCCGTGGGAATTTGCTCGGACAAATGCTGGATGGAATTATATCCTTGCCTTTCCTCGCGTTTTCTGCTTCCAGAAACGAGTCGTGCATTTTGCGAGGCGAGTTTGCGGTTCGAATGTGTGTTTGCAAAAATATTTGAGAGCTTCTGTCGAGTGCTTTTGTAAAGAATTCGGTGAATTACAGCTCGACGCAGTTGGGGGATGAAATATTTCCAGACTCGAGTAATTAAGTTGCATAGTTTTGAAATTTCTGCCAGCGACGTGGTTGAAGGTTCACGAAACGAAAAAGAGGATGAAGGAGGCGTCAATGCTTTCATAAAGAACTTGAAAAGTTACTCCTCAACGCGTTCAGAGAACTAAATATTTCTAGACTTCAGCAACTAAGTTCGATAATTCATAAAATTAAAGTCCCATCGTTAGATTTCACGAAACAACTTTCTTACAACCGCAAACGACGCCATTGAAGTTTCACGAAACGACCAACACGATAAAGAATCCGATCCACTTTAAACGCTTTAAATATTTCCAAAATTGAGCGATTCATTTCCAAAAAACTGAGCCCAATCTCGAATGGATTCACAATTCTATTCAAAACGCGACGCGTTTCGCAAAAATCCTTCAGAAATTGACCAAAAACGTCTGCCACGACTCTGAGTTTCTGATAACAAATCGATGCGTCGCAGATCTGTGAAGATTCGTGGCGAAAGGGTTAACAACTTCCGCCAGAGACGAGCGATTCGTCGTTTATCGAGGGTTTATCGAGGCGCACGCGAGGGATCTCTCGTTGTTCGTCCATTTTGCAAGTCCCGCGTCCTGGAAGATAAGATTCCAGTGGAATTTATCGCGAGCAAGGCTGGCTGCTCGTTTTCGCTGGCGCAGTTGGGGCCTTATCGGTTCTTAAGGGAAGTTGGAAGATTCATCGACGCGTGTTCTCGCGTCGTGCGCCAAAGTAAACGCGTCCGCCATTGGTACGCCGCGAGGAGCTGGATTTATCGGCTGGCCTCGAATCTCGCGGACACCTTGGTCCTCTCAGCCATTTTCTTCTGCGCTTTCTACGACCCTGAAGATCGTCAGCGACGAGGTCTCCGCTTCGTGACGCTTCAATGGCGGTGCTTGCTGTTGCGAGAAAGTAAACGCGAGCGATGCAACTTATTATGGAACTTGGTTGCTGAAGACTAGAAGTATTTCAAACTTTGAGCGTGTTGAGGTGTAATTTTTCAAATTGTGTTGAAAATCCAAGTCAATGTCTCTTTTTATTTGTTTTCTAAAGCTTCCATGGCGTTGTTTGCTCACGAAAACGAGCGATGCAACTGCAATTTTGTGAATTATGGAACTTGGTTGCTGAAGACTGGAAATATTTCAAACTTTGAACGTGTTGAGGTGTAATTTTTCAAATTGCGTTGAAAATCCAAATCAATATCTCACGAAAACGAGCGATGCAACTGCAATTTTGTGAATTATGGAACTTGGTTGCTGAAGACTAGAAATATTTCAAACTTTGAGCGTGTTGAAGTGTAATTTTTCAAATTGCGTTGAAAATCCAAGTCAATGTCTCTTTTTATTTGTTTTCTAAAGCTTCCATGGCGTTGTTTGCTCACAAAAACGAGCGATGCAAGTGCAATTTTGTGAATTATGGAACTTGGTTGCTGAAGACTGGAAATATTTCATTTTTTGAGCGCGTTGAGGTGTGATTTTTCAAATTGCGTTGAAAATCCAAGTCAATGTCTCTTTTTATTTGTTTTCTAAAGCTTCCATGGCGTTGTTTGCTCACGAAAACGAGCGATGCAACTGCAATTTTGTGAATTATGGAACTTGGTTGCTGAAGACTGGAAATATTTCATTTTTTGAGCCTTGAGGTGTAATTTTTCAAATCGCGTTGAAAATCCAAATCAATATCTCACGAAAATGAGCGATGCAACTGCAATTTTGTGAATTATGGAACTTGGTTGCTGAAGACTGGAAATATTTCATTTTTTGAGCGTGTTGAGGTGTAATTTTTCAAATTTCGTTGAAAATCCAAATCAATATCTCACGAAAGCGAGCGATGCAACTGCAATTTTGTGAATTATGGAACTTGGTTGCTGAAGACTAGAAATATTTCATTTTTTGAGCGTCTTGAGGTGTAATTTTTCAAAAATCCAAATCAATGTCTCTTTTTATTTGTTTTCTAAAGCTTCCATGGCGTTGTTTGCTCACGAAAACGAGCGATGCAACTGCAATTTTGTGAATTATGGAACTTGGTTGCTGAAGACTGGAAATATTTCAAACTTTGAGCATCTTGAGGAGGTAATTTTTCAAATTGCATTAAAAATCCAAGTCAATGTCTCTTTTTATTTGTTTTATAAAGCTTCAATGGCGTTGTTTGTTCACAAAAGCGAGCAATGCACCTGTAATTTTGTGAATTATGGAACTTGTTTGCTTAAGTCTAGAAATATTTCATTTTTTGAGTATGTTGAGATGTAACTTTTCAAAAATCCAAATCAATGTCTCTTTTATCGTCTTATTTGTTTCATAAAGCTTCAATGGCGTTACTTGCTGTTGCAAGAAAGTAAACGCTAGCGATGCAACTGCAATTTTATGAATCATGAAACTTAGTCACTGAAGTCTAGAAATATTTAACTCTTTCAGAGTGTTGAGCAGTAACTTTTCAAAGTCTTTATGAAAGCACAGCGTTAAAATTCCAAATCAGTGTCTCCTTTATCTTCTTGCTTCTTTCGTAACGCTTCAATGGCGTCGTTTGCAGTTGTTCCGTGAAAACAAGCGATGCAACTGCAAATTTATGAATCACGAAACTAAATTACTGAAGTTTAGGAATATTTAATTCTTTCAGAGTGTTGAGCAGTAAATTTTCAAAGTCTTTATGAAAGCACAGCGTTAAAATTCCAAATCAGTGTCTCCTTTATCTTCTTGCTTCTTTCGTAACGCTTCAATGGCGTCGTTTGCAGTTGTTCCGTGAAAACAAGCGATGCAACTGCAATTTTATGAATCACGAAACTAAATTACTGAAGTTTAGGAATATTTAATTCTCTGGCTGTGAATCTTTTGTAAAAATGCTCGCGTTTCGAGTGTTTTTCGACAGCAAAAGGGTGAAATAACGACCACAGCCGAATCTGCGATCTTCTCAGACGAAAATCGCGGTCGATCCTCGCGCGAGGAGGAAACAGCCAGCTCGTGGAAGCTCGAAAACTCGTCTGCTTCGAATCGCGAAGGGGAAGAAGCGGCTCGCTTCGATTACTGGCAAAATACGTCGAAACGAAATCCGTTTATCCCTTAATACCGATTTCCCTCGCAGAGTGACTGGCGTGTCGCTTCACAGCGACGCCTAGAAGGGAATTGGCGAGCGAGAGGGTCTGAAAGCGAGTTCTGCACGCTGGATTTTTGCTGGATGCAAAGTAAATCGGGGAGGAAGGAAATATTCCGCTGTATTCCTTCGTGGCTTCTGAAATTTGCGAGCCATGGGTGATGTGTAAAAGAGTACGCGATAGAAATGATTAGAAATGAAGATTTGTGGAGTTAAAATGTAATTTTGAAGCAAGAAAAAATATTCTTTTACACAGCACCCAACAGCACCCATAGCTTGCAAACTCCAATAGCTATAGCCTAATTTCAGATGTCTTCAACTTCAAAATTACATTTTAACTCCACAAATCTTCATTTCTAATCATTTCTATCGCGTACGCTTTTACACAGCACCCAACAGCACCCACAGCTTGCAAACTCCAATAGCTATAGCCTAATTTCAGATGTCTTCAGCTTCAAAATTACATTTTAACTCCACAAATCTTCATTTCTAATCATTTCTATCGCGTACGCTTTTACACAGCACCCAACAGCACCCATAGCTTGCAAACTCCAATAGCTACATAATTTCAGATGTCTTCAGTATAGATGTCTTCAGGAGTAAGAGTACGCGATAGAAATGATTAGAAATGAAGATTTGTGGAGTTAAAATATCATTTTGAAGCTGAAGACATCTGAAATTATGTAGCTATTGGAGTTTGCAAGCTGTGGGTGCTGTTGGGTGCTGTTTAAAAAAGTACGCGATAGAAATGATTAGAAATGAAGATTTGTGGAGTTAAAATGAATTTTGAAGCTGAAGACATCTGAAATTAGGCTATAGCTATTGAAGTTTGCAAGCTATGGGTGATGTTGGGTGCTGTTGGGTGCTGTTGGGTGCTGTTTAAAAGAGTACGCGATAGAAATGATTTGTGAAATTAGAAATGAAGATTCATGGAGTTAAAAAACAATTTTGTCGAAGATATGTGAGATTATGTAGCTTTTGAAGTAAGTTTGCAAGCTATGGGTGCTGTTGGGTGCTGTTTAAAAAAGTACGCGATAGAAATGATTTGTGAAATTAGAAATGAAGATTCATGGAGTTAAAAAATAATATTGAAGTTGAAGGCATGTAAAACTATGTAGCTTTTGAAGTTTGCAAGCTGTGGGTGCTGTTGGGTGCTGTTAGGTGCTGTAGGGTGTTGTATAAAAGAGTAAGCGATAGAAAAGATTTGTGAAATTAGAAATGAAGATTCATGGAATTAAAAAACAATTTTGTCCAAGATATGTCAGATTATGTAACTTTTGAAGTAAGTTTGCAAGCTATGGGTGCTGTTGGGTGCTGTGTAAAAGAATATTCGATAGAAATAATTTGTGATATTAGAAATAAAGATTCATGGAATTAAAAAATAATTCTAAAATTGAAGGTATGTGAAATTATGTAGCTTTTGAAGTAAATTTGCAAGCTATGGGTGCTGTTGGGTGCTGTTAGGTGCTGCAGGGTGTTGTATAAAATAGTAAGCGATAGAAATGATTTGTGAAATCAGAAATGGAGATTCACGAAGTTAAAAAATAACTTTAAAGTTGCAGGCATGTGAAATTATGTATCTTTTGAAGTTTGCAAGCTGGCAATGGGTGCTGTTGGGTGCTGTAGTGTGCTGTATAAAATAATAAGCGATAGAAATGATATGTGAAATCAGAAATGAAGATTCGTGGAGTTAAAAAACAATTTTGCAGTCGAAGGCACGTGAAACTATGTAGCTTTCAAAGTTTGCAAGCTATGGGTGCTGTTGGGTGCTACAAAAGACCGAAAATAAATTTGTGAAATCAGAAATGAAGTTTCATGTCGTTATGCGTGACTCGAAATCGCAAAATAAGAAGAAGAAGCAAACATAAATTACAAGAATATTTTACAGCTATTTCAGGGTTTGCAAGTAGCAGTCGTGGAATTGTTCAGCGACTGACAACATTTTCACTTGAAATAGCAGGTAACCGCTAAATTGAAGGATAATTCGGGCTGCAAACGGTTAAAGACTCGATCAGCGTGTCGGTTACAACGCCATAAACTCCGAACGAGCCTCGACGATGATACATACACCTTGTAATCTCTTTTCCTCGAGGAATAACACAGTTTCCCCGCAGCCACGAGCTGCAATCTATTTCTTTCTTACTCTCCTCTCTCTCTCCCTCGTTTCCACCCTTTCGCGCACGCTTTCCGACTTCTTCGCAGCTCAACCACCCCGTATCTTCTTCATCCTCTCGAGGGAGGTTTATTCCCGCTGGATTAAAACGGGGAGAGCCGAAACAGTGGTTATTTTCCGCCAGCGCGAAGATTGTCTCGCCCTCTTTCGAATTGTCGATTATTCAGTGCGCATGGGATAAATAATTTGGGGTAGAAGTGTATATTTAAGGGTAGATATAATAATACTTGCAGATAATCGTTGATTGTTGTACGACTAGTTGTGAACTATACTGACGTGAATGTGTTTAAAGAATGCGTCAGGGTGGACTGTCTGATTAGAATTCTGCTGTTCTGTGCGATTCCCATGATGGGAGTGGCTTCTGAGGCTGAGAAACTGATTCGTTGATCGCAATGTTACGAATTTTGCACGTCAAAACTGATTGGTTGCATAGAATTGTTAGAGAAATGGTTGAAATTGACAAAGAGAAGTGAAAAACAGTGTCACTCGCGGGTACCAAGTGCACCCTTACGCGTATTTTAAGGTAATAATTTTATCACGCACCTTGACCTTTTTTTAAAACATCCAAAATAAAAATGAAATTAACTGAAAGCTGCTTCGCGTCGAAAATAAAATTGTCATAGAAAGTATACGATGATCGATGGCCTCGTAAGTTTATTATTGTTAGAGTTTCTTCAAATATTAAATGCTATTTACAAATTTGAAACTCTAATCTGTTTTATTGTTCTAATTATGTGTATTGATATGGTACGTTGGAATATTGATGGACATGTTGTTACGGATGTAAAATCGATGGTATTTTTAATCGAACGACGAAAGGGGGTGGTTTTACTCGCGCAGAGACGCGTCTTCTTTTTGAACAGGGTTTCTATACGTTCTCTTCTCTTGGTTTCAATTTTTTTCAATGCAGAGATTGGGATCCTGAACTGTCGCTTTGGGATTTTTTAGGATTCTTAATTATTATTTAGACTTTTTCTTATTTCTTTGATTTTTTTTAATGCTGAGATTAAGGTCTTTTGCAAAGTGGAATTTGTGACGACTTAAATTGTCGCTTTGGGATTTTTTAGGATTCCTAATTATTATTTAGACTTTTTCTTATTTCTTTGATTTTTTTTAATGCTGAGATTAAGGTCTTTTGCAAAGTGGAATTTGTGACGACTTAAATTGTCGCTTTGGGATTTTTTAGGATTCCTAATTATTATTTATTCTTTTCTTTACTACTTCAATTTTTTTTAAAGCAGAGATAAGGGCCTTAAACTGTCGATTTGAAATTTGCAAAGTAGAATTTGTCAGATCCAAAACTGTCGCTTTGAAATTTTTCAGAATTCCTAATTATTATCTATCCATTTTCTTATTACTTTCATTTTTCTAAAAGCAGAGATTAAGGCCTTAAACTGTCGCTTTGAAATTTGCAAAGTAGAATTTGTCAGATCCAAAATTGTTGCTTTGGAATTTGCAAAGTGAAATTTGTCAGATCCAAAACTGTTGCTTTGGAATTTTTCAGAATTCTTAATTATTATTCACCCTTTTTCTTTCTAAGTCGAATTTTTCTAAATGCAGAGAGTAGATTCTTAAATTGTCGCTTTGAAATTTGCAAAGTGGAATTTGTGACACCTTAAATTGTTGCTTTGGAATTTGTAAAATGAGATTTGTCAAGTCCTAAACTGTTGCTTTAGCATTATTTAGCGATAAAAAATTTTCTTTCCTTCAGTGCTTTCGAGTTAGTATTTTTAACTCAATTTCAATTATCAAATGAATTTCTTCAAACAAAAACAACTTTAAACTGCAAAAAATCCTTCTTTCACTCGCATCGTCTTCAAATCTCAAAAAATACAAAAAAAACTCGCTTCTTAATTCGCGATCGCGCGAAAGCAGCCAAAAACCCCATAATTTCAATTATCAACTGAATTTCTCACCAAAAACAACTTTAAACTGCAAAAAATCCTTCTTTCCCTCGCATCGCCTTGAAATCCCAAAAAATACCAAAAAGAACTTGCTTTTTCCTTCGCGATCGCGCGAAACCAGCCAAAAACTCCCCATAATTTCAATTATTAACTGAATTTCTTACCAAAAACAACTTTAAACTGCAAAAAATCCTTCTTTCACTCGCGTCGCCTTGAAATCCCAAAAAATACAAAAAAACTCGCTTCTTCTTTTGCGATCGCGCGAAACCAGCCAAAAACTGGTTGGCAAAAATTATTAACTGAATTTCTCACCAAAAACAATTTTAAACTACAAAACATCCTCCATTCACTCGCATCGTCTTCAAGTCCTAGAAAATAAAAAAAAAACTCGCTTTTTCTTTCGCGATCGCGCGAAACCAGCCAAAAACTCCCCATAATTTCAATTATCAACTGAATTTCTCACCAAAAACTACTTTAAACTGCAAAAAATCCTTCTTTCACTCGCATCGTCTTCAAGTCCTAGAAAATACAAAAAAACTCGCTTTTTCTTTCGCGATCGCGCGAAACCAGCCAAAAACTCCCCATAATTTCAATTATCAACTGAATTTCTCACCAAAAACAACTGTAAACTGCAAAAAATCCTTCTTTCACTCGCATCGTCTTCAAATCCTAGAAAACACAAAAAAAACTCGCTTCTTCTTTTGCGATCGCGCGAAAGCAGCCAAAAACTGGTTGGCAAAAATTATTAACTGAATTTCTCACCAAAAGCAATTTTAACTCGCATCGTCTTCAAGTCCTAGAAAAAACCAGCCAAAAACTTGGAGCATCCGCGAGGACCATCGACCCAGCGCGTCGAAGCCATTGAAACGCTTCGAACAAAAGACGAGGCGAAGTTGGCGACGCCAAACCAGGAGCGACTTTTAATATCCGAGCGTCTCGACGACTCGATTAAGACTCGCTTAAAACGAGGAGGCGGAAGAGGAAAAACGGGGCGGACGCGGTCCCTCGAGGATCGCAGCCAACGAAAGGGCGCTCTGTTTCCGGATTACGAGTTTATTCGTAACTGGAGCGAGCCCAGCTGTCTGTTAATTATCGCAGCGTCCAATTAATTACCGCGTCGAACAGCTGTCCACGGTTTTGCAACGAGCGAGCATCGATTTTTGTCGCACGAACGCTTGGAAGCTCGCAAATCTCGAAGCCTCGGAATTTGAAGCGCTGATTGCTGGATTTTCCAGCAGTATGAATCGCATTCGATGCGCAGCTCGCTTCAGAAACGTCGATGCTACTGCAGAAGGGTCGCTTGGTGTCGATAAAAGTGCACTGCTGACGCAGAGAGGTCCATAATGGTCGCTTTATGTCAATAAAGTATTAATAGACGCGCTGCAGAGCTTTCTACTCTTACCTTATTTTCGATACCACCGTGGGAGTGAATTCTAACTGAGAGAATCCTAATTCCTGGGGCCTGACGTCCTCTAAGCTGCTGTATCTGATGTAAGTGCAGTGCACTGGGGGGACAGCTGAAACAGAAGTTGCATTTCAGGTTTAATGTCTGCGAAAAACACGTTGGACGTGAAATTTTAAATAAAGAAACATCCATCTCCATTTTTAGGAAAATATTTAGCTTCAATGTCGAATTAAGCTGCTGTTATCGTTTATAAGCTTGTTAACAATCTTATACAATCATAATCTCAAAACGCATCACAATTTGTTTGATTTGATGGACATTTTTTTTTAAAGAAACATTGATCTCCATTTTTAGCAAAATTTTTTTTCTTCATTGCTTTTAAAATGTCAAATTAAACTGCTGTCAGCGTTTACAAACTTATTAACAACCTTACACAATCATAATCTTAAAATGTATCGCAATTTGTTTGATTCGAAGCACATTTTTTTTTAAAGAAACATTGATCTTCATTTTTAGCAAAATTTTTTTTCTTCATCGCTTTTAAAATGTCGAATTAAGCTGCTGTCAGCGTTTAGAAACTTGTTAGCAATCTTACACAATTATAATCTTAAAATGTATCGCAATTTCTTTGATTTGAAGGACATTTTTTTTTTAAAGAAACATGGATCTTCATTTTTACTAAAATATTTAGTTTCATCGCTTTTAAAATGTCAAATTAAACTGCTGTCATCGTTTATAAGCTTGTTAGCAACCTTACACAATCATAATCTCAAAACGCATCGCAATTTGTTTGATTTAACGAATATTTTTTTTTTAAAGAAACATCGATTTCCATTTTTAGTAAAATATTTAGCTTCATTGCTTTTAAAATGTCAAATTAAACTACTGTCAGCGTTTATAAGCTTGTTAGCAATCTTACACAATTATAATCTTAAAATGTATCGCAATTTCTTTGATTTGAAGAACATTTTTTTTTTTTAAAGAAACTGATCTTCATTTTTAGCAAAATTTTTTTTCTTCATCGCTTTTAAAATGTCGAATTAAACTGCTGTCATCGTTTATAAGCTTCTTAACAACCTTACACAATCATAATCTCAAAACGCATCGCAATTTGTCTGATTCGAAGGACATTTAAAAAAAAAACAAAAAATCGATCTCCATTTTTAGTAAAATAAGTAGCTTTAAAGCAACGATCGATCTCTGATAGGTCGACAAACGCGCAGAGCAACAAAAAATCCTCGTTTCAAATTAAAATTGTCTGCGCGTGCACCAAAATGGCCGCAGCAGGCAGCTGCAAAGCGCGCGAAGCGTCTCTCCCTCGACAAACTCGAAATAAGCTTGTAGGATCAAAAATTCTTACGTTTCTGCCTGCTGCTGTTCGAAATATCCGGATGAATAATTCATCGTCGCGTAAAGGAGCGTCTTGGCGTTATTAAAATCGAAAGAAGGTCCGCGACAGCGTCTCGCGTCGAGGAAGAACCGATGAGGCGTCGCGCCAGCGAATCGATCGAGGATCCACGCAGAGGTTATGATAAATTCACGCTCGACACTTGTCCGCGCAGGGCTCCGCGGGTATTCATATTTATTTATGAGGAACGCACGCGACTCTATTGATTTTTCAACGTCGTCTCGTTATCCGAGCGCCACCCTTTCAGCCTTTCACTGGCGAACAAAACCGGCTCTGGCGTCCCCCAGGCAGAGCTCCAAACCGGCTGCGATCGATCTCGCGCTGCAGAACCGTAATTCGAACGCGAAATTAGCGTAGCCACGATGAAAGTCGAGAACGATGCTTCCTCGAACGAGGTAAATGCGATGACGCGAAGGTTGACGCTTCGCGAGGCGACTCTCGATGGCCAATTTAGGTGGACGAACAGTGAAAGTCTAGATTTTTAGTGGAAACAGACTTATTTCAGATAGCACCAGAAACCAAGGCGCAATAGCAGATTTATCGAATCAAACGCAGAGTTTTCAATTGTTTAAATTGCGACAACAAGTCTCTGCGAAGTTGTTTTCTTTGACTCGCGCGTGAAAATGCGATTGAAATCGCGACGATCGCGCGAGGGTGCGTTTCTTTCTTTGGAGAATCTTTGGAGAGGTATTTTTAAGTTAGAAGTTTACCAAATTTTGCAATAACACGAGAAGAAAATTGATAACTCTTCTTTAAATTGCAACAACTCGTCTCTGCAAAGTTGTTCATTTTTCTTTGACTCGCGCGTGAAAATGCGATTGAAATGGCTAAGATCGCGTGAGGGTGCGTTTCTTTCTTTGGAGAATCTTTGGAGAGGTATTTTTAAGTTAGAAGTTTACCAAATTTTGCAATAACACGAGAAGAAAATTGATAACTCTTCTTTAAATTGCAACAACAAGTCTCTGCGAAGTTGTTTTCTTTGACTCGCGCGTAAAAATGCGATTGAAATGGCTAAGATCGCGCGAGGATGCGTTTCTTTCTTTGGAGAATCTTTGGAGAGGTATTTTTAAGTTAGAAGTTTACCAAATTTTGCAATAACACGAGAAGAAAATTGATAACTCTTCTTTAAATTGCAACAACTCGTCACTGCAAAGTTGTTCATTTTTCTTTGACTCGCGCGTGAAAATGCGATTGAAATGGCTAAGATCGCGTGAGGGTGCGTTTCTTTCTTTGGAGAATCTTTGGAGAGGTATTTTTAAGTCAGAAATTTATCAAATTTTGCAATAACGCGAGAGGAAACTCTTCTTTAAATTGCAACAACTCAAAGTTCTTCATTTTCCTTCGATTCGTGCCTAAAAATGCGAATGAAATCGCAAAGATGCGTTTCTTTCTTTGGAGAATCTTTGGAGAGATATTTTTAAGATAAAAATTTATCAAATTTTGCAATAACGCGAGAGGAAACTCTTCTTTAAATTGCAACAACTCAAAGTTCTTCATTTTCCTTCGATTCGTGCGTAAAAATGCGAATGAAATCGCAAAGATGCGTTTCTTTCTTTGGAGAATCTTTGAAGAGGTATTTTTACGTCAGAAATTTATCAAATTTTGCAATAACGCGAGATGAAACTCTTCTTTAAATTGCAACAACTCAAAGTTCTTCATTTTCCTTCGATTCGCGCGTAAAAATGCGAATGAAATCGCAAAGATCGCGCGAGGGTGCGTTTCTTTCTTTGGAGAGATATTTTTAAGATAAAAATTTATCAAATTTTGCAATAACGCGAGAGGAAACTCTTCTTTAAATTGCAACAACTCAAAGTTCTTCAGTTTCCTTCGATTCGTGCGTAAAAATGCGAATGAAATCGCAAAGATGCGTTTCTTTCTTTAAAGAATCTTTGGAGAGGTATTTTTAAGTCAGAAATGTACCAAATTTTGCAATAACGCGAGAAGAAAATCGATAAGCAGTAATCCAGGCGACGAAAGGGTTGAACTAGAATTAGCGAGCGCCCTTGGTTTGTACACGATAACTGCTGGGGTCCGTTCTCGCCTCATTAACCGCGAATCAGCGGAACTGCGAAAAAAGAGGAGCGTTTGGGCGCGGAAAAAAGGAAGAAACAGGCGCGAGACAGGAAGAAGAAAGGGTGAGCCGAGGGGAGAGGTGGATTTGGGAGCTGTAGTTATCAGCTGGGCACGCGAAAGGGGTAATAGCCTGTGAAGAGAGGCGAGTAGAGGAGATTGTAAAATCGATGCGTCGAGGTTCCACGGTTTTTCGACGCTGTCTCTTTCGAAACGCGACAAATTCTCTCGTTATTTACCATGGAGACGAGCGAGCCTGGCTCTGGGGCGGCTGTTTCGCGCTTAAAAGTCTGCTGAAGGTGCTCGAGGCGCCTTCCGCTGGAAGTCGCGCCCCCATTTTGCCAGTCGCGCGCCAACAATCGAGCACCCACACCCCTTGCAACCGGAAGTTTGCGTTTCTTCGCTGGTTCCCTTGTTTCAGTTCCCCTTTCTTCGTCAGATTCTCTTTTTTTTTCAAGCGAGCAACCATTTCGGATAATGGCTCAGTGGTGGCGAACTTCTGTCCGCCATTGAGAGAAGCTTTTAATCGCCCCATCGATCGCTCGTCGAGATGCATTAAAGTTGTTTGCGTAAAAGTTTGATTCACTGGTTTCGTGGTTCGATTCTTGTTTCGCGTGCAACGAATTCCAATAATTATCTGAAGATTTAATTTGATTCGCGTCTGGATTGAGAAACCCTTTGCACTCTGAGCTTTAAAAAATGGTTCGAGCGCAAAGATATTACTTTTCCCGCTTATTTGCTTGCTTGCTAATTAAAATATGCGAACGCACGGTAAATTAAAATGGCATCGAGGCAATGTTTGCTACGCGTAAACGACGATTGTATCCGCGAAAGAAAGCTGGTAGTTGGTTAAGTTTTCCAGTCAAGCGGGACGCGTAATTATTTTCGAGCATAATGCACGCACTAATTAAAAGTTTCTGTCCGTCCAGAGTCCACGGTCAGTCCTTTCTCTCTCGCAGAGCAACCGTGATTTAATTCACCGCGGTTGCTCTTTATTTCCACGCTGTCACTGTGCCTCCATTCGCGCGTTTTTCCACCGCCATTATTGTTCTCCCGCGCTTTATGTAAGAGCTGGTAAATAATTCGTAACGAGGCACCCGTAATCATAATTAAGACGTTCGATAAAAGCGATTTCTCCATTTAGAGTCTTCCAGCTCGACAAATTGTTCAGGTTAATTAAAATCATGGATCGAGAGTCGACTTCGGTGTTTTCTGTTTTTCTTCGATTTTTGGATAAGAATTCTCTTTCTTTGGAGAACAATGGCTTGGAGAGATATTCTTAAGTTAGAGGTTTATTAGATTTTGTTCAAACTCTTGTTTAAATTGCAACAACTCGTCTTTGCAAAGTTGTTTTCTTTGATTCGCGCGTAAAAATGCGATTGAAATCGAAAGCTCGCACGAGGATGCGTTTCTTTCTTTGGAGAATCTTTATAGAGCTATTTTTAAGTTAAAGGCTTATCAAATTTTGCAATAACGCGAGAGGAAACTCTTCTTTGCAGTTGTTGAAATTTAAAGTTCTTCATTTCCCTTCGATTCGCGCGTAAAAATGCGATTGAAATCGAAAGCTCGCACGAGGATGCGTTTCTTTCTTTGGAGAATCTTTAGAGAGCTATTTTTAAGTTAAAGGCTTATCAAATTTTGCAATAACGCGAGAGGAAACTCTTCATTGCAGTTGTTGCAATTTAAAGAAGAGTTTCCTCAAAGTTCTTCATTTTCCTTCGATTCGCGCGTAAAAATGCGATTAAAATCGCGAAGCTCGCGCGAGGCTGCGCTTAAAGCGCGATGAATTTCATCGAGCAACTTAATATTCCCGTTTGCGAGCGTAAAAACGCGCAAACGAGCGAGTGGAAGTTAATTGGTCCGTGTTTTGCGGCCGCGCGATGCGCGCCAACTTTCTGCAGCCCAGCGTCGACGATAAACAATCGCGAATACGTACATCCAGGCAATTTAAATCTGTTTGCACGTTGTAAGCACGCGTTCGACTTTCGAGCGTGTGCAAATTTAACGACGCGAAATTTCCACAAACCGCGCGAACTCTGTTTTCCGCGAAACTCCACAGGACGCGTCCGCCATTGATACGCAAGTCCATCGGCGCGCGTCGCTGCTTTTTCGCGCGATAATGGAATTTACGCGTTATTTATTAACTATAGAAGCGTTGGATAATAAATTTCACGATGCGCGTTATTCACGATTCGTTCTTTTCGAGTTTTTTTCAATGAGAATCGATATTTCATTATTGAATCTTTCGCAAAACTTTTTCGATCGTACATCATCTTCTCTATCGTTTCGCAACGGCTGAAAATCAATTTCAACTTCACTCGAGCTAATTTCACTCTTAAAATCCATTTCTGCGAGGCTTCGAAACTTGAAATCAGTCGAGGAGAAACGCGATGGCGACTCAGGATCGCCAAAGGATTAAAACGAAATGGCTTAAGTCTAAACTTTCTGTCGCGTTCAATGCGACGCTTTGCAAGCAGCTCGATTAAAGCTTCGATTGCGAGCTGAATCTGGCGAGTGAACTTCTTGGCTGACGGTTAACAGAGGATGATTATTCACTATAAAGCTTCCAACTTAATTTTTAAGCACAGAAAAACTGACGCAGCCACGATCGATCGAACCATCGATCCTTCGTTGAAATCTCGCGAGTTTTTCTGGACGCTCGAGCCTCGCAGGGGCTGGAAAAGTACTTAATTCCTCGCGAAAGTTCCAGTTTCGCGATCGTGAATCGCGTTAGCGATTAATTGAATGCGTCGCGACGCTGGACGAAATTTCGTTCGCCACTATTTCGAGCGTGTAACGCGTTACAACGCGCGACGCTCGGACCAGAGCGGATGTTCATGAAGCTTTTGGAGATCCAAATTAGCTGGCCTGGTGACAGGTGCGTCATCCTGGGTAATTTAAAACGCTGGCTGCGCTCTGTTCCGTGAAACGGCTCGTAATCCCATGGAGCCCAGTAAATCTCCCAGAAATTGACCAACTGACGTCGCGTTCGCCTGGCGATTCTTCGTTTTCCACGTCGCGATTGAAATTTTTGAACTTCAAGCTTCAGATATCAAGTTTCAAGCTTCAAATTTAAAGTTTCAGGCTTCAAGCTTCAAGTTTTGAGCTTCAAACTTCAAGTTTCAAGCTTTAAGTTTCAAATTTCAAGCTTCAAACTTCAAGTTTCAAGCTTCAAATTTTAAGTTTCAGGCTTCAAATTTCAAGTTTCAAGCGTCAAGCTTCAAGTATTGAGCTTCAAACTTCAAGTTTCAAGCTTTAAGTTTCAAATTTCAAGCTTCAAACTTCAAGTTTCAAGCTTTAAGTTTCAAGTTTCAAGCTTCAAACTTCAAGTTTCAAGCTTTAAGTTTCAAGTTTCAAGCTTCAAACCTCGAGTTTCAAATATCAAGTTTCAGGCTTCAAACTTCAAGTTTCAAACGTCAAGTTTCAAGTTTTAAGCTTCAAGCATCGAGATTTAAGCTTAAAGTTTTAAGTTTCAAGCTTTAAGCTCCAAGCATCAAGCTTTCAGCTTCAAGTTTCAAGCTTCAAACCTCGAGTTTCAAATATCAAGTTTCAGGCTTCAAGTTTCAAGTTTCAAGCTTTAAGCTTCACATTTCAAGCTTCAAACTTCAAGTTTCAAGCTTTAAGTTTCAAATTTCAAGCTTCAAACTTCAAGTTTCAAGCTTTAAGTTTCAGGCTTTAAGCTAAGAGCTTCAAATTTCAAATTTTGACCAACTGACGTCGCGTTCGCGTGGCAATTCTTCATTTTCCACGTCGCGATTGAAATTTTTGAACTTCAAGCTTCAAATATCAAGTTTCAAGCTTCAAATTTTAAGTTTCAGGCTTCAAATCTCAAGTTTCAAGCGTCAAGCTTCAAGTTTCAAGTCTTAAGCCTCAAGCATCAAGCTTTGAGCTTCAAGTTTTAAGCTTCAAACCTCAAGTTTCAAATATTAAGTTTAAAGCGTCACACATCAACTGTAACTTCAAGTTTCAAGTTTCACATATCAAGTTTCAAGCGTTAAATTTCAAGTTTCAGGCTTCAAGCTTCAAGTTTCAAGTCTTAAGCCTCAAGCATCAAGCTTTGGGCTTCAAGTTTTAAGCTTCAAACATCAAGTTTTAAGCTTTAAGCTTCAAATTTCAAGCTTCAAGCTTCAAAGGAGAACTAGTGAACCTCTAAATTTCCAAAAAATAGTGTCTTCGCTACGAATAAAAATCAGAAAACCCTCAGAGGATCTAATTAACCTCTAAATTCCCAAAAACTAGTGTCTTTGCTATATCTTCGCGTTGCAAATAAATTTCGCAAAAGTCAGAAATTGTACTTTGCAAAGGAGAACTAGTGAACCTCTAAATTTCCAAAAAATAGTGTCTTCGCTATGAATAAAAATCAGAAAACCTTCAGAGGAGCTAATTAACCCCTAAATTCCCAAAAACTAGTGTCTTTGCTATGAATAAAAATCAGAAAACCTTCAGAGGAGCTAATTAACCCCTAAATTCCCCAAAACTAGTGTCTTCGCTATGAATAAAAATCAGAAAACCCTCAGAGCAGCTAATTAACCCCTAAATTCCCAAAAACTAGTGTCTTCGCTATGAATAAAAATCAGAAGAGCTAATTAACCCCTAAATTCCCAAAAACTAGTGTCTTCGCTATGAATAAAAATCAGAAGAGCTAATTAACCCCTAAATTCCCCAAAACTAGTGTCTTCGCTATGAATAAAAATCAGAAGAGCTAATTAACCCCTAAATTCCCAAAAACTAGTGTCTTCGCTACGAATAAAAATCAGAAAACCCTCAGAGGATCTAATCAACCCCTAAATTCCCCAAAACTAGTGTCTTCGCTTCGAATAAAAATCAGAAAACCCTCAGAGGATCTAATCAACCCCCAAATTCCCAAAAACTAGTGTCTTCCACTACAAATCATCCTCATGCTAACCAAAACCCAGCGATTCTCAACCAGTGAAGACACAAAAAAACCCTGAACGCAATAAATACTCGTCTCGAAAAGCCACCCAAGTCTCGACGCAGCCATGGTTAATCGAAACGCGTGCTCTTCGAGCCAACATCCAGGATCGACGCTTCGAAAAGGTGAAACACGCCATGGGAGCGTGGGAAAGGGTGGCACGCGAGCCCAGCTAGGGTCGAGCCAGCCAATTTTTGTGAGTGCACCTTCAAATAATCATAGCTCTCTGCTCTGAGCGACGTCTGTGCGCGAGAACGTGGTCGAGGGTGAGGCTGCAGCATCCGACGTCTGCCAAACAGCCCAGCGTCGCGACGCCACGATCTAAGATGGCCGCGAAGACGCGAGAGGCGTCGTACAATATTCACGCAACGATATTGCGTTTTGAGTGGCGCCATTAGAGCGCAGCGTCAGCCATCGTGGTCCCACGACGGTTGTTGTTCCGCGATGAGGATTCTCCATCTTTCAATCGTTGCTGGATTAGACTCCTTTGGCTCTCGAGGATTTTGCGAAAGCTGAGATTGAAGTTTGAGGTGTGGAGATTTTGAGCAGCTTCTTCGCGAGGGCGTCTTTCGTGGCGCGCTATTTGAAAAATGAGGTTCTTTTTGTGAGATGAAGGTTGTGTTGGTGTTTGGTTTTGATGACTAAGGGGTTGAAATCTGGTTAGTAGATTGTTGTTGATGAAGTATTGCTGTTTTAACGATTGTTTTTATCGCTAATGTTGGTTAGTGATAGAAAATTTGTATTTTAATAGGGAGGTATTGATATTTTTGCTGTATTTTGTGGTGGACGTTGAGAGGGCAATATTTTAGGAATAGTTTCTATTGTTAATGATTGTTACGTTGATATTGCTGAAATATTGCTATTCTAGCTTTACTGTTGCTATTGTAGCTTTACTATTGCTCAAATATTGCTATTTCAACTTTGTTAAAGTTGCAATATTGCTATTTTAGCTTTTCCAAAGTTAAAATATTGCTAATTTAGCTTTGCAAAGTTGAAATATTGCTATTTTGGATTTTTCATTGTTAAAATATTGCTATTTTAGCTTTGCCAAGGATGCAGTATCGCTGTTTTAACTTTGCAAAGGTTAAAACTTTGCCAAAGTTAAAATATTGCTATTTTAGCTTTGCCAAAGTTAAAATTTGCTATTTTAGCTTTGCTGAGGTTGCAATATTGCTATTTTAGCTTTGCCAAGGTTAAAATTTGCTATTTTTGCTTTGCTAAGGTTGCCATATTGCTGTTTTAGCTTTGCAAAGGTTAAAACTTTGCCAAAGTTAAAATATTGCTATTTTAGCTTTTCTGAGGTTAAAATATTGCTATTTTAATTTTGCCAAGGTTGAAATTTGCTATTTTAGCTTTGCTAAGGTTGAAATTTGCTATTTTAACTTTGCTAAGGTTGAAATTTGCTATTTTAGCTTTGCAAAGGTTGCAATACTGCTATTTTAACTTTGCCAAGGTTGAAATTTGCTATTTTAGCTTTGCTAAGGCTGAAATTTGCTATTTTAGCTTTGCAAAGGTTGCAATACTGCTATTTTAACTTTGCCAAGGTTGAAATTTGCTATTTTAGCTTTGCAAAGATTGCAATATTGCTATTTTAGCTTTGCAAAGATTGCAATATTGCTATTTTAGCTTTGCTGAGGTTGAAATTTGCTATTTTAGCTTTGCCAAGGTTGAAATTTGCTATTTTAACTTTGCTAAGGTTGAAATTTGCTATTTTAGCTTTGCAAAGGTTGCAATATTGCTATTTTAACTTTGCTAAGGTTGAAATTTTTGCTATTTTAGCTTTGCTAAGTTTGAAATTTGCTATTTTAACTTTGCTAAGGTTAAAATTGCTATTTTAACTTTGCTAAGGTTGCAATATTGCTATTTTAGCTTTGCCAAGGTTGAAATTTGCTATTTCAGCTTTGCTAAGATTAAAATATTGCTATTTTAACTTTGCCAAGGTTGAAATTTGCTATTTTAACTTTGCTAACGTTAAAATTTGCTATTTCAGCTTTTCTATTGCTAAGATATTGCTATTCTACCTTTACTATTGCTAAAATATTGCCATTCTAGCGTTAGTATTTCTAAAATATTGCTACTCCACCATTACTAATACTATTTAAGCTCCCAGAAACTCTCAGAAACAGAAAACATCCATTTCAATCAGAAACTTGCTACTATTTCAGCAATATTTTACAAAAAAAAAACGCCAAAACAACGACAGTGCGATATCTCGAAAGCATCGACTGGCCCATCAAAAAGCTAGTCGCTATCCAAGCAACGCGTCGCGATATTAAACCACATTTCAGATTTCGAGCGCCATTAATTCGCACAATGGCGGCGACGCGGCCTCGAAGCTGTTGCACTCGTCGTTTCATTAAACTTTCATCGTCACGCGGCGACGTTAGCGCGCTACGTGACAAAACGGTTCATCCGCGAGCTAACGACGAAAAATGGCTGCCTATTTTTCGCCAGGACGAGGCGGTGGCGAACGCTCTGGAGGATGAAACGCGGCTCAGTTGCTCAGAGACGCCATGGAGGACGCGTTTTACGTATTCGTCGCGCGTCTTCGAACGACGACGCCATAACCGCCATTATCCACCCTCGATTCCGCGCCTCGACCTTCGACTTAACGCGTCCTCGCGACGAAATTACGCACGAAGGGGCCAAAGGTATTCCGTTCTGAACAGCTCGCGACGAGTTTAATCGAATTCTTCCGCCATTTGCAAATTAAATCGAGCCTCGAGAGAACAGACACGTGGCAGCCTGCGAGACTACATTCTAATACAGAAAAAAATGGGGGAAAGTGTGTCTGCTTCTTCGAAATCCACGCGGACAAAGTCTCAGAGCATTAAACACCTTCATTTTCTAATGAAGATCTCTGGTGAAGATCCATTAAACCTTCGTTTTTTAATAATAACAGCAGAAATCTGTGAACCAATAAAACACAAACGATGCTTCTACAAAAAGAGCTCAAATAATTTCTCGAGCAGGTCGTGAAAAGGGAAAAACTGGCGCATCCCTTCCAAGTTTCGCGATGAAATTTTCCTCTGACGAAGGATTCCACTGGCGACTGACGAGCATCGCGACAAATAATCGTGTTTCGTCCGATCGCGAGACCCTCTTAAATTGTCAGAGTCCATTTGCCAGGTCCTGTAGCTGGATCCTAACAGACGCGGACATGCTAAGAGCTTCCGTTCCGCTGCCTGCCCTTTACGAAGCTTCTATAGGATTCCGTGGCTTTTTACGGCGGGAAGGAAGAATGGCGGGCGGCGCTGGAAAGCTTCCACAACGAAATGGATTGCGGAAACGAAATTGCAGGCCTGCCAGGCTGCGTAAGAAGAAGAAGTCTGTCGAGCCTGAGCAGGCTTCAGCCTTGAGAATCGCGCGGTTTGCGACGAGGACGCGGCTTTGAAATTCTGGTTTTGATTTCGAAATTGTTTCATTGGACTTTCAAGTTTTCTGGTTTTGTGTTTAGTGCAGGAAATGTGATTGATGCTCATAGTTTGCAGTGTTTTTGCGTCAGAGACGCTTAACCCTTTGCATTGGAGACTTTTAGAGTTCAATTGGTTGTAACTGCTCTGAAATTTCAAGGATTTTGCTGAAAAATTGCTTAATTACGCTTTAAAGGTTTCTAGTTTCGTGTTAATTGCAGAAAATGAGATTAACGCTCACTATTTTTAGTAATTTTCAGTGTCTTCGTGTCAGAGACACTTAATCCTTTGCACTGAAGACTTTCAGAGTTAAATTGGTCGTAACTGCTCTGAAATTTCGAGGATTTTGTTTAAAAAACTGTTTAATTGCACTTTGAAGCTTTCTAGTTTTGTGTTAATTGCAGAAAATGAGATTAATGTCCACAATTTGCAGTAGCTTCCACTATTTTTGCGTCAGAGACGCTTAACCCTTTGCTCTGAAGACTTTTAGAGTCAAATCAGTCGTAACTGCTCTGAAATTTCGAGGATCTCTAAGAAAATTACATTTTGTATCTTTCTAGTTTTGTGTTAATTGCAGAAAATGAGATTAATGCTCATAATTTGCAGTGTTTTCACATCAAAGACGCTTAACCCTTTGCTCTGAAGACGTTTAGAGTTCAATCAGTCGAAATTGCTCTGAAATTTCGAGGATTTTGCTGAAAAATTGCTTAATCACACTTTGAAACTTTTTACTTCCGATGTTTTCACGTCAGAAACGCTTAATCCTTTGTATTCGAGACTTTGCGAGTCCAATTAATCAGAGTGACGAAGACAAAGTTTTGATTTCGCTGAAAAACTGCTTAGTTGCATCTTGAAACTTTCTACCTTCGTATTAATCGCAAAAACTGAAATTAATGCACCATTGCGACTGACGTCCACCATTTTCAGCATCTTCCAGTGCTCTCTGACCTTTTTACTCGAGGATTTCGCAAAAAAACTGCTTAATTACACCTTGAAACTCTCTACTTTCGTCCTAATCACAAAAACTGAACTATTGCGAGCTGAACTAACTTATTATTGCAACTAACGCCTCCAATTTCCAGAATTTTGCAAAGTTTTCACGTCGCAAAACTGATCAGAGTCGCTTTGCACTCGAAAATTTCGCCAAAAACTGCTTAATCACACCTTGAAACCCTCTACTTTCGTTCTAATCGCAAAAACTGAACTATTGCGAGCTGAACTAACTTCCTATCGCAACTAATGCCACCAATTTCCAGAATTTTGCAAAGTTTTCACATCGCAAAACTTGTCAAAGCGACTCTGCACTCGAGACTTTCCAAAAACCATAAAAAATTTCAAAACACACGAATTTATCGCCATCAAAACTATATTCGATCGCGTTCCACGAAGAACGCGCATTGTTCCAAGCCTGGTATCCGCGATATTCAATTATCCTCTCTGAGACGCGACAAGATGGCGGGTCGTCCCGCGAGGGCGACGAGCAGCAGCCAAAGGAACGAAAAAGGAGCCAGAGTTACAGCGAAAAGAGTGAACTGCGTCCTCAGGAGGGTAAAAGGAACCCTTGCGAAGGGTAAGGATCGACTCGAAGGGACAGGAACAGGAAGGAAGATTGTTTTATTCGACAGGATTAAAAAGCATCCTTCGACTGTTTGCGATTTCGATGAAAAAGGCGAAGGAATCGTTGCCCAGGGCGCTGCGTTTGAAATTTAAAGGCGATTTGAGAAATTAGAGAGTCTGAGGAACGTGATCGATCGATTGTTTCGATGTTTCGATCAATGGCGGCTTGGAAATGGTCTTTTCAAGTTATTCGCTGCGTATTCGCAGCGCAACTGCTGTTTTCTGTTCTTCAGAATCCTTTTCGCGATAAATAATTGGAAAATTGTTAAATAGTGAGTTAATTAAGTGCTGTTCGTTTGTTTTCTCGTCAGTGACACAATGCTTTGTGACAAATCCTGCAAACTTGTCCAGTGTTCCATTTAAATCCAACAACGAGAAACATCGATTATCGAAGAAACAGCGTTCCAATTTGCTACGCAATCGATTTTCGTTCACCTCAGACATCGACAAATCTCCATTTCCTTATTTTACCAAAATAAAAACGAAGACTTTCAAATTATTTTCACTTTCAACTCGCTGTTTTCTGCAGTGAGAAACGAAAACTAAAGATAAATCGATGAAATTGACGAGCGATCGCTGGAATTCTGTACGAAGAATCCTCTCAGGCCCTTAAAAATGATTTCTAGAGTCCCAAGGAGCTTTTTATTCGATTATTTATCAATGCTGGACAATCGTGCAGTCGAGAAACTCAGAACGAGGCGACGCGTTCGTCGATTTCTCGCAGTGGAGCAATTTTAAGAGAACGCTTAAACGCTCGTATTAATCCGCGAGTTTTTACAATTTGTTCGCATCAACCTTATGAATACGAGAGCACTGTGCGAATTTTTATGCGCCGTTTAAATGCTACCGCGCCATTAATTTCCGCGATCGTTCCGCTTCGAGCTGGAAAAAAAAGGAGCGCTGGGACTCGACGGAATTAAAAACGGTGAAATATCTTTTACGGAACCAGGACGGGTTGTATGAGCTCGATGGATCAATTTTCGCGCCGCTCTGAGTCGAATTCTGAACGAATTTTGAAGGAATCCTCCTTTTTTTCTTCGAATTTTCTGTGAAAAAAGAGTGGTGGTTTCAGAATTCTGACGAGTTTCATCGAATTCTTTCGACTGTTGCGAATTAAATTGAGACTAGAAGGAAGTTTGAGGGAACAGAGCGATCGTGAATTGCGATATTTGGCGATTTTGACTGGAAATTTTGTCGTGGAGCGATTTTTTGTGACAGTGAAAAAGAAAATTGGGAATGAAATTATTAATTTTTAGGTTTTGAGTTCAAAGGGTTAAGCATTGAGCTGTGAGCTTCAAGTATCAAGCTTTAAGCTTCATATTTCAAGTTTGAAGCTTCAAATTGCATGTTTCAAGCTCCAAGCTTCGAGTTTCAAGCTTTAAGCTTCAACTTTCAAACTTCAAACTTGAAGTTTCAAGTAACAAGTATCAAGCTTCAAGTTTCAAGCTTTAAGATTCAAGTACCAAGCTTTAAGTTTCAAGTATCAAGCTTTAAGTTTCAAGTATCAAGCTTTAAGCTTCAAGTATCAGGCTTTAAGCTTCAAATTCCAAGTTTCAAGCTTCAAATTTCAAGTTTTAAGCTTCAAATGTCAAGAATCAAGCTTCAACCTTTAAGCCTTAAGTTTCAAGTTGTAAGCTTCAAGTTTCAAGCATCAAATGTCAAGTTTCAAGCTTCAAATGTCAAGTTTCAAGCTTCAAATGTCAGGAATCAAGCTTCAATCTTCAAGTTTCAAGCTTTAAGCTTCAAGTATCAAGCTTTAAGCTTTGTATTTCAAGTTTCGAGCTTCAAATGTCAAGAATCTAGCTTCAAACTTCAAGCCTTAAGTTTCAAGTTCTAAACTTCGAGTTTCAAGCTTCAAATGTCAAGTTTCAAGCTTCAGATGTCAAGAATCAAGCTTCAAACTTCAAGCCTTAAGTTTCAAGTTTTAAGCTTCGAGTTTCATGCTTCAAATGTCAAGAAAAAGCTTCAGACTTCAAGCTTTAAGTTTCGAGTTCTAAACTTCAAGTTTCAAGCTCCAAATATCAAGTTTCAAGCTTCAGATTTCAAGAATCAAGCTTCAAACTTCAAGCCTTAAGTTTCAAGTTTTAAGCTTCGAGTTTCAAGCATCAAATGTCAAGTCTCAAGCTTCAAATGTCAAGAATCTAGCTTCAAACTTCAAGCTTTAAGTTTCAAGTTCTAAACCTCAAGTTTCAAGCTTCAAATGTCAAGTTTCAAGCTTCAAATGTCAAGAATCTAGCTTCAAACTTCAAGCCTTAAGTTTCAAGTTTTAAGCTTCGAGTTTCAAGCATCAAATGTCAAGTCTCAAGCTTCAAATGTCAAGAATCAAGCTTCAAACTTCAAGCCTTGAGTTTCAAGTTGTAATCTTCAAGTTTCAAGCTTCAAATGTCAAGATTCACGCTTCAAATGTCAAGAATGAAGCTTCAAACTTTAAGTCTTAAGTTTCAAGTTTTAAGTTTCGAGTTTCAAGCTTCAAATATCAAGTTTCAAGCTTCAAATATCAAGTTTCAAGCTTCAAATATCAAGTTTCAAGCTTCAAATATCAAGTTTCAAGCTTCAAATATCAAGTTTCAAGCTTCAAATATCAAGTTTCAAGCTTCAAATGTCAAGTTTCAAGCTTCAAATATCAAGTTTCAAGCTCCAAATATCAAGTTTCAAGCTCCAAATATCAAGTTTCAAGCTTCAAATGTCAGGAATCAAGCTCCAAATATCAAGTTTCAAGCTTCAAATGTCAGGAATCAAGCTCCAAATATCAAGTTTCAAGCTTCAAATGTCAGGAGTCAAGCTCCAAACTTCAAGTTTCAAGCTTTAACCTTCAAGTTTCGAGCTTTAAGCTCCAAATCTCAAGCTTTAAGCTTCAAGTTCCCAGAACAGTATTCTCTAAAGTAATGAAAATTTCCATTTCGACAGAAAATTATGAAGAAACATGCGTTCTTCGAGAAATTCCAACAGGATAAGCTTCTAAAGGGTTCAAAGTTAGTCGATGAAAGACTATAGTCGCCTCTCGAGCGCAAAGGGTTGACTCCAAGTTGCGTCGAAGCAGCGTCACGCGTTATGGAAACGCGTTATGGGGTTGGTGTCACAAAGGGGGATGGAAATATCTCGATGAAAAAGGAACGACAGGTTGGCGACGACTTATTGGCGCACGGTGTATTAATAAAACTCGCCACACGGTGATTATAAATAGCCGAAGATTAAGTCTCCTCCGTTGAACCAGGATTAATTAACCATCGTTGCGTGCTGGCAGCCTTTGTTCGCAATGTAAATTGAATTACATCACGCTGGGGTTATTATAAATGGTGATCGAAGAGAATTATGGGCGAGGTTCGACGAATGGCGACGCGAGCCATTTCTTTTGACGTTGAGGGAGAAGGTTGTCGCTGAAATGCTCTGAGATGTTCGAATGTGGCTCAAGAACAGCGTGAGAAGACGACTGGTGGCTTCTTGGCGCTTTGAAATATTTAAAATATTCTTTCAGACGTGGAGATACTGAAAACTGTGACAAAATGTCTGACTATGGCTGTGGAGGACAGCGAGAAGAGGCGAGGGTGCCTTCTCCTTAGGGTGGCTTCATTTAAAGTCCTTTGGTGGCGTTTTGCAATACTCATAACACTTTCTTACACGCATAGATACTCAAAACACTCCCTTAGATGCGTAGATACTCAAAATTGCACTCAAATGTCCGACTATGGCTGTGAAAGACAGCGAGAAGAGACGAGGGTGCCTCCACCTTAGGGTGCCTTCATTTAGAGTGCCTTCGTGGCGTCTTGCAATACTCAAAACACTTCTCCACACTCATAAACACTCAAAACATTCCCTCAGACCCGTAGATACTCAAAACTGTTCCAAAATGTTCGACTATGGCTGTGAAGGACAGCGTGAAGAGACAAGGGTGCCTTTTGCTCAGGGTGCCTTCTATTTAGGGTGCCTTTGTGACACTTTTCAATACTCAAAACACTTTCTCACACACATAGATACTTAAAACACTCCCTTAGATGCGTAGATACTCAAAACTGTACTCAAATATCCGACTATGACTGTGAAAGACAGCGAGAAGAGACAAGGGTGCCTTTTGTTAAGGGTGCCTTCTATTTAGGGTTCCTTTGCGACACTTTTCAATACTTAAAACACTTTCTCACACACACAGATACTTCAAACACTCCCTTAGATGCGTAGATACTCAAGACTGTACTCAAATATCCGACTATGGCTGTGAAAGACAGCGAGAAGAGACGAGGGTGCTCTCACCTTAGGGTGCCTTCATTTAGAGTGCCTTCGTGGTGTCTTGCAATACTCAAAACACTTCTCCACACTCATAAACACTCAAAACATTCCCTCAGACCCGTAGATACTCAAAACTGTTCCAAGATGTTCGACTATGGCTGTGAAGGGTGCCTTTTGCTAAGGGTGCCTTCTATTTAGGGTGCCTTTGTGACGCCTTGCGATACTCAAAGCGAACAGATACTCAAACTGCTGCCCCAGACGCGTGATACTCAAACCAGAGTGCCTTCAGACAGTTTAGGAAAGTGAAATTTGCGAAATTTATCGGTTTGTCACGCGCGACTCGCCAGATTCGACGTCTCCATCGTTCCGCGTCGTCCGCCATCGATCACAACGGACGACGAACAAACACATCGATCCGTCGGCTGTTTGCCAGCTCCGTTATTGACTTATCGACTTTCCTGAACGGGGTCGACCCGTGTCAAGGATAAAATCGGGACGCACGCTGATCGCAAACCGGATGGCATCCGCGAGTCGATCTCTCGAACGAGACAGAGCGTCGATTCGTTTCACGGGGCGACACTTCGACTCGAGATCGAGAATTTCGAGCTGAGAAGTCTGCGAGGATTCAAATTCACGTTTTAATACTTTCAACATTGAGAATCTATGGTTGAAGGAGACTGAAGACACCCTAAATAGCATCCATGTCTCCTTGCGCTGTTCTTCGGTCATAATCAAACATTTTCGAGCAATTTTGAGTGTGTCTGTGTTTGGAGGAATGTTTTGAGTACTTATGAGTGTTGAGAAGTGATTTGAGTATTGAAAAGTGGCAAGAAAGTACTTTAAATAGAAGGCACCCTAAGCAGAAGGCACCCACGTCTCCTTGCGCTGTTCTTCGGTCATAATCAAACATTTTAGAGTAGTTTTGAGTGTGTCTGTGTTTGGAGGAATGTTTTGAGTGTTTATGAGTGTTGAGAAGTGATTTGAGTATTGAAAAGTGGCAAGAAAGTACTTTAAATAGAAGGCACCCTAAGCAGAAGGCACCCACGTCTCCTTGCGCTGTTCTTCGGTCATAATCAAACATTTTAGAGTAGTTTTGAGTGTGTCTGTGTTTGGAGGAATGTTTTGAGTATTTATGAGTGTTGAGAAGTGATTTGAGTATTGAAAAGTGGCAAGAAAATACTTTAAATAGAAGGCACTCACGTCTCCTTGCGCTGTTCTTCGGTCATAATCAAACATTTTCGAGCAATTTTGAGTGTGTCTGTGTTTGGAGGAATGTTTTGAGTACTTATGAGTGTTGAGAAGTGATTTGAGTATTGAAAAGTGGCAAGAAAGCACTCTAAATAGAAGGCACCCTAAGCAGAAGGCACCCACGTCTCCTTGCGCTGTTCTTCGGTCATAATCAAACATTTTAGAGTAGTTTTGAGTGTGTCTGTGTCTGAAGGAATGTTTTGAGTGTTTATGAGTGTGAAGAAGTGTTTTGAGTATTGAAAAGTGGCAAGAAAGCACTCTAAATAGAAGGCACCCTGAGAAGAAGGCACCCTCGTCTCTTCGTGCTGTCTTTCTTAGCCTTAGTTAGACATTTGGGTGCAATTTTGAGTATCTACGCATCTGATAAGGTGTTTTGAGCATCTATGCGCGTGGAGAAGTATTTTGAGTATTGAAAAGTGCCAAGAAAGCACTCTAAATAGAAGACATCCTGAGAAGAAGGCATCCACGTCTCCTAGCGCTGTCTTTCACAGCCATAGTCAGACATCTGGCTGCAATTTTGAGCATCCACACATCTGAGAAAGTATTTTAACTATCTATGCATGTGAAGAAACGTTTTAAGTCACCCAGAGAAGAAGATAACTCATTATCTCTAACACCATACAAAAATTTCATGTATCATCGTTCTCACATTTCCCAACCATTTCCATCAACAACGCATCTTCTAAAAAAAAGCAACTCCAATCGTATTTCAATAATTTCATTGATAATCACGCGAGTAACAACGATAAAACAGCGTAGAACAAAAGAAGAGTCGCGCGAGAAGCCATTTATCGTTCGCTTGGCGCGAAATTCAAAACGCGCGTCGAGTTCTTCGATTCGAAACCAGCGATGTTCGTCGTCTGGTTCGAGGTTCAACGACGAGAGAATAGAAAGGGATTACTCTGCCGCCTTCCAGGTTATCTCCAGCGTGTTTGGTTAATCCGACGCTGACACTGATTCGTTTCGGATTAACCCTTCTTCGAGCGACGTCGGACCTCGTGCTGTGGCCTTCGATCGAAATGGCGTCGCGGGGATCTCGCTGTCAGTCTTGGACTGCGAATTTAGAGTGAAACAAGCTTCGCAAATGACAATTAATTCTTTTTTTCTACGATTATTATCGTTTCTACTCTTCGATTACTTCTGATTGTGTTTTTCAGGGTTTGATTGTAATTGGTTCCATTTTTTTTTGTCATCTGAAGATTGTTCTAATTAAGATTGCATAAAATTAAAGCTTGACAGAGTGAAGAAACTCGAAAATCTTCAAATTTCCCACGTCTGCAAGTTTCATCATCGCAAATTGCTTTCGTATTTCCAACTTCACGCTTTGAACTTCGATGAAACCTCTTCTCGTCAATTCTCAGCTCTCAAATTCGTGAAAACTTCGAAATCCTCGCCCCAAAATTCTTCCAAATATCGAATATGGTGCAAAATTGGAAACTGTGACTTTGTCATCTGAAGGTTGCATAAAATTAAAGCTTGACAGAGTGAAGAAACTCGAAAATCTTCAAATTTCCCACGTCCACGCGTTTCATCATCGCAAATTGCTTTCGTATTTTTAATTTCACGCTTTGAACTTCGATGAAACCTCTTCTCGTCAATTCTCAGCTCTCAAATTCGTGAAAACTTCGAAATCCTCGCCTCAAAATTCTTCCAAATATCGAATATGGTGTAAAATTGGAAACTGTGACTTTGTCATCTGAAGATTGCATAAAATTAAAGCTTGACGGAGTGAAGAAACTCGAAAATCTTCAAATTTCCCACGTCTGCAAGTTTCATCATCGCAAATTGCTTTCTTATTTCCAATTTCACGCTTTGAACTTCGTTGAAACCTCTTCTCGTCAATTCTCAGCTCTCAAATTCGTGAAAACTTCGAAATCCTCGCCTCAAAATTCTTCCAATTATCGAATATGGTATAAAATTGGAAACTGTTTAAGACTCGAAAATCTTCAAATTTCCCACGTCCACGCGTTTCATCATCGCAAATTGCTTTCGTATTTCCAACTTCACGCTTTGAACTTCGATGAAACCTCTTCTCGTCAATTCTGAGCCCTCAAATTCGTGAAAACGTCAACATCTCTGCCTGAAAATCCTTCGAAAACTTGCAGCGTCCGACTAAAAGCGCGCGACTGTTCGACAAATCGAGGTAAAAATTTGGCGATCAGGTTCGCGCGAGTTCGCCTGGTTGCTGGCGATGTTTAGCGCGTTAATTGACTTCGTTTGATGTCCGTGGAATCGAGTTGCTTCGCGAAAATGAAAAGGGGAACCAGCAATTCCGCTACCAGAAAACATCGCCGCGTTCGTTCGTTCGTCGGCGCAAATTAACAGGACGAATTTGCGCTGAATAAGCTGGACAGCGTAAAAACGTTGGTCCTTTGAGGGGAGAGACGGCTCTGAGGGGCCCTTTGTGTTTTAAAATATGCGAGAACGCTGACGGTTTCAAAGCAACGCGAGTAATGCAAGATTAATGCGCGCTCGCTACAATGGGGGAAAGGATCAAAGAAAACCGCGGCTACGCGTGTGTCCTCTTCCTCCAATTTCCTTTTTTCCAAGCGATTTTAATGGAGATATCCGTGGGGAAGTTCCTGGCTGCGTCGATACGCCTCGAAATCTGCGACGCGCCTCGAATTTCGCTAATTGATCGATCGATCGAGAGGATATGAGCGTTTGAGAACACTTTGTATCGTGTTTAGTGATCTGTATTACTTTTTTACTTGCCTGATAACGATTCTGTACTATTTAAAGTGTTTTGTTGTTGCTTTGTAGTCATTTCTTGTATCGAACACTTTTTTTTATCTCTTTGTCCAAGAGAATTAATCGCAAAAAATGGAGCGCATCCATCATTTCGCGAAGGCCAAAAAATTGGAAAAAATTGCTAGTCTTCTGAGACAATTTTTTTTCGAAAATCGAACTGGGGGTCCGATTCATCAATAAATTTACTACATTTCTTGTATCGAACTCTTTTTTCGATCTCTTCGACCAAGTGAGTTAATCGCAAAAAATGGAGCGCATCCATCATTTGACGAAGATGAAAAATTCGAAGAAAATTGCTAAAGTCTTCTGAGAAAGTTTTTTTTTGAAAATCGAACTGGGGATCCGATTCATCAACAAATTTGCTACATTTCTTGTATGGAACTCTTTTTTGGATCTCTTCGTCCAAGTGAATTAATCGCAAAAAATGGAGCGCATCCATCATTTTACAAAGATCAAAAATTCGAAAAAAATTGCTAAAGTCCTCTGAGAAAGTTTTTTTTTCGAAAATCGAATTGGGGGTCCGATTCATCAACAAATTTGCTACATTTCTTGTATCGAACTCTTTTTTCGATCTCTTCGTCCAAGTGAATTAATCGCAAAAAATGGAGCGCATCCATCATTTCGCGAAGGCCAAATAATTGGAAAAAAATTGCTAAAGTCCTCTGAGACAATTTTTTTTCGAAAATCGAATAGGGAGTCCAATTCATCAACAAATCTGCTACATTTCTTGTATCGAACTCTTTTTTCGATCTCTTCGTCCAAGTAAATTAATCGCAAAAAATGGAGCGCGTCCATCATTTGACGAAGCGCACGCTGCTCCATTTTTCTTTCTCACTGCAATAAATCCAATCGAGGACCAAAAATCACGGACACCAAAAGACTCTGCGATCTTTAATCTACTCGCAAACTTGGAATTCGAGCGCTCTGGCGACCAGTTTGAGTAAACAACGAGACCGGGAACCCGCGAGACGTCTGAAAAGAGGCGTCGATCTCGCGTCGAGCAACTTCGCGAGGCGTCCAAAGCCCGCAGACGAGCAGCACGAGCCTGAAACTTTCTCGCGTGGTCGTTGATAAGGGTTGGAAAAAATCAAGCGTAACCATCCGTCCGTCGTTGACAAGAAAACTGCATTAGGGGAGGTCCAAGTGGCTGCTGTCAGGCTCGTAAAAAGTTTCGCTCGGAGAAAGGCGAGCAATTCGAGCGCGGTTGTTCGTCGTCCCCTTCGTCTGCTCCTCTGGCTTGGCTCGTTTCCTGTCCTCCTTCGACCACGCGATTGGATTTCACCAGTAAAACGAATCGCTAATAAACTTTCGATGGCCGCGAGTCCATTGGCCGCTGGTTACTCGAAGAAATGTGGCGCACTAACGAAAAGAACACTCGTCAATTGTGTTACTCGCGTCTTATTTCCTCCTCTCGTTCCCTTCGAGGGATTGGCTATCCGCAGGACGCGGTCCTGGCGATTCTGGGCTGCTTTCTCAACCCTTTTAGTGGCGAGCTTGCTTTAATCCTCTTCGTTACTTGTTTCGAAGGGTGTCTCGTGAATATCGCGTGGGACGTTTGCTATTTTGCGAGAGAAATTGAGCTGCTTCTGTCAGCATCTGAATTTCAATACGTTTGCTTTGAAGAGTACAATTTTGTTTAATAAAAATAAAGTAAAACTTTGAAGTAAAAATATTGCTAGTTTAGCGTCCTCGTCAACGAAAGTCCAACGAAGACTTTTCAAAACTAGAAAACGTCTCTCAAAATCCAGAATCGAAGACAAAGCATGGAGAAAACACGATCGTTCTGGCCAGCCTTCCGCCATTTTGGCGGCTCGATCGAAGTCGAAGAAGGCGATTTGCAAAACAAATTGCCCAGCTGACAAAGGGTTCATTGCCAGTCACGCAGCGGGACTCGACTCTGCTTGTTCAAGTTGGGATCGCTTGACCCAGTTCTTCCTGAAGCGAACATAACCTCTTAACCCCGTGGCCGCCATCTTGTCCATCGAGAATGCTGGCGAGCGTCGAATTGCGGAGCCACGCGTCGTTAACACTCGACTTGATCAAATTTCCAGTGAATTTTCGCTAAATATTGCTAGATTGCTAGCGATATTTTAGCAATAGCAATGTGGGAGACGTTGGGAATAGAGAATATTGCTAAAATAGCGATGGTGAAGCTAGAATAGCAGTATTTTAGCAATGGAAGAGATAGAATAGCAATAGTAAAGCTAGAATAGTAATATTTTAGCAATGGAAAAGCTACAATAGCAATAGTAAAGCTAGAATAGCAATATTTTAGCAATGGAAGAGATAGAAGAGCAATATTACAACTTTGCAAAGGTAAAATAGCAAATTTTAACCTTAGAAAAGCTAAAATAGCAATATTCAACTTTGCAAAGCTAAAATAGCAAATTTTAATCTTAGAGAAGCTAAAATAGCAATATTACAATCTTGGCAAAGCTAAAACAGCAATATTTAAAACTTTGCAAAGCTAAAATAGCAAATTTTAAAGTTAGAAAAGCTAAAATAGCAATATTCAACTTTGCAAAGCTAAAATAGCAAATTTTAAAGTTAGAAAAGCTAAAATAGCAATATTGCAACGTTGGCAAAGCTTAAGTAGCAATATTGCAATCTTGGCAAATTTAAAATAGCAATATTTCAACTTAGCAAAGCTAAAATAGCAATATTTCAACTTTGCAAAGCTAAAATAGCAATATTTCAACTTTGCAAAGCTAAAATAGCAATATTTCAACTTTGCAAAGGTAAAATAGCAATATTTCAACTTTGCAAAGCCAAAATAGCAATGTTTCAACTTTGCAAAGCTAAAATAGCAATATTTTAACTTTGACAAAGTTTTAATCTTAGCAAAGCTGAAGTAGCAATATTGCAACCTTGAAAAAGCTAAAATTGCAATATTTCAACTTTGACAAAGCTAAAATAGCAAATTTTAACCTTAGAAAAGTTAAAATAGCAATATTTCAACCTTGGCGAAGCTAAAAATAGCAATATTTTAACTTTGGCAAAGTTTTAACCTTAGCAAAGCCAAAATAGCAAATTTTAACCTTGGCAAAGCTAAAATAGCACCATTGCAACCTTGGAAAAGCTAAAATAGCATAATTTCGACTTTGCAAAGCTAAAATAGTAATATTTCAACTTTGCAAAGCTAAAATAGCAATATTTCAACTTTGCAAAGTTAAAATAGCAATATTTTAGTAATAGCAAAGCTGAAATAGCAATTTTTGACCTTAGCAAAGCTAAAGTAGCAATATTGCAACCTTGGCAGAGCTGAAGCAGCAAATTTTGACCTTAGCAAAGCTAAAATAGCAATATTGCAACCTTGGCAAAGCCAAAATAGCAATATTTCAACTTTGGTAAAGCTAAAATAGCAATATTTCAACTTTGCAAACCTAAAATAGCAATATTTCAACTTTTGAAAGCAAAAATAGCAAATTTTAACCATAGAAAAGCTAAAATAGCAATACTGCAAACTTGACAAAGCTGAAATAGCAATATTTTAGCACTGATAAAACCAGAATAGCAATATTCTACCAATAGCAACGATGAAAATCATTATCACTAGAAAAAATACCTAAAATATTACAATTTTATCGTCTCCCATAAAATATTGCTAAAACATCAATATCTCTTCAATCGAAAAGGAAATTTTCAATCACTAACCAACAATAGCGATAGAAACTATCACTGAAATAGTTAAAAACCTCCACAATTAATAATTTCTATGAAGATCCTCAGTGTTCAGCACATTTCCTCCAATTACGCATACGAAATAAACGAAGAACGAAGCTGCGAACGCTTGTTTGGAGTCTGCAGTTGAATTAATCAGCGAGACGCGGCTTAATTTGATGATGCTTCTCGTCTGATTAAAATATTTTACTTGAGCGTCGTCGCTCGCGAAGACTCACACCTGAGACCATCGAAACTGAGCGCCATCTTGCTTTCAATGCTTCTTTCTCGAGTGTTTGCTCGACATTAGTAACCAAAAAAGAGAAAGAAACTTGAGAAAAATCCTCGACAGCTACTCGTTTACTAATTACAATTAATTATTAACCCTTTGCACTTGGATGTCGCCTTCGAAGAACTCGATTGCTGATCGCGAGGGTCAAAAACTTTGTCAGAAACGGTTCTCCAAAGTTTTCTGGCAAAATGGAAACCTTCTGCTGCTGGAAAATTGCTTGGCGATAGCTTTCATTGCTGACTGAACGAAGTTTTTCAGCGAACGAAATTTCGTTGGACAGCCAGCAACGTGGACTCGCTTGGATAAAAGATGGCGGTGGGAATTTACTTTTCCCTCGTCCCTGAACGTTTTATTGCACGCGAAACAAATCATAGATAGTCATCGCGACGAGTCTCCTCGCGGCTTTGAATCTCCTTAAGAGCTTCATTTTTTATTCCCCTATCTGATTCCCAGCGCTATTTCAGCCGCCATTTATCATTGGGGGGTTCCAGTCAGTGAAAAGGAAACGTTGTATGCACGCGTTTTCATGTTTAAAGGTTCGCATACCGCGCGTCCAATTTATTTCTTCGATTCGTCTCTCTTTTTCATCCGCTCGAATCTTCCACTTTTTTTTGGCAACTCGCGAGGACTTCTCTGAATTCCATTTTCATTCCCCCGGTTTTGGATGAGTCGAGAGAAGGCAGCTTTCGAAATTCTCCTCGAAAATCTTCTCTCATTCGAGGAAATTAATCGCAAAAAATGCAGCGCGTCAATCGTTTGACGAAGGCCAAAAAATTGGCAGTTTTCTGAGAAAATTTTGTTTTTGAAACTCGTGGTTCGATTCATCTATAAATTTACTACGTTTTTTGTATGGAACTCTTTTTTCGATCTCCTTGTCCAAGTGAATTAATCGCAAAAAATGGAGCGCATCCATCAATTTATAAAGATGAAAAATTCGAAAAAAATTGCTAAAGTCTTCTGAGAAAGTTTCTTTTTGAAAATCGAACTGGGGGTCTGATTCATCAACAAATTTGCTACATTTCTTGTATCGAACTCTTTTTTGGATCTCTTCGTCCAAGTGAATTAATCGCAAAAATGGAGCGCGTCAATCGTTTGACGAAGGACAAAAAATTGGCAAAGTTCTCTGAGAAAATTTTGTTTTCGAAACTCGAGATTCGATTCATCTACAAATTTGCTACATTTCGACAATTTTCTACTAATTAAAGTGTTTTATTGCTGTTTTAGAGATGGTTTTTGTCGATAATTTCGTACAGCGATAGAAAATTTCTATTTCAATAGAAAAGTTATTGGTATTTTAGCAATATTCTATGGTGGACGTTGAAATAGCAATATTTTAGTTATTGTTTCTATTGATAATGATTTCCACATTGCTATTGCTAAAGTATTGCTATTCTAGGTTTAGAATTGCTAAAATATTGCTATTCTAGGTTTAGAATTGCTAAAATATTGTTATTCTAGCTTCACCATTGCCTAAAATGTTACTGTTCTAGCTTTACTATTGCTAAAATAGCAATATTTTCTATTGCTAACGTCTCCCATATTGCTATTGCTAAAATATTGCAACTTCAGCTTTGCTATCGCCAAATATTGCAACTTGAGCTTTGCTAAGGTTAAAATATTGCTATTTTAGCTTTGCAAAGCTGCAATATTGCAACTTTAGCTTTGCTATTGCTAAAATATTGCAACTTTAGCTTTGCCATCGCTAAAATATTGCTATTCTAGCATTACTGTTGCTAAAATATTGCAACCTTAGCTTTTCTATTGCTGAAATATTGCTATTGCTAAAATATTGCAACTTGAGCTTTGCTAAGGTTAAAATATTGCTATTTTAGCTTTGCAAAGCTGCAATATTGCAACTTTAGCTTTGCTATTGCTAAAATATTGCAACTTTAGCTTTGCCATCGCTAAAATATTGCTATTCTAGCATTACTGTTGCTAAAATATTGCAACCTTAGCTTTTCTATTGCTGAAATATTGCTATTGCTAAAATATTGCAACTTGAGCTTTGCTAAGGTTAAAATATTGCTATTTTAGCTTTGTCAAAGTTGCAATATTGCAACTTTAGCTTTGCTATTGCTAAAATATTGCAACTTTAGCTTTACTATTGCTAAAATATTGAAACTTTAGTTTTGCCATCGCTAAAATATTGCTATTCTAGCTTTACTATTGCTAAAATATTGCAACTTTAGCTTTTCTATTGCTGAAATTTTGCTATTGCTAAAATATTGCAACTTTAGCTTTTCTATTGCTGAAATTTTGCTATTGCTAAAATATTGCAACTTGAGCTTTGCTATTGCTAAAATATTGCATCTTTAGCTTTGCCATCGCTAAAATATTGGTATTCTAGCTTTACTATTGCTAAAATATTGCAACTTTAGCTTTACTATTGATAAAATATTGCAACTTTAGCTTTACTATTGCTAAAATATTGCAACTTTAGCTTTGCCATCGCTAAAATATTGCTATTCTAGCTTTACTATTGCTAAAATATTCCTATTGCTAAAATATTGCAACTTGAGCTTTGCCATTGCTAAAATATTGCTATTCTAGCTTCACCATTGCTAAAATATTGCTATTCTAGCTTCACCATTGCTAAAACATCTCTCTTCTATCTTCACCATTACCAAAACATTGCCACTCAACCTGTACCATCTCTATTTCACCAATATCGGTCTCTCGCCTACTACCGTCACCAAAACCTACCTATTTCACCAATCACCATCTCCATCTCAGCAACAAACATTCCCATCTCATCGACAGCTTCGATCGTCAACGTCTCTGAGCAACATTCATGCATCAATTCGTAAGAACCGTCGACGCCATCTCGCTCCTCTGAACACGCATTCCTCGTTAATTCTCCTCTCGTCGGACGCGTCCCTCGACCAGTCAATAATACAGCCTTGGGCCTCGATATTACACGGCCTGTCCTTCGACGAGCGAACAAACCGCCCATCCAGGAATTTACGAGCGAACCCACGGGCTGCGAGGCTCGAGTCGTTAGCGTCGCCGGATCCGGAAATCGATGGAGCCCGCTGGCTAATGTCTGCTCGCCTATCCATCGATCCGCTCTTAATGAACCTTCTGATCATTATCCGCGTCGTCGCTGTCTCCTTCCGTTTCCGTCTCGGTTTCGAAACGTAGTTTCGCGCCGCCATTGCTCCTGGTTTCTGCCTGGCGCCACGTTCAGGGTGTCGAAACAGGTCTTCGACTTCTCCTGGCCAACTGGATGGCGCGTGCTTGGACGTGGATTTTGAAGTAGCTGAGTTTCGATTTTGTTTCGATGGTGGACAGTGACGCCACTTGGACCTGCGTTTTTTTTGTGCCTTTCTGCGTTTTTTCTGTGTTTATTATTGTGTTTTGATAGGCTACCATTTTGATGCACTCTGAGGAACAGTGTTCTTGCTGAACACTGGTCTTCAATTCCAGCTATCAATGGTTTAATTAAACCGTAACAACTTCAATTGGACACGTCTTTAACTTGTTGGAAAGGATTGTTAGAATAGCAATTTGGTGGACGTTAGTAATAGAGAAGATTGATAAAATAGCATTGGTAAAGCTAGAATAGTCATATTTTAGCATCAGCAATATGGAAACTGTTAACAGTAGAGAATATTGCTAAAATAGGAATGGCAAAGCTGGAATAGCAATATTTTAGCAATTCTAAAGATAGAATAGCAATATTTTAGCAATAGTAAAGCTGGAATATCAATATTTTAGCAATAGTAAGGCTAGAATAGCAATATTTTAGCATCAGCAATATGGTAACTGTTAAAAGAAGAGAATATTGCTAAAATAGCGATGGCAAAGCTAGAATAGCAATATTTTAGCAATTCTAAAGCTAGAATAGCAATATTTTAGCAATAGTAAAACTGAAATATCAATATTTTAGCAATAGTAAGGTTAGAATAGCAATATTTTAGCAATCGTAAAGCCAACAAAGCAATATCTTAGCAATAGAAATATGAGAGACGTTAGCAACAGAAAATATTACTAAAATAGCAATAGTAAAGCTAGAGTAGCAATATTTTAGCAATACCTCAACTAGAATAGCAATATTTTAGCAATTCTAAAGCTAAAGTTGCAATATTTTAGCAATACTAAAGCTAAAATAGTAATATTTTAGCATCAGCAATATGGTAACCGTTAAAAACAGAGAATATTGCTAAAATAGCGATGGCAAAGCTAGAATAGCAATTTTTTAGCAATTCTAAAGCTAGAATAGCAATATTTTAACAATTCTAAAGCTAGAATAGCAATATTTTAGCAATAGTAAAGCTGGAATATCAATATTTTAGCAATAGTAAGGCTAGAATAGCAATATTTTAGCAATCGTAAAGCCAACAAAGCAATATCTTGGCAATCATAAAGCCAACAAAGCAATATCTTAGCAATAGAAATATGAGAGACGTTAGCAACAGAAAATATTACTAAAATAGCAATAGTAAAGCTAGAGTAGCAATATTTTAGCAATACCTCAACTAGAATAGCAATATTTTAGCAATAATGAAACTAGAATAGCAATATTTTAGCAATTCTAAAGCTAAAGTTGCAATATTTTAGCAATACTAAAGCTAAAATAGTAATATTTTAGCATCAGCAATATGGTAACCGTTAAAAGCAGAGAATATTGCTAAAATAGCGATGGCAAAGCTAGAATAGCAATATTTTAGCAATTCTAAAGCTAGAACAGCAATATTTTAGCAATTCTAAAGCTAACAAAGCAATATCTTAGCAATAGTAATATGATAGACGTTAGCAATAAAAACAGTCGTCAAAACATCGATATTTCATTAGCTGGAACGTCAAAGAACCGTATCGATTCGAGGATTGTCCCCTCGCGGAGTCCTGCGATGCGATCAAAGGAGGCTCTACCAAAAGGGTTAAAATCGGCTAATGGCTGGAGAGGATGCCCTGAATCGCGTAGCAGTTAATCGGGTTAGACGTTCCGCGTTAATGCTAATAATTTCGGTATTCGACTCGGAAATCTCGCTAAATGTAATCCCTGTGCCAGTTACCTATCCACCGTTTTATCCCTTTCCGTGCACACCCGCTGCTTAACCCAGATTATGGCTGTACCCGAGTCTAGCTTCGATTCTCCCTATTTAACGATGTTGAATTATATAATGAATGGCTACGTTTTAGCGATGACGAAGCTTGGCGTGGCGCTCCTCGCCATTAGAGAGACAGCACGCTAGCTGGTTTCTTCAATTGCTTTATTTTAGCAGTTGTTTCTATGTTGATATTGCTTTTTTAGCGATAGTTTGTATTGCTAATATCTCTTATATTTTTATTGCTAAGATATTGCTTCGTTAGGTTTGCTAAGGTTAAAGTATTGCTATTCTAGCTTTGGCAAGGTTGGAATTATCGCTATTTTAGATTTACTATTGTTGAAATATCGCTATTTTAGTTTTGCTAAGGTTAAAATTTGGTATTTTAGCTTTGCTGCGGTTAAAATTTGGTATTTTAGCTTTGCTAAGGTGAAAATATTGCTATTTTAGCTTTACTAAAGTTAAAACTTTGCCAAAGTTAAAATATTGCTATTTCAGCTTTGTCAAAGTTAAAATATTGCTATTTTAGCTTTGTCAAAGTTAAAATATTGCTATTTTAGCTTTAGCATTGCAAGATATTGCTATTTTAGCTTTTCCAAGGTTGAAATTTTGTTATTTTAGTTTTGCCAAAGTTAAAATTTGCTATTTTAGCTTTATTACTGCTAAAATAACAATAGCTTGGCAATAATTTCTATGGCTGACGTCTCCCATATTGCTATTGCTAAAATATTGCTACTTTAGCAATAGTTTTCACATCAATATTGCTATTTTAGCAATAGTTTTCACATTAATATTGCTACTTTAGCCATTGTTTCTATGTTAATATTGCTTCTTTGACCATAGTTTCTATATTAATATTGCTACTTTAGGAATAGTTTTCACACTAATATTGCTACTTTGGCAATAGTTTTCACATTAATATTGCTACTTTAGCAATTGCTTCTATGTTAATATTGCTACTTTAGCAATAGTTTTCACATCAATATTGCTACTTTAGCAATAGTCTTCACACTAATATTGCTACTTTAGCAATTATTTCTATATTAATATTGCTACTTTAGCAATAGTTTTCACACTAATATTGCTACTTTAGCAATAGTTTTCACATTAATATTGATACTTTAGCAATTTCTTCTATGTTAATATTGCTACTTTGACCATAGTTTCTATATTAATATTGCTGCTTTAGCAATAGTTTTCACACTAATATTGCTACTTCAGCAATTGCTTCTATATTAATATTGCTACTTTAGCAATTGCTTCTATATTAATATTGCTACTTTGATCATAGTTTCTATGTTGATATTGCTATATTATCAATAGTTTCTATATTAATATTGCTACTTTAGCAATAGTTTCACATCAATATTGCTACTTTATCAATAGTTTCCCCATCAATATTCTACTTTATCAATAGTTCCATAGATTACTCAGAAATCGATTAAAAATGACCGTCCCCAAATCAAATACACCCTTTCTCGCGCCTCCACCCTCAACCCTAACAGATAACAACTTTATAACACACCTCGACCTTTCTATAAAACATCCAATATAAAAACAAAACTAATTGAAAACTACTTAAACTGAAAACAAAATATTCATACAAAATAGCCCTCGTCAACTCTAATCTGTTTTATCATCGCATTATGCTCTCTCACGGATGCAACAGTCCCTAATTTTTGATCTCGCGAACGCCAGATTCGAGTCTATCGATCTCGATGCCGCAACAGATCGCAATCTGTCGACCTGGCGTGGACCAACAATTTTTCGATCGATCCGCGGGTGAATTCGTGCGCGAAGCGATAAAACAGATTCGATATCGTCGACGATATCTTCCCTCGTGGCGGTAATCAAGTTTGAACCTTCCGGTACCGCCACGCTTCCGGTTAGCCAGTTTCCTCGCGTCGCGGCCATTAAACAACGCAATCCGCGATTCCACTCGTCCGATAAATTCATTTTCGAGGTTCGTTAGCGGCATAATAAGCTCGTCAACTGTAATCCACGATCGAAGTCTGTCTCTGTCGAGGGAAATCACGTCGTGATAACGATAACCTCTGATGAGTCGAGCGTTTCGAGGAAATTCGGTTCGCGCGTTCCTTTAAATTATTTTCGCGAGGTTTCCTTTGGGTTTTTTATGATTTTAATGAGGAGATTTGTTTATTTGTGTTTGTTTAATTATACAAATATATTAAATATATGTTGTTTTCGCGAGGTTTTCTTGGGTTTTTGATGATTTCAACGTGAATATTCGTTTCTTGTGTACATTTAAATTAATTTCGCGAGGTTTTCTTTGGGTTTTTGATGATTTGAATGAGGAGATTTGTTTTTTTTGTTTGTTTAAATATATGTTTTCGCGGGGTTTTCTTGGTTTTTGACGATTTAGATGGGGAAATTTGCTTTTTTTGTCTCTTTAAATTATTTTTGCGAGGTTTTCTTGGGTTTTTGATGATTTCAACGTGAATATTCGGTTCTTGAGTCCCTTTAAATTATTTTCGCGAGGTTTTCTTTGGGTTTTTGATGATTTTAATGAGGAGATTTGTTTATTTGTGTTTGTTTAATTATACAAATATATTAAATATATGTTTTTTCGCGAAGTTTTCTTGGGTTTTTGATGATTTCAACGTGAATATTCGTTTCTTGAGTCCCTTTAAATTATTTTCGCGAGGTTTCTTTGGGTTTTTGATGATTTGAACGTGAATATTCGTTTCTTGTGTTCCTTTAAATTATTTTCGCGAGGTTTTCTTTGGGTTTTTGATGATTTGAATGAGGAGATTTGTTTTTTTTGTTTGTTTAAATATATGTTTTCGCGGGGTTTTCTTGGTTTTTGACGATTTAGATGGGGAAATTTGCTTTTTTTGTCTCTTTAAATTATTTTTGCGAGGTTTTCTTTGGGTTTTTGATGATTTGAATGAGGAGATTTGCTTCTTGTGTCCCTTTAAATTATTTTCGCGAGGTTTCTTTGGGTTTTTGATGATTTTAATGAGGAGATTTGTTTATTTGTGTTTGTTTAATTATACAAATATATTAAATATATGTTTTTTCGCGAGGTTTTCTTGGGTTTTTGATGATTTCAACGTGAATATTCGTTTCTTGAGTCCCTTTAAATTATTTTCGCAAGGTTTCTTTGGGTTTTTGATGATTTGAATGAGATTTGCTTATTTGTGTTTGTTTAAATATATGTTTTCGCGAGGTTTTCTTGGGTTTTTGATGATTTAGATGGGGAAATTTGCTTTTTTTGTCTCTTTAAATTATTTTCGCGAGGTTTTCTTGGGTTTTTGATGATTTGAATGAGGAGATTTGTTTTTTGTGTTTGTTTAAATATATGTTTTCGAGAGGTTTTCTTGGGTTTTTGATGATTTGAACGAGGAAATTCGGTTCTTGCGTACCTTTAAATTATTTTCGCTAGGATTTCTTGGGTTTTTGATGATTTGAAGGAGGAGATTTGCTTCTTGTGTCCCTTTAAATTACTTTCGCGAGATTTCTTTGGGTTTTTGATGATTTGAATGAGATTTGCTTATTTGTGTTTGTTTAAATATATGTTTTCGAGAGGTTTTTTTGGGGTTTTTGATGATTTGATCGAGGAAATTCGGTTCTTGCGTACCTTTAAATTATTTTCGCGAGATTTTCTTGGGTTTTGATCATTTGAACGAGGAAATTTGCTTCTTCTGTCTCTTTAAGTACATATTTTCACGAGGTTTTGTTGGTTTTTGACGATTTGAACGAGCAAATTTGATCAGAAAAAGTGTTTCTTAACATTTCTAAATGGTCACACCTTAGTTTTCGAGGTGCAAAGAAGGAAATTCAGTAATAAAAAATGCTTCTTAATATTTCTGAATGGTTACGCCTTGATTTCTCGAGATTTGAATAAAAATTCGATGAGAAAAAGTGTTTCTTAACATTTTTGAATGGCTATGCCTTGGTTTTCGAGATTTAAATGTGGAAATTCAATCAGAAAAAGTGTTATTTAACATTTCTGAATGGTTACGCCTTGCTTTTCGAGATGTAATTGAAGAAAATCGATCAGAAAAAGTGTTTCTTAATATTTCTGAATGGTTACGCCTTGATTTCTCGAAATTTGAATAAAAATTCGATCAGAAAAATTGTTTCTTAATATTTCTGAATGATACGCCTTGATTTCTCGAGATTTGAAAGGAAATTCGATCAGAAAAACTGTTTTTCAACATTTCTGAATAGCCACGCTATGAAACAACTTTAGAAATAATCTCTGCAATCCCGCAATCTTCCTTCTACAAGCTTTAAAAAGTCGATTATCAATTAAAAGTGTCTCCATCGTAAAATTTCCGATCCCTGTCCTTTCTTTAAATAAAAATCCACTACTAAATAGATGGATAAACATTGCAATAATCAGAGATTTTTGCATTCATTTGCAGCTCGTTTACACGTAAAATAATAATCGCAACGAGGTGATTTCGATTTATCATGCAGCACACTGTAAAAACTGATTTTGCAACGATATTTTCGACGTTAATCACCCGTGGATGCGCTATAATTGATCGAGTAGTTTACCTTTTTGATATTTCTGAGCGTCAACAGCCTGTAATGCCACTGCTGATTGGGTGCATGCATAATTAATTCCTCGAGATGCAACGTTGTAATCAGGGCCATTGTAATGAGCCAGGGCTCGTTTTTTACGTGCATATGGAGTGGACGCGAATTTGAATAAGTTTCACTGCACGCTTCAAATTATGTTCATTTCAGTCTGGAAGATAATCAATTTTTGCTGAGGCTCAAACAATCAATTTACTTTTTATTATAATTCTGTCGTTTCTTTTTGCAAAGGCTTAGAATTCAATTTTACAATTGCAAATTTTATGTTTTGCTAAGGCTCAGAATTCAATTTTACAATTGCAAATTTTATGTTTTGCAAAGGCTCAGAATTCAATTTTACAATTGCAAATTTTATGTTTTGCAAAGGCTCAGAATTCAATTTTACAATTGCAAATTTTATGTTTTGCTAAGGCTCAGAATTCAATTTTACAATTGCAAATTTTATGTTTTGCAAAGGCTCAGAATTCAATTTTACAATTGCAAATTTTATGTTTTGCAAAGGCTCAAACAATCAATTTACTTTTTATTATAATTCTGTCATTTCTTTTTGCAAAGGCTTAGAATTCAATTTTAAAATTGCAAATTTTATGTTTTGCGAAGCCTCAAACAATCAATTTACTTTTTATTACAATTCTATCATTTCTTTTTGCAAAGGCTTAGAATTCGATTTTACAATTGCAAATTTTATGTTTTGAAAAGGCTCAGAATTCAATATACTTTTTATTACAATTTTACAATTGCAAATTTTGTGTTTTGCAAAGGCTCAAACAATCAATTTACTTTTTATTACAATTTTATCATTTCTTTTTGCAAAGGCTCAGAATTCGATTGCACAATTGCAAATTTTATGTTTTGCTAAGGCTCAGAATTCAATTTACTTTCTATTACAATTTTACAATTGCAAATTTTATGTTTTGCAAATGCTCAAACAATCAATTCACTTTTTATTACAATTCTATCATTTCTTTTTGCAAAGGCTCAGAATTCGATTGCACAATTGCAAATTTTATGTTTTGCTAAGGCTCAGAATTCAATTTACTTTCTATTACAATTTTACAATTGCAAATTTTATGTTTTGCAAAGACTCAAACAATCACTTTACTTTTTATTACGATTTTATCATTTCTTTTTGCAAAGGCTTAGAATTCAATTTTAAAATTGCAAATTTTATGTTTTGAAAAGGCTCAGAATTCAATTTACTTTCTATTACAATTTTACAATTGCAAAGGCTCAAACAATCAATTTACTTTTTATTTCAATTCTATCGTTTCTTTTTGCAAAGGCTCAGAATTCAATTTTACAATTGCAAATTTTATGTTTTGCTAAGGCTCAGAATTCAATTTACTTTCTATTACAATTTTACAATTGCAAAGGCTCAAACAATCAATTTACTTTTTATTTCAATTCTATCGTTTCTTTTTACAGAGGCTCGAAATTCAGTTTACTATTTATCGCAATCCTACACTTTCACAATTGCAAATTTTACGTTTTACAAAGGCTCAAACAATCAATTTACTTTTCATTACAATTCTATCGTTTCTTTTTACAAAGGCTCGAAATTCAGTTTACTTTTTATCGCAATCCTACACTTTCACAATTGCAAATTTCACGTTTTACAAAGGCTCAAAATTGAATTCACGTCTTATGTAACTTATCGACTCAAAAATGGTGAGAGATAGCAATATCCATCCTCCATCGTGGCGATCTTTTCAACGCTACGCCTATCAATAAAACCACCCTCTTGCGATGGATCTCCACGTCGCGTCTTCCGGAAGCAGAGAAGATTCAGCTGCTCTTTGACGCGCGAAAGTCTATCCGAGAGAGAAAAAGGTATCAGAAGCTTCGTCTGAGCAAGTTCGCAGATCAAAGGGACCATGTAATTTACTAGCAGAGCCGTGTTTTATCGATGCGACCACTGACACGCTCGCACGCACAGTGTATGTGTCTTATGTTGGTAGAAAAACCGTCTTCGCGGATTGCTTCTGGCTTCCTGTCGCGACGATTGTCAGCAGGAGATTCGTGCGACCTTAGTTTAGCTTAAAAGAGATTTTTAACACGAGCTTTCGCGATTTTTGCGAGCCATTTCTGTCGAATTCTTCGTCCAGAATGATGCTGGGTGTTCTAAACTTTGATGTTAGAGTGATTACAGCTGAAATTATTGTTGGAGAGGGTTTGGATGTAGTTAATGAAATTTGTTGTATGAAAGATAGTATTTGAGATTGCATCTGGAAAACTAGAAATCTCGAATATCGATCTTGAGAACAGTTTCTCATAGAAACAAAGAAACAACGACCACCTGAAAACTCGAATATCGATCTTGAGAACAGTTTCTGAGAGAAACAAAGCAACAAAAACCACCTGAAAACTCGAATATCGATCTTGAGAACAGTTTCTGAGAGAAACAATGCAACAACGATTCCATAAAAATGTACAAATCGATCTTGAGAACAGTTTCTCAGAGAAGCAAAGCAACAACGACCACATGAAAACTCTAAACTCGAGTTTCTGAGAGAAACAATGCAACAACGACCTCGTGAAAACTCGAATATCGATCTTGAGAACAGTTTCTCAGAGAAACAATGCAACAACGATCCCATAAAAATGTACAAATCGATTTTGAGAACAGTTTCTCAGAGAAGCAAAGCAATAACAACCACCTGAAAACTCGAATATCGATCTTAAGAACAGTTTCTCAGAGAAACAATGCAACAACAACCACCTGAAAACTCGAATATCGATCTTGAAAGCAGCTTCTGAGAGAAACAATGCAACAACAACCACCTGAAAACTCGAATATCGATTTTGAGAATAGCTTCTCAGAGAAGCAAAGCAATAACAACCACCTGAAAACTCGAATATCGATCTTGAGAACAGCATTTCAGAGAAGCAAAGCAATAACAACCACCTGAAAACTCGAATATCGATCTTGAGAACAGTTTCTCATAGAAACAAAGCAACAACGATCACCTGAAGCCTCGAATATCGATCTTGAGAACAGTTTCTGAGAGAAACAATGCAACAACGATTCCATAAAAATGTACAAATCGATCTTGAGGACAGTTTCTCAGAAAAGCAAAGCAACAACGACCACCTAAAAACTCGAATATCGATCTTAAGAACAGTTTCTCAGAGAAACAATGCAACAACGACCTCGTGAAAACTCGAATATCGATCTTGAGAACAGTTTCTTAGAGAAACAATGCAACAACAACCACGTGAAGACTCGAATATCGATCTTGAGAACAGTTTCTGAAAGAAGCAAAGCAACAACGACCACCTGAAAACTCGAATATCGATCTTGAGAACAGTTTCTCAGAGAAACAATGCAACAACGACCACCTGAAAACTCGAATATCGATCTTGAGAACAGTTTCTCAGCAAAACAAAGCAACAACGACTACGTGAAGACTCGAATATCGATTTTGAGAACAGTTTCTCAGAGAAACAAAGCAACAACGTCCACCTGAAAACTCGAATATCGATCTTGAAAATAGTTTCTGAGAGAAACAATGCAACAACAACCACCTGAAAACTCGAATATCGATCTTGAGAACAGCATTTCAGAGAAGCAAAGCAACAACGACCACCTGAAGCCTCGAATATCGATCATCCGAGCGGAAACTTGACTACCAAACGCTAAAATAAGACACGACGCATTAGTTGTTAGACGCAGAAGCGTCGTTGGAAATGCATGCACTTGGAAACAACTCGCCCCGTGGCAGTTTCCCGCGAACAAAAGAGCATCAGAGCAACTACAGCCCAACTTTCCACCCCTAACATCTCCTGCCAGGCTGTGGGGAGCGTTTACACTCGTTTTCGTTCGAAGCTGAGGACGAGGGCGCAAAAATTGCTGCTGGCGACGCGTGTTGCGTCGCGAGACGGCGGAAACGCGGGATTTTCGAACCAAGAACGCTTATCTTCGAGGATTAGACGATTTCCAAGTGATTTTCGAACCTGGCACTCGCGATTTTTCTTAGAAAGTTTGCTTTTTGCGATCTTTGAGCGATGACGAGCTACGAGACGGTGTGAATGGTACTTTAAGCCACGCTGATTGGTTATTTGAAGGTTTTTGGTAAGAACCAATCAGTGTGCGAATAAAAATATTATTTTCTGATACAAATTTCTGAAACCAGAATGCATCTTCCTTTTCTGATTTCACAATGGAAGAACAGAGCTTTGAAATTGAAAGATTATTGCAATTTTCACGCTAATTATCCTTCAATTATTTTAATCGCAGCTTTAAAGGTTTCTCTGATGCAAATTTCTGAAACCAGAATGCATCTTCCTTTTCTGATTTCACAGTGGAAGAACAGAGCTTTGAAATTGAAATATCATTGCAATTTTCACGCTAATTAACCTTCAATTATTTTTATTGCAGCTTTCAAGGTTTGTCTGACTCAAATTTCTGAAACCAGAATGCATCTTCTCTTTCTGATTTCACAATGGAAGAACAGAGCTTTGAAATTGAAAGATTATTGCAACTTTCACGCTAATTATCCTTCAATTATTTTTATCGCAGCTTTCAAGGTTTGTCTGACTCAAATTTCTGAAATGCAGGATACGCTTTCCCTTTCTGATTTCACAATGGAAGACCAGAGCTTTGAAATTGAAATATCATTGCAATTTTCACGCTAATTATCCTTCAATTATTTTTATCGCAGCTTTCATGGTTTCTCTGATACAAAGAAGGTTTCAATTTGAAACATTATCGCAACTTTCACGCTAATTATCCTTCAATTATTTTTATCACAGCTTTTATGGTTTCTCTGGCTCAATTATCGCAGCTTTTATGGTTTCCTTGACTCAAATTTCTGAAACGCAGAATACATTAAGCTCACACTGAAAGACCAGAGCTTTGAAATTGAAACATTATCGCAACTTTCACGCTAATTACTCTTCAATTATTTTTATCACAGCTTTTATGGTTTCTCTGGCTCAATTATCGCAGCTTTTATGGTTTCCTTGACTCAAATTTCTGAAACGCAGAATGCACTAAACTCACATTGAAAAACCAGAGCTTTCAAATTAAAACATTATCGCAACTTTCATGCTAATTACTCTTCAATTATTTTTATCGCAGCTTTCAAGGTTTGTTTGGCTCAAATTTCTGAAACGTAGAATGCACTTTCCCTTTCTGATTTCACAATGGAAGACCAGAGCTTTCAAATTGAAACATTATCGCAATTTTCACGCTAATTATCCTTCAATTATTTTTATCGCAGCTTTCAAGGTTTCTCTGACTCAAATTTCTGAAACGCAGAATGCACTTTCCCTTTCTGATTTCACATTGAAAGACCAGAGCTTTGAAATTGAAACATCATCGCAACTTTAATTGAAAAGTAATTAGCGTGAAAGTTGCGATGATGTTTCAATTTGAAAGCTCTGATCTTTCAATGTGAAATTTCTTTATCGCAGCTTTCATGGTTTCTCTGACACTAATTTCTGAGATGTAGAACGCACTTTTGCTCTTTGATTTCGCATAAAAAAAATCAGAGCTTTCGAATTGAAACTGAACGATTCAAATACTATCAAAACTTTTGTATTTTTATTGTAATTTCTATACTTTCTCTGACACTAATTTCTGAGACGCAGAACGCACTTTTGCTCTCTGATTTCGCATCGAAAAATCAGAGCTTTCGAATTGAAACTGAACGATTCAAATACTATCAAAACTTTTGTATTTTTATTGTAATTTCTATACTTTCTTTGACACTAATTTCTGAGACGCAGAACGCACTTAACTCACATTGAAAGACCAGAGCTTTCAAATTGAAACTGAACGATAAAAATCCTATCAAAACTTTTGTATTTTTATTGTAATTTCTATACTTTCTCTGACACTAATTTCTGAGACGCAGAACGCACATTTGCTCTCTGATTTCGCGTCGAAAGGCCCAGAGCTTTCGAATTGAAACTGAATAAAGGAAGAATAAGAAGCTGAGCAGTGCTGCGCTGCAACTTGTCGGCATTAAGCCAATTAAAATGACGCATGGTTTCGAAAGTTTCGCTCGAGCGGCCACGGGACGATCAATTTCCAGCGCTCGTTTCTTCACAGCCTTCTGGCCTCCTTCGAACGAGGCTGTTTCAACCTTCTTAAACGTCGTTCCGCGCTCGTGGCGTTCGATAATTTTTCACGTCCCCCACTGGCGACCAGGGAAATTGATTTCTGTAGTTTCTTGTAGGTTCGCGAGCCATCCACGCGATTTGTCACTGGCGGTGGGCGTCGTTAATTCCCTCGATTTCTTGCGGTTTTCGAATCTACATTTCGAAGTCGAGGCAGTCTGTTTTGTTAGATTTTTAGAGACGCGCGATGAGGCGAGGATCGAACAGTGATTAGCGTGAATGTTTCAGTTTCAAAGCTCTGGTCTTTCAATGTGAGTTTAGTGCGATCTGCGTCTCAGAAATTGGATCAGAGAAAATATAGAAATTACAATAAAAATACAAAAGTTTTGATAGAATTTGTATCGTTCAGTTTCAATTTGAAAGCTCTGGTCTTTCAATGTGAGTTTAGTGCGTTCTGCGTCTCAGAAATTGGGTCAGAGAAAATATAGAAATTACAATAAAAATACAAAAGTTTTGATAGAATTTATATCGTTCAGTTTTAATTCGAAAGCTCTGATTTTTTTTATGTAAAATCAGAGAGCAAATGTGCGTTTTGCATCTCAGAAATTAGTGTCAGAGAAAATATAGAAATTACAATAAAAATACAAAAGTTTTGATAGGATTTATATCGTTCAGTTTCAATTTGAAAGCTCTGGTCTTTCAATGTGAGTTAAGTGCGTTCTGCTTCTCAGAAATTAGTGTCAGAGAAACCAAAGTAACTACAATAAAACTACAAAAGTTTCGATAATATTTGTATCGTCCAATTTCAATTCGAAAGCTCTGATTTTTTTTATGTAAAATCAGAGAGCAAAAGTGTGTTCTGCATTTCAGAAATTAATATCAAAGAAACTAAAGAAATTACAATAAAAATACAAAAGTTTTGCTAGTATTTGTATCCTTTAGTTTCAATTTGAAAGCTCTGGTCTTTCGATGCGAAATCAGAGAGCAAAAGTGCGTTCTGCGTCTCAGAAATTAAAATCAGAGAAACTAAAGAAATTACAATAAAAATACAAAAGTTTTGCTAGTATTTATATCGTCCAATTTCAATTTGAAAGCTCTGATTTTTTTATGCGAAATCAGAGAGCAAAAGTGTGTTCTGCATCTCAGAAATTAGTGTCAAAAAAACCAAAGAAACTACAATAAAAATACAAAAGTTTCGATAATATTTGAATCATTCAGTTTCAATTCGAAAGCTCTGATTTTTTTATGTGAAATCAGAGAGCAAAAGTGCGTTCTGCATCTCAGAAATTAATATCAGAGAAACTAAAGAAATTACAATAAAAATACAAAAGTTTCGATAGTATTTGAATCGTTCAGTGTCAGAGAAAATATAGAAATTACAATAAAACTACAAAAGTTTCGATAATATTTGAATCATTCAGTTTCAATTCGAAAGCTCTGATTTTGTGATGCGAAATCAGAGAACAAAACTGCGTTCTGCGTCTCAGAAATTACTATCAAAGAAACCAAACAAACTACAATAAAACTACAAAACTTGACAGTATTTATATCCTTCAATTTCAATTTGAAAGCTCTGTTCTTCCAAATCAGATACGAAACTCTAGTATCAATAAAAAGTGCTTCGATTTCCGTTCACCCAACGCAAAAACCGCGTTCCACGATTCAGAAATTCGCGATGCAGCTGCTCTGAAACAGAATACAGAAATCGTTGATCGACAAGAGCTTATCGCTGGTTTCGCGTCGAATCGACAGAACGCGACTGCCTGAAATTCCATCGCCACCATTTTCTCGATTCAAAGCTGGCGTTGAAAGGGTCAACAGCGTCGAGGCGACAGCCTGAAAGGCGTCTCGCGTCCGATTAAAACGGACGCGGCGCCATTTCCTTTGGGCCAGTCGCGATCGAAAGATCGCCATTCCTCGATTTCGTTCGCGTCGCGTTCGACGCGCCTATCTTTGCGTCGTTTCCGGTTAGTTAACCTGATTCAAGAGCAGTGGAGGCCTCGAAATCGAGTTCGATTCGAGATACGCGCGTTCCATTTCCTGCCTCGCTCGAAAACAGACGACGACCAAAGAAACTGAAGCTCGAAGGAAGTTGCGTTTAAGGCTAGGCGAATATTGGGGAAGCAGCTTGAAATTAATCGCAGCAGCGCGAGATTTATTTGATTTAAGCCGAGTATGGCGCACGAATTTAATGAACGTTCGAGTTTAATTAACGACGCGGGTATTAAGAAGTTTGCCATCCGCGTTTCCAAGAAATACGAGCCCTCGCTCGTGCTCCGATGTTTTTAAACGATCCACGCAATTTTAAGCTTCACCTCGAAGAGTTATGGTCCGCTTCTCGCGGAGGATCTCAAAATCTCGTCTTTGCTCCCCGAATTTTCTCCATTTTCCACGCTCCTCGAAGCGTTTATCGACGATGCGACGCGTTGTGGCGTTTCAGGATGAACGAACTTGCTGAAAGCTCGAACAACGCGAAATTGAAAGCGAATTTTCGCGAAATCGTGTGTTTCTTAGCTTCGTGTTCCTCGAAACAGTGGAAAAAAGGGAAAGTTAAAAAAAACTGAAGAAATGAGACGAAAAAGGGTTTGAAAATTAGTTTTATCGACAGAAGAACGATTTCTAAACGTTCTGAGCGTTTATTTTGAATCGTTTCTGAAGTTTCAGTGCATTTCTGAAGCTTAGGTGTATTTCTGAAACCTGATTTAAGAATTTTTTCGCAAGAAACTGAAGAAATGAGACGACAAAGCCAAAAAGGGTTTGAAAATTAGTTTTTCGACAGAAGAACGATTTCTAAACGTTCTCAGCGTTTATTTTGAACCATTTCTGAAGTTTTAGTGTATTTCTGAAGCTTGATTTCTGAATTTCTTCGAAAGAAACTGAAGAAATGAGACGACAAAGCGGAAAGAAGTTTGAAAATTAGTTTTTCGACAGAAGAACTATTTCTAAACGTACTCAGCCTTTATTCTGAATCATTTCTGAAGTTTCAGTGTATTTCCACTGTTTCGATTTCGAAACAGTGGAAAAAAGGGGGCAAAAGGGGCGACTGGATCGTAAATTGTGGCGTTATCGAAGCTTCGAAGCCTTCTGGTAACGAAAGAAGATACGCAGCATCCAGAAAGATGTATCGAACGCCAATTTGATGGGAAGGAGAGAAGAGAGAGGAGGCTAGTTTTATACTCTCTTCTCCTGCAGGAAGATTGGACATTGAGTTACTGGTAAATTAGAAAAGGCGAAGATACGTGGGAACTTTTGCACCTGTTAATCGAGCTCCTCGAAAGCGAATTTTCCTCTTCCTTTGCAATATTTTCTTCTTTTTCTGTGAAACTTTCGCGAAATTTGGGTGTTGAAACAGACTTCTCGATGATCTTTTGTAGAAACTGTTTGAAAATTAGGTTTTTGATGGAAGAATGATTTTTAGACGTTCTTAGCGTTTATTTTGAATCATTTTCGAAGGTTCAGTAAATTTCTGAAGTGTGATTTATTAATTTCTTCGCGAGAAACTGAAGAAATGAGACGAAAAAGGGGTTGAAAATTAGTTTTTCGACAGAAGAACGATTTCTATACGTTCTCAGCCTTTATTCTGAATTATTTCTGAAGTTTCAGTGTATTTCTGAAGCTTCAGTGTATTTCTGAAGCTTCAGTGTATTTCTGAAGCCTGATTTCTGAATTTCTATGCAAGAAACTGAAGAAATGGAAAGCTAAAACGCAAAAGGGTTTGAAAATCAATTTTTCTACAAAAGATCAATTGCTAAACGTTCTCAGCGTTTGTTCTGAATTATTTCTGAAGTTTCAGTAGATTTCTGAAGCCTGATTTCTGAATTTTTTCGCAAGAAACTGAAGAAATGAGACGACAAAGCGGAAAGAAGTTTGAAAATTAGTTTTTCGACAGAAGAACGATTTCTATACGTTCTCAGCCTTTATTCTGAATTATTTCTGAAGTTTCAGTGTATTTCTGAAGCTTCAGTGTATTTCTGAAGCCTGATTTCTGAATTTCTATGCAAGAAACTGAAGAAATGGGAAGCTAAAACGCAAAAGGGTTTGAAAATCAATTTTTCTACAAAAGATCAATTTCTAAACGTTCTCAGCGTTTGTTCTGAATTATTTCTGAAGTTTCAGTACATTTCTGAAGCCTGATTTCTGAATTTCTTCGCAAGAAACTGAAGAAATGAGACAACAAAGCCAAAAAGGGTTTGAAAATCAATTTTTCTACAGAAGAACGATTTTTAAACGTACTCAGCGTTTATTCTGAATCATTTCTGAAGTTTCAGTAGATTTCTGAAGCTTGATTTCTGAATTTCTTTGCAAAAAACTGAAGAAAATTAGTTTTTCGACAGAAGAACGATTTCTAAACGTTCTCAGCGTTTATTTTGAATCATTTCTGAAGTTTTAGTGTATTTCTGAAGCTTCAGTGTATTTCTGAAGCCTGATTTCTGAATTTTTTTCGCAAGAAACTGAAGAAATGAGACGAAAAAGGGTTTGAAAATTAGTTTTTCGACAGAAGAACGTTTTCTAAACGTTCTCAGCATTTATTCTGAATCATTTCTGAAGTTTCAGTAGATTTCTGAAGCCTGATTTAAGAATTTCTTCGCAAGAAACAGAAGAAATGAAAAGCCAAAACGCAAAATGTTTTGAAACTCAATTTTCCGACATAAAAACGATTTCTAAACATTCTCAGCGTTTATTCTGAATCATTTCTGAAGTTTCAGTGTATTTCTGAAGCTTCAGTGTATTTCTGAAGCCTGATTTCTGAATTTCTTCGCAAGAAACTGAAGAAATTGGAAGCCAAAGCGCAAAAGCGTTTAAAAATCAATTTTTCTACATAAAAACGATTTCTAAACATTCTGAGCTTCATTTCTGAAATTTTCGAGTATTTCTAAAGCCTGACTTACAAATTTCTTCGCAAGAAACTGAAGAAATTGGAAGCCAAAACGCAAAAGAGTTTGAAAATCAATTTTTCTACAAAAGATCAATTTCTAAACATTCTGAGCTTCATTTCTGATGTTTTCGAGTATTTCTAAAGCCTGACTTACGAATTTCTTCGCAAGAAACTGAAGAAACGGAAGGAAAAATGGCGGAAGGCGCACTCGTAAACTCATTCATAAATTCAACAGCCTCTTGGTCTAAAATTATGACGCTAGCTGCCACTGTCACTCTTTCGACATCCGCTTCAGAGCGACGATTTATCGCGATTTTCGAAATCGTTTAACTCGAAACGAATCTCGCTGAAACTGTTCAAAAATTTTTCTAATCAGAAGAGATTTGCGACTTTTAATCAATCGCGAGGAAGTTTTCTGATTTCAAAGAAACTCATGACACACAAAACATGACTTTTAATTTAATAATTGCATCGAGATTCCTCTGTGAAAACCTAACTCACGCTTTTCCACGACAATTCTTTCTCTTTTCATCAAATTTTAAAGCCAAAGTCTCGCTTCTGAGAACTGAAATCTTCAAATTTCGATCATCAAACCGTCTTATAATTAACCATCAGCCTCCAGCAGCTATTTATCGACAGTTAACCCTTTGCGCTCGAAAGTTTCGAGCAGCAACTCGAGTTTCTCACGATTTTAAGTTTCGAAGCCCCACAGAAATGAATTTCGAAGGTGAAACCGACTCGAGTGAAGATGAAATTGATTATCGACTGTTGAAAAATGAGATCAATAATAGATTAAATGATAGAAAGTGATAGAAAAAGTGATCTGCGAGCGAAAAAGTCATCGAGTGCAAAGGGTTAATCGCGTCTCTGTTCGACTGAGCCAGCTTCTGATTCGCTGCTGGACATGGTCGACCCATAAACCATGGTCCGCGTGCAAACTTCCGGAATACGTAATGCGGATTCCTGGCGATTCTCGTGCGCGAGAAAAACCGAGCTGAAAGACACGAAGCGAGAGGAAACGAGCGAGTTTCCACGGTCGAGATGCGAGCGTCCACGTCCCAGAATTCGCTGGTTCTGTCGAGTCGACGTGTCAGGATTTGTTGCAGCGTTCGAATGGAATTTTTCTACCTCTGAATCGCGCAGAAAAGATGCGAGGAATGTCTGGTTTGTCGAGTTTTCTCTGATCTGTGAATTTAATACCATCGTGGTTGCTTTAACAGCTTGTTAATTAATTGTTTTCTCAGCTGGAACACTGGTTCACTGATTAACGCAATCGTAAAGAACATCTGCGATCTGATTTGGCGCGCAGAAAATTGCCAAGCGACATTTTATTGGATAATCATTGGCTTCTCAATCTTCAAAGATCAACTCTTCTCGTCTGCTCCTTTTTCACCCTTTCGTCGCGTGATACGTGGAAGTTTCGCGCTCGTAAAGTCGAATTCGCCGGCAAACGAGGATGGAACGCGACGCGAGGAGAGGAAGCAGAATGGAAAGTCGAGGAAAAGTTTTCGCGACCACGAAAGCAGAGGTCGGATTCCGCGACGAGAATTGGTTAGGATGAACGAATCCGAGGGAGAAGAACTGGGGAACTTTTCTCTTAGGTTCGCAGCGACCCGTGTCAGTGACGTTAAGACAGTGGCGAGCAGTCTTTTCTTTGCTGGAACGATTCCAGATCGGTCGTCAGAAGCTGACGAAGTATTAACGTCGCGTTTCGTATCTTTCGTCGAGAATAACTCGGCTATCCTTCATCCGATTTTGATGAATTTTGGGTATGTTGTAGAAGTCACTATTCTGCATAAGTTTCTCTTATTTGTGTAACTATCTATCTCCTCCAGTTTTCGAGATATTTGTAAAAGAAGATGGCAAAGCATTAACGTCGCGTTTCGCGTCTTTCATCGAGAATAACTCGGCCATACGCTATCCGACTTTGATGAGTTTTGAGTATGTTGTAGAAGTCACTATTCTGCACAAGTTTCTCTTATTTGTGTGACTATCTATCTCCTCCAGTTTTCGAGATATTCGTGAAAGAAAATGGTGAAGTACTAATATTGGGTATGTATGTCTTTCATCGAGAATAACTCGGCTATCCTCCATCCGATTTTGATGAATTTTGAGTATGTTGTAGAAGTCACCATTCTGCACAAGTTTCTCTTATTTGTGTGACTGTCTATCTCTTTTGGTTTTCGAGATATTCATCAAAGAAGGTGACGAAGCATTAACATTGCATATGTATGCCTTTCATTGAGAATAAATCGGCTACTTTTCTTCCGATTTCGATGAATTTTAAATATGCTATAGAAGTCATCATTCTGCACAAGTTTCTCCTATTCGTGTAACTATCTATCTCCTCTAGTTCTCGAGATATTTGTAAAATAAGATAGCAAAGCATTAACATCGCGTTTCGCGTCTTTCGTCGAGAATAACTCGGCCACCCTCTATCCGATTTCGATGAATTTTGAATATGCTATAGAAACCACCATTCTGCACAAGTTTCTCCTATTCGTGTACCTATCTATCTCCTCTAGTTCTCGAGATATTTGTAAAATAAGATGGCGAAGCATTAACATCGCGTTTCGCGTCTTTCATCGAGAATAACTCGGCCACCCTCTATCCGATTTCGATGAATTTTGAATATGCTATAGAAACCACCATTCTGCACAACTTTCTCCTATACACATAACCATCTATCTCCTCTAGTTATCGAGATACTCGCGAAAGAATGTTACCATTCGCCGCGGTGATCAGAGAAACTAATATCGTCAACCATTCGAGATAAAATGAAACATCTGATGAAATTACGCGAAACAAAAGCGTTCCACGTGAGAGCCTTCGAACACACAGCGATACTTAATTAAACGCCAGCTCCGTTATGCGCGTTTCGCCGCGACAATCTATTAATTCGCGAATTTCCAGCGCGTACGATTAAACACCGATTCGAACGCGTAACGACGCTTCCTCCGCTCGCGATCGATCGAATTCACTCTGCTGAGAGTCATCAGACGGTAGATCCAACAAAAATGGATCGTGGCAGGACTCTGAACGCGAGATATAATAAAATTTCTCGAGGCAGGTTCGATCGACGCGCGATTCCTTCGCGGAGCTGGTCGCCACGTTCGCCCATTTTCCAATTCGAGGCGATCCATCGATCCTCGAGGAAGATCGCACGGTTGGCTCTCGTTACGAAACGCAAACATCGTGTCGCACGTGCGACAAATCGCGGTTTGATGGAATCGAATCGCCCTGCGATTCGAACTCGACGCGTTCATCGAGCCTCGAATCGATCCTCGAGCCGCTTCGTTTCGGTTTAATTGCTGTGAAACATAAATTCTTACGGGAGCCAGTTGCTGTCGCGGTGGTTTCCATCGGGAACCGTATTAATTCGCAAGATAACGCTGGGCTGAACGAGCGCGGTTCGCTAATTGCTAAAGTCGGGGCTGGCTGCTGTTATCGGGACAAAAAGGCGGCCATATTGGGGAGATTAAAAGGCTGGTCGAGAGGATTAGCGCGCGATGTAATGACGAATTTGTCGAACGATAGATAAACGTGACTTTTGCTGTTGTTATGGATTGATGGGAAAATTGATTGTGAAAATAGTGGGTGATTTTAGAGGAATTGCAATCGCTAAAATAGCGATCTTTGTAAAATATTCGTCCAACACCTCTTAGATCCACTCTACACAAGAATAAGTTTCAATCGTTATTACATTTCTCAACAGCAGCAATAGTTAACTTTCGTCAAGAGATACGCCCAGAAGACTCGCGAACTTTTTAACAAATAATAGCTCAGAAGATAGCAGAAAGTGTCCTGATTGTAACGCACTTTGTTTCATCCCGATATCTCAAACGGTTCCGGAGATACGAGCGTTTAAAGATCGAGCGGTCTGGGCGCGCGAAGTTCTGAATGGCGTCCGCCATCTTGGATCCGTGGTGACCCACTTTTTTTCCTGGAAACGCGTAGTAAATAGTAAAATAACCCTTTCGCTGCTATTTATAACTGACCAGCGCAACGTGCTTTCGCTTGAGATAGGTCAGTGGCGAAAGAGCGAGAGAGACTTCCGAGAGTGCGACAAGGAAGACGATAGAAAACTATTAGAAATTACCATCTTCTTTACACTACGATATCTCGAGAACCGGAAGAGATATCGATGTGAAACGAAAACCGTCTTACAGAAGAAGGTTCTGCGCCCCCAACAATCCTAGTTTTGTTAAACAATCGTTCGAAACGCGGGAACAGTGGTTCTCCAAAGTTTTGTCAAATTTAATCGCTTGTGATCGATAAATAAAGAAGGTGCGATTGAGACTTCCGAGAGTGCGACAAGGAGGACGATAGAAAACTATTAGAAATTACCATCTTCTTTGCACTACGATATCTCGAGAACCGGAAGAGATATCGATGTGAAACGAAAACCGTTTTACAGAGGAAGGTTCTGCGTCCCCAACAATCCCAGTTTTGTTAAACAATCGTTTGAAACGCGGGAACAGTGGTTCTCCAAAGTTTTGTCAAATTTAATCGCTTGTGATCGATAAATAAAGAAGGTGCGATTGAGACTTCTGTGCGTGCGACAAGGAAGACGATAGAAAACTACTAGAAATTGCCATTGGCTTTGTAGGATGATATCTCGAGAACCGGAAGAGATATCGATGTGAAACGAAAACCATCTTACAGAGGAAGGTTCTGCACATCCAATGACCCTAGATTCATTAAAATATAATTTGAAACGTAGGAACAGTGGTTCTTCAAACTTCCATCAAATTTAACCCACATTCTTGACATTTTCCAAAACATATTAATGCAAAAGCATGTAATTTTTGACGAATATATTTCATAATAATTATGTTGGTTACTATCAACACTGAATAAAAAAGTAATAAATACTATAAAAGATTTTCCATGATGAACGTGCTCCAATTCTGACAAAAACTTTCTAGTATAAAAAACTATTTGTAACTGCGATCTCAGAATGCCTTAAACGTCCAACACCCCTTCGACCATCCCTAAACTGTCCAATAACCCAACATTCGCCTCAAAAATCTGTCTCCTACCTTCGCTGCAAAAAAAAAGAAACACGCGTAAACTCGTTGCGAAATAGAACGATCTACCTCAAAGCTGACAAGCTGAAACTGAACTGCACGAATCAAAGGATCGCCAAATGGGTCTGCCTCATAAGTTAAACAGTTGGCGAATAAATTTAATCCTGTTCCAAGCTACCAAGTGCCCGGTTATCTTCGTTTGTGGATGCATAATATAAACTGAGCGCAAGTCGGCTAAGTAAACGTTGCAAATGAACGTTTGCCAACCGTCTATAGCAAGTCTGACGCAGACGTTTCCTGTCCATTCTAATGAATCTAACGTGCCTTCGTCGCAAGACGTTTTCTCGACGCGTTTACCTTCAAACTGTACGAAAACCAAGTACAAATACACGTTAAAGTGACAACAAAAGTTTGCTAGACAACATCCAGAGTAGATATTCGAAGTTTCTCGTTATAATTAGTCCACTGAGTGCATAAACAATTTTATTTTTCATGAAATTATGTATAAAAAGTATCATTTCGTTTTGAAACTGCTTCCAATGCGTTTTGGAGCGATATGATGTTGTACAATGAGATTCTTGCTTTTGAGACACAATTTTGGGGTTTGAAGACTATCAGAAGAGTGCAAAATGGCGTCTGCGAAGGCTAGGAGCAGCACAGGTTCATCAGAGCTAAGAAAACATTCGTTTCAACGTTCATCTACTTAAAAAATATGAGATTTTATTCAGAAATCTACAGTGCTCTTCTGACGCTCTGCAGCAATGAAGGACTTTCTAATCTTGCGTTTTGATAAAATAGGAACAGTTGCGACGAATAGCGAAAAGAATTTGTGAACATCGCATAATCTCGCGTCGATAGCTTCCACTTTAATAAACTGCAGTTAATTCGACTGGCGACTGCACGAAAACTTAGGATTCTGATACGCGAACGTCGATTTCGTGCGCTAATATTTGGACAGAGGGTATATAACTCCGTCGAAATCTCGCGTTCGATATCTCGAATCGACTCTGGATACTCGTATCGCGAAAAATCCGGAAGCAGAGGCTGCGTTTGCTGTTCAAACAGCAATCAGAAAACGCTTATGGAAAATCTATACAGGGTGTCCCTAAATCCGTCGTCTCTTTCACTGTGCTTGCGTTTCGCGTAACGCAATTTCGAGACACGCCAACGAAGGTTCTCGCTGCGTTTTTCATGCTCGACAGGTTTTTTAAAAGAGAAACGCGAGAATGCGAGTCTGCGAGAGGCTTTGTGATACTTTTGAGGAGAGATTGTGTTTTGTTTTGGGGAATTTTGGTCAATTTTTGATCACATTTTCAATCAAAGTTTCTAGATCTGGATCCATGTTTTATTTTTGTAAATTGAGATCAAATTTTGATCAGTTTTGGTCGATGTTTCGCTTTTGGAGATTTAGATCGAATTTTTATCATATATAGATCAAATTTGGATCAAATTTTGATGAAATTTATATCAATGTTTCACTTTTTGAGATTTGGATAAAATTTTCATCATATATAGATCAAATTTGGATGAGATTTTGATCAATTTAGATCAATATTTCACTTTTGGAAATTTAAATCAAAGTTTCATCAAATTTAGATTAAATTTTGGCCAAATTTAGATTAAATTTTGACCAATCTAGATCAATGTTTTACTTTTTGAGATTTAGATCAAATTTTCATCATATATAGATCAAAATTTGATCAAACTTTAATCAAATTTAGATCAATATTTCATTTTTGGAAATTTAAATCAAAGTTTAGTCAAATTTAGATCAAATTTTGGCCAAATTTAGATCAAATTTTGATCAATCTGGATCAATGTTTCACTTTTTGAGATTTAGATCAAATTTTCATCATATATAGATCAAATTTGGATCAGATTTTGATCAATTTAGATCAATATTTCACTTTTGGAAATTTAAATCAAATTTTGACCAAATTTAGATCAAGTTTTGATCAATCTGGATCAATGTTTCACTTTTTGAGATTTAGATCAAATTTTCATCATATAAAGATCAAATTTGGATCAAATTTTGATCAATTTAGACCAATATTTCATTTTTGGAAATTTAGATCAAAGTTTCATCAAATTTAGATCAAATTTTGACCAAATTTAGATCAATGTTTCACTTTTGGGAATTTAAATCAAAGTGTCGTCAAATTTAGATCAAATTTTGGCCAAATTTAGATCAATGTTTCACTTACGGGAATTTAAATCAAAGTTTCATCAAATTTAGATCAAATTTTGATGAAATTTAGATCAATGTTTCACTTTTGAAAGTTTAGATCAAATTTTGATCAATCTAGAACAATGTTTCACTTTTTGAGATTTCGATCAAAGTTTCATCAAATTTAGATCAAATTTTCACCAAATTTAGATCAAATTTCCACTAAATTTAGATCAAAATTAGCTCAATCTAGATAAATATTTCACTTTTGGAACTCTTCATCAAATTCTGATCAATCCAGATCAATACGTTACTTTTTCAAATTTACATCAACTCAGACGAACATTTACCATTTCCAAACATGAATCAAATTCAGCTCAACGCCTAACTTGCCCAAACTTGGGACCAACTTAACTCACCCTGTCACGTTCGCGCATTTTTCCACCTTTCGCGACTTTTAATTACGACTGGAGACTGTTTCGAGTTAACGCTTGACGCGAGACGAGCGAAGCTAACCGGTTAATTAACGAGGAAACTTGCGAATCCACGGTGTTCCTGCTGGCAGCGAACAAAGTGATTCATGTTGACCGTATCTTGTAACCAAAACTTGGCCAGTTCGCGAGTAATGCTTTACAACGGTTCGCACTTGCCTCTATATTTTACGTCCGTTTCGAAGTTCGCGTTTCACCCTGCTGCGGCCAAGTCCCTCGCGTTCCTCGAGATATCGATCGACCTTTAGTTCCACGAGCGTGCAATCCTCGTGTAAACCTTCGTTCCACGCCTAAGAGAAGCTTCGTTCGTTAAAAATTGAGCTTCGTTCGTCAAAAACCAAACTTTGTTTGTCAAAAACGGAGCTTCTTTCGTAAAAAATGAAACTTCTTTCGTCAAACATGAAACTTCGTTCGTCAAAAATGAAACTTCGTTCGTCAAAAACTGAGCTTCGTTCGTCAAAAACGAAGCTTCTTTCGTCAAAAATGAAACTTTGGATGTCAAAAACGAAACTTCGTTCGTCAAAAACGAAGCTTCTTTCATCAAAAATGAAACTTCGTTCGTCAGAAACGAAGCTTCGTTCGTCAAAAACTAAGCTCCTTTCGTCAAAAATGAAACTTCGTTCGTCAAAAAGAGGCTTCGTTCGTCAAAAATGAAACTTCGTTCGTCAAAGACAGAGCTTCGTTCGTCAAAAACTGAGCTTCGTTCGTCAAAAACGAAGCTTCTTTCGTCAAAAATGAAACTTTGTTTGTCAAAAACGAAACTTCGTTCGTCACAAACGAAGCTTCTTTCGTCAAAAACTGAGCTTCGTTTGTCAAAAACGAAACTTCGTTCGTCAAAAAGAGGCTTCGTTCGTCAAAAACGAAGCTTCGTTCGTCAAAAATGAAACTTCGCTCGTCAAAGACAGAGCTTCGTTCGTAAAAAACTGAGCTTCGTTCCTCAAAAACAAAGCTTCATTCGTCAAAAACTGAAATTCATTCGTCAAAAACGGAGCTTCGTTCGTCAAAAACTAAGCTCCTTTCGTCAAAAATGAAACTTCGTTCGTCAAAAATGGAGCTTCGTTCGTCAAAAACTGAGCTTCGTTCGTCAAAAACGAAGCTTCTTTCGTTAAAAATGAAACTTCGTTCGTCAAAAATGAAACTTCGTTCGTCAAAAACGGAGCTTCTTTCGTCAAAGATGAGACTTCGTTCGTCAAAAACGAGGCTTCTTTCGTCAAAAACAAAGCTTCGTTCATCAAAAACAAAGTTTCATTTGTCAAAAACAAAACTTTGTTCGTCAAAAACGGAGCTTCGTTCGTCAAAAACGAAGCATTGTCAAAGACGAAGCTTCTTTCGTCAAAAACGAAGCATTGTCAAAGACGAAGCTTCTTTCGTGAAAAACGAAGTTTCTTTCGTCAAAAACGAAGTTTCTTTCGTCAAAAATGAAACTTCTTTCGTCAAAAACGAAGCTTCGTTCGTCAAAAACGAAACTTTGTCAAAAACGAAGCTTCTTTCGTCAAAAATGAAACTTCGTTCGTCAAAAACCAAACTTTGTTCGTCAAAAACGCAGCTTTGTTCGTCAAAAACGAAACTTTGTTTGTCAAAAATGAAACTTCGTTCGTTAAAAACCAAACTTTGTTCGTCAAAAACGGAGCTTCGTTCGTCAAAAACGAAACTTTGTTCGTCAAAAATTGAGCATCGTTCGTCAAAAACGAAACTTTGTCAAAGACGACGTTTCTTTCGTCAAAAACGAAGCTTCGTTCGTCAAAAATGAAGCTTCGTTCGTCAAAAACCAAACTTTGTTCGTCAAAAATGAAACTTCGTTCGTCAAAAATGAAGCTTCGTTCGTCAAAAACGAAGCTTCTTTCGTCGAAAACGGAGCTTCATTCGTCAAAAATGAAATTTCGTTCGTCAAAAATTGAGCTTCGTTCGTCAAAAACGAAGCTTCTTTCGTCGAAAACGGAGCTTCATTCGTCAAAAATGAAATTTCGTTCGTCAAAAATTGAGCTTCGTTCGTCAAAAACGAAGCTTCTTTCGTCAAAAATGGAACTTTGTTTGTCAAAAACGAAACTGCGTTCGTCACAAACGAATCTTCGTTCGTCAAAAACCGAGCTTCGTCCGTCAAAAACTGAGCTTCATTCGTCAAAAACTGAGCTTCTTTCGTCAAAAACGAAACTTTGTCAAAAACTGAGCTTCGTTCGTCAAAAATGAAACTTCGTTTGTCAAAAATGAAGCTTCGTTCGTCAAAAACGAAACTTTGTTCGTCAAAAACGACGCTCCTTTCCTCAAAAACAAAACTTTGCTTGACAAAAACGAAGCTTCTTTCGTCAAAAACTGAGATTCGTTCGTCAAAAACGAAGCTTCTTCCGTCAAAAACTGAGCTTCGTTCGTCAAAAACTGAGCTTCATTCCTCAAAAACTGAGCTTCTTTCCTCAAAAACCAAACTTCGTTCGTCAAAAACGAAGCTTCGAAGGATCGACCAACAGTCGACGAGTGATTTTCTTGTCAACTTGAACCTTTCAATCGAGGCTGCAGATTTCTAACGCGTCGCAGCGTCGTTGTCTGCGACAAAAAGTTAGAAAAATGCTCGCAAGAAACCAGGATCGTCCATCTGACGTGCGCGCCAGATGCTCGCTGCGGTTCTCCGCTGCGTGGATCCCAACTTTTTCCTCGCTCTAATCTATTTTCATTTGATTTACATGCATTTACTTTCGCCAGGCTTTCAGCACGATGGCCTCCACGCTCGTCGAGGGCTGATCTCTGAAAGCTTTCGCTGTTTTCGCGTTGGTTTACCGCTCTGCTGAAAATCGATCGCACGAAATCGTTTTCAGGTCCGCGTAGACTCGCCGTGGCTGTTCAACGCCTCAGAAATTCGCGTACCAATCGAAATAACATACTAAAAAGTATATTCGAGGCTGGAGGGACGAGAAGTTTCGAAAGTGCGAGTCTTAAGCAGACGTTTCGTCGAGCATCGCACTGATTGCCTCGAAATTGGAGGCGCTGGTTATCTCTGGAGTTGTTTCACCTGGTATTTACGATATCCAACGCGAAACCACTAATACCTCCATCAGCGATTTGCATTTATATTAGGATGGAGGGATTGGCTGAATCCTGGGCGAGCACTTTTAGAGGAACCCTTTCAGAAACCGCGAACGTTTCGACTGATTCGTCGAAACGCGAGACGAGAAATAAGAATTGATAATTTAATTAACCTCGTTGCAAAACACTCGCTTTAATTGCCATTTCCCTTCGTTTCCCGCGCTGGGACGCTCCTCGAGCTCGATTCAAATCGCCTGGCGAGCGAGCTCGTTGCAAAAGGATATAAATCGCGTCTTTGCCGCAATAATGAGGCGATTTGTAATTCCACCGTCGACTCATCGAATCTTCCTAATTTCCTGGACCAGCTCGCTTAAAATTCCGCTCAAACGACGCGACTGCAGCTGCCAGGAACGACTCGTTTCTCGTTCGAATAAACTCGCCACTGGCTTAATAAATAATCGAATCGATGCTTTGGTTGCCTCAAAATTGCCCAATAATTGAATAATTGAATGCAAAAGGGAGATTTACGTAAAGAAATGGATGCGTGGAGGACGTGGAAGCAACGAGGACAGTCGAATGGTGTTTCTAATCGAGAAAAATGGCCGCGAATTAGTCGAAGCGCAAAACATGGCGGTTCTTTGTACAACAAACGCAGCGGACGCTAAATTATGACCGTAATAATCCTGTAATTTTACACTCTGTGGGAGGTTACGACGTTTCGAGCACGCCATCTGGAATATTAATGAACGTTTGTTTTTACCTCGTCAGAAGAGCAATTTAATACGCTGAAATGGAACTGAAGGTAACCACGAGCTCAATTTTTACTCAGATTTTGGAAACGCGATGTTTTCTTGTATTTGTTAAATTGGTTGAAAGCAGTTTTTCTTATTTTGAGTGATATTCGTTTGTTTTCAAACGAATACTTTGTCTCGATTTCATTATGGCGTTCTTTCGCCATATTGGGTTCATTATTGGTCTGGAGTATCACAAGTGCAAGCTTTATCATTGCAAGGTTTATGAACGACAGTGTTATTATAGCAAGTTTCATAATCGCGAGTTTCATAATCGCAAATTTTGTAAATGCAAGAGTTAAAGTTGCAAGCTTTATGATAGCAAGCTTTCTAAACGCAAGCTTTATAATCGCAAGGTTTCTAAACGACAGTGTTATTATAGCAAGTTTCATAATCGCGAGTTTCATAATCGCAAATTTTGTAAATGCAAGAGTTAAAGTTTCAAGCTTCATGATAGCAAGTTTTCTAAACGCAAGCTTTATTGTTGCAAGCTTCATAATCGCAAGGTTTGCAATTGCAAGTTTTACAATTGCAAGATTTGCAATCGCAAGCTTTCCAACTGCAGGCTTTCTGAGTGCTTGCAATATTACAAGTGCAAGCTTTCTAATCGTCTGGAGTATCACAAGCGTAAGCTTTATAATCGCAAGCTTTATAATCGCAAAGTTTGCAATCGCAAGGTTTCTAAACGCAAGTTTTCCAATTGCAGACTTTCTGAGTGCCTGCAATATTACAAATGCAAGCTTTCTAAGCGTCTGGAGTATCAGAAGCACAAGCTTTCTCAGTGCAAGCTTTATAATCGCAAGGTTTCTAAACGCAAGCTTTCTAAGCGCAAGTTTTCCAACTGCAGGCTTTCTGAGTGTCTGCAATATTACAAGTGCAAGCTTTTTAAACTTCTGGAGTATTAGAAGCACAAGCTTTCTCAGTGCAAATTTTATAATCGCAAGATTTACAATAGCAAGTTTTCTAAGTGCAAGCTTTCTAAACACCAATGATATCAAAATCACGAGCTTTCTAAGCTCAAGCTTTCTAAACGCCTACAGTATCACAAGCACAACTTTTCTAAGCGCCAGCAGTGGTCAAAGGGTTAATAACACAGTTAAATTTTTGACTTTTCTTGTATGTAGAATTGTATAAGAGAAAAAAATCACTGATTAACTCTTTCAGTTGCTTTCTAAGTGCTTAAAATATTAGAAATGCTAGATTTCTAAGCACTTATAGCATCAGAAGCTCAAGCTTTCCAAGTGCAAGCTTTCTAAGCTCTAACAGTAGCCAAATTATTAACAATACACTTCAATTTTTATTTTTTCTTCTATCCAGCATTGTGCAATAGAAGAAAACTACTGATTAACCCTTTCTGTCGCTTTTTAAGTGCCTAAAATATCAGAAATGCAAGCTTTCTAAGTGCTTATAGCATTAGAAGCACAAGTTTTCCAAGTGCAAGCTTTCTAAGCTCCAACAGTAGCCAAATTATTAACAACACACTTCAATTTTTGTTTTTTCTTCTATCTAGCATTGTATAATAGAAAAATAACACTGATTAACCCTTTTAGTCGCTTTCTATGTGCATAAAATATCAGAAATTAAAGTTTTCTAAGAGTTTAGAGCCTCAAAAGTGCAAGCTTTTCAAGTGCAAGCTTTCTAAGTGTAAACTTTCCAACTGCAAGCTTTCTAAGTGTCAACAGCAGTCAAAAACTATCAACAACACCCTCCAATTTTTATTTCTTCTTCTATCTAGCATTGCACAATAGAAAAATAACACTGATTAACCCTTTCTAAGTGCCTAAAATATCAGAAATGCAAGCTTTCTAAGCGCTTAGAGTCTCAAAAGTGCAAGCTTTTCAATTGCAAGCTGTCCAAGTGCAAGCTTTCTAATTGAAAACTTTCCAAGTGCAAGCTTTCTAAGTGCCAACAGCAGTCAAAAACTATTAACAACACCCTTCAATTTTTATTTCTTCTTCTACCTAGCGTTGCACAATAGAAAAATAACACTGATTAACCCTTTCTAAGTGCCTAAAATATAAAAAATGCAAGCTTTCTAAGCGCTTAGAGCCTCAGAAGCTCAAGCTTTCCAAAAGCAAGCTTTCCAAGTGCAAATTTTCCAAGTGCAAGCTTTCCAAGTGCAAACTTTCCAAAAGCAAGCTTTCTAAGCGCAAACTTTCCAGGTGCAAGCTTTCTAAGTGCCAACAGCAGTCAAACTATTAACAACATCCTTCAATTTTTATTTTCTAAGTGCCTAAAATATCAGAAATGCAAGATTTCTAATCGCTTATAGCCTCAGAAGCTCAAGCTTTCCAAAAGCAAGCTTTCCAAGTGCAAACTTTCCAAAAGCAAGCTTTCTAAGCGCAAACTTTCCAAGTGCAAGCTTTCTAAATGCCAACAGCAGTCAAACTATTAACAACATCCTTCAATTTTTATTTTCTAAGTGCCTAAAATATGAGAAATGCAAGATTTCTAAGCGCTTATAGCCTCAGAAGCTCAAGCTTTCCAAAAGCAAGCTTTCCAAGTGCAAATTTTCCAAGTGCAAGCTTTCCAAGTGCAAACTTTCCAAAAGCAAGCTTTCTAAGCGCAAACTTTCCAAGTGCAAGCTTTCTAAGTGCCAACAGCAGTCAAACTATTAACAACATCCTTCAATTTTTATTTTCTAAGTGCCTAAAATATGAGAAATGCAAGATTTCTAAGCGCTTATAGCCTCAGAAGCTCAAGCTTTCCAAAAGCAAGCTTTCCAAGTGCAAACTTTCCAAGTGCAAGCTTTCCAAGTGCAAACTTTCCAAAAGCAAGCTTTCTAAGCGCAAACTTTCCAAGTGCAAGCTTTCTAAGTGCCAACAGCAGTCAAACTATTAACAACATCCTTCAATTTTTATTTTCTAAGTGCCTAAAATATCAGAAATGCAAGATTTCTAAGCGCTTATAGCCTCAGAAGCTCAAGCTTTCCAGAAGCAAGCTTTCCAAACAGCAAACTTCATTTTCAAATAACCCCAAAACAGTGGTCCAGCTTAAAATATTCCGTCCCTTTCCAGCAGAAAATCAGGTTTCAAGCCTTTGAATCAACAATTCCCACTCGACGTGGTGTTTAACGCTGGTTCGTTCGACGCTCGCGTCGAGAATGGAAGATCGTGGCTCGTTACATCCACGACAATTAATTACCTTTCGCTTGGCCGTGGGATAACGATTTGTCTTCATCGCGGAGGCTGCACAGCTCGCGATACGCTCGAAGAGGAGGAACCAGTCGATAAGGGAAGAGCAGCGACAGGCCAGAATGAAGAGGAAGGATGGAAAGTCGAGATTAAGGGGATAAAAGGGAACACTCTTCCGTTATCCGACCATTTATCAATTGTTTCGCGATATCGCGATCTTTCGTACCAGCTGAATTGGCGAGTCGCGAGAAACGCGAACCCTCGAACGCAATTCTTCCGATTAATTTCTATTCCAACGAGAGAGAAGACACGTTTCAATTCTCGCGGAGTGCAGAATAAAAAGAGCACTGTTTTTCCATCGCCTCTTCGATTTTCTCGATTACGCGATTGCTTTCCTCGATCCCTTTCGCCTCCACCAACGCGATGCAACTCGATTCTGCGTTAATAAATTGATTTTTGACCCTTTCTCAGTCGACAATTTCAATCTTCTAATATTTTTAGTATTGTAAAATAGCAATATTTAATTTAAAAATATGGGAATCGAGTCGCACGGCGATGTTCTTCGTATTTTATTAAAAAACGAGTTATAAATGCTAGTTTTCCAATTGCAGGCTTTGTGAGTGCCTGCAATATTACAAGTGCAAGATTTCTAATTGTGTGGAGTATCACAAGCGCATGCTTTATAATCGCAAGCTTTGCAATCGCAAGTTTTGCAATCGCAAGATTTTCAATCGGAAGATTTTCAATCGCAAGATTTTCAATCGCAAGATTTGCAAACGCAAGGTTTGCAATCGCAAGATTTGCAATCGCAAGATTTGCAATCGCGAGGTTTGCAATCGCAAGATTTGCAATCGCAAGGTTTGCAATCGCAAGGTTTGCAATCGCAAGTTTTGCAATCGCAAGTTTTGCAAACGCAAGGTTTGCAATCGCAAGCTTTGCAATCGCAAGATTTGCAATCGCAAGATTTGCAATCGCAAAATTTGCAATCGCAAGCTTTGTAATCGCGAAGTTAACAATTGCAAGGTTTGCAATCGCAAATTTTCTAATTGCAGGCTTTCTGAGTGACTGCAATATTACAAGTGCAAGCTTTCTAATCGTCTGGAGTATCACAAACGCAAGCTTTGCAATCGCAAGATTTGCAATCGCAAGATTTGCAATCGCAAGGTTTCTAGACGCTAGTTTTCCAATTGCAGGCTTTCTGAGTGCCTGCAATATTACAAGTGCAAGCTTTCTAATCGTCTGGAGTATCACAAGCGCTAGCTTTATAATCGCAAGCTTTATAATCGCAAAGTTTGCAATTGCAAGGTTTGCAATCGCAAGTTTTCCAATTGCAGGCTTTCTGAGTGCTTGCAATATTACAAGTGCAAGCTTTCTAATTGTGTGGAGTATCACAAGTGCAAGCTTTATAATCGCAAGCTTTGTAATCGCAAAGTTTACAATTGCAAGATTTGCAATCGCAAGATTTGCAATCGCAAGGTTTGCAATCGCAAGTTTTCCAACTGCAGGCTTTCTGAGTGCTTGCAATATTACAATTGCAAGCTTTCTAATCGTCTGGAGTATCACAAGCGTAAGCTTTATAATCGCAAGCTTTATAATCGCAAGCTTTATAATCGCAAAGTTTGCAATCGCAAGGTTTCTAAACGCAAGTTTTCCAATTGCAGACTTTCTGAGTGCCTGCAATATTACAAGTGCAAGCTTTCTAATCGTCTGGAGTATCACAAGCGCTAGCTTTATAATCGCAAGCTTTGTAATCGCAAAGTTTACAATCGCAAGGTTTGCAATCGCAAGTTTTCCAATTCCAGGCTTTCTGAGTGCTTGCAATATTACAAGTGCAAGCTTTCTAATCGTCTGAAGTATCACAAGCGCAAGCTTTATAATCGCAAGCTTTGTAATTGCAAAGTTTACAATTGCAAGATTTGCAATCGCAAGGTTTCTAGACGCTAGTTTTCCAATTGCAGGCTTTCTGAGTGCCTGCAATATGACAAGTGCAAGCTTTCTAATCGTCTGGAGCGCCAGAAGCGCAAGCTTTCTCAGTGCAAGCTTTATAATCGCAAGGTTTCTAAATGCAAGCTTTCTAAGCTCAAGTTTTCCAATTGCAGGCTTTGTGAGTGCCTGAAATATTAAAAGTGTAAGCTTTCTAATTGTCTGGAGTATCACAAGCGCAAGCTTTATAATCGCAAGCTTTGCAATCGCAAAGTTTACAATTGCAAGGTTTGCAATCGCAAGGTTTCTAAACGACAGTGTTATTATAGCAAGTTTCATAATCGCAAATTTTGTAAATGCAAGAGTTAAAGTTGCAAGCTTCATGATAGCAAGCTTTCTAAACGCAAGCTTTATTGTTGCAAGCTTTATAATAGCAAGCTTCATAATCGCAAAGTTTATAATCGCAAGGTTTGCAATCGCAAAGTTTGCAATCGCAAAGTTTGCAATCGCAAAGTTTGCAATCGCAAGTTTTCCAACTGCAGGCTTTTTGAGTGCTTGCAATATTACAAGTGCAAGCTTTATAATCGCAAGCTTTGTAATCGCAAAGTTTACAATCGCAAGATTTGCAATCGCAAGGTTTCTAATCGCAACTTTTCCAATTGCAGGCTTTCTGAGTGCCTGCAACATTACAACTGCAAGCTAAAAATAAGAGAATCGAGTCGCACGTCGATGTTCTTCGTATTTTATTAAAAAACGAGCAACAGAGGTGTCTAATATTCTGTTTAACGCGAATAATGTTCGCGCAAAGCGGTAAATTGACTGTGGCAACAGCGAAATTCCAGATTATTCGCTCGTGACGCGATTCGGTTGGTTTAAAGACTGCCACATCGTGTTAGTTGACGCGAAATTGCGGTAATCAGTCAATCATTTACAGATTCGCGAATACACCGACTGAGATCGATAATAGGCGACACAGGATTCAGCTTAGCGTTACAATCGACGCGTAATACCGATCATTAACATCAACAGCACTGCGAGTCCTGTCAGAGCAGTCGATTTTGACGGACAACGCAGTGCCAATGCCTCTGAAGTGAAAATAAACAAGACTTTTTAATGAACCACGTTTTTAACACTTTCATGTTTCAGAGGCACAAATTCTTTTTTGTTTTCAACGCAGAAATTCTGTGCCTCTCGACTTCTCAACGCTGCTTTCTAATTACTGAAATTGCAAAACTTGCCAAGCTTAAGAAGGAATTGCAAATTTTCAGATAATTTTGTGCGTTTCCACTTCTCAACATTGCTTTCTGAAGACTGAAATTGCAAAACTTGCCAAACTTAAGAAGGAATTGCAAATTTTCAGATAATTTTGTGCGTTTCCACTTCTCAACATTGCTTTCTGAAGACTGAAATTGCAAAACTTGCCAAACTTAAGAAGGAATTGCAAATTTTCAGATAATTTTGTGCGTTTCCACTTCTCAACATTGCTTTCTGAAGACTGAAATTGCAAAACTTGCCAAACTTAAGAAGGAATTGCAAATTTTCAGATAATTTTGTGCGTTTCCACTTCTCAACATTGCTTTCTGAAGACTGAAATTGCAAAACTTGCCAAACTTAAGAAGGAATTGCAAATTTTCAGATAATTTTGTGCGTTTCCACTTCTCAACATTGCTTTCTGAAGACTGAAATTGCAAAACTTGCCAAACTTAAGAAGGAATTGCAAATTTTCAGATAATTTTGTGTGTTTCCACTTCTCAACATTGCTTTCTGAAAAGTGAGATAGCAAAAGTTGCCAAATTTAAGAAGGAATTGCAAATTCTGGGATTATTCTGTGCTTTTCCACTTCTCAATACTGTTTTCTACAAACTGAAATAGCAAAACTTGCCAAACTTGAAAAAGAATTGCAAATTCTGTGCCTCTCAACTTCTCAACACTGTTTTCTAGAAACTAAAATTGCAAAACTTGCCAAACTTAAGAAGGAATTGCAAATTTTCAGATAATTTTGTGTGTTTCCACTTCTCAACATTGCTTTCTGAAAAGTGAGATAGCAAAACTTGCCAAACTTGAGAAGGAATTGCAAATTCTGGGATTATTCTGTGCTTTTCCACTTCTCAACATTGTTTTCTAGAAACTGAAATAGCAAAACTTGCCAAACTTGAGAAAGAATTGCAAATTCTATGCCTTTTCACTTCTCAACACTGTTTTCTAGAAACTAAAATTGCAAAACTTGCCAAACTTGAGAAAGAATTGCCAATTCTCAGCTAATTCTATGCCTTTTCACTTCTCAACGCTGCTTCCTAAAAACAGAAATACCAAAGCTTGGAATTGCAATTGTAAATTGCTTCGACACAAAAGCAGCGACTTGTCAAACTTTTTGTAACATCGACAGCCTAATCTAACCTTTATACAAAGAAATTTGTAAATTTTCCGTCAGTTTCGCGTGGTTTCTCTTATTCGAGGCAGATTGCCATCGCGTTTCGACTTTTCTCGAAACCTCGCAGCGCAGCGTTGGTTTTGGGGTGGCGAAAGGGGGTTGAATGGCATCCACGACAGGCGAAGGATTCTCAGGAACGTAAAAACAAATGACAGTGGCTGTAAACTGGGGTCGTGGAAACCTGGGGAGAAGGATACTGTTGACAATATCTTTTTATTGTCCTCGCTGTCTGGTCTCTGCCATCTTGGCGCTGCTGCGTCTTTGCTAACCCTTTTTCTACGCTGTTGCCACCCTGTAGACGCACCCCAGTGTGCGTTTCTGGAATAATTTGTCCAAATTTTGAGGAATATTGCCAGCAGTTCGATGAGAAAAGTCGAAAAATTCCTTTTGGTATTTTGAACTTATTTTAGAATCGATAAGTTGAGAAATTTAAAAGATTATCTTCACAGAATTATCTGAGAATCTGCTGCTTTTCTTTAGATATAATTTACAATCGCAATTCTTTCATAAATATATCAAATTTTGCGATTTTTACTTTGAGAAAGCAGAGAGTTGAGAAACTTAAAAGAACATTTACTTTATTATTAAGGATTGAAGTTATTCTGTGTTTAAATTGAAAAAGAACAAACCTGAAGGCACAGAATTATCTGAAACTCTGCTGCTTTTCTTTGGAAATGATTTACAATGCAATTTCTTCTCGAATATATCAAATTTTGCGATTTTTACTTTGAGAAAGCAAAGAGTCGAGAAACTTAAAAGAATATTTACTTTATTATTAAGAATTGAAGTTATTCTGTGTTTAAACTGGAAAAGAACAAACCTGAAGGCACAGAATTATCTGAAAATCTGCTGCTTTTCTTTAGAAATGATTTACAATCGCAATTCTTTCATAAATATATCAAATTTGAAGAATTGAAGTTATTCTGTGTTTAAACTGGAAAAGAACAGATGTAAAGACACAGAATTATCTGAAACTCTGCTGTTTTCATTTCGAAAAGGTTTACAATCGCAATTCTTTCATAAATATATCAAATTTTGCGATTTTTACTTTCAGAAAGCAGAGAGTTGAGAAACTTAAAAGAACATTTACTTTATTATTAAGGATTGAAGTTATTCTGTGTTTAAACTGGAAAAGAACAAACCTGAAGGCCCAGAATTATCTGAAACTCTGCTGCTTTTCTTTGGAAATGATTTACAATGCAATTTCTTCTCGAATATATCAAATTTTGCGATTTTTACTTTGAGAAAGCAAAGAGTCGAGAAATTTAAAAGAAAATTTACTTTATTATTAAGAATTGAAGTTATTCTGTGTTTAAACTGGAAAAGAACAAACCTGAAGGCCCAGAATTATCTGAAACTCTGCTGCTTTTCTTTAGAGTTTTCTTTGCGATTTTTACTTTCAGAAAGCAAAGAGATTTGAGAAGCTCAAAAGAACATTTACTTCATTATTAAAAATTGAATTTATTCTGTGTTTAAACTGGAAAAGAACAAACCTGAAGACCCAGAATTATCTGAAACTCTGCTGCTCTTCTTTGGAAATGATTTACAATGCAATTTCTTCTCGAATATATCAAATTTTGCGATTTTTACTCTCAGAAAGCAAAGTGTATGAGAAATTCAGTGAAGCCACGAGAACTTTCCGCGATGTTTTCTATATTCGTCGCTGTTGAACTTTGGGACTCGAAGTTTCTGGACGAAATTCTGTTCGACTGCAAGATCAACCTAGGATCCCTCAGCTGGGATTAACTCGACTGGGTATTGACTTTGCGAGAATGTCCGCCATGTCTGAGAGAACTGTTCTACGCGAGAATTAAATGATTCCTCGCCAAGTTGTCCCTCTCTCGAGATTTATGAACGAACGTGTTTGTATCTCGTTTCAAAAGAGGCCTTTCGATAGTTCAGGACACTCGCGAAACGAAAAAATCGAAGCTTATTGTTTAATTAGCAAGACTGAACGCTAGGGTCTCATTTTGAGCAAACTTTTCGTTAAATATTTGAAAAGCTGATTCAAGTGCGTCTTGTCGATTCATATCTTTTCTAATTAAATCGCGAAAGGAGACATTTTAACCCCTTTGTAGAAACAAGAATGTCAACTCGTGGTAAACGCAGGGTTAATGAGTACAAATTGCCTTGTAATCCTAACAGCTCTCCCCTTCTTTCTCGTTTAACTCTTTACTTCTCCAGAAGACTGTGAAATAAAGTGAGGAGTTGGAGAACTCTTCGTCCATTTCACGTTTTGACCAATGTGTGACGATTGACCAATGTGTGACGATTGATTAATATGTGAAAATTGATCAATAAGTGACGATTGATCAGTGTATGACGATTGATCAGTGTGTGAAAATTGATCAATAAGTGACGATTGACCAATGTGTGGCGATTGATCAATATGTGACGATTGATCAATGTGTGACGATTGATTAATATGTGACAATTGATCAACGTGTGAAAATTGATCTATGTTTGATTAATATGTGACGATTGACAAATGTGTGACGATTGACCAATGTATGACAATTGACTAACGTGTGAAAATTGACCAATATGTGACGATTGACCAACGTGTGAAAATTGGCCAACGTGTGAAAATTGTCCAATTTGTGAAAATTGACCAATATGTGACAATTGACCAACGTGTGACGATTGATCAACGTGTGACGATTGATCAATGTGTGAAAATTGACCAATGTGTGAAAATTTACCAATATGTGACGATTGACCAACGTGTGACGATTGATCAATGTGTGAAAATGGAGCAATGTGTGAAAATTGACCAATATATGACGATTGATCAATGTGTGACGATTGATTAATATGTGAAAATTGACCAATGTGTGACGATTGATTAATATGTGAAAATTGACCAACGTGTGACGATTGACCAACGTGTGACGATTGATTAATATGTGCCAATTGATCAACGTGTGAAAATTGATCTATGTTTGATTAATATGTGACGATTGACAAATGTGTGACGATTGACTAACGTTTGACGATTGATCAATGTGTGAAAATTGACCAATGTGTGAAAATTGACCAATATGTGACGATTGACCAACGTTTGAAAATTGGCCAACGTGTGACGATTGATCAATGTGTGAAAATTGACCAATGTGTAAAAATTGACCAATATGTGACGATTGACTAACGTGTGACGATTGATCAATGTGTGAAAATTGAGCAATGTGTGAAAATTGACCAATATGTGACGATTGACCAACGTGTGAAAATTGACCAATATGTGAAAATTGACCAATGTGTGAAAATTGACCAATGTATGACGATTGACCAACATGTGAAAATTAACCAATATGTGACGATTGATCAATGTGTGAAAATTGAGCAATGTGTGAAAATTGACCAATATGTGACGATTGACCAACGTGTGAAAATTGACCAATATGTGAAAATTGACCAATGTGTGAAAATTGACCAATGTATGACGATTGACCAACATGTGAAAATTAACCAATATGTGACGATTTATCAGTGTGTGACGATTGACCAACGTGTGAAAATTGGCCAACGTGTGAAAATTGACCAATATATGACGATTGACCAATGTGTGACGATTGACCAATATCTGACGATTGACCACTCGTTCCTCGAGCAATTCGAACGCAGAATAATAAAAAAAGGTCTGCTACTCACGGTCAGTCAGGTTGGCAGGTTTGAAAATCTTCGGACAGACCCTGAAAAGGCCCAACTTGAACCGCACGCTGACGATATTCGCAGCATTGCGCGGCAGGTACGGAAGATTGAGCTTCTCCTCGGTGTGGAGCCAAGCTGGGCCCAAAAGCGCGGTGCTCAGAGCAGCGAGCGCTGCGATTCCGCAAACAACGCCGCACCTTGTCAACGCGACGCCTCCAAGGCCACCAGTGCAACACATCTTCGTCTACGGTTCCCTCCTGCTCGTTTCAGGACGACATTCCACCGAGAAATCACCTGGCCGACTTCGACGAGCCCTTCCGCGAACTTCGACGCATCGTTCTTCGATCGAGCTGCGCTGTTCTGCGTTTCGCGTCACGAAAACACGAGTTGTTTCATGCGTCCATCATCGCGTCTCTCTGACGTTCAGATCGAGGTCGTTGGAGGCTGTTTCGTTGCTCCAATTGGCGGGCATCCTGTGGAAAAGAAGTGGCGTTGGTGTTTTGTTGTTCTTTTATTTTGCGAATGATTTATCAACGCGTTGGTGGACAGTAAAAGTTTGAAGGAGCTGCAAAGTAAGATCAGTTGAAGGTTGTTTTAAAATGCATAATAATTAGGATAATTGGAGGTTATATGAAGGTAAGTGAATAATAATTGGTGATAGAGTTTGAGTGTTATGAGGTCGTTGAAGATGGTGAATCAGAGAGAGAATAAGGGTGAAGTAGTGATGGATAGAAACTACTCTTGAGAGTGAATAATAATTGACTCTAAAATTTCGATATTATGTAATTAAAAGGAATTAGTGAAATTTAGATAGAGATGGGTAGAAACAACCCTCGTGAGTGAATGATAATGAGTTTAATGATTTGAAAATGAATAATGAATGCTTTGCAATGAAAATGAATACTATAAGGTTGTCAAAGATAGTGAAATAGTGAAGAAACAAGGGTTAAAATTGTAGACAGAGATGGATTGAAACAATCTTTGCGAGTGAACAATAATTGATTTTAAAATTTGAATGCTATGCAATGAAAATGAATATTATAAGCTATAGTAAAGAAACAAGGGTGAAAATTCTAGATAGAATTAAAAAATTTCAATACTAAGCAATGAAAATGAATGCTATAAGGTATAGTAAAGAAACAAGGATGAAAATTCGAAACCATCCTCGAGAGTGAACAATAATTAACTTTAAAATTTCAATGCTAAGTAATGAAAAAAATGATTGCTGCAAGATTATCAAAGATACTGAATTAGAGAAATCTAGACAGAGATGGGTAGAAACCACCCTTGAGAGTGAACAATAACTAATTTTAAAATTTCAATGCTAAGTAATGAAAAAAATTGCTGCAAGATTATCAAAGATACTGAATTAGAGAAATCTAGACAGAGATGGGTAGAAACCACCCTTGAGAGTGAACAATAATTAACTTTAAAATTTCTATGCTATGCAATTAGAATAAATGCTATAAGATTATCAAAGATACTGAATTAGTGAAATCTAGAGATCTCAGAGATGGATAGAAACAACCCTCACGAGTGAACAATAATTAACTTTAAAATTTCTATGCTATGCAATTAGAATAAATGCTATAAGGTTGTCAAAAATCCTGAATTAGAGAAATCTAGATAGGTAGAAACTACCCTCGAGAGTGAAAAATAATTAACTTTCAAATTTCAATGCTATGCAATTAGAATAAATGCTATAAGGTTGTCAAAGATCCTGAATTAGAGAAATCTAGATGGGTAGAAACAACTCTCATGAGTGAGCAATAATTAACTTTGAAATTTGAACGCTAAGCAATGAAAATGAATGCTGCAATATTATCAAAGATACTATGAAATCTAGAGATCTCAGAGATGGGTAGAAACAACTCTCGAGAATGAACAATAACTAATTTTAAAATTTCAATGCTATGCAATGAAAATGAATGCTGCAATATTATCAAAGATACTAAATTAGTGAAATCTAGAGATCTCAGAGATGGGTATAAACAACTCTCACGAGTGAACAATAATTAACTTCAAAATTTCAATGCTAAACAATGAAAATGAATGCTGCAATATTATCGAAGATACTAAATTAGTAAAATCTAGAGATCTCAGGGATGGGTAGAAATAACCCTCACAAGCGAACAATAATTAACTTTCAAATTTCTATGCTGTGCAATTAGAATAAATGCTATAAGGTTGTCAAAGATACTAAATTAGTGAAATCTAGAGATCTCAGAGATGGATATAAACAACTCTCACGAGTGAACAATAATTAACTTCAAAATTTGAACGCTAAGCAACGAAAATGGATGCTGCAATATTATCAAAGATACTAAATTAGTGAAATCTAGAGATCTCAGAGACGGATATAAACAACTCTCACGAGTGAACAATAATTAACTTCAAAATTTGAACGCTTAGCAACGAAAATGAGTGCTGCAATATTCTCAAAGATCCTGAATTAATGAAAGAACAAGGATAGAAACAATTGACGCGAGTAGCTCGAATTCTCGCAGAGAGAACAGACCTAGCTGCAGCGATTTGTCGTCGAACTAGCGATATTGTCGTCCTCGTCCGACGAAAGCGATTAATCCTACCTCGATAAGCGAGTTATCGAGATACCACTCGGTTTGACTTTGTCGCGTTACGCTTGGGAATTCTCGTGACTGTCGCGCGCTATTACCGTTTAATGAGAATTCCCGCGATCCCCATTCGCGCTGCTCCCGCGTCGAAACGAAAGTTAGGGTCGCTTATAAAAGGTTCTCGTATCGAGATCAAAGTTTCCCACGTTGGATGCTGTCGATATCTCTTTGCGTGATGTCGATTTTGCTTCGCACACGCGTTTCTCACGCTGTCTCTCGTGAAATTGCAATTACTAAATGAAGACGACAACTCATTTGTTCCGTTTTCTTCACAAAAAGTGACATTTGAGCGAATGGGAAAGTTTAACGCAAATTATCGCGTTTCTCGAGCAATTCTTCACGAAGTTGGAATCTCGAATTAAAAATAGCGGCACACTTCTTCTGTCTTCTTTTTAAAAAATGAAATTTGAAGAAATGGTAAAGTTTAACGCAAATTATCGCGTTTCTTAAGCAATCTTTCACAAAATTGTAATCTCAAATTAAAAATAGCGGCACACTTCTTCTGTCTTCTTTTTAAAAAATGAAATTTGAAGAAATGGTAAAGTTTGAAGCAAATTATCGCGTTTCTTAAGCAATCTTTCACAAAATTTTAATCTCAAATTAAAAATTGCGACACATTTCTTCTGTCTTCTTTTTAAAAAATGAAATTTGGACAAATGGTAAAGTTTAAAGCAAATTATCGTGTTTCTCAAGCAACCTTTCACAAAATTGCAATCACAAATTAAAAATAGCAACTCATTTCTTCAGTTTTCTTTCTGAAAAGCGACATTTAAGCAAATGGTAAAGTTTAACGCAAACTATCGCGTTTTTCAAGCAATCTTTCACAAAACTGCAATCGCAAAATAAAAATAGCAACTCATTTCTTCTGTCTTCTCCTTAAAAAATGAAATTTGAACAAATGGTAAAGTTTAACGCAACTATCGCATTTCTCACGCAATCTTTCACAAAATTGTGAAGTCTGTGAGTCTTCTTCTAAAAAAAGCCTAAAATCTAAAAAATTGCAATCTCAAAATAAAAATAGTAACTCATTTCTCCTGCCTTCTTCTTAAAAAATGAAATTTGGACAAATGGTAAAGTTTAACGCAAACTATCGCGTTTCTCACGCAATCTTTCACAAAATTATGAAGTCTTCTCGTGAAGTCTGTGAGTCTTCTTCTAAAAAAGTCTAAAACCTAAAAAACTACAATCGCAAGATAAAAATAGCAACACATTTCTTCCGTCTTCTTCTTAAAAAAATGAAATTTGAACAAATGGTAAAGTTAAACGCAACTATCGCGTTTCTCGTGCGATCTTTCAAAAACCTGCAGTCCCAAAATAAAAATAGCAACTCATTCGTCCATTCTTCACCAAAAAAAGTGACTAAAATCTAAAAAACTGCAATCGCAAGGTAAAAATAGCAACTTATATCTTCTGTCTTCTCCTTAAAAAATGAAATTTGAACAAATGGTAAAGTTTAACGCAACTATCGCAATTCTGCGATAGTTTTGTGAAAGGTTGCTTGAGAAACACGATAGTTTGCGTTAAACTTTACCATTTGCTTAAATGTCGTTTTTTAGAAATAAAACAGAAGAAATGAGTTGCTATTTTTATTTTGAGATTGCAATTTTGTGAAAGGTTGCTTGAGAAACGCGATAATTTGCTTAATAAAAACCTGCAGTCCCAAAATAAAAATAGCATCTCATTCGTCCAGTCTTCAGCGAAAAAAGTGACGTTTAACTAAAGTTTAACGCAGCTAGTTCCTTCCAAACGTCTGCTCTCGCAGGAAACGAGGAACAACGCGAAACCGATGGCACAATTTCCAAACTGTATTCCATCGTTCTCGAAACTGGCGGCCAGTTTAACAAAGAATAGCACAGTTTGTTGTTCACCGGATCAGCAACGTCACGAAGCTAGTTTTATCGACGTCGATGGCGGATGTCCTAACACGGAAACGCGCTGAATGGAAAAGCGATGGAAAAACAGTGGCACGAATTTGTTTTAAACGATCGTGGTCCACCATTTTCCAAATAACACTCCAGATTCCATTCTTACACTCCGCCAGAAACCTGAATCCAATTTAAGCTACTTTGCTTCATTTTTCTTGCGACGAGGCTCAGAAATTTTCCCAGCAGTTTTGTTTTTCCGGACAGAAAATTGAGAGAAGGTAATGGAATCTTGGTCTTGGTCGAAAATAGTAGGATAACGATGTTATCGATATTTCTGTCGAGATAAATTCTCTTGTTGAGTCACTAGAGTTCCTTTTACGGATGAGTTATTACATTTGGAGAAATGAAACAGTGGTATTGATGAATGTGTTAGTAAAGTTTAGTCTGATTTATAGTTTGCTGAGATGGAGAGTTAGCGGTGGTTTTTGTTTTAGATTCTTTTTATTGTGATATAAGCTAACTTAGATTCTTTTTATTATGATCTGAACGATTTTAGATTCTTTTTAGTGTAACTTAATTTAATGTAGATTCTTCTTAGTGTGACTTAAGCTAAGCTAGTGTAGATTTCTTCTTATTTTGACTTAATCTGAGCCAATCTAGGTTCTTCTTATTTTGGCTCAACCTAAGTTAATTTAAATTCTTCTTATTGTGACTTAACCTAAGGTAGACTAGATTCTTCTTATTTTGACTTAATCTGAGCCAAACTAGATTCTTTTTATTTTAGCTCAACCTAAGTTAATTTAGATTCTTCTTATTGTGACTTAACCTAAGTTAATCTAGATTTTTCTTATTTTGACTTAACCTAAGCCAAACTAGATTCTTCTTATTTTGACTTAACCTAACTCAAACTAGATTCTTCTTATTTTGACTCAACTTAACCCAATTCAATTTAGATTCTTCTTATTTTGACGTAACCTAATCCAAACTAGATTCTTCTTATTTTGACTTAACCTAAACCAAACTAGATTCTTCTTATTTTGGCTCAACCTAAGCTAATTTAGATTCTTCTTATTTTGGTTCAACCTAAGCTAATTTAGATTCTTCTTATTGTGACTTAACCTAAGCTAATCTAGATTCTTCTTATTGTAACTTAACCTAAGCCAATGTAGATTCTTCTTATTATAACTTAACCTAAGCCAAATTAAATTCTTCTTATTTTGACTTAACCTAAGCCAATGTAGATTCTTCTTATTATAACTTAACCTAAGCCAAATTAAATTCTTCTTATTTTGATTTAACCTAAGCCAAACTAGATTCTTCTTATTGTGACTTAACCTAAGCTAGTCTAGATTCTTCTTATTGTAACTTAACCTAAGTCAAATTAAATTCTTCTTATTTTGACTTAACCTAAGCCAAACTAGATTCTTCTTATTTTGGCTCATCCTAAGCCAATCTAGAATCTTCTTATTTTGACTTAACCTAAGCCAAACTAGATTCTTCTTATTTTGGCTCAACCTAAGCCAATCTAGAATCTTCTTATTTTGACTTAACCTAAGCCAATCTAGATTCTTCTTATTTTTACTCAACTTAATTTAATTTAAATTCTTCTAATTTTGACTTAACCTATGCCAACCTAGATTCTTCCTATTACAACTTAACCTAATCTAGTAATACTACCTTTGTCAAACACTGTTAAACGATGCTTCCAATACCATATTCCACTTCCTAAGAAAACGAATGATTCACAAATAATTAATAACAACAGAAGAAACAAAGTTCGATGCAATTTATTACTTTCAACGAACCCACAGTCTAACTTTGACAAATTTAGAGTCCTCACGCGTAACTGCAACAACAAAACGCCACGTAAATTCGAGTGTCTCGATTGATCCAAACCAGAGCAGAAGTGAATTTTCTAAAATTAGTGGCGCGCAATATTGTCGACACGTGGCAGCTTTTTCGAAACGTGATCGTAAACAGAAATCCAGTTGGTTGCGAGCGACGTCGCGCAAATTTCCTCGAGCTCGCAGCTCGTTCCTCGCAGCTGTGCCACCGATTTCGCCCAACTTTTCGATCCTGTTCGCCCCTGTTTTATTTACAATTCCTGATGCCCTCTGAGAGGCTCGCCAAGGCTTCATTAGCACTGCTGGCTGATTTATCAAGAGCGTTTTAATGAGCTTTTCTTAGAGGACGATTTTAACTGGGTCACCAGAGGAGAGAAAGGGAGACAATGGCGGATCTTTATCTCGCTGAGGAGATATTAAAGACTCGTATCGATCGAAGGACAGCGTGAAACACGGAAAAATTACTCTGCCGTGGAACAAAGAGAGCGTCTCTGCTCATTTTCCGGCTCGATTCTTCGCTACTTTCAACCGGTTAGAAAAACGAACGTTTATAGCCGATTATAAAAATAATTCTCTGATAACGGGAGCGTTGCGACTGCCTATAAAACACGAGCGTTGTTAATTAAAAGAGAAAGAACGACGAGCTATTCGACTTTCGAGCCTCGCGACGAGCGATTTCAGTCATTAAATCAGTTCTAATCTCGCAGAATCAGCGAGTGGAAAAGTAAGAACGTTGCAGCTGCTTAATCATGCTTTTAGCCACGATGCAGTCAATTTAACATATTTAACGCTTCCACGAAGAAAAAAGCTGCAAAAATTGGACGTTTCGTGTTTTAAAAATGGACGAATCGCTGCTGCTTGGCGATTAATTCATTGTGGCGATCGAGAGAAGCTCAGAGAGCCTTTCTCTGCTTCCTATATCGCTGGATGGTAATAAAAATCCAATTAGCTCGAGCAGATATGGCGGTAGCCAGGATTGGGATCTTATTGCTTCTGTCAGTCCCTATTATTCGGTTATTGCGCAGCCATACGCCAGTTCCAGGGCTGCGAAAAAAGGGATTCTCGTCTTCCACGAAAAGGAGAACGCGATGGCGATAATGGTATTCACTTTCCACCTCGATGCACCGTTTGCAGTCGAGTTTTTCGAGCCAAACGACTGTCGAAATTAATTTAGTTTTAGCCAGAATCGCGTACGACTCTCGAGAAAGCGTGTTCTGCACCCTCTTCGACGCTCATCGCCATAATCTTCGTTTATGCGAGCCACGAGCAGAGACGCGTAAGAGAATTCTCATTTCTACCAGCGTATTTCGAATATTTTCTGAAAATATTCATTGTTCCGTGTAAATATCGATTAATTAAACAGCTTTTATGGAGAAAGAGAACAAATTTTGTTGCGACGATGCTAGAATTCTGCTGAAAATCGCTAACGACTGGACACTGAGCGAAATTCCATCGACTCTCATCCGATTAATTAACGATCCTTAATCACCAGAAGCATCCAGAGCTCGCATCCACCTCGAGCAACGCGAAGAAACCCGAAAAAAGTCGCGATTAAAACCCTGACGCGTTCCACGATGCTTCCAGTCGAGGCTCATCGATTCTAAGACAAGTTGAAAACCAAAGGACAAGGACATTCGAAGCAGAGCGTCGAAGAACGTTGGTTCGAAGCCCAGCAACAGGAATTTTTCGACTTTTCTCATCGATTCTGTCGCGTTGATAGAAGTTTCCCAGCGAAAAGCGATCGCAGAAAGGAAAACAGCGAAAGAAAAGACGCGAGGCGAGCTTGCGCTGATCCTTCCAGGCGTGAATCGTAGCTGGTTCGAACTTTTAATTACCTGGTGCTTAAGAAAAAGAGGGTGGAGGAAGAGGAACGCGCGAGCCTAAGAACAACCCCCGTTTGCGGAACGCAGACTCGAGAAACCGCTCGAAAACTGCTTCGAAACAAGAACGAGGATCTTTCGAGCCATCCACGTTTTTTTTTTCAATTAATTAAACCCTGGGCGAGGCTCGTTCGATTCGCGGAAACTGGTCGAGCAATCCTGTAATTGAAATCGGAAAAAACTGGGGCCATCGAAGAAGCAAACATGTTTTCAGAAAAATTACAATATGGATTCTTGCTGAGTGAAATTCTGATCCAGAATTTTTACAGTTTAATACAGCTTAGTATGTGTTCTAAAGGATTTTGAGAAAATCGTAACTGATGGTGTTTTAATTACTTTAGTTTGAAATTTGGAGAACAGAGTCACTGTACAAGTGTCAACTTTTAATGTCCCCTTTTTTACATTGAAAAGCAAAAAAGATATGGAAATAACGGAGATTCTATAAACGCGAAAGCTTCAAATGGAAATGGCGATCGCAAAATTTAGTGCTGTCAACAAATGGGTTAAACGATCTTCAGTTAGGTTGAATTAAAGGGAGGAAAGATATTCTAGTGTTTCGTGGAAACGCGAGGAGCAATTTGACGTGTCATGCAAAATTTCATTGGCTCTTGTTGCAATAAAATACTTTGCAATTCTCGAGAGTAATGAAATTGCAATTTAATTGTGGATAAATTCAATAAAGTCGTGAATCAATCATCGTTTCATTTTTATTAAGAATGCAATGTGCTTTGCAATGGAAGATTAATGTTTCTGGAGGAGACTGATCAATGAACTGTGTGTTTAATTATTCTTTGTGTTGCAAACAATTGGTGACAAGAAGAGGACACTAAAATGTTATAGAAAATTGATGTAAATCATTTGGAATGCAAGTTTTTTAATGTTTTTTCAGTAGTTATGAGATATTAAATAGTTGATTCTAGTTTTATTGAGATTTTTATTATGATTTCATGATGCAAGTGTCTTAAAACCTTAGATTGAGATTCTTACTATGAAATCTCATGATGCAAGTGTCTCAAAATTGTTTCAAGGGTCACAAAACCTTAAATAATCAATTCTAGCTTGCATTGAGATTCTTATTATGAGATTTCATGATGCAAGGGCTTCAAAATTCTTTATTGAAATTTTTATAATGAAATTTCATGATGCAAGGATTTCAAAATCATATTTTGAGGTTTCTACTATGAAATCTCATGATACAAGTGTCTCAAAATTCTTTCAAGGGTCACAAAACCTTAAATAATCAATTCTAGCTTGCATTGAGATTCTTATTACGAGATTTCACGATGCAAGGGCTTCAAAATCATATTTTGAGGTTTCTACTATGAAATCTCACGATGCAAGTGTCTCAAAATTCTTTCAAAGGTCACAAAACCTAAAATAATCAATTCTAGCTTGCATTAAGATCCCTATTATGATATTTCATGATGCAAGGGCTTCAAAATTCTTTATTGAAATTTTTATAACGAAATTTCATGATGCAAGGATTTCAAAATTATATTTTGAGGTTTCTACTATGAAATCTCATGATGCAAGTGTCTCAAAATTCTTTCAAGGGTCACAAAACCTTAAATAATCAATTCTATCTTGCATTAAGATCCTTATTATGAGATTTCATGATGCAAGGGTTTCAAAATTATATTTTGATGTTTCTACTATGAAATCTCATGATGCAAGTGTCTCAAAATTGTTTCAAGGCTCACAAAACCTTAAATAATCAATTCTAGCTTGCATTGAGATTCCTATTATGAGATTTCATAATGCAAGGGCTTCAAAATTCTTTATTAAGATTTTTATAGTGAAATTTCATGATGCAAGTATCTCAAAACTCTACACTGAGATTTTTATTATGAAATCTCACGATCCAAGTATTTTAAAATTATTTCAAGGGTTACAAAACCTTAAATAATCAATTCTAGCTTGCATTGAGATTCCTATTATGAGATTTCATGATGCAAGGGCTTCAAAATTCTTTATTAAGATTTTTATAGTGAAATTTCATGATGCAAGTATCTCAAAACTCTACACTGAGATTTTTATTATGAAATCTCATGATCCAAGTGTTTTAAAATTCTTTCAAGGGTCACAAAACCTTAAATAATCAATTCTAGCTTGCATCGAGATTCTTATTACAAGATTTCACGATGCAAGTATTTCAAAATTTTATTTTCAGGCTTTCACTATGAATATTTCAAAATTCTATACTAAGGAAACACAAAATAATGAATTCTAGCTTACACTAAAACACTAAAACAAGAGTTAAATAAAAAACCAAGACAGCATCGACGAGAAGTTGACTTTCGTCGCCACCTCAGCGCTCCCCAACAGAAAATATGGACACATTTAATTAAAAGCCGTGTAATTCGTAATTTCCCAGGAGATATCGTCGAGCCTATCTACCAAGGTTCGATCGAGCGATTCCAGAAGAGATTTCCTCCTTAATTACTTCGATTCTCTCATGGATTCGAGCTTAAATAAATTAACGTCAACCATCTGGAGCTTCTCTTCGGTTTACTCGCGCTTATTCCTCTCGAAACGTTCATCTCTGGGACATGTTTACTTAGGATCGTTCAATTTAAATCTCTCGATCGGTATCAGGGTATTAATTAAACGATATTCGAGGCGAACGAGTCGAGAGAATCACGATCCATCCCCCAGATTTTCTACTTATCGGGATTAATAAAGTGAAACTTGGAATGTTTCCCGAATGGAACGCTTTTTTCTCGAGGCTCGACGCGATTTTACGTGGCGATGAAAATTTTATGTTTCAATCGCAAGTTGCTACGTGTTGGCGAGCACCTTTATTGGAAACTACGCGGTCGATCCTGCTTTTTCACACCGTAAGTACGCGTTATGATTTATGGTCGCCAAGTTTAATGCGTTTTATCGAGTTTTTATTTGTCAAAAATTACTTTGCGCTTGGTGGAATTAGTAGACGTGGTTTAGTGGTTAATTGGAAGCGTCGAGTTTGTTTTAAAAATATTTCTTCGCGTTTATTATTGCGAGATCGAAGAATCTAAATTTTGAGAACCCTGAGAGTGAAATTTGAGTTGATTGTAAGCTATTTTTCTCACAGATCGACGAAAAACCATATTCTTCCATTTATTCCATGCGTTGAGTAACTATTTAATTGATTATATCGCGTTTTAAACAAATATTAATATTTAAAAAAACGTATCGAAAAATAAAATCGTATTTTTCGAAGCAAATTGCACGATATGCGTCTTCACACGTTTTTCTATTACCTCGAATACAGCAAAAACCACGAAAGCTTTCAAATAGTTAGCACTTTTCAGGAACAACGATGTTAAATAATGAAAATAAACGACTTTGGCGATTCGATAAAATTCCACAAGAACTTTAAACGCGACCCAGTTTTTAAAAGCTTTTTCCTGCCATGTGGCAATGTTTTCAGCGTTTCTTATAATCCGTGATAACAAGAACGCGAGGGTTCGTCGAAAAAAAAATGGGCGAGGATTAAAGTGAAAACGCTGTCGAACTTTACGCGAAAGGATAAACAAAAAGCTCGAAACGAGAAAGTTTGAGACGTTCAAAATGCATTTAAAAAATGACTCATTCTCGCAATAAGCTCGTCAACGCGAAACAAGAAAGTTTGAGACATCCAAAATGATTAAATCTCACTAAAAATTGCAATAAACTCGTCAACGCTAAAGAAGGAAGTTTAAGACATTAAAAATACATAAAAAAATATGATTAATTTTCTATAGCATCAACTTGCACGTAGTTTCGTTTCTACAAACGCTTTAATGACCCTAATTTCCAAATATACCCAGTGTCGCGACTTCAAACTGATCAAAGTTTGATCGAATTTTCACGCAAGATTTTCTTGTTCTATCGCATTATCAATTATTTATCGCCATCGTTTATCCTTTCCACGACCATACTGACGCGATCCCAGCGAACAGCAATGGCGTGGCTCACTTTCCGGAAATAAAAGACGCGAACGATTTTGTGGGGAAAATGTTGCTCGCGAGAACAGAACGGAATATCGAGTCGTTTATTTCTCTGCACTGTGAATCATCCGTAGCAGAGATAATAGTTCGACGACCGCGAATAACAATTTATTCGTGCCTCTGGCAGAACCGCGAAATTTGAAAATACACTCCATGGGTTGCTATTCTAACACTTCTAAAATCTCTCGTAATATTTAATTGCATTTTACTATCATCGTTTTAAACGTTAAACGTGAATTGTGGAAATATGAGACGCAGAGACTGGTATTTTGGTTATTTTAAACAGCATCAATTAGTCGAAATTAGATGAATCCTATTGTAAAATTTAATTCCATTTTTTTATCACAATTTTACATGTTAAACGTGAATTAATTGTAGAAACATGCATCAAGGGACGCATAAACTGGTGTTTCGATTATTTTAAATAGCATCAATTAGTCGAAATTAGCTGAGAATCTTGGTTGCTATTCTAATATCTCTGCAACCTTTTGTAAAATTTAATTTCATTTTCTTATCACAATTTTAAATGTTAAACGTGAATTAATTGTAGAAACATGCATCAAGGGACGCATAAACTGGTGTTTCGATTATTTTAAACAGCATCAATTAGTCTAAATTAGCTGAATCTTGCTTGCTATTCTAATATCTCTGCAACCTTTTGTAAAATCTAATTTCATTTTCTTATCACAATTTTACATGTTAAACGTGAATTAATTGTAGAAACATGCATCAAGAGACGCATAAACTGGTGTTTCGATTATTTTAAACAGCATCAATTAATCGAAATTAGCTGAGAATCTTGATTGCTATTCTAATATCTCTGCAACCTTTTGTAAAATTTAATTTCATTTTCTTATTATAATTTGAAACGTGGAAACATGCATCAAGAGTCGCAGAGACTGGTATTTCGATTATTTTAAACAGCATCAATTAGGCGAAATTAGCTGAATCTTCCAGCGGATCTCGTTAATCATAAAGTAATTAAGTGCGCGTCAAATTCTGTGAGCGATTAAGTGTCTCGAAAGGATTTGCAAAACTCGTTAATTACCGAGCGATTAATTTGGTTATTTCACGAGCAGAGGGAGCGATCTATGACTGCTCGAAAGGGGGATGAAATTACATTTTTCTTACTCTATTAATTTGAATCGAGTTACAATTCTGTTTCAATTAGCTTTGAGATAATTTGGGATCGAGAAATACAATTTACTTGATAAATTTTGTCTTTAAATACCAAAATACAGAGTACAGACATCCAATCGTGTTGCAATTCTGTTTAGATTGGCTCTGAATTAATTTGAGATTGAGAAATACAATTCTCTAGCAAAAATTTGTCTTTAAACATCCAATTGAGTAACAATTTTGTTTCGATTAGCTTTGAGATAATTTGGGATCGAGAAATACAATTTACTTCATAAATTTTGTCTTTAAAGACCAAAATACAGAGTACAAACATCCAATCGTGTTGCAATTCTGTTTAGATTGGCTCTGAATTAATTTGAGATTGAGAAATACAATTCTCTAGCAAAAATTGGTCTTTAAACATCCAATTGAGTAACAATTTTGTTTCGATTAACTTTAAGATGATTTGAGATCGAGAAATACAATTTACTTGGTAAATTTTGTCTTTAAAGACCAAAATACAGAGTACAAACATCCAATCCTGTTGCAATTCTGTTTAGGTTGGCTCTGAATTAATTTGAGATTGAGAAATACAATTCTCTAGCAAAAATTGGTCTTTAAACATCCAATTGAGTAACAATTTTGTTTCAATTAACTTTGAAATAATCTGAGATTAAGAAATGTAATTCTCTTGGAAAAATTTCTCTTCGAATATAAAATACGAAGTTGTGGTTCAAAGCAACAGCAGACTTCCATTAGTGTTATTAGTTTCTTATTGTAAGACTATTTCAGCATTTACGATGCTACGACGAGTCGAATGTTTACAACATTTGCAAAACTCTGAGTCCACGTTTCTTAGAATCGGATCACGTGTTGACAAAATGCAGAGTGCGTCTCTCCTTGAACCGAATTCCAAGAATTGAAGCCATTGAGCGTCGCAATATTAGATATTAACATTATTAATATCTATAATACTAGATATTAATTAATAATATATTTGACAATAGTAGAAGAATTGAAGCCATTGGCCATCGCAAGATCAGATATTAATTAATAATATCTAATAATAATATTAGATACTGAATAATAAACATCTAAAACTATTATATATTAATTTTAACTAACAAATTCCTCGTTAATTCTCTCGTCCATCTCTCATCGTACAATGCACGAAGCTCGTAACAGTTTTTCACTCCACTGTGCTAATGGAAAGATGAATACTCCGCTCTGCCAATGTTAAATTAACGACTCAATCGAATCGACTCCCGCGTATATCGTAAAAATTTATTAAAAAAAAAAAGTCAGCCATTGATTTTTCAGGCATTCCCTAAATTACAGACGCGGTGAAACAATTCCCTGTCTGGCGATAATTGAATAAACACGAGATGAAAACGAGATCAAGTGGCTTCCGAATTGTGAATAAAACTCGACGTTTAAACAGTGCTTCGCGCTAGAGCGACGTGCTTTGCACCCATCACGGTCATTATCCACGTGTAAATTCTCTGCCACGCCAGTCTATCGCAAAAAGCTGCCAAATTTGAATAATTCTGCTCGCTTAACCTCAAAGTATCGCTCTAACGATCAACCACCGCTACGAATTCCGTGGAATTTCACGAAAACGTCGACGAACGATCGAAAAGTGTCCTTTAACCTCACTTTTTGCTGTTCATCGATGTTCAAACGCTTGCAGTACGCGAGAAGATATTCGATTATCGATAGAACGTACCTGCGCTCGCAGCGAGTCATCAAAATCCACTCGAGGGTTGCTCTTCAATTAGTATCCATCGCGAGGAGGGCAGGGAAACGATTTTCGTGTCGCCTTTTCGGTCCTGAACGGTCGACGGGAACTTTGAACACTGAATTTTCACAAGTATGAGCCGCACAAACGATGCAGAAGCGTTTTGTTCGACGAAATGTCACGACGCACGCACTCCACGACGATCGGAGGCGAACTACCCTTCGCAGCGCGCTCGCCACCACCTAAGCGTGTCGACGGAGACAGCCGAAGGGCGGCGGACTCGCACGAAGTCGTGGCAACCAGCTTTCTTCGCAGTGAATACGTGTGCGTGAATGCTTTCACGTATTCGCGATGTTTACGAACGATTACACGCGATATACTAAGCCAGTCGTAGTTGGGAATGCAGTGTTCGCGCTCTGAATTCAGAATTTTGCTAACCACGTAAGTTTCTAATTAAATATTTCATTCTGCATGTGTATTACGTATGTATGTTGGTATTTTATTATATGCGAGAAGAGTGTCGAGAGAATAGAAACAGAAAAATCAGTCGACGATCCTACGGAGACGCCACAGCAAGAATTTACGTTGTACATTGATCTGTTACATATCTTGCAATCTATTGAAAGTTTCGAAGCCTCGAAGAGGACTCAACACTAGAACCACTCACTCATTTCTTGGACAGAGAGAGTAAAATCATAATGAATCCACTAAATGAATAATTTAGTGGTTCTAGCGTTAAATCTACAATTGTACTTAAATCTAGGTACGTAGTCCTTAGCTTGATATCGTTTTTGAGAGGGCAATCTCTCGAAAACGTTACCAAGGGCCCAGGCCCACCACGTGGAGGTGACTACGCAGGGACCCAACCCTAAACTCCAATCCCATCCACCCTCCATTACATATTTAGGATCTTGTTACAGAAGGTACCAAGATCTGACGTTATTTAATTAAAAAACGAAATCCACGATGCACTTTCCAATTAAAAATTGCAACGTGGACTTTAAAAATCGCAAAAGGAAATACATTTTCTTATTCAGAGGGAAATTATTCTACAAATACTTTGCAAAAGTTAAAGTATTTTACAATAATACTCTACTTTGAAACGACTCTAAATAAAATATATCAAAGCTGGTGCTTCGCTTCTGAGTAAGAAGAATGTATTTTCGTACAATTTTATTACAATAATCGGTATACAAAGTTTGGTACAGTAATTATAGCAATTTAATTACAATAATCGTAGCAATTTTCTTATAGTAATCGTAAGAATTGTTTTACATAAAGGAAATGGAAAGGATTAAGGGAATTATTCTCAACGAAGTTGAAATTCGCTCCAGAATCACTGAATTTTTGAAAAGAACCCAGAAAACACGTCAAATTTTAAGATTCTCTCAATAGTCATTCTCAATTAGAATTTCCTATGATTTGTTTGCGTGAAGCAATTGGAAAGAATCTTGGAAAACGTGGAAATGGAGATTATTTGACGTAAAACAATACCACAGCCATGGCCCCAACGTTGCACTCAACGCCAAATACGTCAAATTTTAAGATTCCCTCAATAGTCATTCTCAATTAGAATTTCCTATGATTTGTTTGCGTGAAGCAATAGGAAAGAATCTTGGAAAACGTGGAAATGGAGATTCTTTGACGTAAAACAATACCACAGCCATGGTCCCAACGTTGCACTCAACGCCAAATACGTCAAATTTTAAGATTCCCTCAATAGTCATTCTTAATTAGAATTTCCTATGATTTGTTTGCGTGAAGCAATTGGAAAGAATCTTGGAAAACGTGGAAATGGAGATTCTTTAACGTAAAACAATACCATAGCCATGGCTCCAACGTTGTATTAATCGAAAATACCATTTACCCATTTCTAAATTTAAAGAGAATAACGAAACCACTTTGCGACTACAGAATAGAATCATTAATCAACCTTCGATCAAGAGAACACTCCATAGAAATAGAGAGAAACAAAGACAGAGGGGAACAGAAAGAGAGAGAGAGACAGAACACCATAGATTATACAAGATTGTTTAAACAATTCCCTAAATTTCCACTCTCGCCTACATTTTTTAACCACAAAACCAAATACACCTCCTCTCAGTCGCAATACTCAAGATAACTCATGTACCAATTACTGAACAGATTATTAACACCAAACGAACTGATTAGCCTGAGAATAGTTATGGAAAAGAAATAAAGATGGAATGCAATTAGAATATATTAATAAAGAACGTGCAATAAGTTATATTACGACATCCAGCGGCGATCCAGCGGCGTTCCAGCGGCGATCCATCGGCGAACGCAAAAATTAACTTAAATTATATCTTATTCTTTAATTATATTATCTATATACGCTTAAATCTACGCGCGTAGTCCTTAGCATGATATCGTTTTCGAGAGAATCTTTCGAAAACGTTACCAAGTTCCCAGGTCCACCAACGAGGAGGTGACTACGCAAGGACCCATCCCTAAACCCTAATCCCATCCACCCTCCATTACAAATACGTGTTCTTGGTACAGAAGGTACCAAGGACTGCCTCTACTTCAATTTAATACACGCGATATCCATAATACATTTTCTAAAATCTGTCAGATACTTAGAAATTGCAGTATGGATTCTACGAAAGGGGTGACGAGAAATGCCACCATCTTATCCGAAGAGAAATTCGTAAGGTGACTCTACCGACACTTTAGAAAAATCAAAGTGCCTCGCAAAAGGTTCTACGATACGAAACTCTATTATTCTCTAATAAAAATGGAAGCAAATTTAAGAAACTGAAAATTCGCGACGCGACCTAGACGAGCAGACTAAAGAGCCACTCTAACCCTGTGCTTCCGCGTTAGCCATTAGGCGAACCGTACCCGACGCGAATCGCGAGCAAGTTTCATGCCACGTCTTACGTCGAAACAATCGGAACCACGCTCTCCCCAATAGTGAGTGAGATGTCCATCTGAACCCCAACGTGGCCCAACTCTAGGATTGCTCTGCGATGAAGACGAACCTCGTGGAACCGCCCGAATCCGTCTTACAAAGGTCAGACCCCAGCGCATCGGGTTGGGAACCACTCAGAACGCTCCATCGTGAGCGCGTCCATGGTTGAACCCTTGAAGATCCAGATGGGCACGACAAACACGCATCGGTTTGATTGAGTCCCGACTGTCTCCCTGCGTGACGATTAGAATCTAATCTCGAGCGAATGGAGGAAAAAAAGGGGAGGAAAGGGGGAAAAAGGGGAGAAAAGAGAGAAAATCTACGTGAAACGATCGTACGAAGCACAAAGTTAGGGTGCTCGAGCAAATAAACGCGAACTAATTCACGCGAGAACAATTAAATGTTCTGTCTTGATAGACGAGGGTTGATTCTCTCTACGGATAAGAAAATGTATTTCTTTACAATATTATTACAATTAGATTACAGAGGTTTGACATATGAGTACTTATGGCTAAAAACGCATTCAACGGCGATCCAGCGGCGATCCAACGGCGATCCAGCGGCGAAGAGAGAGAAATTAAAGTGAATTAGAATAAAACGAACCATCAAACCATAAAATATTGAACAATCGAACAACCCTCGTTCGAGAGGGCACCCTAAACGAACCCCAGAATTTCGACCAACAAATAGAGGACAACTTAAGAATAATTGTGGTCCATGATAAAGGAGGGTAGTCAGGATAAAAGGGGATGATTATATTATTAATAATTATATTACACGAATGTACAAATATGATCGTAGTAATTAACTTAAACTAAACTATTCGCAGTCCAATTTAAAGTTTCAAGCCCTGAAAAGGGCTTGGAAAATTGAAATTGTACTGCTAAATACTCGATGCTAAAAGTCTAATCTCTTGCGAAGTTAATGAAAATTCTTAAAAATGAATCTAGGAAGTCTTTATACAAATAAAAAATCTATTTATCTATATCAAAATCGCGATCTTTTGGCTAGATTGGTGCTTTTAGCGTCAAGTTTACAATTATACTTATTTCTACGCGCGTAGTCCTTAGCTTGATATCGTTTTCGAAAGGGCAATCTCTCGAAAACGTTACCAAGGGCCCAGGCCCACCACGTGGAGGTGACTACGCAGGGACCCATCCCTAAACTCCAATCCCATCCACCCTCCATTGCATATTTACGATCTTGTTACAGAAGGTACCAAGATCTGACTCTATTTAATTAAAAAACGAAATCCACGATGCACTTTCCAATTAGAAATTGCAACGTGGACTTTAAAAATCGCAAAAGAAAGTACATTTTCTTATTCAGAGGGAAATTATTCTACAAATACTTTGCAAAAGTTAAAGTATTTTACAATAATACTCTACTTTGAAACGACTCTAAATAAAATAAATCAAAGCTGGTGCTTCGCTTCTGAGTAAGAAGAATGTATTTTCGTACAATTTTATTACAATAATCGGTATACAAAGTTTGGTACAGTAATTATAACAATTTAATTACAATAATCGTAGCAATTTTCTTATAGTAATCGTAAAAATTGTTTTACATAAAGGAAATGGAAAGGATTAAGGAAATTATTCTCGACGAAATTGAAATTCGTCCCAGAATCACTGAATTTTTGAAAAGAACCCAGAAAACACGTCAAATTTCGAGATTCTCTCAATAATCATTCTTAATTAGCTCGATTGCATGAAGCAATTGGAAAGAATCTTAGAAAACGTGGAAACAGAGATTTTCTGACATAAAACAATACCATAACGACACCTCCAACGCTGTATTTACCAAAAGTACCATTTTCCTCGTTTCAAAACAGAAAGAGAACAACAAAACCACTTTGCAACTGCAGAATAAACAAATATGCAATCATTAATCAAGTTGACATCGATTTCAAGCGAGATTTTGCCAATATAAATCATTTTTTAAAGACGATCGCATGAATATCGAACGAATAAACAAATATTTATTAAAATAAACAGAAATTCGATAAACTTTGCGTTCAGAGACGCATCCAACGACGTTTTAACATCGAAAGCAGTAATTAAAATGAAGCAGAGATAAAATGAACCTCCAATTACGTGCATTTCGAGTATTGGAGACATTATTGTACCATTTTTCAGTACAAAGAAATTCGTAGCACGTTTCATTGGGTATAAATAATTACGCGTATAATTAATTTACTAATTAACAGAAGTCGAAGGTGTGTTGATACGCGTGTAGAAGTTAACAGATGGATACGCAGTTTGGGGATTAATTAAAAAAGATAATAGCGATCAGTAAATGACGCGAGATGAGGAAATTATTATTTGTTTAATTACGAACGTGCGATAGTTCTATCGACAAATGTCAGCTAATTACTATCGCCACGATATTTTCAATAATATCAAAAGTGACGAATTATAATTCTCTGATATTTAATTATGGTTCTGTGACAACTACGAACCACTCAAAGTCCGTATAACAATTCTCTTTCATCAGAATTAATTTCGCGACATATAATTTGTATTATTTTACAGTATACCCTCGATTATCAGTGCGCAAATTAAATTAAAAAAAGGAAATAGTATATTTGTTAAGAGATTCAATCGAACAGATCAAAATCACAGACTTTTTAATTAAATATTGAGCATTGGACATGTTAAAATAATTATTTAGCTTGGAAATATATATGTATGGTGTCTTTATAATATAAATTAAGAAAAAAGCAAGTGTATACTGTAAATAATGGAGAAAACTCTAATTAAACTCGTAACGTGTCAAAGAAGGTCACACGTGAGGCTAGCAATTAGCCAAGTGCCCTCATTAATATTATAAAATACATATAATATGTAATATAACATATTCATTGTCGATTTAATAACAACATAATCGCTCGAAGCACATATAATAATAATATAATAAAAAAAATATCAATTTAATACAGAATACAACGTATCCAACGTTAATTTAATACTAACGCAATCATTCGAGCGACTATATTTGTTCCCAGCACCACAAAAAAATTGTTTAAACAATCACTCACCAGTCAGTAGACAGCTGACGTCATCAGCAACCAGCGTACACCTCGTCGTCACCCAACAGCACCCACAGCATGGACATCCGCCATCGCGAGGGTCAGCAACCTCAGCGTGGTCCATCAGCGTCGCTCAAGGTCGTCCACCAATGGCCAGGGTCCTCTGCATGGTCCATCAGCGTCGCTCAAGGTCGTCCACCAATGGCCAGGGTCCTCTGCATGGTCCACCAGCAGTCGTCAAGGCCACTCTCGAAAGGTTTCGTAAACAACCAAACAGTTACGCGGTCGCGAGAAGACTGACGCGAGAAACGAAATTCTCAGCGACCTTGACGCGGTTGACTGACCACCCCCACCACTTCGAGGTCATTCTCCCACCTAATTTGGTAATTTTTGTAATTTTTTATTAATTATATAGTCCTTTGTATAGTATATAAAATTGGTACATGGATTTTATGTAATTTAAAGGTATATATGTAAGCTTTTGCAGTGTAATTGTGGAATTAATTGGAATTGTGTGAGTTTGTTGATATTTGTTACCAATGTAACAAATATATTTAATTTATTTAACGTCGAGGTAACGTCGATTCTATTGCATGTAACTGCTATTACTATGTTTAGTTTTAATTGTAATTATTTTTTTATGTATGTGTAACACTGCGAGTGGCTGAAAAATGGTATGGAAGCTCTGAAACTTCCAATTTGGAGTGGATTTAGTTGCTCTGTTTTAAATAATTTTTGGAATATTTTAAGTAAACTTAATTGGACATTTTTTAATGATTTTTGGGATATTTTTAAGTGGATTTAGTTGCTCTATTTTAAATAATTTTTGGAATATTTTAAGTAAACTTAATTGGATATTTTTTAATGATTTTTGGGATATTTTTAAGTGGATTTAGTTGCTCCATTTTAAGTAATTTTTGGAACATTTTAAGTAAACTTAATTGGACCTTTTTCAATGATTTTTGGGATATTTTTAAGTGGATTTATTTGCTCCATTTTAAGTAATTTTTGGAATATTTTAAGTAAACTTAATTGGACCTTTTTCAATGATTTTTGGGATATTTTTAAGTGGATTTATTTTCTCCATTTTAAGTAATTTTTTGAACATTTCAAGTAAACTTAATTGGACTTTTTTCAATGATTTTTGGGACATTTTGGAGTGGATATAGTTGCTTTATTTGTGGGATACTTTAAAGCAGATTTAATGAACCATAAATTATCGTTTACTCTACAACATTTCTTACTCCACAAAAATCATTTCTCTTATCACACAAAACTCTCGCAAGAATTCAATTAAGAAGAAACTCGCAAGATTGCAAGCGATTATTACTCTGCAACAATGTTTCTTACTCCACAAAAACATTTCTTCCTTTATCACACACAGCTCTCGCAAGAATTCAATTAAGAAGAAACTTGCAAGGTTCTAAGCGATTATTACTCAACAATAACATTTCTTAGTCCACAAAAAACATTTCTTTCTTTATCACACACAACTCTCGCAATTAAGAAGAAACTCGCGAAGTGATAAGCGATTATTACTCAACAACAACATTTCTCAGTCCATAAAAAACATTTCTTCCTTTATCACACACAACTCTCGCAATTAAGAAGAAACTCGCGAGGGTGTAAGCGATTATTAGTCCACAAAAACAATTCTCTCCTTATCCCATAATTTTTTATTATCACACACAGCTCTCGCAAGAATTCAATTAAGAAGAAACTCGCAAGATTGCAAGCGATTATTACTCAACAACAACATTTCTTAGTCCACAAAAAACATTTCTCCCCTTATTACACACAACTCTTGCAATTAAAAAGAAACTCGCGAGGTTGTAAGCAATTATTACTCTGCAACAACATTTCTTACTTGATAAAAAACATTTCTCCTCTTATTACACACAACTCTCGCAATTAAGAAGAAACTCGCGAGGTTCTAAGCAATTATTACTCCCCAAAAACAATTCTCTCCTTATCACATAATTTTTTATTATCACACACAGCTCTCGCAAGAATTCAATTAAGAAGAAACTCGCAAGATTGCAAGCGATTATTACTCTGCAACAACGTTCCTTCCTTCATCGCAGGCTCTGGCCTCTCGAAAAAGAGTATTCAATTAAGGGCGAATTTCGCGAGAACGCAGCCGATTATTCGGTTGATTAATTCCCGATGAGGAGGCGAGCGTTAATTCCCGCGGCCAGGAGAAACGAAAGTGTAATAGGAAAGGTAATAGCAACGCGATGGTTCAGAGCATTAATCGGCGGAATTTCTGCGCGGCTCGCACGGCAATGCATTAACAATTTAACGAGCCGACATCTGCGATAGCTATTATAACACAATTATATACAACGTAGGGATCGCGCGGGCGTATTGCGAGTCCGTGGAAAATGCAAAGCGGGACCGCTTTCAATTCATAGGTTTCGGTGTAAATTTTCTCATTAGTCCCTCCCGCGATCCAGTTTATCGAATACGCTCGCGGAATAGAATTTAACTCGATCTAAACTTCTCGCGGTTCACAAGAAAAATTGGAATATTTAAATGTGGCCGCAGTTGGACAGAGTAAGGTTTGCAAAGTGGTTTTTTTTGCGATCTTCTGAGATTTTTTTGGCGATAATTTATGTGTTTCGTGATTCTTTGCGATTGTTTTATCGACAATTCTCAAAGTATTCGTCGACAATTCCCAAATTATTCGTCAGAGTTTTCTAATTATGTGTTCCGTGATTCTTTGCAGTGGTTTCGTCGACAATTTTCAAAGTATTCATCGCCAATTTTCAAAGTATTCGTTAGAGTTTTCTAATTGTGTGTTTCGTGATTCTTTGCAATTGTTTCATCGACAATTCGCAAAGTATTCTCCAGAATTTTTTAATTATGTGTTACGTGATTCTTTGCAATTTTTTCGTCGACAATTCGCAAAGTATTCGTCGACAATTCTCAAAGTATTCGTCAGAATTTTGTAATTATGTATTTCGCAATTCTTTGCAATCTTTTCGTCGACAATTCGCAAAGTATTCGTCAGAGTTTCCTAATTATGTGTTTCGTGATTCTTTGTAATTGTTTCATTGACAATTCTCGAAGTATTCGTCGACAATTCCAAAAGTATTCGTCAGAATTCTCTAATTATGTGTTCCGTGATTCTTTGCAGTTTTTTCGTCAACAATTCTCAAAGTATTCATCGCCAATTTTCAAAGTATTCGTCAGAATTGCCAAAGTATTCGTCAGAGTTTTCTAATTATGTGTTTCGTGATTCTTTGCAATTGTTTCATCGACAATTCGCAAAGTATTCGCCAGAATTTTTTAATTATGTGTTACGTGATTCTTTGCGATTGTTCCATCGACAATTCTCAAAGTATTCGTCGACAATTTTCAGAGTATTCGTCGACAATTCTCAAAGTATTCGTCAGAATTTTGTAATTATGTATTTCGCAATTCTTTGCAATCGTTTCGTCGACAATTCTCAAAGTATTTCTCGACAATTCCTAAAGTATTCATCAAAATTTGTTTCGTGATTCTTTGGAATCGTTTCGTCGACAATTCTCAAAGTATTCATCGCCAATTCCCAAAGTATTCGTCAGAGTTTCCTAATTATGTGTTTCGTGATTCTTTGCAATCTTTTCGCCGACAATTCTCAAAGTATTTCTCGACAATTCCCAAAGTATTCGTCAGAGTTTCCTAATTATGTATTTTGCAATTCTTTGCAATCGTTTCGTTGACAATTCTCAGAGTAATCATCGCCAATTCCCAAAGTATTCGTCAGAGTTTCCTAATTATGTGTTTCGTGATGCTTTGTAATTGTTTTATCGACAATTCTCAAAGTATTCATCGCCATTTCCCAAATTATCCGTCAAAATTTTCTAATTATGTGTTTCGTGATTCTTTGCAATCGTTTTGTGGAGAATTCTCAAAGTATTCATCGCCAATTCCCAAAGTTAAAACCGTTAAAACTTTCTAATTATGTGTTTCGTGATTCTTTGGAATCGTTTCGTCGACAATTCTCAAAGAATTCGTCAGAATTTTCTAATTATTCGTCAGAATATCCTAATTATGTCACCAATTCGTTGAAAATATCTACAAACATGCACAGTTGAAGAGAATAAACTCTGCTGCGTCTATTTCTCGATGCTGTCATTAAAAATTTGCAAAGTATTCGTCAGAATTTTCTAATTATGTACTTCGTGATCCTTTGCAATCGTTTCGTCGACAATTCTCAAAGTGTTGGTCAGAATTTTCTAATTATTCGACAGAATTGCAACACCTGCTGACAGTGGCTGCAAGTTTCAGGCGTGGCAAGTATTATTAAAGCCGCTCCAGACGCGTTTAATGATAATTAATCGTCGCGAAATGTTGGCAATAATTAATCATTGGTAAGCGATTAATCGTACTAGAGCGAACAAAATAAACAGGATACGGTAATTTATAATCTCCGCTGAAGTGGCTCTGAACATTCCTGATAAGCACCAGAAGAACTTCGTTGCAAAGCTTTTAAGCGGCCAATTTCGACCAGAATATTTCGAAACTAGCAAAATACTCGACGTGACTCGTTGGTTCTAAAACATCCTGAAAATCATTGCAATTAAATTCAGTTTAAAGTGTCGCAAAAATCACTTAAAATAAACTAATAAAAGCCACTTCAAAATATCCCAAAGATCACCTAAAATATGCTAATTAATGTCACTGCAAAATGTCCCAAAAATTACTTAAAGTAGACTAATTAAGGTCACCCCAAACTATACAAAAAATGGCGCAACTAAGTCCACCTTAAAAAATCTGAAAAATCAGTAAAAACAGACCAATTAAAGCCAGTGCAATATCTCTGAAAAATGATAAAAAATGTTCCAATTAAATCCTCTTGAAAATATCGCGAAAAATACCGCATAACTGAAGAATTTCCGCTGCAACATCAATACTTTTCAAATTTTATTAACAGAGAATCGTTCAATTAACTGAATATCACAAGTGAAGTCATGTACACTCGACTCCATCGAACAGCGTAAAACATTGGCGAAGGGCTGCTCGAAAAGCGCACGCTTCGACCCGTTCAATATTCCAGCCATAACGCCCGAAATTCGAGAAACGATCCACGTAGCGGAAAAACGAGGGTCGCGAAAGCAACGCTGGGCGCAGAGATGGCAGACGTTTCGTGGCAGCCTCGCTCGAGGCCGATCGATCATCGGTGAGGAGGCAATGGAGGCTCGCGACGCGTCTTTAAACCGTCCTCGAGGCCGCGAAATCGCGGAATTGTTCTTCTGGGCGCCGCCAACTTCCCTCGAGCGACGATACAATTCGCGTAGCGAGTTCCTCGCGAAGTTGTCGAGCGGAGAGGAGTAGCCAAGGGCGATTGCACGCGTCTGCGACGTCGGAGGGTGGCTTTTCAGAGGGTGGACGCGATCTAGCTCGAGGCCACACGCTGAGGTCGAAGGTTAAGACGGATACCACTGTGCGCGCGTCAGAGACGACCACTCTGGGATCAAGGAAACGGTTGATAACGGACTGAATTGCCAAGCCTGCGTCGAACATGAGTTTCTGATGGCGGAGGATGTGTTAATTCGTTTCGAAGTGGCCGTATTGCAGGTCGATCGCAGATTTTGGGGTTCGATTCGATCGTGGATGATGGTTCGAGGATTTGAAGAGAGTTTTTGGGTTGCGTGTGGATTTAGGTAATTGATGTTTCGTAGAAGATGCTATGCTTTGTTCTTTTAATGGGGACTGGAAGTTTGTGAACTGTGTTTGGTTAGATGAAGATTGATGAAATGTGGGAAAGTAGAGATATTTGGAGGATTCGCGTGCGAATCTTTGGCTGCTTGAGTTTAGTGTAGTTTAATTTATAGCACTGAATAAGATAGCAATCTTTTGCGACCTTCACAGGTGTTAGCAATAGAAACTATTGCTGAAATTGTGATAGTTTAGCAATAGTTTCCATTGCTAATGTCTTCCATAATTCTTTATTTTTATTCTAGCTTTACTGTTACTGTTACTGAAATATTGCTATTTTGACTTTATTATTGCTCAAATAGCAATACTTTCCATTGCTGACATCTCTCATATTGCTATTGCTAAAATATTGCTATTCTAGCTTTACTATTGCTAAAATATTGCTGTTTTAGCTTTGCCAAGTTTGCAATATTGCTATTTTAGCTTTGCTAAGGTTGAAACTTTGCCAAAGTTGAAATATTGCTAATTTAGCATTTCCAAAGTTTAAATATTGCTAATTTCGCTTTGCCAAAGTTGAAATATTGCTATTTTAGCTTTGCAAAGGCTTAAATATTGCTATTTTAGCTTTGTCAATGTTGAAATATTGCTAATTTAGCTTTGCCAAGTTTGCAATATTGCTATTTTAGCTTTTCCAAAGTTTAAATATTGCTAATTTAGCTTTGCCAAAGTTGAAATATTGCAATTTTAGTTTTGCCAAGGTTGCAATATTGCTACTTTAGCTTTGCTAAGGTTAAAACTTTGCCAAAGTTAAAATATTGCTATTTTAGCTTTGCAAAGGCTGAAATATTGCTATTTTAGCTTTGCAAAGGCTGAAATATTGCTATTTTAGCTTTGCAAAGGCTGAAATATTGCTACTTTAGCTTTGCTAAGTTTAAAACTTTGCCAAGGCTGAAATATTGCTATTTTAGCTTTGTCAATGTTGAAATATTGCTAATTTAGCTTTGCCAAAGTTGAAATATTACTAATTTCGCTTTGCCAAAGTTAAAATATTGCACTTTTAGCTTTGCCAAAGTTGAAATATTGCTAATTTCGCTTTGCCAAAGTTAAAATATTGCACTTTTAGCTTTGCCAAGGCTGAAATATTGCTATTTTAGCTTTGTCAATGTTGAAATATTGCTATTTTAGCTTTGCCAATGTTGAAATATTGCTAATTTAGCTTTGCCAAGGTTGCAATATTGCTACTTTAGCTTTTCTAAGTTTAAAACTTTGCCAAGGCTGAAATATTGCTATTTTAGCTTTGTCAATGTTGAAATATTGCTAATTTAGCTTTGCCAAAGTTGAAATATTGCAATTTTAGCTTTGCCAAGGTTGAAATATTGCTATTTTAGCTTTGTGAAAGTTGAAATATTGCTAATTTAGCTTTGCTAAGGTTAAAACTGTGCCAAAGTTAAAATATTGCTATTTTAGCTTTGCGAAAGTTGAAATATTGCAATTTTAGCTTTGCCAAGGCTAAAATATTGCTAATTTAGCGTTGCCAAAGTTGAAATATTGCAATTTTAGCTTTTCCAAGTTTGCAATATTGCTACTTTAGCTTTGCCAAGTTTAAAACTTTGCCAAAGTTAAAATATTGCTATTTTAGCTTTGCCAAGCAGTTTCCCCAGCAATTTCAAACGATCTCCCAAAATTGTATAAATCGTGGTTTCAAACGAACCAACTCGATCTTTATTCTCCTCAATTCCAATCAGTTTTCATCAACTCTCTGCTGTTTTTCTTTCACGTTTGTCAGTCATTAAATAAAGATCTCGTTTAGAATAACGATTCCCACATTACTTGAATTAATATTTATACCAACGACAGCTCGAAACGTGGAATAAACGTTCGCGTTGTCCATCGCTTTGCAATTCGCGCGTCGATTCGATTTCGCTCGGTTTGACTTTGGTTCGCCCTAATTCGATACAGCTAACGATTCGTGGCCCACAATTCAGCTTCCTGTCTTTCGAATTCCCACGGCTGTTCGCGAACAATTTCGTTTCACTCGCGTAATCGAACCACGAAGAAAACAAATTACGAAACCACGCTGTTTCTGCGCTCTTTTGAATCAGAAAAATTTGTACAATTTTTATTATAATTCTGTTGCGAGTTGACATCGTCGCGTCAACTTATTTTCGAATAATGATGCTGCGAACTGGAACGAATCTTCATTGACCAACGCATCGAGCGCCAGGATTCGAATCAAATGGCGCGAAAATTATATACGAGATGAAGATGACGTCGATGAAGTGATAGATTTATGCTATTGGCTGGAAACATTGAAATACGATGCTAAAGCTAGCTCATAACTCCTTCAAAGGCTCGCATTTCTAAAAAGGAGTCCATTCATGAAGCATTTCGATTACGAAACAACCTTGCGAGCTGAAGAAAGAAGTTTAAACTCGACAAAAGAAGGAAATGGCTGCGTTCGAGCGCCAAGATTCGAATCAAATGGCTTGAAAATTATTTAAGAGATGAAGATGACGTCGATGAAGTAATAGATTTATGCTATTGGCTGGAAACATTGCAGTACGATGCTAAAGCTAATTAGAATTCCTCCAAAAGCTCGCATCTCTGAAAAGAAGTCCACTTTCGAAGCATTTCGACTACGAAACAACCTCGAGAGCTGAAGAAAGAAGTGTAAACTCGACGAAAGAAGAAAGGAGGCAGCCTAAATAAAGCTTCTGTAAATCAAATTAAGTGGTAGATTTATGCTATTGGCTGGAAACATTGCAGTACGATGCTAAAGCTAATTAGAATTCCTCCAAAAGCTCGCATCTCTGAAAAAGATTCCACTTTCGAAGCATTTCGACTACGAAACAACCTCGAGAGCTGAAGAAAGAAGCGTAAACTCGACGAAAGAAGAAAGGAGGCAGCCTAAATAAAGCTTCTGTAAATCAAATTAAGTGATAGATTTATGCTATTGGAATCTATCTCTCTGAAACATTGCAGTACGATGCTAAAGCTAGCTCGCATCTCTAAAAAGGAGTCCAACGACTGCGAAAGAACCTCGCGAGCTGACGAAAGAAGCGTAAACTCGACGAAAGAATAAAGGAGGCATCCATAAATCAGTAGCTGAGGTACTCATCTCGAAGATTGACCCTCGCGCTTGTTCCATCGACGAATATGGCGAGAAACATTCGCGATACGGGCGAGGAACGCGTTAAGCTTTCCGCTGGAAATCAGGCTCCATTGTGCAGTCCTTGTAAAGTTCGCCCTCCTGGTGGCGAACAGATCGAACCACGAGGCTGACGAAGGATAGAGAGGAGCAACAGAGGGTGGCGAGGGACTCGAGAGCTATTTCTGGGCCATCAATCATGGTATTTACGTGCAACGGGGGCTAACCCCCGCGTGCCAGCGCGGCACAATGCCGAAAGCTCGTCGAAAGGAGAGCCCAGAGTTTACCGAGAGAGCTTTCGGGGCCTCGCCCTTTCTGTACGAGCACGGCTATTCTTCGCATAGTAATATCCGAGGCACGGGAACCATGTGTATCAGTTTCGAAGGGGAGAAAGAGGAACAGTTGCGCAGACGGCTGTTTCAGTTGTCGCGATTAGCGTATTTTGTATTAGGGTTTTGTTGCTGGTTTTCTGTGGAATTTAATGGCAATCGTGATAAGAGATTAGATTTTATTTTTAATTTTGAGTGTTTTTTGTAAAAATTGGATAAATTGTGCAAGATTCGATGTTGGACGTCTCTGGTTTTAGTTTCTGAGTCGAAGATTAGGTAATCGTGCTAAGAGATTAGTTCTTATTTCAAATTTTGAGTGTTTTTTGTAAAAATTGGATAAATTGTCCAAGATTCAAAGTTGAACGCCCCTTTTCTTAGTTTCTGAGTCGAAGGTTGGATAATCGTGCTAAGAGATTAGTTCTTATTTCAAATTTTGGGTGTTTTCTGCAAAATTTGGCTAAATTGTCCAAGATTCAAATTTGAAACGTCTCTGTTTTTAGTTTCTGAGTCGAAATTTAGGTAATCGTACTAAGAAATTAGTTCCTATTTCAAATTTTGAGTGTTTTGTGCAAAATTTAGGTAAATTGTGCAAAATTCAAAGTTGAAGTGTTTCTGAGATAATCTGTTTTTAGTTTCTGAGTCGAAGGTTAGCTTTTATTTCCAAATTTTGGGTGTTTTCTGCAAAATTTAGGTAAATTGTGCAAGATTCGATGTTGGACGTCTCTGTTTTTAGTTTCTGAGTCGAAGATTAGGTAATCGTGCTAAGAGATTAGTTCTTATTTCAAATTTTGAGTGTTTTGTGCAAAATTTAGGTAAATTGTGCAAAATTCAAAGTTGAAGCGTCTCTGAGATAATCTGTTTTTAGTTTCTGAATCGAAGGTTAGCTTTTATTTCAAATTTTGGGTGTTTTCTGCAAAATTTGGCTAAATTGTGGAAGATTCAAAGCTGAAGCGTCTCTGAGGTAATCTGATTTTAGTTTCTAAGTCAAAATTTAGATAATCGTGCTAAGAGATTAGCTTTTATTTCAAATTTTGGGTGTTTTCTGCAAAATTTGGCTAAATTGTCCAAGATTCAAATTTGAAACGTCTCTGTTTTTAGTTTCTGAGTCAAAATTTAGGTAATCGTGCAAAGAGATTAATTCTTATTTCAAATTTTGAGTGTTTTCTGTAAAATTTGGCTAAATTGTCCAAGATTCAAATTTGAAACGTCTCTGTTTTTAGTTTCTGAGTCGAAATTTAGGTAATCGTGCAAAGAGATTAATTCTTATTTCAAATTTTGAGTGTTTTCTGTAAAATTTGGCTAAATTGTGCAAGATTCAAAGTTGAACGTCTCTGTTTTTAGTTTCTGAGTCGAAATTTAGGTAATCGTGCAAAGAGATTAATTCTTATTTCAAATTTTGAGTGTTTTCTGTAAAAATTGGATAAATTGTGCAAGATTCAAAGATGAACATCTCTGAGATAATCTGTTTTTAGTTTCTGAGTCGAAGGTTAGCTTTTATTTCAAATTTTGAGTGTTTTCTGTAAAATTTTGCTAAATGGTGCAAGATTCAAAGTTGAACGTCTCTGAGTTAATCTGTTTTTTGTTTCTGAGTCGAAGGTTAGCTTTTATTTCAAATTTTGGGTGTTTTCTGCAAAATTTGGCTAAATTGTGCAAGATTCAAAGTTGAAGCGTCTCTGAGATAATCTGTTTTTAGTTTCTGTGTCGAAGGTTAGCTTTTATTTCAAATTTTGGGTGTTTTCTGCAAAATTTGGCTAAATTGTCCAAGATTCAAAACTGAAACGTCTCTGTTTTTAATTTCTAAGTCGAAGTTTAGCTAATATGCAAAGAGATAAGCTTTTATTTCAAATTTTGAATAAATTTTCTGTAAACATCCTTAACTAAATCCTGCAAAATTCAAAGTTGAAGCGTCTCTAAAGTAATCTTCCTCAGTTAATTCGAAATTTACTTAATCATGCTAAGAAATTAACTTATAATGAGTAAACTTTCTACAAAATTTATCTAAATTAAACAAGATTCAAAATTGAAAGATCTCTGAAAAAATCCTTTTCTAATTAAATCGAAATAATTTTCTCTTCAACCACTAATAATTAGCATTCCTCTTTCGTCTAAAGCCTCGTCCATATCGTAATTTATGCCATCAGTTATCTGTTCGAAAATTATTATAAAATTTAATCTGGCTACCATTTGGATACACGTTTAGCAATATCTAGTTATTTACGATCGCGGTCATTTTTCTTTATGAAACAGCATGGAAACCGTCCCTCTGAAATGCGACGCGATAAAATATGGGTGTAAACTCTGCTGCGTTCGAAACACTTTGTTCTCTCTGGCTGCATTTACTTTTAACTGCACTGCGAATTATTACATCTGGAAATTAACAAGGAAACGTCGAATATTTTGCTGTTTATCGACGATAGCAGAGCTTCTATCGACTGTTAATTAATCGCAAACAGGAAAATGTGTGACAACTCAGTCTTCTTCGATTAAAACTACTCAATTCTAACTTTTAATCGCGCCACATCACATTCACGCTCGCAACACGAAAATGGCTGCACGAAAATTGAATAATTCAACGCTGTTCTATGAGAAATACTCACGTTTCACTTTGTATCGTGTCACTTCACGCTTGTAACACAAAAACAGCTTCTATTTCACTCACAGAAGATATCAAATTGTCAACAGAAACATTTTCAACTAAAAAGACACGATTCCTCAGCGCAGAACTCCTCAAATGACAGTTTTCAATTTCTCCTCGATCAATTCCTTTCTGAATTCGCTAAACGAAATACACGAATGACGATTCCATTCCTCTAAAACGTCCACGACCCTTTACAGCGATTCTACCTCCGCGTTCTGCTCTGCTATTAATTAATTAACCGCGCAACTTGGTCCGCAACGAAACACGCGATCCACCGCGTCTGGCAAACGCAACCACAATAAAACTTTTAGTTTCCATCCGCGGAAAGCAGCCTCTGCGTTTCGTCAGGATCGCGTGGCTGGTTTGTGGACGGTTTTCGTAGGACAAAAGCGTGTCCGACAGGCTTGGCGTAGCCTAATTACTCGTGGACTGCGTTACAGGTGCATCAGCTGCAAAACCAGGTACGTTCTGCTAATTAAGAGCTCGCAGACACCGCGAAACACTCTTCCTGTCGCTGAGAAAGGGTTGAATGGGTAAATGGAGCGTCGATATGAATAATTCGGCTCGAATCGCAATCGAGGGTGTTCTTTTTAGCGTGGAGAAGGCAATATACAGGGGAGGGGGTTGAAGTAATCTCGCGTGGACGCGAAGTGCAGGCTGTTCTCTGTTGGTTTTCGTGTTTTTTTATTTGCTGACGTGTTTCGTGTTGCTGTTGCTGAAATATTGCTATTCGAGCTTTGTCGAGGTTAAAATATTGATATTTTAGTCTTGCTATTGGTAAAATTTGCTATTTTGACTTTGGTATTGGTGAAATATTGCTATTTTAGATTTACTATTGCTAAAATTTGATATTTTAACTTTGACGAGATTAAAATTGGCTATTTTGGCTTTGCTAAGGTTACAACTTTGCCAAAGTCAAAATTTAGATATTTTAAATCCACCATAGCTAAAATATTGCTATTTTAGCTTTGCCAAAGTTAAAATATTGTTATTTTAGATTTACTATTGCTAAAATCTGCTATTTTAACTTTGACGAGGTTAAAATTAGTTATTTTAGCTTTGCTAAGGTTACAACTTTGCCAAAGTCAAAATTTAGCTATTTTAAATCCACCATTGCTAAAATATTGCTATTTTAGGGTTGCCAAGGTTGCAATATTGCTATTTCAGCTTTATCAAAGTTGAAATAATGCTATTTTAGCTTTGCCAAAGTTGCAATATTGCTATTTTAGCTTTGCAAAGGTTAAAATTTGCTATCTTGGCTTTGTTAAGCTTAAAACTTTGCCAAAGTTAAAATATTGCTATTTTAGCTTTGCCAAGACTGAAATATTGTTACTTTAGCTTTGTCACAGTTGAAATATTGCTAATATAGCTTTGCCAAAGTTGAAATATTGCAAATTTAGCTTTGCCAAGGTTGCAATGTTGCTACTTTAGCTTTGCTAAGATTAAAACTTTGCCAAAGTTAAAATATTGCTATTTTAGCTTCGCCAAGGTTGCAATATTGCTATTTTAACTTTTCTAAGATTAAAATTTGCTATTTTAGCTTTGTCAAAGTTGAAATATTGCTATTTTAGCTTTGTCAAAGTTGAAATATTGCAATTTTAGCTGTGTCAAGGTTGCAATATTGCTATTTTAGCTTTGCCAAAGTTGAAATATTGCTATTTTAACTTTGCCAAAATTAAAATATTGCTATTTTACCTTTACTAAGTTTAAAATGTTGCCAAATTTGAAATATTACTATTTTAGAGTTGCCAAGGTTGCAATATTGCTATTTCAGCTTTGTCAAAATTGAAATATTGCTATTTTAGCTTTGTCAAAGTTGCAATATTGCTATCTTATCTTTGTCAAGCTAACAATATTGCTATTTTAGCTTTGCCAAGGTTGAAACTTTGCCAAAGTCAAAATATAGCTACTTTAGCTTCACCATAGCTAAAATATTGCTATTTTAGCTTTACCATTGCTAAATTATTGCTACTTTAGCCTTACTAGTGCTAAAATATTGCTATTTTACCTTTACTACGGTTAAAATTTTGCCAAATTTGAAATATTACTATTTTAGAGTTGTCAAAGTTGCAATATTGCTACTTCAGCTTTGTCAAAATTGAAATATTGCTATTTTAGCTTTGTCAAAGTTGCAATATTGCTATCTTATCTTTGTCAAGCTAACAATATTGCTATTTTAGCTTTGCCAAGGCTGAAACTTTGCCAAAGTCAAAATTTAGCTACTTTAGCTTCACCATAGCTAAAACATTGCTATTTTATCTTTACCATTGCTAAATTATTGCTACTTTAGCCTTACTAGTGCTAAAATATCGCCATTTTACCTCTGCCAAAGTCAAAATATCGCAATTTTACCTGCACCATAACTAAACCATTGCTATTCTAGCTTCACCATCGCTAAAATATCAACATCTTCTATCACAAACGTCTCCCAGCACCAAAAATTCCCATTTAAACAAAAAACTCGACTAAAACACGCATCTCTCAAAAACCTGCGCTAGAATAACTTCTTCACCCCAATTCAAAGGTTCAAAATCGATGGTTAAGAAACTCGAATAGCCACGTGAAACGTCGTGGCTACTCTAATCCACCATAAAGTGTCGACAACCACCAATTAACAATCAACGAACCGTGGAACTCGATTCTTCGCGCGCTCTGCGAACAGAGCTGACTTGGCGTCGAATAAAAGTTCAACCCTCGAGAACTCGCGTGCAACTTTCACGCGGTTGTAAAATAAATCGTCCCAGGTCGACGCTGGACGTTTCCTTGATTCACCTCGCGGCAGTTTCTCTTTAAACGGGGCCAGGAATCGAGATCCATCGCCGCGGAAGATCAAAGGTCAGCGATCGAGGGGCTGCAGCTGCGTGGGGCGTCGCTGCAGCGGGAATTCCGTCGCGACGCCTCGAACCTGGTCGACGTTTATTCAAAGAGCGTCCCGGGACGTGAAATGAAATTAGTTGAGGGCGGCTCGGATGAAAATAAACTCGACTTCGATGCGAGGGGACGCGAAAGTGACGCTGCTCGCGAATTTATTTCGCAGTGGCTGAATGGAGAGGCGGAGAGAGGGAGAGGAGAGCCTCTGAGAAGAGGATCCAGCCATGAGACGCGAAAATTCGTTTACGCGATTACCACTGTGCACGCGTCCGCTTCGAATTCCGTTCTGCTTCAGCGACGCTGCTGCGAGGAACTCTGCCTCGATGTGGAGAGGGTTAGGTGCGTTTTTTTTTTGGAAAGAATCAGGCGAACAGGTTCTTTTTTTGCAATTTCAGAGGAGAGAGCGCGAATTTTTGTATTTGCAGCAAAGTTTGCTCTGCAATCGATTTTTTTCGAGCTTTTCAAGGTTGCAGATCTGTGTCTGGGTCATCAATTACCAACATAACTTGTCGCGTATAGTAATTACTTAGGTATTAAAAGAAGCATTTGTTTTGTTCGAACATTGCGCGTCAAAATTAATTTTGTAACAACTCTAAAGATCAAATTTGTACCAGTTAAAAAGCGCAAAATGAGTTTGTTTTACCTATAAGAATTACCTTTTGTGAGTTTCGCAATTTTTCGCAACCCCCAAAACTAGAAATGTGCGTAAAAACTGGCTCAACAATTTCAAAAAAACGCTGAGTCACATATCGTTCGAAAGCTTGAATTTTACCCAATTTTTTGCTATAAAATTCAGATCGATATCTGTTTTTTGGAAAGAATCACGCGAACAGGTTCTTTTTTTGCAATTTCAGAGGAGAGAGCGCGAATTTTTGTATCTGCAGCAAAGTTTGCTTTGTAATCGATTTTTTTCGAACTTTTCAAGGTTGCAGATCTGTGCGTGGATCATCAATTACCAGCACGACCAATGCATTTGTTTTGTTCGAACATATTTCGCGTCGAAACTAATTTTGTGACAACTCTGAAACGAAAGGTTTCTCCAAGACAAATTGGACCAGTTAAAAAGCGCAAAATGAGCTTGTTTTACCCTTAGAAATTACCTTTTGCGAGTATCGCAATTTTTCGCAACCCCCAAAACTAGAAATGTGCGTAAAAACTGGCTCAACAATTTCAAAAAAACGCTGAGTCACATATCGTTCGAAAGCTTGAATTTTACCCAATTTTTTGCTATAAAATTCAGATCGATATCTGTTTTTTTGGAAAGAATCACGCGAACAGATTCTTTTTTTGCAATTTTAGAGGGGAGAGCGCGAATTTTTGTATTTGCAGCAAAGTTTGCTTTGTAATCGATTTTTTTCGAGCTTCTCAAGGTTGCAGATCTGTGCGTGGATCATCAATTACCAGCACAACCAACGCATTTGTTTTGTTCGAACATATTTCGCGTCGAAACTAATTTTGTGACAACTCTGAAACGAAAGGTTTCTCCAAGACAAATTGGACCAGTTAAAAAGCGCAAAATGAGCTTGTTTTACCCTTAGAAATTACCTTTTGCGAGTATCGCAATTTTTCGCAACCCCCAAAACTAGAAATGTGCGTAAAAACTGGCTCAACAATTTCAAAAAAACGATGAGTCACATATCGTTCGAAAGCTTGAATTTTACTCAATTTTTTGCTATAAAATTCAGATCGATATCTGTTTTTTTGGAAAGAATCACGCGAACAGGTTCTTTTTTTGCAATTTCAGAGGAGAGAGCGCGAATTTTTGTATTCGCAGCAAAGTTTGCTTTGTAATCGATTTTTTTCGAGCTTTTCAAGGTTGCAGATCTGTGCGTGGATCATCAATTACCAGCGTAACTTGTCGCGTATAGTAATTACTTAGGTATTAAAAGAAGCATTTGTTTTGTTCGAACATTGCGCGTCAAAATTAATTTTGTAACAACTCTAAAGATCAAATTTGTACCAGTTAAAAAGCGCAAAATGAGTTTGTTTTACCTATAAGAATTACCTTTTGTGAGTTTCGCAATTTTTCGCAACCCCCAAAACTAGAAATGTGCGTAAAAACTGGCTCAACAATTTCAAAAAAACTCTGACTCACATATCGTTCGAAAGCTTGAATTTTACCCAATTTTTTGCTACAAAATTCAGATCGATATCTGTTTCCAGTGAAAAGTTGTACAGCTTCGAGTGGAACCCTTTGCACTCGGTTATTTCAAGGCCTGTCAAAAAGTAACTCTGACGATTGACGACTCTACGAACAGATCCACAGATCCACCAATAAACGAGGTTCGAACAGGGTCGATTGGTGCTTTTCGAGCAGCCTCCTTTTATTTCGAGCGTCGACGCGGCGCGAGTGAAATCGTTACCGATTTTTCTGAACCGCGACGCTTCCATCGAAGAGAGTACACTGGTAAATTGACGTTGGAAGGGCAATTTCGGGAATTACTGGCTGGCAGACACGAAAGGGGACAGAGTCTGCTGTCCCACGCCTTTCGAGGGCATGGAATTATCAACCGTGCATCCTGTGAGTGACGTTATCACGGTGCATTTGGTGCATTTGATGCATCCGGTTGGCTCGTGTCTAGGTGTCTGTCTGTCCGGAACAGCCAAGTCACTGCACTCGATATTCCATATTGCGAAAGCGCTTCTGGTGGTGCCAACAGGTACAACCCACTCAGCTGGTGTTCGATGGCGAACAGTGCGTCCTTTGGGGTGTTCAAATATTGTTGCGAATTTGCCTGCTGCTTGGTGGTATTTTCTGTTGAAGGTTTTCTGTTTAAAGTGGGAATTTTCTGTTGCTGGGAGAAGTTAGTAATAGAAATTATTGCTAAAATAGAGAAAGTAAAGCTAGACTAGCGATATTTTAGCGACAGTAAAGTAAAACTAGCAATATTTTAGCGATAGCAATATTGAAGACGTCAGCAATAGAAATGATTGCTGAGCTATTGCTATTTTAGCAGTAAGAAAGATAAAATAGTAATAGTTTAGCAATGGTGAAGCTAGAATAGCAAGATTTTAGCAATACTAAAGCTAGAATAGCAATAGTAGAGATAGAATAGCAATAGTAGAGCTAAAATAGCAATAGTTTAGCAATAGTATAGCTATTATAGCAATTCTAAAGCTAGAATAGCAATATTTTGCAATGGTGAATCTAGAATAGCAATATCTTGGCAATCGTAAAGCCAACCAAGCAATATCTTAGCAATACTAATATGAGAGACGTTAGCAACAGAAAATATTGCTAAAATAGCAATGGTAAAGCTATAGTAGCAATATTTTAGCAATAGTAAAACTAAAGTTGCAATATTTTAGCAATTACAAAGCTAGAATAGCAATATTTCAGCAATATTAAAGCTAGAATACCTAATTTTAGTAATAGTAAAGCTAGAATAGCAATATTTTAGCAATAATAAAGCTAGCAAAGCAATATCTTAGCAATACTAATATGAGAGACGTTAGCAACAGAAAATATTACTAAAATAGCAATGGTAAAGCTAAAGTTGCAATATTTTAGCAATTCTAAAGCTAGAATAGCAATATTTCAGCAATATTAAAGCTAGAATACCTAATTTTAGCAGTATTAAAGCTAGAATACCTAATTTTAGCAATAGTAAAGCTAGAATCGCAATATTTTAGCAATAGTAAAGTTAGAATAGCAATATTTTAGCAATAATAAAGCTAGCAAAGCAATATTTTAGCAATATTAATATGAGAGACGTTAGCAACAGAAAATATTGCTAAGATAACAATGGTAAAGCTATAGTAGCAATATTTTAGCAATAGTAAAGCTAAAGTTGCAATATTTTAGCAATTCTAAAGCTAGAATAGCAATATTTTAGCAATGGTAAAGCTAGAATAGCACTATTTTAGCAATAGTAAAACTAAAATAGCAATATTTTAACTTTGGCAAAGTTTTAACCTTAGCAAACCTAAAATAGCAATATTTTAGCACTAGTAAAGCTAATATAGCAATATTTTAATCTTAGAAAAATTAAAATAGCAATATTTTAGCTATGGTGAAGCTAAAACAGCAATATTTTAGCTATGGTAAAGCTAAGATAGCAATTTTTTAGCTATGGTGAAGCTAAAATAGCAATATTTTAGCTATGGTGAAGCTAAAATAGCAATTTTTTAGCTATGGTGAAGCTAAAATAGCAATATTTTAACTTTGGCAAAGTTTTAACCTTAGCAAACCTAAAATAGCAATATTTTAGCACTTGTAACGCTAAAATAGCAACATTTTAACCTTAGCAAAGCTAAAATAGCAATATTTTAATCTTGACAAAGCTAAAATAGCAATATTTTAACCTTGACAAAGCTAATTTAGCAATATTTTAACTTTTTCAAAGTTTTAACCTTGGCAAAGCTAAAATATCTCCATTTTAACAATAACCAAGCCAAAATAGCTATATTTCAGCAATTAATTTTGCTATTTAACAATAGTTTCTATTACCAACATCTCCCAGCACATTTTATCACTAACATTTCCCATATCCCACAGAAAATTTCCATTTCTATTAGAAAACATTACTATTTCCGACAACAGTCAATCCTCTACCCTTCTACTCCACACAAGAAAATCCTCTATTCCACCAGTTCCAAACACAAAAATTTCTATCCTCGCGTTACGTACCCTGCAGCCAATTGTGGGATCGAGAACCTCGCTCGTGGCGCCTGATTGGAGGACGATCAAAGAGTGCAACTTAACAGCCAACAGCCCTCATCTCCGAGCTGATACGATATCGAAAATCCTCCTCGACGAGATACTCTCGTCCATCGATGAGCCTCGATCGTCTCGATACGTCACGTCGAGTCCTCTCGCTGCTGGAATCCCAACGACGATCTCTTTCGACGAATTTCAACCCCTCCAGCCAGATGTTTCCATGCATTTATTCGTCGCGATGAATATTTTCCTCGTCGCGCAACTCGCGCGTCAAAGCTGTGGTCCAGGTTTTTCAAGACGCGAGACGACCACGAAATCACGCAGCCACGCGACTGCAATTTTCAGACGCAGTTTGGTATCTCTCTGGTTGAACAGCCATAAAGGTTATCGCTGTTACGACACGCGACCTCCACGATACGGCTCTGTGGCCTCGCGTTTCCACTCCAGGATGGGACTCGAGGGAATTAGACGCTGGATTCCTGGGAACGCGAGGAGTCTCTGTCTTTGGAGACGAGCTGGTCTTCGAGCGGACGCTGGTTGAACGCGAAGTTTGAGGCTGCGTGTGGAATATTCGAGAGAGTCGAGGTTGCGATTGATCGAGGAGCTTCGTTTGTTGGAGTGCGGAAAAATTCGCGATTGGTATAAAGTAGAACGCGATAAACAGTTCTGGGTTTAATTTCACTCTTTGCAGTGGGTTGAGGTAATAGTTTTAGAGTGCACAGTGCTGAAATTGTGGGTTTAAGGGGATTAATTCGATCGTTGTTCAATGGAAGATGAGAAAGTGGAAAAGAGACATCAGAGCTAATATATTGCAATATTTCAAAGTTGGTGAAAGTAAAATAGCGATGTTTTAATATTAGCAAAGGTAATATTTCAAGCTTGGCAGAGCTAAAATAGCAATGTTTTAACTTTGGCAAAGTTTTAACATTAGTAAAGGTAAAGTAGTAATATTTTAACTTTGGCAAAGATAAAATAGCAATATTGCAACCTTGGCAAAGCTAAAATTGCAATCTTTCAACTTTGCAAAGCTAAAATGGCAAATTTTAAACTTAGAAAAGCTAAAATAGCAATATTTTAACTTTGGCAAAGTTTTAATCTTAGCAAAGCTAAAGTAGCAATATTTCAAACTTGGCAAAGATAAAATAGCAATATTTCAACTTTGGCAAAGCTAAAATAGCAATATTTCAACTTTAGAAAAGCTAAAATTGCAATATTTTAGCAATAGCCACATTGGAGACGTCAGCAATAGCAATGATTGCTAAGATATTACTATTTTAGCAACAGTAAAGCTTAAATAGCAATATTTCAACTTTGGCAAAGCTAAAATAGCAATATTTCTACCTTGGCAAAGCTAAAATAGCAATATTTTGCAATACTAAAGATAAAATAGAAATATTTTAGCAATAGCAATAAGGAAGACGTCAGCAATGGACAGTATTGCTATTTTAGCAGTAATAAAGTCAAAATAGCAATATTTCAGCAATAGTAAAGCTAGAATAGCAATATTTTAGCAATAGTAAAGCTAAAATAGCAATATTTTAGCAATAGCAAAGTTGAAATAGCAATCTTTTAAATTTGGCAAAATTTTAACCTTGGTAAAGCTAAAATAGCAATGTTTTCACCTTGGCAAAGCTAAAATAACAATATTGGAATCTTGGAAAAGCTAAAACAGCAATATTGCAACCTTGGCAAAGCTAAAATAGCAATATTTTGGCAATAATAACGCTAGAATAGCAATATTTTAACAATAGCAATAAGGGGGACGTCAGCAATGAACAGTATTGCTATTTTAGCAGTAATAAAGTCAAAATAGCAATATTTCAGCAATAGTAAAGCTAGAATAGCAATATTTTAGCAATAGCAATATTGGAGACATCAGCAATAGAAATGATTGCTAAGCTATTGCTATTTTAACAGTAATAAAGCTAAAATAGTAATATTTTAACCTTAGCAAAGCTAGATTAGCAATATTTTAGCAATACTAAAGCTCGAATAGCAATAGTAGAGCTAGAATAGCAATATCAAAGCTAGAATAGCAATAGTTCAGCAATAGTATAGCTATTATAGCAATTCTAAAGCTAGAATAGCAATATTTTGCAATGGTGAAGCTAGAATAGCAATATTTTAGCAATGGTGAAGCTAGAATACCTAATTTTAGCAATAGTAAAGCTAGAATAGCAATATTTTAGCAATAGTAAAGCTAGAATAGCAATAGTAAAGCTAGAATAGCAATATTTTAGCAATACTAAAGCTAGAATAGCAATAGTAAAGCTAGAATAGCAATATTTTATCAGTGAGTCGCTGAGCAAACGTGAATTCTATGAAAACTTGGGATTTGGACGTTTCTCATACTTTGACATTTACAAAAATCAGTCACAAACTTCTCCAATCACTTGAATTTCAATTAATGAACTCCTACAAAGCCAAAAACAGAAATACTTACCAGACAAGAATCAAAGAAAAGGAAAAGGGGACACTGTTTACCATATTTCTGTGGAATTGAACGGTTGGCTGGCAGAAAAGGGACCGAAAGGGTATAAAGAACAGCGCGAGGGGGTGAAAGATATCCAGGATGGAGAAAAGAGGGACGCCAGAGGCGCGGATCGAGCAACGGGGCTTGTAAAAAGTAGTAATTCGCGTGGGGTCCATAAAAATGTTTATCACCGCCAATAAAAAGGCTGCTGGCGCTGGATCCTGGCTCTTTGCTGTTCCGCCATCGCCGCGGGTCGATGCTTAACTCAAAGGAGGCCAAAAAGGGACGAGGCGAGGGGGAGAAGCTCTAATCTTAACGACGGACCAGCCGATAAAATCCGCTCGCTGGTTTCCTCATTGTTTTCCTTTTGGAGGAGATTCCACCCTTTGCGTCGCTTCCGAACGCACGCGCCACGAATTCAGGCTCGCCAACTGGAAATAATCGCGCATTCTAACATTCATTCCCTCGATTTTAACCCTTTGCACTCGGATGTCGACTCTGAGCAAATCGATTGCTGATCGCATTGCAACTTTTTCAAGATCGCATGTTTCTTCAAAGTTTTCTACTCAAATGGACATTTTCTGTTGCTGGAAAATTGCTTGGTAATTACTTTCTATCCCTAACTAATACTTGCGATAGAAAATTGCTGGGAAAGTGTCGATGCAAAGGGTTAAACCCTTTAGAAACTTATCTCATTGCAACTTTTAGAAGATCGCATGTTTCTCCAAAGTTTTCTACTGAAATGGACATTTTCTGTTGCTGGAAAATTGCTTGGTAATTACTTTCTATCCCTAACTAATACTTGCGATAGAAAATTGCTGGAAAAGCGTCGATGCAAAAGGTTAAACTCTTTAGAAACTTATCTCATTGCAACTTTTAGAAGATCGCATGTTTCTCCAAAGTTTTTTACTGAAATGGACATTTTCTGTTGCTGGAAAATTGCTTGGTGATTGCTTTCTATCGCTAACTATTATCAGCAAAAGAAAATTGCTGGAAAAGCGTCGATGCAGAGGGTTAAACCCTTTAGAAACTTATCTCATTGCAACTTTTAGAAGATCGCATGTTTCTCCAAAGTTTTTTACTGAAATGGACATTTTCTGTTGCTGGAAAATTGTTTGGTAATTGTTCCCATTGCTAGCTTTTACCAGCGATTGAAAATTGCTGGAAAAGCTTCAATGCAAGGGGTTAAACTCTTTAGAAACTTATCTCATTGCAACTTTTAGAAGATCGCATGTTTCTCCAAAGTTTTCTACTCAAATGGACATTTTCTGTTGCTGAAAAATTGCTTGGTAATTGCTTTCTATCGCTAACTATTATCAGCAAAAGAAAATTGCTGGAAAAGCTTCGAATACAAAGGGTTAAACCCTTCAGAAACTTATCCCATTGCAACTTTTCAAAAAACGCTTGTTTCTTCAAAGATTTCTACTAAAATGGACATTTTTTGTTGTTGGAAAATTGCTTAGTAGTTGCTTCTATCGCTAACTTATTATCAGCAAATGAAAATTGGTGGAAAAGCGTCGATACAGCTTCGAAAAGCTTCAGAAACTTATCCCATTGCAACTTTTCAAAAAACGCTTGTTTCCTCAAAGATTTCTACTGAAATGGACATTTCTCGTTGCTGGAAAATTGCATGGTAGTTGCTTCTATCGCTAACTTATTATCAGCAAAAGAAAATTGCTGGAAAAGCGTCGATACAGCTTCGAAAAGCTTCAGAAACTTATCCCATTGCAACTTTTCGAAAAAACGCATGTTTCCTCAAAGATTTCTACTGAAATGGACATTTCTCGTTGCTGGAAAATTGCTCGATAATAATTTCCATTGCTAGCTTTCACCAGCAACAGAAAATTGCTAGAAAATCGTCAAGTGCAGAGAATTAAACCCTTCAAAATCTCCATTCCTAAAATATATTTCTTCTTTAACATTTATCCAACCTGAACTGAATTTCCATGCACAAAACTCAATATTAACAACCATAATTACAACAATAACTCAATAATTCGATGTATAATAGCACTTTACACTCTGATTTTCCTTTAAACCTTTCATCATGCCTTCTTCAAACTTTTCAAACAATTCTCGATGACAGACTTACAACTTTCTCTCAAACAACTCGACTCTAACTCACAAAAAAATCCCATTTCAATAAAAAATGGAACCTAAACATCCCCAATATCCAACGATCCATCGACCACAATCTAAAAGCAGCTCGATTATTGCAACAGTTCCCTGTTCGAACGTCCCTGGAATTTATCGACGCGATAAAAACTCACGCAACAACAATTTGTTTTGCATAAAATTTAGCAGAGGCATCGCGAGCCTCGACAGAGGACGTCTGACGACCCAAAGCCAATTCGAAAACGACGTCTCGCGTTAAGAGTCGCAGCTAGCAAACGACAAATCTGCTCGCTGATGTACGAGAATAACCGACACAGCTGGTACGTCGCAGCCACTTTAATGCACCCGTTTCGCAGCCAGCCGATATTTTATTGTTATTGCGTCCGCGAGATCGTCAAAATCTCTTTCAGGATTTACCAGGACGGTCCGCGCGTGAGCGGAAAGCTGAACGAGCCAGCTGATGTACGGTCAGGTTGATACAAAGGATTTATCCGTGCTGCGAAGCGCGAACGCTAATGAGAAAATAGATTTCAATTTATCGACAGTGAAACAGGAAGATGTCGAGAAAAATCGCGAGCATTTTCGGCAAATTTTTCTCACGCCACAAGTTTATTTCAGAATTTTCGTTCAGCTATTTTTCTTGCGGATCTTAAGTATTTTCTTGAGCTGAGGTTTTGAGAAAAATGGAGGGCTGCGATTTTAACAGCAACGAAGCGACCCTTTATTTCAATTATGGATCATTTCAGACGCTCGCGAAGATTTTTGTCACGCGACAAGTTTATTTCAGAATTTTCTTACAAACTCGTTCGCGTCAAAGCAATTTTTCTTGTGGATTCTAAGTATTTTTTTGAGCAAAGGTTTTGAGGAAAATGAAGGGTTGCGAGTTTAATAGCAACGAAACGAGCTAACTTTCGATTATTTCGAGAGACGCAAACGGTTTAAGCGACTCTTTATTTCAATTATGAATCATTTCAGACGCTCGCGAAGAATTTGCGAAAATTTTTGTCACGCCATAAGTTTATTTTAGAATTTTCTTACGAATTGTCATTTATTGACTCGTTCGAGTCATAGTAATTTTTCTTGCGGATTCTAGGTATTTTTTTGAGCAAAGGTTTTGAGAAAATTGGAGATTTGAATAGCAGCGAAACGAGCTAACTTTCGATTATTTCGAGAGATGAAAATGGTTTAAGCGACTCTTTATTTCAATTATGAATCATTTCAGACATCAGTCAAGCCCTAAATTATTGCTTTGAAATTTGCAAAGTGGAATTTGTCAAGCCCTAAATTATTGCTTTGGAATTTTCAAAGTGGAATTTCTCAGACCCTAAATTGTCACTTTGAAATTTGCAAAATTAAATTTGTCAAGCCCTAAATTATTGCTTTGGGATTTGCAAAATAAAATTTGTCAAGCCCTAAATTATTGCTTTGGGATTTGCAAAGTGGAATTTCTCAGGCCCTAAATTATTGCTTTGAAATTTGAAAAGTAGAATTTGTCAAGCCCTAAATTATTGCTTTGAAATTTGCAAAGTGAAATTTCTCAGGCCCTAAACTTGTCACTTTGAAATTTGCAAAATAAAATTTGTCAAGCCCTAAATTATTGCTTTGGGATTTGCAAAGTGAAATTTATCAGATCCTAAATTTTCGCTTTGAAATTTGCAAAATAAAATTTGTCAAGCCGTAAATTATTGCTTTGGGATTTTCAAAGTGGAATTTCTCAGGCCCTAAATTATTGCTTTGGGATTTTCAAAGTGGAATTTCTCAGGCCCTAAATTATTGCTTTGAAATTTGAAAAGTGGAATTTGTCAAGCTCTAAATTATTGCTTTGGAATTTGCAAAGTGAAATTTATCAGGCCCTAAATTATTGCTTTGTAATTTGCAAAGTGGAATTTCTCAGATCCTAAATTTTCACTTTGAAATTTGCAAAATAAAATTTGTCAAACCCTAAATTATTGCTTTGAAATTTGCAAAGTAGAATTTTTTCAGGGCCTAAATTATTGCTTTGAAGTTTGCAAAGTGGAATTTATCAGACCCCAAATTAATGCTTCAAAATTTTCAAAGTGAAATTTCTCAGGCCCCAAATCGTCACTTAAAAATTTGCAAAGTAGAATTTCTCATCTCCAAAGCCTCTGCTTTAAAATATCCAAAGTCCCTCATCTCAACTGCCCTCCAACACATTCTCAATAACCGTAGATTCGAATAAATCCATCGAATCACCGCGATAAACTTTCCAAACCTCAGAATCAATGCTGGACCACAAAATCGATGTGCACACAGAGAGAGAAAGAGAGAGAGACACGCGTCTAAGCGCTCGCAAACGCTTCGAATCCAACGATAAGACAGATTGTTCAGGTTAAACTGCAGGTGCTTCGCGACGTGGAAGTTTGACGAGGGTCGAAGGGTGAAGACAAAAGAAATGGCGTATTTATATAGGAGCAGTTGTCTCGAAACGAGAAAAGCTCTCGAACTGGTCCAGCTCGCGGTGTTAGCTTTCATCGAGTCTGCACGCTCTCGACCCCTCGTTCACTGGTTCTCGTCACGGCACTGGTCGAACGTGTCAAAGGGGACGTGCTCCACCTTCGTTCTCTGATTTCAGAAAAATGAATCAGCAGAGAAACGACGCGAACGTGCGCCGCAAGACGCTGTCCGCGAAAGGGTTGCTGCGAGGGGTGGAATCGATCCTCGTCGATTTTTCCTCGAGCTCGATGGCTCTTTGATCCGCAGCGGACGCTCGTGCAATATTTAACAGCTCAGGACTGCTCGAATTGCATTTTGATGCTTCCGGACGTCGCATCGACGTCAATGCGCTCCACGCTAACGTTAATTACTATTAAATTGCACGCTGGTGCCAGTTATTGTAACGCTGCCCAGTCGTCTAACGATTATCGACTGTTTCTCGAACGAGAGCATTCATTGCGCAGCGTTTCAGGGATTATAAATTAAAATTACGTGAATCTGGCGAGATTATGGGAAATGTTTTGGAAATGTTGGGAAAATTGTAGGTCCTTTGGGAATTCAGGGTCTGACAGATTCCATTTTGTAAATTTGAGGAACTAGTCTTTGCACTGAGAAAAATTGGAGTAATAAAGAAGAGGGTAAACAATAATTGAGAATCCTTATAAATGGCTATATGCGTTCGTATTAATTAGGAAAACGAAGCCTTGTTGCGACGCGGAAAGCTCATCGCGAGGCTTCTTCTTTGAGGAGCAAAAGAAGAGTCGAAGAACTTTTCTTCCCTGAGAAACTTAAATCTGGTGTAAAAACGATCATTTGATAATTTTTTAGGCTTCTTCAAGAGTCTTTCAGGCTTCTTTCCAAGCACAATTAAAAATCTCTTCACAAAGTGTCTCAAAAAATTGCAAATTCAATTCTAGATTTAACCTAATCTCGATTAATTCATAAAACGTATGCGTACAGAGCTGCAAAATTTCTTTTGGATCTTCTCTGACAGAAAAGAAGAAAATTTGAGCAATCTTCACGCAAGGTTTCTTCTTCGCGAATTGAAAAAAGGGTTGAAGACCCTTTCTTTCTCAAAAGTTCAAAAATACCAATAATTTTGATAATTTTCAAGGCTTCTCGAATCTCTTTTTCCATCTCGCGTCTCAAAAAATTGCAAATCCAGTTCTACACCTAATTAATCCATAAAACGTATGCACTCAGAGCTGCAAAATTTCTTTTAAACTTTCTCTGATAGAAAAGAAGAAAACGTGAAAAGGATGCGAGCAATTTTTACGCGTGTTTTCTTCTTCACAAAGCAAAAGAAGAATCGAAGAACTTTTCTTCCCTGAAAAACTCAAATCTGGTGTAAAAAACAATCATTTGATAATTTTTGAAGATTTTTCGAGAGTCTTTGAGGCTTCTTTACCATCTCGCGTTCCAAAAAATTACAAATTCAATTCTACACTTGACCTAATCTCAATTAATTCATAAAACATGTGCATACAGAGCTGTAAAATTTCTTTTAAACTTTCTCTCACAGAAAAGAAGAAAATGTGAACAATCTTTATGCGAGGTTTCTTTTTCACGAATTGGAAAAAGGGTTGAAGACCTTTCTTCCCCAAAAACTCAAAAACACCAATAATTTTTCTAATTTTCAAGGCTTCTCGAATCTCCTTTTCCATCTCGCGTCTCAAAATATTGCAAACCCAATTCTCTGACAGAAAAGAAGTAAGATGGAAGAAAACGCGAGCAACCCCCAAGCGAAATTTCTTCTTCGCGAATTTAAAGAAGACTCTTTCCTCCCCAAAAACTCAAAAACTTTGTTTTCTCAAATCTCCATTCCCATTTCGTGTCCCAAAAAAATTGCAAACCCAATTCTCTGACAGAAAAGAAGTAAAATAGAAGAAAACGCGAGCAACCCCCAAGCGAAACTTCTTCTTCGCGAATTAAAAGAAGGGTTGAAGACCTTTTCTTCCCCCAAAGCTCAAAAACTTTGTTTTCTCAAATCTCCATTCCCATCTCGCGTCTCAAAAGATTGCAAACCCAATTCTCTGACAGAAAAGAAGTAAGATAGAAGAAAACGCGAGCAACCCCCAAGCGAAACTTCTTCTTCGCGAATTGAAAAAAGGGTTGAAGATACTTTTTTCCCCAAAAACTCAAAAACACCAATAATTTTTCTAATTTTCAAGGCTTCTCAAATCTCCTTTTCCACCTCGCGTCCCAAAAAATTGCAAACCCAATTCTCTGACAGAAAAGAAGTAAGATAGAAGAAAACGCGAGCAACCCCCAAGCGAAATTTCTTCTTCGCGAATTTAAAGAAGGGTTGAAGACCCTTTCTTCCCCCAAAAACTCAAAAACACCAATAATTTTTCTAATTTTCAAGGCTTCTCAAATCTCCTTTTCCATTTCGCGTCTCAAAAAATTGCAAACCCAATTCTCTGACAGAAAAGAAGTAAGATGGAAGAAAACGCGAGCAACCCCCAAGCGAAACTTCTTCTTTACGAATTGAAAAAAGCGTTGAAGACGCTTTCTTCCCCAAAAACTCAAAAACACCAATAATTTTTCTAATTTTCAAGGCTTCTCGAATCTCCTTTCCCATCTCGCGTCTCAAAAAATTGCAAACCCAATTCTACACTTAACCTAACCTCAATTAATCCATAAAACGCACACACCCACAGCTACACGATTTCCTCCAAACTCTGCAGAACAGAAAAAATCAAAAGAAAGCTAGTCTGTAAAATAAATCTGTCGCTGGGCGAGGTTTTTTCTGTCATCCAAGTAGCTGGATATCCAACCAGGACCGTAATAACTCGCGACGTTTCCTGGGCTAAATTATTTATCGTCCTGGGGGACGCGTGGGCTCCCCAGCGACCCAGGAAGGAAGATATTATACGCGAACAATGCTCGCAGGGCCGTGTATAACGTTTTGCGTGGCGTGGCTACACGGGCGGATCCTCTCGCGGGTAAATTGCAGAGTCCGCGGAGCTGTTTCGCGCGTTAATTCGCTTGGAGCGACGGAGGGACAACAGCTTCGCTCTAATTGCGCGCGTGCAGAACCGCGAGAGCGTTTCTTCGCCTGGCGTCGCGATAATTCCGCGTGAAAACGCGCCCCCAGGAAACGAGCCGCGTTCTTTTAAGAAATGGCTGCCAGTTCGGGGTCAGTCGCGGGAAACGTGGACAGTGGTTTTGGATTTCTGCGATCAGGCGCGCTGAAGTTCTCTTTTAGCGCAGTGGAAGATGAAAATTTCTGCGCAAAAGTTGTCTTTTAGCGCAGTGGAAGATGAAAGATTGCTTCTTTTTTCATAGTTTTGGGATTTATGCGATCAGGCGCGCTGAAGTTCTCTTTTAGCGCAGTGGAAGATGAAAGATTGCTCCTTTTTTGATAGTTTTGGATTTCTGCGATGAGGCGCGCTGAAATTCTCTTTAAGCGCAGTGGAAGATGAAAGATTGCTTTTCTTTTTTCATAGTTTGGGATTTGTGCGATGAATCGCACAAAAGTTCTCTTTTAGCGCAGTGGAAGATGAAAATTTTTGTGATGAAGCGCGCAAAATTTCTATTTTAACGCAGTGGAAGATGAAAATTTCTGCGCAAAAGTTGTCTTTTAGCGCAATGAAAGATGAAAGATTGTTTCTTTTTTGATAGTTTTGGATTTCTGCGATCAGGCGCGCAAAAGATCTCTTTAAGAGCAGTGGAAGATGAAAATTTCTGCTCAAAAGTTGCCTTTTAGCGCAGTGGAAGGTAAAGATTGCTTCTTTTTTTTGGTAGTTTTGGAGTTCTGCGATGAGGCGCGCAAAAGTTCTATTTTAGCGCAGTGGAAGATGAAAATTTCTGCGATCAGGCGCGCTGAAATTCTCTTTTAGCGCAGTGGAAGATGAAGATTGCTTCTTTTTTTTGGTAGTTTTGGAGTTCTGCGATCTGGCGCGCAAAAGTTCTATTTTAGTGCAGTGGAAGATGAAAATTTCTGCGCAAAAGTTCTCTTTTAGCGCAGTGAAAGATGAAAATTTCTGAGCAAAATTTCTCTTTTAGCGCAATGGAAGATGAAGATTGCTTCTCTTTTTTGATAATTTGGGATTTCTGCGATCTGGCGCGCAAAAGTTCTATTTTAGCGCAGTGGAAGATGAAAATTTCTGAGCAAAATTTCTCTTTTAGCGCAGTGGAAGATGAAGGTTTCTTCTTTTTTGATAGTTTGGGATTTCTGCGATGAGGCGCGGAAAAGTTCTTTTTTAGCGCAGTGGAAGATGAAAGATTGCTTCTTTTTTTTTGCTAATTTTGGATTTCTGCGATGAGGCGAACTGAAATTCTCTTTAATCGCAGTGGAAGATGAAAGTTTCTGAGCAAAATTTCTCTTTTAGCGCAGTGAAAGATGAAAGATTGCTTCTTTTTTGATAATTTTGGATTTCTGCGATGAGGCGCGCTGAAATTCTCTTTAAGCGCAGTGGAAGATGAAAGATTGCTTCTCTTTTTTTATAGTTTTGGGATTTCTGCAATAAGGCGCGCAAAAGTTCTCTTTTATCGCAGTGGAAGATGAAAATTTCTGAGCAAAATTTCTTTTTTAGGGCAGTGAAAGATGAAAGATTGCTTCTTTTTTGCTAATTTTGGATTTCTGCGATGAGACGCGCTGAAATTCTCTTTAATCGCAGTGGAAGATGAAAATTTCTGAGCAAAATTTCTCTTTTAGCGCAGTGGAAGGTGAAAGATTGCTTCTTTTTTTATAATTTTGGATTTCTGCGATGAGGCGCGCTGAAGTTCTCTTTAAGCGCAATGAAAGATGAAAGATTGCTTCTCTTTTAATAATTTTGAATGTGAAAATTCTACTCTGTTAAGTGGATACGATTTTCTAAGAAAACTTTGAGAGAAGTTTGAAAAGGAAACGCAGTGCTTTGAAACTTCCGTGTTCTGATATTAATTAATTTTAATCGCAGTAGAAGAGAGATTTCTTCTCTTTTTATAGTTTTGAATGCAGAAATAGTTGTTGTCTAAGAAAACTTTGAGAAAAGTTTGAAAAGGAAACGCAGTTCTTTTGCAACTCACATATGCAGATATTAATTAATTTTAATCGCAATAAAAGAAAGATTGCTCCTCTTTTGACAGTTTTGCATTTAAAAAAAGCTGCTCTGTTAAATGAATCCAATTTTCTAAAGAAAATGTGTCTTGAAGAAAGTTTGAGAAGGAAACGCAGTGCTTTTGCAACTCACATTTGCAGATATTAATTAATTTTAATCGCAAAAAAAGAAAGATTGCTCCTCTTTTGACAGTTTTGCATTTAAAAAAAGCTGCTCCGTTAATTGAATCCAATTTTCTAAAGAAAATGTGTCTTGAAGAAAGTTTGAAAAGGAAACGCAGTGCTTTTGGAGCTCAAATAAAAATTTTATCTCGATGCAAACGTGTTCTGAAGATGTCAGAAGACCTTTCATCGATGTCGTCGCAAAAATTAACCTTCCAAGAATTTAATATTTAATTACAATCGCTATGGAAGTCGAATAGAACGCAATATAAACCTGAAAAAATGTGTTTTGAAAAAAGTTCGAAAAGGAAACAATGCTTTTAGAGCCCAAATGAAAATTTTATCTTGATGAAAACGTGTTCTGAAGGATATACAATCAAATATGACGCACTGTGGACCTAAAAAACAGCTTGAAGAAAGCAAGAAACAGTTAAAATAAAACTGACTCGTATCGATCGATACTCTCGCCATTTACAAAGCAGCCATTGCCACTCAAAGACGTTCTTTCTTGAACGAGGGGTTAGTTGAAGCCTTCTTCGCCCTCGAATCGTCGCGTAACTTCTCCTCCTTCAGATTTCCCTTTACGACAACGCGTCATCTTCGAATTCAGAGGCACTCGTGTTCGAAAATTACTTCACAGTGGCGAGAATCCCTGGGGATGAATTTGGGTTCGCGTACGCTCGCTTGACAGCTGATATTGGAGAACCATTTCGAGTGTCCGGAGGCAGTCTTCGAAAGATTTCGACACTTGTAACGCCATTACTCTTCGAGCTCCTTTATTCGGTGAATTTCGACGATTTGCGAATCCTCCACGAACTCCACGTCTTCTCTTCTTTCTGTTACGCGTAAGAATAATCGCTGCTTGATGATAATAACAATAATACTCATGGAAAATCATTGGAAAAGTAAAAAGAAAGCTTCGTGGATTCTTGTTTGCAAGTGAAAAAGGAAAATGCTGGTCATTTTGATCTTCCATTGTGGATACAAACTTTATCGCGTGATAAAAGATATTTTAAATAGAGCAATTTTAATTAGTTTGCTTCAAGTGATTTTGGGGATGTTTTAAAGTGGATTTAATTGGTGTATTTTAAGCAATTTTTGGGATATTTTGGAGTAGATTTAATCGAGCTATTTTAATAATTTTTAGAAGATTTTGGAATACCTTTAATTCCGCTATTTCTAATAATTCCTGCGACATCGCAAAGCAACTTTAATCAAAACAATTTCAAGTAAATAAACAAAAATTTCGTTAATCACTCTCTGGCTCGAAAATCACGCAATTTAACGGAAACCAAGTTCGCACAGAGAGCTCTGGATCTACAAAATGCCCAGGAAAAATCGGATTGAATCGCAGATCCGTCGGTCAGTCGGCGGTTCTGCGGAGAAAAATCTCTCTGGCAAAGTTGTATGCCCAAAGCTGGCTCGAATAAAGGTGAAAACGACTGGAGAAAGTTCGCGGAGGATGGCGAGGCGGTGGGAAATAATATGGCGACCGCCTTTAGCCGGTCAAAGCTGGCCAGCACAATGGAGGTCCATAAGGGAGGCTGTCTGTCCTTATTTAAACGTCTCCTCTCCCTCTTATTCTTCATATTTCGCGCTTTCAGACGGTCCATCGAGCGTTGTTGGTCCATTGAATAAATCTCGTGGAATACGCGAAATTGCGGAGGGCTGCGCTTCCGGTTTGTTATCCGCCATGGAAAAGTCGCTGAGACTCGCTGCGAAGGCTCGTCTCTCGTTTTAAAACCGAGCTCGAATGGTTCGCCAGTCTCAGACGACGATAATAATTAATTTTTTGGCGAATCAGCGAAGGAGATCGTGGAAATTTTTGGGGAATTTATCGAAGAGCGTTCAATTTTTGGACGGCGCGAAAATATGTCAGCTGTGAGGCTCTGCGAAAGTGTATTCGAGTAAATTGGTTAAATGATTTCCATTAGCGATCAGGAGCACGTTGTGTTCACTTGAAATAGCTTTAATTAAAGCCACTCTAAAACATATCGAGGATTATTAAAAGCTGATGAATTTAATCCACTTTGGGATATCTCTAAAATCATTGACAGCTGCTGCATTAAATCTACTTGAAATTAATTAAAATATCATTAAACGTTGCTGAATCAAATCTGCTTTAAAATGTCCCAAAAATTATTGAAAGTTGCTGAATTAAATCCATTTGAAATTAATTAAAAAGTCATTGAAAGTTGCTGAATCAAATCTGCAAAATATTTTAACTTCACTTTAAAATATCTTAGAAATTACTTAAAATAGTCAAATTAAGGCTACTCTAAAATCTCCCAAAAATTATGAAGAATAGCCTAATTAAAGCTACTTTAAAGCCTCTCAGAAATCATTAAAAATGGCTCTATTCTGTCCACTGTAAAACGTTCCAAAAATCATCAAAAGTGGCTTAATTAAATCCACTTTAAAGTATCTCACAAATTACTCAAAATAGCCCAAATAAAGCTACTCCAAAATCTCCCAAAAATTATGAAGAATAGCCTAATTAAAGCTACTCTAAAGCCTCTCAGAAATCATTAAAAATGGCTCTATTCTGTCCACTGTAAAACGTTCCAAAAATCATCAAAAGTGGCTTAATTAAATCCACTTTAAAGTATCTCACAAATTACTCAAAATAGCCCAAATAAAGCTACTCCAAAATCTCCCAAAAATTATGAAGAATAGCCTAATTAAAGCTACTCCAAAACCTCTTAGAAATCATTAAAAATGGCTCTATTCTGTTCATTGTAAAACGTTCCAGAAATGATGAAAAGTAGCCTAATTAAATCCATTTTAGAATATCTTACAAATTACTTAAAATAGTCAAATTAAGGCTACTCTAAAATCTCCCAAAAATCATTAAAAATAGCTCAATTAAAGCTGCTAATATAATTAAAGTAAAGAACCCCAAATATAATTAAAAATCGCTCAATTATATCCACTTGAAAATATCGCAAAAATAATGACAAAAGGTCCAATTAAATCCACTTGAAAATATCGCAAAAATAATGACAAAAGGTCCAATTAAATTCACTTTAAAATATCTCACAAATTATTTAAAATATCCTAATTAAAACTACTCCAAAATCTCCCAAAAATCATTAAAAATAGCCACTTGAAAATATCCCAAAAATAATGACAAAAGGTCCAATTAAATCCACTTGAAAATATCTTACAAATTATTTAAAATATCCTAATTAAAGCTACTCCAAAATCTCCCAAAAATCATTAAAAATAGCCACTTGAAAATATCCCAAAAATAATTACAAAAAATCCAATTAAATCCACTCAAAAATATCCCAAATATAATTATAAAATAAGAACTTTTACTTTACACTTTCATCTGATTAAAAATGATTGAAAGTGCCATAAACACCCTCAAAGGCTCTCAAAATAAATTCAGACATCATTTTCCTCCCCCAAAAGTGTCTCAACCCCAATTTCTTTCGCCAACAAGTATTCTTTGCTCCTTCTAAACTGATTAAACCGATTCATTGAACGATTAACGCGAATTCTACTACGTAAAATAAATGTTCTTCAATGTTTCCAGCAAAAGAAGGCTTCAGAACAAACACGAACCGATCTGGAAGAGAGTAGCAGTCGTTTAGTTGAGAACGGAGTTCCACGGAACTTTGAAACCTCCTCCAAGCTTTCTTTTCACCCTTTTAAGGTACACATCCCGCATGTATCCTCTTCGAGAAGGAAGCCCTGTAAAAATGGCCAGGATTCCACCATTTCTGGCCGAGCTCAGAGCAGAGCTCGATATCTTTCGCGTGTCGTCTTGTGAATTATGCAAGCAGCCATGTTCGACTCGCCAGGTTACCAGCTCCATCGCAGATTTCTGTGCGCAATTCTGCAGACACGCAGAAAAAAAAGTGAGTCTTGCGTCTTCATTTTAATTCCCTCGAATTCATCGTTGCATTGCATTAAAAATTGTAAAATCGAATTGTTATCTTAGAGATTCGTCAAAGTTGGACAAAAGTGTAAGTGCCTTTATTATCGATTTGCATAATTAGTTTGTCCAATTATCGCTCATGGACGTTAATATCCTGTGAAGATTTATGCACATTGAATAGCTTTGTTTTTGAACACCCTGTATAGTAATTCTTGATCCACGAAGCTAAAATAATATTTTAATAAGGATAAACCATTTTTTTTTGGACAATAGGAGAATGGAATAATAGTTAATTTGTATTTTAACAAATAAATGTAACGCACAGTGGTCATTGCAATACTTTTTCATCAAGAACAAAGAAGAATGTCGAAAAATGGTTTATTCTTTACAAATTTACATAATTTTTAGTTGTATAAGATGTATTGTACATGGTTTTATACAAATAGTTTATAAAAATTAGCTAATAAGTCTTAGATTGTAAGTTTTAGTTGTATAAAGCGTTTCTAGATGTAAGAACAATTTTATTGTCTGTAAATTGTTAAAAAGTGACAATAAATGCTTCAATTATTATTAAATAATTGTTTAATCAATTAAAAACCTGCCCAGCACTCCTAGAAAGACCAATTCCAATCCTGAAACGAGATAAAACTCGTAAAAAACAGTCCTGAACCCAAATAAACTAGTTTGAAGTTTGAATTTTCGCGCCTCGATTCCAGGAATTCCGACGATTCTTGGAAATGACGTCATTTTCCTGGAAATGGCACATTACGAATACCTCCTCGCATATCATATTCTCCTGATACAAAGTCCAATTTTAGGGGGTTTTTAAATCAAGATTGCGATTTCAGAAATTTGAATTTCCCGCGCTTTTTTCGAATACCTCCTCAGTCATCATATTCTCCTGATACAAAGTCCATTTTTCGGGATTTTTCAAGCAAGATTCTCATTTCTGAAATTCAAATTTCCCGCGCTTTTTTCGAATACCTCCTCACTTATTATGTTCTCCTGATACAAAGTCGAAAAATCGGGACTTTTCAAGCAAGACTCTCATTTCTGAAATTCAAATTTCCCGCGCTTTTTTCGGATACCTCCTCAGCTATCATGTTCTCCTGTTACAAAGTCGAAAAATCGGGATTTTTCAAGCAAGACTCTCATTTCTGAAATTCAAATTTCCCGCGCTTTTTTCGAATACCTCCTCGCATATCATATTCTCCTGTTACAAAGTTCGATTTTTCAATCGAAAACCCAAATTTTCGACTTTGTATTAGGAGAACATGATAGCTGAGGAGGTATCTTAAAATTCAAATTTCCCGCGCTTTTTTTGAATACCTCCTCAGCTATCATGTTCTCCTGATACAAAGTCGGATTTTTCGATCGAGAACCCAATTTTTCGACTTTGTATTAGGATAACATGATGTGCGAGGAGGTATCCGAAAAAAGCGCGGGAAATTTGAATTTCAGATACCTCCTCATCTATCATGTTCTCCTGATACAAAATCAGATTTTTGCGATCGAGAACCCAATTTTTCGACTTTGTATTAGGAGAACATGATATGCGAGGAGGTATCCCAAGTGCCATTTCCTGGAAAATGACGTCATTTCTCAGAATCCTCGAAATTCCAAGAATTCTGGCTATTCCTGGAAGTGACGTCATTTTCCAAGAATTACCAGTTTTCAGACTTCACGATCGAGAAATCCGATTTTTCGACTTTGTATCAGGAGAACATGATGTGCGAGGAGGTATTCGTAATGTGGCATTTCCAGAAAAATGACGTCATTTCCAAGAATCGTCGAAATTCCTGGAATCGAGGCGCGAAAATTCAAACTTCAAACTAATTTATTTGGGTTCAGGGCTGTTTTTTACGAGTTTTTTCTCGTTCAAGGATTGGAATTGGTCGTTCTAGGAGTGCTTAGCTTAGAGGATAATGATAATGCTGGGTATATTCGTTTAAATAATTAATTTATTCATTAAAATTAATGAAATATACAATAAATCATGATTAAACTTATAATACAATGGTTCTCGCATTCGCTGTACAATTAAATATGCTTGTATAAGCGTAATATACTTATAAAATAGTGCTAGAAAGTGTAATACAATAATTAAGTCGAAATTATTAATAATAATGGCGTAAAATATCTTCATGATGATTTCTAATTTATATGTATTGCTGCATGAGCTCCACTTGATAAAAAGATGACGAAAACCCTTCTGCTGAAGCTTATCGATGATTAATTCAACTTCAAAGTCCTGAAACATAAAAGATTAATTAAAAAATGTGAAACAACGTAAAGACTCGTTAAAATCCCAACTTTGGGGGTCCATTTCACACCTCAAATACTGACCTGTGCCAATAAAAAAGGCCTCTAGCTTCATATTTTCAATTACTCCACATTCAAACTGCAGATCATTGCATTTGCAATATCTTTAGTAGATATTCTATCAGTTGCATCAGTGTTTTATTAACTGCAACGAAAATGAACGTTTCCTTCTTAACCGACTGCAGAAAACAACGTTGCCTTCACATTTCTTTTACATTTATCACAAATTTTATGTTTCTGGAATTCAATTTATGAAGAATTATTATCAATTATTAATTTTACTTGTCTTATGTTTAATCTGTTTGCCAAATTTCTTTTAAAACGAAGGAATTAACCGTCTGTCGAAAAGGTAGAGAACTTTAAAGCAGTTTGTGAGTCGATAAGTTTCCTTGCTGGCAAAACTCGATGAAATCAGAGGCAAAAAATGAACACAGATGGAATTCAGGTTGCAGTTATCATGGAGACGAGATATAAAGTAGATTTCTTATTCAACGCAGCTGGAAAACTGTAATATCGACGACTAGAATGGTAGTAATCGTTCTTATCGTTTGATAGAACTTTGAAATGTCGATTGCAGGTTTCTGCAATCATTCAGAGCGACAATTTAGGGTCTGACAAGTTCTACTTTGCAAATTTCAAAGCAACACTTTAATGCTCTAATCTTTGCGTTTAGAAAAACTAAGGAAATAAAGAAAAAGGTAAATAATAATTGGGAATTCTTAAAAATTTCAAAGCAACACTTTAAGATCTTAATCTTTACGTTAAATCAAGACTAAAGTAATAAAGAAAAGGATAATAATCTCTAAAAATTCCAAAGCAACACTTTAAGGCCCCAATTTCTGCATTTAGAAAAATTAAAGTTTAAATATAAAAAAAAATAAAGTTAAAATTAGGAATGCTGAAAAGTTCCAAAGCAGAACTTTAAAGTAACAATCTCTACATTTGGGAAAGCTAAAATAATAAAAAAAAAGGATAAATAATAACTAAAAATCCTAAAAAATTCCAAATCGACACTTTAAGTCCCCAATTTCTAACGAAGAATTTTGGATCTCTCATTTTCTATTTAAAATCCCAATATCTGCATTTAGATAAACTAAAATAATAAAAAAGAGGGATAAATAATAACTAGAAATCCTAAAAAATTCCAAATCGACACTTTTAAGTCCCCAATTTCTAACGAAGAAACTTGAATCTCTCATTTTCTGTTTAAAATCCCAATCTCTGCATTTAGAAAAACTAAAATAATAAAAAAAAAGGATAAATAATAACTAGAAATCCTAAAAAATTCCAAATCGACACTTTAAGGCCCCAATTTCTAACGAAGAATTTTGGATCTCTCATTTTCTATTTAAAATCCCAATCTCTGCATTTAGAAAAACAAAAATAATAAATAATAACTAGAAATCCTAAAAAATTCCAAATGAACACTTTTAAGTCCCCAATTTCTAACGAAGAAACTTGAATCTCTCATTTTCTATTTAAAATCCCAATCTCTGCATTTAGAAAAACTAAAATAATAAAAAAAAAGGATAAATAATAACTAAAAATCCTAAAAGATTCCAAATGAACACTTTTAAGTCCCCAATTTCTAACAAAGAAACTCGAATCTCTCATTTCCGTCCACAGACATCCAAAACACCTCTCACTTAAAACCAACCTCACCTCAACGCCTACTTTCCCCACACTGACCCACAATTTCGCTTCAACATCACTGCACCCACCTTGCATTCATCTTTTACCTCGAAAGTGCATTCGCAGCCTCTCTCGAATGGTTTAAACAACCGAAACTGTTAATAAATATTTATTCTCGAGTGCCTCGAGAGCAGTTGGCGTTTCGACGACACGAGACAGCATCCACAGTCGTGTTTCCTCCAGGCACTGTGGTTTGGTAACGCAGACAGCATCGTAATGTCCTGTTTCAGTCGAGAACCGGAGGATTCGAACGCTTCCGGAATAATCCTCGACTCGGATGCCACGAAATCCTCAGTCGAGTGTCTTCTTACGCGAGGACAACCTTCGTTCCCTTTCGACTGCTCGCGTATCGAGGAATCACGTCCCACAATTGGGGGCTCGCGTTATTAAGGGACGCGGATTGTTGATAAAAAATGCAACGAGCAGTTTCGATGCAACGTCACGCGTTGGTACACGCGATGCCTCGCTGATTTGCTCCCGCGGAGGAGTTTTCAGGAATTTGTAGATCGCTGGTGAAGCAGGGACGCGGACGTCGCTGTGCGTTGAATTATTAATTGTTCAAGATCGAGGGACTTTGTTTATGAAACGAATTTAAGTCGAGTCTTGATGAGGATTTCGTTGGAGAGGTTTTGGTGTGAGATTTCATTTTTTATGGGCTTTTCGTGGAATAATGCGAAAGCTTGTCTCAAAATTGCAAAATGCTATGATATTAATAAAAATAGCGAAGAACTACGTGATTCGTTCTCAAAAGAGCAAAGTGCACTCGCGTATCGTTGAAGAATAAATGAGGACGACGCAAACTTTTGTCTCAAAATTGCAAAATGCTGTAATAATAATAATAATGGCAAAGAAGCTTGCCTCAAAATTGCAAAATTTAGCAATAATAATAAAAATAGCGAAGAACAACGCAATTCGTTCTCAAAATAGCAAAGTGCACTCACGTGGCGTTGCAGAATGAAGGAGGACGCGAAATCTTGTCTCAAAATTGCAAAATGCTGTAATAACAATAATAATAACGAAAGAGCTTGCCTCAAAATTCCAAAATTCTATAATAATAATAATAAAAATAGCGAAAAACAACGCGATACGTTCTCAAAATAGCAAAGCACACGCGTGTAGCGTTGCAGAGTGAAGGAGGACGCGAAATCTTGTCTCAACATTGCAAAATGCTGTAATAACAATAATAATAACGAAAAAGCTTGCCTCAAAATTGCAAAATACTGCAATAATAATAAAAATAGCGAAGAACAACGCGATACGTTCTCAAAATAGCAAAGCACACACGTGTGGCGTTGCAGAATGAAGGACGACGCGAAATCTTGTCTCAAAATTGCAAAAAGCTGTAATAATAATAATAATGACGAAAAAGCTTGCCTCAAAATTGCAAAGTACTGCAATAATAATAAAAATAGCGAAGAACAACGCGATTCCTACTCAAAATAACAAAGTGCACTCTCGTATTGTTGATGAATGAAGGACGACGTAAAATCTTGTCTCAAAATTGCAAAACGCTATGATAATAATAATAATGGCGAAGAAGCTTGCCTCAAAATTGCAAAACTCTATAATAATAATAATAAAAATAGCGAAGAACAACGCGATTCCTACTCAAAATAACAAAGTGCACTCACGTATTGTTGAAGAATGAAGGACGCCGCAAAATCTTGTCTCAAAATTGCAAAATTCTACAATAATAATAATAATAAAAATAGCGAAGAACTGCGCAATTCGTTCTCAAAAGATCAAAGCAAACGCGCGTAGCATTGCGTAACGAACGAGTGCAACGCGAAAGTTTGTCTAAAAATTGCAAAATTCTATAATAATAATAATAATAATAAAAATAGCGAAGAACTGCGCGATGCGTTCTCAAAAGACCAAAGCAAACGCGTGTACCGTTGCGTAACGAACGAGTGCAACGCGATAGTTTATCAAAAAATTGCAAAATACTACGATAACAATAATAATAACCGCGATTCGTCGAGAATGAAAGCAAAGCAGACTCGCATACCACCTAGCAGAGCAAACGCGAACGCTGTTGGCCGTTCCATTACCCTCGCCCTCGATCGCAAAAACTGGCCCATCGCGTCAATGCACACCCCAATTTACAATTAATCAATCTGCGGCGGCTAAACAACCCCTGGCGCGCGACTTCAAAGACTGCTGACACTGTTCGACGATGAGTGATCGTTGGCGGGACGATTCGAACGGAACAGATGCCGAAATATCGCGGAGGTATAATAAACAGGCTCCAGGTTTATTTGCCGTCATCGAGTAAACACCCAGCCGCGAGTTTGCTATCGTTTTCATCGTAGCCAGGCTTAATAGTGGACGTTACATTTATTTTGGCGGAGATATCGAGGCTGGAGTTGGTTCGTCAAGGTTTGGGGGCACCCAGGGTGCGCTTGGGTGCCACGCGGTTGTTTTAAAATATTGAAAGCAGTTTTGTGATACTTATGATTATCGAAGCTTGTCGAAAGTTGGTTCTGGATTAAGAAGCAAAAGTTTCTTGGGTTTTATTGCTTTGAGAGGCACCTAAGGTGGACTTGGGTGCGCTTGGGTGCCATATGATTGTTTAAAAGCATCGAAAGCTCGTTTTGTGATACTTGCGATCATCACAGATTGTCGAAAGTCACTTCTGGATTAAGAAGCAAAAGTTTCTTGGGTTTTATTACTTTGAGAGGCACCCAGAGTGGACTTGGGTGCTCTTGGGTGCCACGCGGTTGTTTAAAAACATCGAAAGCTCGTTTTGTGATACTTGCGATCATCAAAGCTAGTTGAAAGTCGCTTCTGGATTAAAAAGAAAGAGTATCTTCTTCGTTGCTAGGTTCTACTACTCTGAGAGGCACCCAGGGTGAACTTGGGTGCGTTTGGGTGCCATATGACTGTTTAAAAACGTCGAAAGTTCCTTTTATGACACTTACGATTATCAAAGTTAATTGAGAGTCGCTTCTGGATTGAAAAGAAAGAGTTTCTTCTTCGTTGCTGGGTTTTACTACTTCGAGAGGCACCCAGAGTGGACTTGGGTGCGCTTGGGTGTCATATGATTGTTTAAAAAAGCTCGAAAGTTCGTTTTATGACACTTACGATCATCAAAGCTAGTCGAAAGTTGCTTCTAGATTAAGAAGCAAAAGTTTCTTGGGTTCTACTACTTCGAGAAGCACCCAGGGTGGACTTGGGTGCTCTTGGGTGCGCTTGGGTGCCATATGATTGTTTAAAAACGTCGAAAGTTCCTTTTATGGCACTTACGATTATCAAAGCTAATTGAAAGTCGCTTCTACATTAAGAAGCAAAAGTTTCTTGGGTTCTACGACTTCAAGAGGCACCCAGGGTGCGCTTGGGTGCGCTTGGGTGCCATATGATTATTTAAAATCGTCGAACGCTCGTTTTATGATACTTGCGTTCACCAAACTTGATCGAGAATCGCTTCTGGGTTAAGAAGCAATAGTTTTATCTTCGTTGCTGGGTTCTACTACTCTGAGAGGCACCCAGGGTGCGCTTGGGTGCTCTTGGGTGCGCTTGGGTGCCACGCAGTCGTTTAAAAATATCGAAAGCTCATTTTATGACACTTAGGATCATCAAAGCTAATCGAGAGTCGCTTTTAGGCTAAGAATCTAGAGTTTAATCTTCGTTGCTGAGTTCTACTACTCTGAGAGGCACCCAGGGTGAGCTTTGGGTGCTCTTGGGTGCCTCGTAGTCATTGAACAACATCAAAATCTTGCTTTATAATACTTACCCTTATAAAATCTGATTGACAGTCGCTTCTAGATTCAAAAACCGAAAGTTTCAACTTTGTTCCTGGGTTTTGCTATTCCGCAGAGGTCTGCGAGGCACCCAGGGTGAGCTTTGGGTGCTCTTGGGTGCCACACGATCCTTTTATGACACTTGCGTACACCAAATCTGATCCAAAATCATTTCTGAATTAAGAAACAAGAGTTTCAGCTTTATTGCTGAGTTTTCTACTGCGCGAGGCACCCAGGGTGAGCTTTGGGTGCTCTTGGGTGCCACACGATCCTTTTATGACACTTACGTATACCAAATCTGATCCAAAATCATTTCTGAATTAAGAAACAAGGGTTTCAGCTTTATTGCTGAGTTTTCTACTGCGCGAGGCACCCAGGGTGAGCTTTGGGTGCTCTTGGGTGCCACACGATCGTTCACGAATCAATGTTTAAAATCGCATCAACGTGGATTGTTCTATCGTTGTTGCGAGAAGAAATGTCGAGGGTTTATATAATTTTCACTTAAAATCGAGCACGACAAACCGTGAAATAATGTTCGAGGAGTAAAGTGATACAATCGCAATTACCAAGTAATTATCGTTCGATGATAAATGGTATTCGTAACGTACGAGACTCGGCTGATGTACGAATTAAACGGTTCCTCTTTATTTATTTACGGATACGCAATTTGGCAGGCGGGCGCATCAAACACAAACTAATTAGCCCGCGGGCCAGCCGACGTAATCGAATTAACTCTCTTCAGTTATAATTTAGAGATTGAACGGCAATTGACTTCTGCCAATTCGCGCCCAATTGTCGTTCTAAAGTAGCGAACGCAGGAATAATTGACCGTGCAAATTTGCTGCGTTATTTATTTCCAAACGGCCACACTAATATTTATTATATTTCACGTTTCATTGTTGCGTTTTATTGAGTTTCACGCGTCGCACTCGACGATTGCGTTATTTTGAAAATGCGGAATTTTAGTTGAAATATGAGTACAGAGTTTGCTGAAAATAGCTAAGCTGAGAATAGATAAAAATTGAATTAAAGATGAGAATAGCAAAGCTCAGAATAGCAAAGCTAAGAATTGCAAAGCTGAGAATTGCAACGCTGAGAAAGCAAAGCTAAGAATTGCAAAGCTGAGAATTGCAACGCTGAGAAAGCAAAGCTAAGAATAGCTAAAAATTAAATTAAAGGTAAGAATAGCAAAGCTGAGAATAGCAAAGCTCAGAATAGCAAAGCTGAGAATTGCAAAGCTAAGAGTAGCAAAGCTCAGAATTGCAAAGCTAAGAATAGCTAAAAATTAAATTAAAGGTAAGAATAGCAAAGTTAAGAATAGCAAAGCTGAGAATTGCAAAGCTAAGAATTGCAAAGCTGAGAATTGCAAAGCTGAGAATTGCAAAGCTAAGAGTAGCAAAGCTCAGAATTGCAAAGCTAAGAATAGCTAAAAATTAAATTAAAGGTAAGAATAGCAAAGTTAAGAATAGCAAAGCTGAGAATTGCAAAGCTAAGAATTGCAAAGCTGAGAATTGCAAAGCTGAGAATAGCAAAGCTGAGAATAGCAAAGCTAAGATTAGCAAAGCTAAGATTAGCAAAGCTGAGAATTGCAAAGCTCAGAATAGCAAAGCTGAGAATAGCAAAGCTAAGATTAGCAAAGCTGAGAATTGCAAAGCTCAGAATAGCAAAGCTGAGAATAGCAAAGCTAAGAATTGCAAAGCTGAGAATTGCAAAACTGAGAATAGCAAAGCTCAGAATAGCAAAGCTGAGAATTGCAAACCTAAGAATAGCAAAGCTCAGAATAGCAAAGCTGAGAATTGCAAACCTAAGAATAGCAAAGCTCAGAATAGCAAAGCTGAGAATTGCAAACCTAAGAATAGCAAAGCTGAGAATTGCAAAACTAAGAATAGCAAAGCTCAGAATTGCGAAGCTAAGAATAGCAAAGCTAAGAATAGCAAAGCTCAAAATAGCAAAGCTCAAAATAGCAATGCTCAGAATAGCAAAGCTGAGAATTGCAAACCTAAGAACAGCAAATCCAAGAATAGCTAAAAATTAAATTAAGAAAATCTCTAAAAAACCTCATAAAAATGCCAAAACGACCTTCTCACTTCAATCTCCTCGTCAAATTCAAAAACCAGCAACTTTCGCGCCCAATCAAGCACTAAAAATTGCTCCAACAGACCTACATCTTTCTATCGCCACTCACGGATCGAATATCAATACCTCGTCCACGAAGAACGCAACCAGGTGTCGAGAATTAATTGAGCTATCCGCAGGTACATCGGTTCTCGATTAACTTTCCATCGTAATCGGCACGGATTGTTACAAAGGCTGCGTCTACCAAGGGCCGCGTGCTTTTGACAGGATGTCGGCTAATCACTTTCCTCGAATCGCGCCTTTAGTCTACCACGCCACTCACCTGTCTCTTCCGCGATCCTGCATGCCTCACGCGTGAACGAGCTTTCATCCCTTATCTGAGGAGGGTGGGACGAGGTAAGTCGTGGCAATCAGAACGCTTAGGGCGATAGAAATCCTGGTCGAACGCCACTGATTCCGTTTCATCGACGCGTCGATTAGCTTCGCGATTTCGCGCGAGTCAGCTTCAATCCTCAATCCTCTATGCTTTTGCAATCATTTCTTTATTTTGCGCTCGTACTGCTTTGCAAGCTTCATTGCTTTTCGATTTTTAGATGGGAGGGGTGCTGTTTTATTGATGCGTCGATTTGCTTTGAGATTTTGACAGGTTTTTAATGAAATGGGAATTTTGGTAATGGTTAAATGAAATGCAACTTTGAGAATTTTTTGCAACGCAATTTTGGTAATTTTTAAGGTACATAATACTTGGGTGATTCGATATTTGGGGGTTAAGACACTTGGGTGCTTAGATATTTGGGGGTTTAAGACACTTGGGTGCTTAGATATTTGGGGGTTAAGACACTTGAGTGCTTAGATATTTGGGGGTTAAGACACTTGGGTGCTAAGACACTTGGGTGCTTAGACATTTGGAGGTTAAGACACTTGGGTGCTTAGATATTTGGGGGTTAAGACACTTGGGTGCTTAGATATTTGGGGGTTAAGACACTTGGGTGCTAAGACACTTGGGTGCTAAGACACTTGGGTGCTAAGACACTTGGGTGCTAAGCACTTGGGTGCTAAAACTCTCGAATGCCAAGACTTGAGTGCTAAAACTCTCAAATGCCAGCACTTGGGTGCTAAAACTCTCGAATGCCAGCACTTGAGTGCTAAAACTCTCAAATGCCAGCACTTGAGTGCTAAAACTCTCAAATGCCAGCACTTGGGTACTAAAACTCTCAAATGCCAGCACTTGGGTGCTAAAACTCTTGAGTATCAACACTTGGGTGCTGAAATTTGAGTGCTAAGACACTTGGGTCCGAAGATATTTGGGTGCTAAAGCACTTGGGTGCTAAAACTCTCAAATGCCAACACTTGGGTGCTAGCATTTGAGTGTTAAAACACTTGAGTGTCAACACTTGGGTGCTAAAACTCTCGAATGCCACCACTTGAGTGCTAAAACTCTCAAATGCCAGCACTTGGGTGCTAAAACTCTCAAATGCCAGCACTTGGGTGCTAAAACTCTCAAATGCCAGCACTTGGGTGCTAAAACTCTCAACTGCCAGCACTTGGGTGCAAAAACTCTCAAATGCCAGCACTTGGGTGCTAAAACTCTTGAGTCTCAACGCTTGTGTGCTGACATTTGACTGCTAAGACACTTGGGCGCTAAGATATTTGGGTGCTAAAACACTTGACTTCTTAAACTCTCAAATGCCACCACTTGAGTGCTAAAACTCTCGAATGCCACCACTTGAGTTCTAAACCATTTGGACGCTATCACTCGAGCGCGACACAGACGCTTGCTACAAACCAAAAGACCCAAGCGCAGTCGAGGGATTCCACGAATCAAGGAATGGGGAGCAATCGTCCAGGCTGGTATCAATTGATTAAACACGCGACCAGCCACCAGGAAGTTCCAAGCTCCCACCCCAGGACGATCGAATTTCCTATTCGACACCGAATTGAAAATAGCCCTCGCGGTGGCGTTCGCCTCTGGCACGCTGCTCGAATCGTGTCTCAGCGGATCTGGTTAGCCGTGGCACGGCTCATCTCGATCGTCCTCTGGAATTCGGACAGCGAGGGCCAAATGTACGCTCGAAATTCAATACGCTTAATGAAAGGGCCTGGTTATCGCTCGCAGCGATTCTGGGGCGCCAAAGTATTCCCGCGTTGATTCGATTAATTAGAGTAATGAAGCGGGGTCCACTGTTCGAGTGTCTTCATTTTTCGGATGAGTCGAGGTTGTTGGAATTCGCGCTAACGTTTCGCTCGTTTTAGAAGCGATTGATTGTTGCTTTGGTTATCGTTTTTATAGCTCTGTGTTTGAAAAATGTTTTCATTCGAGACTTGTATTCTAGATTTCCATTGGTAGATGTGCATGAAATACATTGGGGATCTTTAAATTGGTTTGTGAGAGGTATTAATTAAACTGTGTTGTTTTAGAATTGCGTTGTATATCGTTAAAATTTAGTTTAGGTGAAGGATAAAGGGTGATTGGACACTTGGGTGATAAGACACTTGAGTGCCAAGATATTTGGGTGTTAAGACACTTGGGTGCTAAGATATTTGGGGGTTAAGACACTTGGGTGCTAAAATATTTGGATGTTAAGACACTTGGGTGCTAAGATATTTGGATGTTAAGACACTTGGGTGCTAAGATATTTGGATGTTAAGACACTTGGGTGCTAAGACACTTGGGTGCTAAGATATTTGGGGGGTAAGACACTTGGGTGCTAAGATATTTGGGTGCTAAGACACTTGGGTGCTAAGACACTTGAGTGTCAATACTTGGGTGCTAAGACACTTGGGTGCTAAGACACTTGAGTGTCAATACTTGGGTGCTAAGACACTTGGGTGCTAAGACACTTGAGTGTCAATACTTGGGTGCTAAGACACTTGGGTGCTAAGACACTTGAGTGTCAATACTTGGGTGCTAAGACACTTGGGTGCTAAGACACTTGAGTGTCAATACTTGGGTGCTAAGACACTTGGGTGCTAAGACACTTGAGTGTCAATACTTGGGTGCTAAGACACTTGGGTGCTAAGACACTTGAGTGTCAATACTTGGGTGCTAAGACACTTGGGTGCTAAGACACTTGAGTGTCAATACTTGGGTGCTAAGACACTTGGGTGCTAAGACACTTGAGTGTCAATACTTGGGTGCTAAGACACTTGGGTGCTAAGACACTTGAGTGTCAATACTTGGGTGCTAAGACACTTGGGTGCTAAGACACTTGAGTGTCAATACTTGGGTGCTAAGACACTTGGGTGCTAAGACACTTGAGTGTCAATACTTGGGTGCTAAGACACTTGGGTGCTAAGACACTTGAGTGTCAATACTTGGGTGCTAAGACACTTGGGTGCTAAGACACTTGGGTGCTACGACACTTGAGTGTCAATACTTGGGTGCTAAGACACTTGGGTGCTAAGACACTTGAGTGTCAATACTTGGGTGCTAAGACACTTGGGTGCTAAGACACTTGGGTGCTAAGACACTTGAGTGTCAATACTTGGGTGCTAAGACACTTGGGTGCTAAGACACTTAGGTGCTAAGACACTTGAGTGTCAATACTTGGGTGCTAAGACACTTGGGTGCTAAAACACTTGAGTGTCAATTCTTGGGTGCTAAGACACTTGGGTGCTAAGACACTTGAGTGTCAATACTTGGGTGCTAAGCCACTTGGGTGTCAATACTAGGGTGCTAAGCCACTTGTGTTCTAAGACACTTGGGTGCTAAGACACTTGAGTATAAAAACCCTGAGTAACACGAAAGACACTTGCCTCAAACAAGACACATAAAACGAAACATCCACATATAGCAACATTAAATTCGCCTCTCTCTAAATTTAATAAAACCAAAGTTAACTTTCACCACGGTGTTCAAAATAAAATTCATCCTCTCACCAATCTAATTCACCTGTACGATGAATACGCCAAACTAATTTATAAATTCACGACACGCGAAGGGCCAACAAATTTCCGTTATCTCGCCCCTAAAAAAGTTGCGTCTGCTGTATTTTACATTACTCTCGCTTAAAACAGAGTTTACCATTTTACACGCTCATAAATTAACGCACTCGTTACAAAATTTACGACATTCAACGTGCGCGCGTCTACCTGTGGTTTAATATGCAACATAGTTTGCCTTAAAATTTTAATTGTATTAATCGCAATAAACTCTGAACGAAATGGTCGATCGCGTGCGATGACCAAGCGTTTCGTTATCGTTTTCGAGCTGCCATTTGCTCGAAATGCGTTCAGAAACGCAGCTGCGAAGACAGGACGCTGAAACTGGAATTCGTTGGGACGTTGAACCGTTTCGTTGCGCAGGAACTGTTTTTCATAACGCGACGATATAAATTCGGAGACCGTGGAAGAGGTTAAATGAAATTCCAAGCGGACCACAGGGACGAGAAATTTTCGCGACTGCGTTTTCCTTGAATTTAATTAAATTTTTTCGCACCCCCTCGCGCGGTTTCCGTTCTGCGCCAAGATTTCGCTTGCTTTGTAAGGGAAATGATCGAATTAACGGGTGGTTTCAACCAGGAAAACCGCGGAATTATTGCTCGCAACTCTTTCAGATCGTTGCAAACAGAAACGATATCGTTCGAGTCTGCAATCAGCGCGAGAATCCTGCATTTTCTTCGTTTCGCGACGAGCTTGCGACCCAAGAAGCTCAATAGAAATACGCTAACGCGAGACGTTCCTTCGTCGAGTGAAATAATTAGGCAAAGTGTGGAGAATTAAGGTGAGCTTGATCTGTCTGCCATTTTCAGTCGAGAAAGTAGCCGTTCTGTGAAAAGAGGGGGATTGGAGAAGTTAATGGAGGCTGAATCGCTATTATTTAAACGACGAAACAAAACTGAGACATTGGAAATGAATAAAAGGGTTTTTCAGAAGAAAATTGGTCCCAGAATTTAATAAAATATGTTTAGAAGCAACTATTTCCTTTGTCAAAACTTCTGTATTTGATTTTGTTAAAGATAGACGAAAAGTGAGTAGAATTTGAGATGGTAGTGTTGGGTGTGAGTCGTGCTCGAACAAACAAGAAACGTGCTCAGCTGTAAGATTTATAGAAATTTTTCTTTTGAAGGAATGCAAAGTTTCTATAAAATATTAATATTTGCAATAATAAGATTGAAGATGAGACAGTAGTGTTGGGTACGAATTGTGCTCGAATAAACAAGGAATATACACAGCAGTAGGTTGTACAAAAATTTTTTTTTTTAATTAGTAATGCGAAAGGAGGAATTCAAAGTTTCTATAAAACATCAATGTTTGTAATAAAAAAATTAAAGATTGCAGTGTAGATTTGAGTAGGAAAACACTTGGATGCTGAGACACTTGGGTGCTAAGACACTTGGGTGCTAAGACACTTGGGTGCTTATACTTGGGTGCTAAGAGATTTGGGTGCTAAGAGACTTGGGTGCTAAGAGACTTGGGTGCTGAGACACTTGGGTGCTAAGACACTTGGGTGCTAAGACACTTGGGTGCTAAGACACTTGGGTGCTAAGAGATTTAGGTGCTAAGAGACTTGGGTGCTAAGAAACTTGGATGCTAAGAAACTTGAATGCTGAGACACTTGGGTGCTAAAACTTGGGTTCTGAAACACTTGGGTGCTAAGACTTGGGTTCTGAAACACTTGGGTGCTAAGACTTGGGTTCTGAAACACTTGGGTGCTAAAACACTTGAGTGTCAACACTTGGGTGCTGATATTTGAGTGCTAAGACACTTGGGTGCTAAAACACTTGAGTGTCAACACTTGGATGCTAACATTTGAGTGCTAAAAAAGAGGGAATCTCTTTTTATATTAAAAAAAGCACTCAATTCCATATAATTTCATTGCCTCCATATTTCCAAAATACCACAAAACACAAAACTAAATATTCCTTGCGAAAAGGAACTCTTACATTCAAAAACAGAGATTCTCTCAGTACATAAAAAAAAAAAAACAGCGAAATCCAAGTAATTTCATTGCCACCATATACCCAGACCACCACAAAACGCGACCAATTTTACTCTGCAACACGCGCGCAGATTCAACGCCCCAACACGCGTCACGTTGTTCCTTCGCCAGGCTACAAGCTGTAAACTGTGCAAAAATCCTGGTAATCCCCTTGGCTCGATTGAATGTAAAATACGCCCCGTCCGTTTCCTCGCTCGACGCTTTACTACGCGCGCAACTTTTACGGTTTCCATATTAGAAGCGTAGGGGCTGCGCGTTAACCCTTTTTGTTTACGAGTCCTGTTGTTTGCGCGAACGTGCGCTATCTCGCTAGGCCTCGCGTACGTTTTACAAGCGCCACTTGCGGTGGGAAGGAAAAAAGGGGAACAGAGGCGAGACCCAATAAAATCCCAGCTGGGTGGCCCTTTTTTACTTTTTTTTTTACGAACCTTCCGCAGAGCGACGCGATCTACTCTCGCGTTTTAAGGGTCGCAGCGATAAATCGCGATATTGAATATGTTAGCGAGAGGAGTGACGCGATTTTGCCAGTCTTTTTTTACGCGCCAGTCTTTTTACCACCACTTTATATCGGCTTTTACGAGCCACGATTTTTTACAGTCGTGTCGGTTCCGTCGCTAATCGAGCATTGTTGCTATTTCAACCCTTCGCGCGACTTTGAGACACCAGAAGTGGTTAAACAGCTGGATTATTTTGAGCGACGAGGAATATATTTCGGGATTTTCATTAAAAAAATCGCGCAGAGGCTGATTTTCAGGCTTTTCGGTTAGCATATTCATGGCTGACCGTGGCACGTGCGTTTCCATCGATCGTGCTATCTATCAAAAGTTTATGGCGCTGTCGAAATGCTGCTGGCACGCGGACCAATCCGTGGTCCAATCTACTACGTGACAGCAACAGAAGCTCGACAAAAATTTTCTCTGAGAAGCTATCAGCTTGTGGCTTTCAAAATTGTGAACGCTAATTTAATCTCGACGCGATGAGACGCTCATCGAATTAATTATCGATTAAAATAGCAATATTTTTGCTATTGATAATGACTTTCATATTGCTGTTGCTTGAAATAAGTACTTGAGTGATAAGATACTTGGGTGCTGAGACATTTGGATGCTAAGACAATTGGGTGCTGAAATAATTGGGTGTTGAGACAATTGATTGTTAAGACACTTGGGTGCTGAGACAATTGGGTGATAAAATACTTGGGTGTTGAGACATTTGATTGTTAAGAGACTTGGATGCTGAGACACTTGGGTGCTGAGACAATTGGGTGCTAAAATACTTGGGTGTTGAGACATTTGATTGTTTAGAGACTTGGGTGCTGAGACACTTGGGTGCTAAAATACTTGGGTGTTGAGACATTTGATTGTTAAGACACTTGGGTGCTGAGACACTTGGGTGTTGAGACACTTGGGTGTTAAGACACTTATGTGCTGAGACACTTGGCTGTTAAGACACTTGGATGCTGAGACAGTTGAGTGTCAACAATTGGGTGCTAAAACACTTGAGTGTCAACTCTTGGGTGCTAAAACACTTGAGTGTCAACTCTTGGGTGCTAAAACACTTGAGTGTCAACTCTTGGGTGCTAAAACAGTTGAGTGCTAAGATATTTGGGTACTAAGACACTTGGGTTCTGAAACACTTGGGTGCTAAGACTTGGGTTCTGAAACACTTGGGTGCTAAGACTTGGGTTCTGAAACACTTGGGTGCTAAGACTTGGGTTCTGAAACACTTGAGTGTCAATACTTGGGTTCTGAAACACTTGAGTGTCAATACTTGGGTGTTAAGACAATTGGGTTCTAAGACACTTGGGTGCCAAGACACTTGAGTGTCAACACTTGGGTGCTAAGACACTTGGGTGCTAAGACACTTGAGTGTCAATACTTGGATGCTAAGACACTTGGGTGCTAAGACATTTGGGTGCCAAGACACTTGGGTGCCAAGACACTTGGGTGCTAAAACACTTGAGTGTCAACTCTTGCGTGCTAAAACACTTGAGTGCTAAGATATTTGGGTGCTAACACACTTGAGTGTCAATACTTGGGTGCTAAAACACTTGAGTGTCAACTCTTGGGTGCTCAGACTTGGGTTCTGAAATACTTGGGTGCTAAAACTTGGGTTCTGAAACACTTGGGTGCTAAGACATTTAGGTGCCAAGACACTTGGGTGCTAAAACACTTGAGTGTCAACTCTTGAGTGCTAAAACACTTGAGTGCTAAGATATTTGGGTGCTAAAACACTTGAGTGTCAACTCTTGGGTGCTAAAACATGGGTTCTGAAGTTTTTGGGTGCTAAGACTTGGGTTTTAAAACACTTGGATGCTAAGACACTTGAACCATTTCCTTCTGATTTCTCTGAAAGAAGCCTGGCTGGAAAAATCGCGTCGCGACGTCTGCTAATGACAGCGTCGCGCGTCATCGATCGGACGTGCCCCAGCGAATAAAACGGCGCGGGGAACGCGAATGATAATTAACCGGCTGGCAAACACGCTCCGCGCATTCCATAAGCCGAAAACCTGCACACAGAATTCGACGGGTTCAAAGCAGAGCAAACAGCGGACGCGGTAAGGGAATTCGCGTGTACCAAGCGTAATGAACGCGGAGCAGGAGAGCTCGTGGATATATCGATTACGAAACTGCGTCGATTAATACGACGGGACGCCAATCACCGATTTTCACTCCTCGTTGAGTCGTTTCGTGCCGCTGTCTCCTTCGTTTTTCCTCGCTGTCGAGACTAACAAGGTGTGTGCTGAAGGTCTGCGATTTATTCTGGGTCTCTGTCGCGAGCTAATAATTAACCATTTGTATTCAACTAGCTGCTAATGTTTAAAGTGTTTTATTTTAGAGGACAGATACTTGGTTGCGATTTGTGAACTGTTTTGAGTAGTAATTGTATTGAAATTTGTTGTAATCTGTGTTTGTTTCTTTTTTTTATGTTATTGACAAAAGAAAGTAATGAGTTAATTAATATTTTAGCAACAGTTAATATTGCTAACGTCTTCGACATTGCTATTGCTTGAAATAAACACTTAGGTGCTGAAACATTTGGGTGTCAGACACTTGGGTGCTAAGAGACTTGGGTGTTAAAACACTTGGATGCTAAGAGACTTGGGTGTTAAGAGACTTGGTTGTTAAAACACGTGGATGCTAAGAAACCTAAGTGTTAAGACACTTGGGTGCTAAGACATTTGAATACCAAGAAGACTTGGGTGCTAAGACACTTGAATACCAAGAGACTTGGGTGCTAAGAAACTTGGGTGCTAAGACACTTGAATACCAAGAGACTTGGGTGCTAAGAGACTTGGGTGCTAAGACACTTGAATACCAAGAGACTTGGGTGCTTAGACATTTGGGGGTTAAGACACTTGGGTGCTAAGACACTTGGGTGCTAAGACACTTGGGTGCAAAGACACTTGGGTGCTAAAGCACTTGGATTCTTAGACACTTGGGTTCTAAGATACTTGGATCCTAAGACACTTGGGTTCTAAGACACTTGGGTTCTAAGAAACTTGGGTTCTAAGAAACTTGGGTTCTCAGAAACTTGGGTGCTAAGACACTTGGGTGCAAAGACACTTGGGTGCTAAAGCACTTGGGTTCGTGGACACTTGGGTTCTAAGATACTTGGATCCTAAGACACTTGGGTCCTAAGACACTTGGGTTCTAAGACACTTGGGTTCTAAGAAACTTGGGTTCTAAGAAACTTGGGTTCTCAGAAACTTGGGTGCTAAGACACTTGGGTGCAAAGACACTTGGGTGCTAAAGCACTTGGATTCTTAGACACTTGGGTTCTAAGATACTTGGATCCTAAGACACTTGGGTTCTAAGAAACTTGGGTTCTAAGAAACTTGGGTTCTCAGAAACTTGGGTGCTAAGACACTTGGGTGCAAAGACACTTGGGTGCTAAAGCACTTGGGTTCTTAGGCACTTGGGTGCTAAAGCACTTGGGTTCTTAGGCACTTGGGTTCTAAGATACTTGGATCCTAAAACACTTGGGTTCTAAGACACTTGGGTTCTAAGAAACTTGGGTTCTCAGAAACTTGGGTGCTACGACACTTGGGTGCAAAGACACTTGGGTGCTAAAGCACTTGGATTCTTAGACACTTGGGTTCTAAGATACTTGGATCCTAAGACACTTGGGTTCTAAGACACTTGGGTGCTAAGACACTTGGGTTCTAAGTCACTTGTGTGCTAAAGCACTTGGGTTCTAAGACACTTGGATTCTAAGAAACTTGGGTTCTCAGAAACTTGGGTGCTAAGACACTTGGGTGCTAAAGCACTTGGGTTCTTAGACACTTGGGTTCTAAGATACTTGGGTCCTAAGACACTTGGGTTCTAAGAAACTTGGGTGCTAAGACACTTGGGTGCTCAGAAACTTGAATACTAAGAAACTTGTGTGCTAAGACACTTGGCTATTAAAACACTCTACTATCAATACCTTTGTATGCTAAGACATTCAGAAGCCAATACTCGAGTATTAAACCACTCGAGCGTCCACACTTGGGTGCTAAAACACTCGAGAGCTCTCCTATTGCCAACAGACGGAAAAGTTGACAGGGTTTCCCGTAAAACGGTGGAATCGCGATGCAACTTTTCGCGATACAGGAACCAATCAAACCAGCTTCGACTGGTGGGGCACAGTTTCGCGTGTTTGCCGATTCCTCCGGGCGGAAGCGAAACAAACGTATCCCCCGTGTTTAATCATCTGCCCCGTTGTCCGCCACTTCTCGACGTCAGCGTCCATCGAGTTACTGGCTTAATCGTTGCAACTCCCGAGAGATCGTGGCGGAAAAAAGAAGGAGAAGAGTAAATTAGGCTACTTTCGCGAGTTGGCTCGCGAGGGCGCGCATCAGAGAGGCGCAACCCCTTCGTTTCGCGAAGAATTGTTTGTCAATGGGCGACGCACAATGGGTAATCGTTGCGCATTGATTTCGCGAGGGACAGCAGAGAAGAACCGCTCGCGAGGGGTTCGATTTTCAAACCTTTTATTCGTTTCTACGCGATTTTGATAATTTTAGTAATTAAAGAGAGGGAAGTGTTTTGGTGAGCGAATTTTAAGTGATTAAAACTCTTCATATACAATATGTTAATGTAAAATAAAGAAGTTAAAGTTGCTTGTTTCAGTATTCTTGAATTTTGACATAACTTTTTCAAAATATTAATTGTTTCTTACTGAGCTGTCTGGAAATTTATCGAGCACTGACAAGCATTTGCATTTTTTGTATAAAAATAATTTTTGTTTCGATGGAGGATTGAAAATGAAGAGAAGGGTGGTAATATTTGGGTGCTAAAACACTTGGGTGCCAAAACTTGGGTGTTAGAACACTTGAGTGTTAATACTTGGGTTCTAAAGCACTTGAGTGCTAAAATTTGGGTGCTAAGACACTTGAGTGTTAATACTTTGATGCTAAGGCACTTGGGTGCTGACATTTGGGTGCTAAGACACTTGGGCGCTAAGACACTTGGGTGCTAAGACACTTGGGTGCTAAGACACTTGGGTGCTAAGACACTTGAGTGTTAATACTTGGGTTCTAAAGCACTTGAGTGTTAATACTTGAGTGCTAAGACACTTGAGTGTTAATACTTTGGTGCTAAGGCACTTGGGTGCTGACATTTGGGTGCTAAGACACTTGGGTGCTAAGATACTTGGGTGCTAAGACACTCGAGTGTTAATACTTGGGTTCTAAAGCACTTGAGTGCTAACATTTGGGTGCTAAGACACTTGAGTGTTAATACTTTGATGCTAAGGCACTTGGGTGCTGACATTTGGGTGCTAAGACTTGGGTGCTAAGACACTTGAGTATTAATACTTGAGTCCTAAAGCACTTGAGTGCTAAAATTTGGGTGCTAAGACACTTGAGTGTTAATACTTGGGTTCTAAAGCACTTGAGTGCTGAAATTTGGTTGTCAAAACACTTGAGTGTTAACATTTGGTTTCTAAAACCCTTGAGTGCCAACACTTGATTGCTAAAATCGTTGTAAGCATTAAGAGAAACATAATTAACCCCTTTCAGCAGAAAAACAAGAAAATTATACTCAAACAAAATACGTACCCACAATTTCTAAAACCAGCAGCAATCAAAATCTTCTTCACTCAGCTTCACACTTGCCATTATCTTCAAAAAATCAGGGAAAATTTTATTCCATCATCGCAGAATGAATCTTTACAAACCCATTGACATACATTTCGACGATAAAATCCAACGAGTACAAATAAAAAATTCTTTCTTCCTCAGTCGACCTGATCTCGACTTCCTCATTCGAAACTAATTTAGTGGACAACTTCCCAGAGCCATATAAATTATAGCCTGCAATTTTCGTCGCTTGTCCCCACCGTGAAACTGGATTACGTTTCGCAGACTTAACTGGGCGATATTGCAGCGATAAAATACTTACCTGTTGATCCTCTTTGCCAGGATTAGCTCTTCTTTCGTCGAATGACGCGTCTGACGTGGATATTGGACGATAGTAACAGCAGCGTGAGAAAGCAGGTAGATAAAACGCATAAGCATCTAAACGAGAAACGTGTGGCTCGATAATCGAATGTAAAAGATCGCAGAGCAGAATGAAATAATAAATTACAGCAAAGTTTGTGCTTGTTCTTGGAGTAACGTGGCAGATCGCTAGGAAAGAGTGTTCGAATGTTGAATAAAACCGTACACGAGGGTTGCACAAAAAACGTTAATATAATAACAATAATATATATAACGTATATGCATGTATACATGGTTCTTATTAACAATTTCATCGTCTCGTTCTCTCTAGGCTACCAAATAGTGTCGCTGGAAGTGGCTGCTCGAGCTCGCCCCGAGCCTAATCGCGAGGCGAGCTGGCTTACGCGATATTTTCCCTAACCTTTCGACACGCGCGCGTGTATTTATAATATATTAACATCTTCCATTTAGACTCGCTGCTGCTCGCATCGCTTATCTAACGCGGTTACAAAAGAAATTGCCCTAAACCATTTTTTTCTTACTTATATCCTAGGTTTCCATCGGTAGCTATATAAGAGATACGTTTGGGATCCTCGAATCGGTTTGCCAGAGGCTCCAATGGGACGCCGTGGTGTTGGAATCGCGTTTGAACACGTTTCGATGGAGGATCGATTGATGGTAAATGAGGAAAAGGGTGGTGGGACACTTGGGTGCTGACAGTTGGGTGAGAAAGCACTTAAGTGCTGACATTTGGGTGCTGACACTTGGGTGTTAGGGAATTTGGATGCTGAAGCACTTGGATGCTGACTCTTGGGTGCTAAAGCACTTGTGTACTAAAGCATTTGGGAGTTAAAACACTTGGGTGCTGATATTTGAGTGTTAAAACACTTGGGTGCTGTAGCATTTGGGTGCTGAAGCACTTGGGTGCTGACTCTTGGGTGCTAAAGCACTTGTGTACTAAAGCATTTGGGTGTTAAAACACTTGGGTGCTGAAACACTTAAGAATCGACACTTGGGTGCTGATATTTGAGTGCTAAAACACTTGGGTGCTGTAGCATTTGGGTGCTGAAGCACTTGGATGATGACTCTTGAGTGCTAAAGCACTTGTGTACTAAAGCATTTGGGTGTTAAAACACTTGGGTGCTGAAACACTTAAGAATCGACACTTGGGTGCTGATATTTGAGTGCTAAAACACTTGGGTGCTACAGCATTTGGGTGCTGAAGCACTTGGATGATGACTCTTAGGTGCTAAAGCACTTGTGTACTAAAGCATTTGGGAATTAAAATACTTGGGTTATGAAACACTTAAGAATCGACACTTGGGTGCTAAAGCATTTGAGTGCTGAAGCACTTAGGTGCTAAAACACTTGGGTGCTGAAGCACTTGGGTGTTAAGACACCTTAGTATCAACACTTGAGTGCTAAAACACTTGAATGCTAACACTTGGGTGCTAAAACTCTCAAATGCGAACACTTGGGTGCTAAAACACTGGAATGCCAGCACTTTGGTGCTAACATTTGAGTGTTAAAACACTTGAGTGCTAACATTTGGGTGCTAAAACTCTCGAATGCCAACATTTGGGTGCTAAACACTTGAGTGCTAACACTTGGGTGCTAAAACTCTCGAATGCGAACACTTGGGTGCTAAAACTCTCGAATGCCAACACTTGGGTGCTAAAACTTTCGAATGCGAACACTTGGGTGCTAAAACACTGGAATGCCAACACTTTAGTGCTAACATTTGAGTGCTAAAACTCTGAAATGCCAACACTAGAGTGCCAAAACTCTCAAATGCCAACACTGGAGTGCTAAAACTCTCAAATATCAACACTAGAGTGCTAAAACTTTGAAATGTCAACACTAGAGTGCCAAAACTCTCTAATGCCAACACTAGAGTGCCAAAACTCTCGAATGCCAATACTAGAGTGCCAAAACTCTCGAATGCCAACACTTGGGTGCTAAAACACTGGAATGCCAGCACTTTGGTGCTAACATTTGAGTGCTAAACTCTGAAATGCCAACACTAGAGTGCTAAAACTCTGAAATGCCAACACTAGAGTACTAAAACTCTCGAATGCCAACACTAGAGTGCTAATACTCTGAAATGCCAACACTAGAGTGCTAAAAACTCTCGAATGCCAATACTAGAGTGCCAAAACTCTCGAATGCCAACACTAGACTACCAAAACTCTCCAATGCCAACACTAGAGTGCCAAAACTCTCAAATGCCAGCACTTGGATGCCAAAACCCTCGAGTATCAACAGAAATGGATGCCAAAACTTGGTTCCCAACGTTCCTTGTTCCTCAGAACCGATTCGTAGACCCCAGCTCTACTTCTCTGTGTCCAAATGACAGAGCGTAACAATGTGTATCAAAGTGGAAGAACGATAATATGTATGTCCGAGGAGAGGTGATATAATATGTACAATTACCACGTGAAATCAGTGCACCTATGAATGACCGTAGAATTATCGCTTAGGTTACCCACTGCTGGCTTCTTTAAGTGTCTTCACGGAATCGATCGTTGTTTATAGCCTACCGTATACGTTGCTGGTCTCGAACGTATTTCTCTGCTCCTCGAAACCTTTTTTTTTGGAGCAGAAAAATCGGTGGAATGTTTTTGGCAGTTTCTGGACGACGCTGTTCTTCTTCTTCTGCTTCCTCAGATAATCTGTCCACGCGTTAACTAAATACGACGCGAAATTTGGCTTGCTAACTCGAAAACGAGTATGTATTTACAGTTTACTGGGTTTCGTTCAACTAAGCTCGATACATCGTGGTTCAAGGATTCGCGATTTGAAAGTGGAACATTTTCAAAGACTCTGTTACAAGATTCGATTGAAAGTAATGTAAATGCTGCGATCTTTGTTGCTTTAAAGAACTCGATGTTACAATGGAATGTCTGAAAGTATCATTGAAAACGAATCTTCTTTACAATTACGAACTGTCAGCGCTATAAATATATAAAATACAAGTATCGAGTCTCGAGTCTCAAACTTCGACCAGAAAAAAAGTAAACGTACAATATTTTTCAATAAAAGTGGAATCTGAAATGCTACTCGACCTGTTATTCCAAAGAATCTTCAACATCCACGGTTCTAACAAATCAACAAAGTGGTTCGTCGCTCGCTGACTTTCGAGACTCGACGTTCGACGCTCGAACGACGACGCCAAGAGTCGTCGCCTTCTTCTTGTAATCGCATGACGAATTAACTTCGCTAAGATCGCAATATTGCTATTTTAACTTTGCAGAGTGAGTCGTAAGTTTTCAGCTGGCGAAACAACGCGACTGAAGGGGGAAAGGGCTCGTTCTTCGCTTTGGAGGGTAAAAAAAGGGCTCGCGACGCGGAAGCGCGCGAGACGCGAGTCTTGGCGGCGAGGAAAAAATGGCGAGCGGAATTTTACGAGCCCCCAGCGTTGCTTTACGACGTCTCGGATGGAAGTTCCATTCTGTGACGCCGCGACGGAGCCGTCGAAGCAGCGGAAGCGGAAATAAACCGACCGACTGCGTCGGAAGTTCGACGGAAATGACAAACGCTCGCAATACATTGGAGAATGAAGGGTCGTGTGTTGGGTTGGCTCGCGAGTAACTTCTGTTTCCTTTTTCTAAAGCGTATGCTTTGATTGACAGGATGGACTTGGGTGGATACTTTGAGAGGACGTTGGTGTTGATATGAGTGTTTTTGGTAAGGTTTCTGGTGAAATGGAAATTTTTTATTGCTGAGAGTCGTTAGTGATGGAAATTATTGCTAAGGTGGCGATGTTTTAGTAATAGTAAGGATAAAATGGCAATATTTAAAGTGTGCAAAGCTAAAATAGAAATGTTGCAAGCTTGGTAAAGGTAAAATAGCAATATTGCAATCTTAGCAAAGTTAGAATAGCAATTTTAATCTTAGCAAAGTTAAAATAGCAAATTTCAAACTGAGCAAAGCTAAAATAGCAAAAATTTTAACCTTAGCAAAGATAAAATTGCAAATTTCAACTTTGGCAAAGCTAAAATAGCAATATTTTAACTTTGGCAAAGTTTGAACCTTGGCAAAGCTAAAATAGCAATATTGCAACCTTAGCAAAGTTAGAATAGCAATTTTAATCTTAACAAAGTTAAAATAGCAAATTTCAAACTTAGCAAAGTTAAAGATTGCAAATTTCAATCTTAGCAACGCTAAAATAGCAAAAATTTTAACCTTAGCAAAGTTAAAATTGCAAATTTCAACTTTGGCAAAGCTAAAATAGCAATATTTTAACTTTGGCAAAGTTTGAACCTTGGCAAAGCTAAAATAGCAATATTGCAACCTTGGCAATGGTAAAATAGCAATATTGCAATCTTAGCAAGGTTAAAATAGCAATATTGCAACCTTAGCAAAGTTAAAGATTGCAAATTTCAATCTTAGCAAAGCTAAAATAGCAAAAATTTTAACCTTAGCAAAGTTAAAACTGCAAATTTCAACTTTGGCAAAGCTAAAATAGCAATATTTTAACTTTGACAAAGTTTGAACCTTGGCAAAGCTAAAATAGCAATATTGCAACCTTAGCAAAGTTAAAATAGCAATTTTAACCTTAGCAAAGTTAAAATAGCAAATTTCAAACTTAGCAAAGCTAAAATAGCAAAAATTTTAACCTTAGCAAAGTTAAAATTGCAAATTTCAACTTTGGCAAAGCTAAAATAGCAATATTTTAACTTTGGCAAAGTTTGAACCTTGACAAAGCTAAAATAGCGATATTTCAGCAATAGTAAAGTTAAAATTGCGATAATTTCAACCTTGGCAAAACTAAAATAGCAATATTTCGACTTTGAAAAAGTTAAAATTGCAAATTTCCATCTTAGCAAAGTTAAAATAGCAAATTTCCAGCTTAGTAAAGTTAAAATAGCAAATTTTGACCTTAGCAAAGTTAAAATTGCAAATTTCAACCTTGGCAAAACTAAAATAGCAATATTTCAACTTTGAAAAAGCTAAAATAGCAAATTTCCACCTTAGCAAAGTTAAAATAGCAAATTTTGACCTTAGCAAAGCTAAAATAGCAAATTTTAAGCTTGCCAAAGCTAAAATAGCAAATTTTAACCTTAACAAAGCTAAAATAGCAATATTTCAACCTTGCCAAAGCTAAAACAGCAACATTTTAGCAATAAAAGTACGATAGACGTTAGCAACAGAAACTATTGCTACTTTAGCAAATTTCCATTACTAAAGAACATTAAAATAATTACAGAATAGTTTCCATAGAAGTCACTTACGACACAACCCAACAATTACAATCATAAAAAAAAAGTCTCGTCGAAACGACTATTTCCTTTTTTTTTTTTTTGGAACGTCAGGAATGGTGGACGAGTGTCTTGTCTGGACGCAAGAGGACCACTCTTCAATCCTCTATGATATTCAAAAACCTGTATCGTGCTCGCAATGGTCCCTAATAATTCTACAATCATCGGTCCGAGTCGATCCATTCTGTTCGAATGGCAGAGAAGCCACGAGTCGCACTCGATCGACGCGCGAAGGAGTTCGTCATAGAGGATTAAAGTCGGACGTGTTCGTTGGACGGACATCCGCGCCTTGGAAATGGGTTCCATCGAAGCTGTCGCTTCGAGGTTTCTGCGTGAAAGGAACTGTTGTCTCTCCTGAGCGGAGAGGCGCATCTAAGATCACACGAGGAAAGTAATCTAGATGAAGAGCTTGTCTCATGACAACGCAGGCGCCGAGCGATCGTTCGTCTTCGTTTTCCGAAGCTTAACCGTTGCGAATATGTTCGTCCTGGAAGAAGCGGGTTTTATAAGTCGCGGTTCTCGTGCTGCGAAAATTTTATCAAAATCAAACGTTCCATGCAGTTCTTCTAACACTTGGGTGCTAACACACTCAAGTGTTCACACTTGGGTGCTAAGACACTTGGGTGCTAAGACACTCAAGTATTCACATTTGGGTGCTAAAACACTCGAGTGTCAACATTTGAGAGCTAAGACACTTGGGTGCTAAGACACTCGAGTGTCAACACTTGGGTGCTAAGACACTTGGGTGCTAAGACACTCGAGTGTCAACACTTGGGTGCTAAGACACTTGGGTGCTAAGACACTCGAGTGTCAACACTTGGGTGCTAAGACACTTGGGTGCTAAGACACTCGAGTGTCAACACTTGGGTGCTAAGACACTCGAGTGTCAACACTTGGGTGCTAAGACACTCGAGTGTCAACACTTGGGTGCTAAGACACTCGAGTGTCAACACTTGGGTGCTAAGACACTCGAGTGTCAACACTTGGGTGCTAAGACACTTGGGTGCTAAGACACTCGAGTGTCAACATTTGAGTGCTAAGACACTTGGGTGCTAAGACACTCGAGTGTCAACACTTGAGTGCTAAGACACTTGGGTGCTAAGACACTTGGGTGCTAAAACACTCGAGTGTCAACACTTGGGTGCTAAAACACTTGAGTGCCAACACTTGAATATTGAAACACTTGAATATTGAAACACTTGAGTGTTAGCACACTTAAAACATTGAAACTACAAACGAAACTCGTATGAAACTGTAACTCGTACATTTTTGACAAATAGGTTTCGATCGATGAAAAGAAAGTTCGACAGGGTGTTTACGAAATGGCTGAGGTTGCAAGCAATTTCCAAACATTGACACGACGTTTCATGCGAAGCGTAAACACAAACAGAACGGACAGTTCCTTCGTTGCAGCGTTGAAATTTGATCAAATGCCGCGGCGCGACATAAACGAATACTGGGATTGAATTTTTTGAGGTACACAGAAGTAAAAAAAAAAAAAATACTATCAGTTGTGACACAGATCCAACACGGAACGTTAAACGTGGAAACTATCTTACGTAATCGTGTATCGAAATGCCGTGGGAACGAAATTGAATTCCTCGTGACACCCACGCGCCATATTTAAATAAACCAGCGACTGTACGCGTTTCAACTAGAACCGGAAGCTGGGTTTCGCGGATAACGAACGAATAGCGTGGACGTGGAATTTCGAGCTCGATTCGGCTTGTTACTAATGCAAGAACCAGTTTACACGTCGCGGTTGAACGCGAGGCATTTATTTCGCTGGATTTAATCTCGACTCAGTCGATTAATTTCGATCGTTCGAGCATGCAACGAATGTCAAACGCTCTTTTACGTAAATAAGAAAATATTGATTGTTTCGAATATTTCTGGAACGTTTCGATGCTGTGGCGAGCCACATACTTGGGTGCTAAGACACTTGGGTGTTAAAACCCTTCAGTGTTAACACTTGGGTGCTAAAACCCTTCAGTGCTTAACACTTGGGTGCTAAAGCACTTGAGTATTAACACTTGGGTGCTAAGACACTTGGGTGCTAAGACACATGGGTGTTAGAACACTCGAGTGTCAATACTTTGGTGCTAAAGCACTTGAGTATTAACACTTGGGTGCTAAGACACTTGGGTGCTAAGACACATGGGTGCTAAAACCCTTGAGTGCCAATACTTGGGTGCTAAAATACTCAAGAGCCAACACTTGGGTGCTAAAACACTCGAGAGCCAACACTTGGGTGCTAAAACACTCAAGTACCAACACTTGGGTGCTAAAACACTCGAGTACCAACACTTGGGTGCTAAAACCCTTAAGTGCCAATACTTGGGTGCTAAAACCCTCGAGTGTCAACACTTGGGTGCTAAAACACTCAAGAGTCAACACTTGGGTGCTAAAACACTCAAGAGCTAACACTTGGGTGCTAAAACACTCAAGTACCAACACTTGGGTGCTAAAACACTCGAGTACCAACACTTGGGTGCTAAAACACTCCAGTGCCAACACTTGGGTGCTAAAACTCTTAAGTGCCAACACTTGGGTGCTAAAACTCTTAAGTGCCAACACTTGGGTGCTAAAACACTGAAGTGCCAGCACTTGGGTGCTAACATTTGAGTACTATAACACTTTGGTGCCAACACTTGGGTGCTAAAACACCATCGAATTACCGTATCATTCTACAACGACAGATCGAACAAGAGTTACGATTGAAACATCATCCATAACGTTGTCCTCTCCATCGCAATGGCGGTCTGCTTCTCGAAACGCGCACCGAAATGACTCGCCCTACGCGCTCGCTTAACGTCAACACGTCGATCTCGCGATACACAAGCGTCGACGAAAGCGCAAACGGTGACTACGCTTGCAAAAACAAACAAACAAATCGAACAACTCGAGGAAGCAATGGGATGCTACGTGGGGAAGCTGATCATCGGTCATTCCTGGCGTCGAGTCGATCAAAGGGCTGGCTTTACACGGTGAACTTAAAAAGCGAACAAAATCTAGCGGACAAAATCATAAAACGGACCACGCCTTCGACTAATCGACTGTTCAGGTTCATCCAGCATGGAGTCTCCAGAATCTCTTCCCCCTTTCGGATCCTCGAAGACGTCGATACACTTTGAATCGCCAGAGAATCAATAGATCTACTGCTGTTTCTTCTTCTTCTTCTTGTTCACTGATGCGTCGACCCCCCAAAGATCGTACCAAGGCCCGCAGGTGTTCTTGTCCCTCTCTCGATCAGAGTCCCTGCGCAGTTTCGTTCTGGGCAGCAGAGTCTTCTCAGCCATCGTCTGATCCTTGACCACGATGCAGCTGTACGTGGACTCCTCGTCAGAGGCCTCAGTCTCGCTGAAGTTCTGCGTCAGCCCATCCTCGTCGTCGGTGTACTTCTTCCTCCTCTCGTTCCTCTTCGCCTCGTTGTTCTCCTTCAGCTCCGCCACGATCATGTTGCGTTTAGCCTCCAAGCTGCGCTTCCGTTCCTTCTCGATGATGGCCTTCCTGGACACGTTGCCCATGAAATAAGACCTCTCCTCCTGGTGCATCCGATAATCAGACCTCTCGACCGTCTTAGGCCTCTCCGCTGGCGTGGGGAAGTCCTCGAAGTAGTCAGACTTCTCTGGCACGTGCATCCTCTCCGCAGGCTTGGGCTCGTCGTGATGGGAGTCGTTGGTGATCGTCACGTCGCTGTTCCTCTTCTCCAGGTTCTGTCGCGAGTTGGGACTCCCTTCAGGACTCTGCTTGCTCGCGTCCTCCGAGTTCGCGTCCTCCTGCACCTCCTTCTTAATCATTTTTGGGATGTCGACGAGGGACCTGTGCTGCCAGAGCGCCATCCCTTCGAGCACGTCAGAGTCTCTCCTAAATCTCCAAAAGGACTTGGTTCTTTTCACCAGTTTGGGACTCTTCGAGTCCACGTCGAACGCTCTGCCAGTCTGTATCAAGTGTCCAACTGCTGTAGTCTGTCTAGGCAGTAAAGGTTTCCTGTTCTCGTCCTTCAGCGTGTTGTTATTGGTGTCGTTCTTCTCCAGGCCCTCCAACCCATTCCTCTGGAACTTCTGAAGGTTACTCTGCCCTAGATTCTGGTAGCCATGCCTCTCGATCACCTTGGTCCTCTCCAGCTTCGTCTCAAAGTTCGACTCATACCCACGTTCCTTGTCAACTGACACGTTCTCTCTGACGAACTTGGTCTCTCCATAGATAGCCTCCTCTTTATCCGAGTACCTGCGCTCTCTGTAAGCGCTACGCGGTTCCGTGGGCCTCTCTGGGGCCTCTTCAGACGGTGGTCTGGGTCTCTCGAAGCGTCTGTTCGACGCACGCTCGCTGTTCCTGTTTGGGTTCTTCTCGAACGTCCTCTCGCGCTCGTACGTGGACGTCTTCTGGGCAGTCGTTGGCGACTTCTCAGAGTATCGATCCCTCTCGCGCTCGAATCTCTGAGGCGCGTGGCTCCTCTCGCAGTCGTTGTACCTCTCGTACGGTGGCGGAGGCTGCTTCTCCTCTCTGCGCTCCAAGCTTCTGTACTCGTTCCTGCGCTCCATCAGCTTTGGAGGGCTGTGCTCGCGCGCGTACTTCTGAGCAGTCTGCTCCAGCTTCTGCGCGATGTGCTCCACCTTCCTGCCAGTCTCTGGGATCGTTATAGTACTCTCGTCGTCAGTGCCAGAGGAAGAGGCTGACGAGGTCTTCTCGTTTTCATACTTGGACTCCTTCTGAGGGACTTGGTGGTAGCCTCGTCGAGAGTTGCGCTCCTGGTCGTTCGATCTCTCCGCGTAATACTTCTTCTGGTACTCCATTCTGTTGCTGTACGCGTCCTCCTCCTCCTCCTCCAATTCAATCTCGTCCTCCTCAGTCTCCTCTTGCTCCTTGGGCTTCTTCGACTCGCGACGGTCCTGTTCGTGCTCGTTGCTCCTCCTGGCTGACTTCCTCGACTGTTCTTCGTTGCTCAGGACTTTGCTCTTGTGGTTAGAGTTGGCGTGTCCTCGAGTCTCGTACTCGTTCTTCTGGGACCTCTCCTGAGCCTTCTTCGCGGACTTCCTCGCCTGTCCGTTCTCCATTGTGCCACGATTCGAGAAGTCCCTCGCGCTCTTGCGGTCCTGGCTGTCGTAGCGTCTGCTCGAGTACCTGGTCTCGGCGTTCTCGTTCTCCTGGCTCGCGTTCGACTCCACCCAGATGTCCATCGCGGTTCTGTACAGGTGCCAGCTCTTCTCGTCCCTGGGTATCGTCTTCCACGAGTCGTTCTCCCAGTCCTTGGCGCTCGGTTTCTCCTCCTTCTGGTGTTGCTTCGCGGCCTCGGTTATTCTATCGGCCCGCGGCTTTCTCCGCCGCTGTCTGCGTGTTTGCGTTCGGGCTCGGGATGAGTAAAAAGAAGAGAAGAGAAGAGAGAAGAGAAAGAGAGCGAGAGAAAAGAGATAAGAGGACGTAGAACAGTGCAGCGTAATGGAGAAGAGAACCATGAGCCAAGTACGCGGGGGATTAGTTTATGCGGTCGCGGGCATTGCGAATAGGCGGGGATTGGGGGTAGGTATGACTGGCTGGCGTCGCAGGAGCTCGGAGATGTGTGAATCAGCCACCACCACGTCCTATTTTATTTCCATCGACCACGATAACGCATGCGGAATCTACAAATCAGGAGAGAAAACAACATCGTGACTCTGGGGTGACCAGGCTACTCTGGGTTTGGTGTCTACGTGTCAGAGGTCGCCTCTTCCTGGCGCGACGCGCGCTCTCGAGCGCGCAGGAAGGGCATCGTACGAGTAAATCCCAGCGCAGAGGATTAATCGAATTAATAGGGAACTCCGATTGCTACTCATGCAGTTCGTCGAGACGACTGGGCGCGACGAAGAGGAGAATCGTTAGGTCTAAAGAGGAGCCACGGTTCTACGGTAATCAGCTACTTTGTACACTTCGTTAGGACAGCCAATGATAAAGTAGAGAAGCTCGAAGACACGCGAGTCGCAGGCAGAAAAGCGTTTCTACAGGATTGCCAACAATCATCAGCTACTCGCGACGAGATCCGCACGGAGTTTCAGAGGCTCTGCGTGGCGATCGCTTACCTCATGGCCTCGTCGTCGCTGTAGTCGATGTCTGGCTGAGCTGGTGCCTCGTTCGAGAACCCGCTGTCGTTGCTGCTGTGAAGAGACGTGACGACTTGGGGCGGCGGGACTGGTGGTGCAGGTGGTTGTATCCTGCGTCCGCCAGCCAAAACGGTGGGCAGAGTGCCCGATGGACGGATCTGAGGGACACATATATGGTGGAAGGTTGATAGATTTATTCTACTGAGTAATGGCGATCGTATTTGTTCTTTGATGTACTTAGCAATAGTTGAGCTAAAATAGCAATATTTTAGCAATAGCAAAGGTGAAATTGAAATATTTTAATTTTGGCAAAGTTTTAACCTTAGCATAGCTAAAATAGTAATATTGCAACTCTTGCAAAGCTAAAATAGCAATATTGCAACCTTGGCAAAGTTAAAATAGCAATTTTAACCTTAGCAAAGTTAAAATAGCAAATTTCAAACTTAGCAAAGCTAAAATAGCAAAAATTTTAACCTTAGCAAAGTTAAAACTGCAAATTTCAACTTTGGTAAAGTTTGAACCTTGGCAAAGCTAAAATAGCAATATTGCAACCTTAGCAAAGTTAAAATAGCAATTTTAACCTTAGCAAAGTTAAAATAGCAAATTTCAAACTTAGCAAAGCTAAAATAGCAAAAATTTTAACCTTAGCAAAGTTAAAACTGCAAATTTCAACTTTGGCAAAGCTAAAATAGCAATATTTTAACTTTGGCAAAGTTTGAACCTTGGCAAAGCTAAAATAGCAATATTGCAACCTTAGCAAAGTTAAAATAGCAATTTTAACCTTAGCAAAGTTAAAATAGCAAATTTCAAACTTAGCAAAGCTAAAATAGCAAAAATTTTAACCTTAGCAAAGTTAAAACTGCAAATTTCAACTTTGGCAAAGCTAAAATAGCAATATTTTAACTTTGGCAAAGTTTGAACTTTGGAAAAGCTAAAATAGCGATATTTCAGCAATAGTAAAGTTAAAATAGCGATAACTTCAACCTTGGCAAAACTAAAATAGCAATATTTCAACTTTGGTAAAGCTGAAATAGCAATATTTCAACTTTGGCGAAGTTTTAACCTTAGAAAAGCTAAAACAGCAATATTTCAACCTTGGCGAAACTAAAATAGCAATATTTCAACTTTGGCAAAGCTAAAGTAGCAATATTTGGCAATAGAAAAGCTGAAATAGCAATATTTTAACTTTGGCAAAGTTTTAACCTTGGCAAAGCTAAAATAGCAATATTTAAACCTTAGCAAAGCTAGAATAGCAATATTTTAGCAATAGTAAAGCTAGTATAGCAATATTTTAGCAATTCTAAAGCTAGAATAGCAATATTTTAGCGCTGGCAATCTCGGAGTCGTCAGCAATAGAAATTATTGCTAAGCTATTGCCATATTATCAATAATAAATCTAAAATAGCAATATTTTAACCTTAGCAAAGCTAAACTAGCAACAACTTAACCTCACCAAAACTAAAATATCAATCCGTTAGCATCAGCAATATCCTACACCTTAACAACAAAAACTATTACTAAAATATCTCTCATCAACTCTCCCAAACTTCAACTATCAAAACTTTCATGCGTCAAGATTTGCAAAATTCCCAGCTGACTATGTTGCTGACCAGCTGACCAATAAAAATCGACGGAAACTAAAATCCTCACCGGTTTATTTTGCCGCGCGGTTGGCGTGGCCAGGTTGTGTGAGCTGTTGCTGTTCGACACGTTGGTGGGCGTGCCAATGTTGCTGTTGTTGTTGTTGCTGTTGCTCGCGTTGCTGTTCCCCACCCTGTGGAACCCACTGGGCACTTCGTCGATACCGCTGGGTGTCACTGGTGGTCGAGATGGTGGCGGCTTGCATGGTGGAACTGCTTGCGGCTCCGTCGCGCGACCATTGTTCGTTCCATGGCTGGGCGATCTTCGCGCGATACCGTACACATTTGATTTCAGTGATAACGCTAACGAGATTGGTCGAATACGTCGCGAGGAGAAGCATCGTTCGCCAGGAACGCAGGAAAGATCGCTCGAACTCGTCGACTGTTTTACCTGTCGCTTTTCCTCGTTTGAGATCGAGGATCGTGGACTGGCTGGAGAAAAACTTCTCTGGGCGTATCGTAAATCGACCATTGGAGTAATGGGATTCAGGGGAGAGGATGCAACAATAACACCAAGACGAGTTTAATGGGAATAATGGGAATATCGGCCAGTGCCCGTTATCGTTAGAGATTAGCGTAATTGCGTTCGACCCAAGCGATTGTTAGCCAACGGACGTCGTAACAAGATCGCTGGTCAGATTGCGCGAAAAGCGCAGCTTTTCCTGGCTCTGTTAACTTACCCCAAACTATCGTCGATAATAATTTCCGTGTACGCCAGCGGGAACCAGCCGGAACTTTGGGTGCGCAGGTTCTCCCCGAATTGCCAGCCTTTCTGACGATCCCCTGGTAACATATAAATAACCTTCGTGGAGTAGAGGGAGAGCAATATCTCAATTAATAAGCTACAGCTTTGATTAATGTTCCACTGAGCGATTAAAAAGTTACGCGGACTAATGTTGTTGAATTACGAGGGTTGAAAGGGTAATTTGGAGCTTGTTGGCGAATATATAATCACAATCAAGTTTTGCAGGCACTTGAGAGTTCAGAAACCTAAGTTTTGCAGGCATCCAAGAGTTGAGAAACCCAATTTTGCAGACACCCAAGCTTTTCAGGCATTCAAGAGCTCAGAAACCCAAGTTTTGTAGAAACTCAAGCTTTGCAAGCACTCAAGAGTTCAGAAACCCAAGCTTTGCAGGCACTCAAGAGCTCAGAAACCCAAGTTTTTCAGAAACCCAAGCTTTGCAGGCACTCAAGAGTTCAGAAACCCAAGTTTTACAGACACCCAAGCTTTGCAGGCATTCATGAGCTCAGAAACCTAAGTTTTGCAGAAACTCAAGCTTTGCAGGCACTCAAGAGTTCAGAAACCCAAGCTTTACAGGCACTCAAAAGCTCAGAAACCCAAGCTTTCAGGACATCCAAGGTTTACAGGCACTCGAGAGTTCAGAAACTCAAGTTTTGCAGGCACTCAAGCTTTATAGGCACTCAAGAGCTCAGAAACCCAAGTTTTGCAGACACACTCAAGTTCTGCAAGCACTCAAGCTTTGTAGACATCCATGTTTTACAGACACCCAAACTTTGCAGGCACCCACATTTTGTAGAAACCCAAGTTTTGCAGGCACCCACATTTTGTAGAAACCCAAGTTTTGCAGGCACCCACATTTTGTAGAAACCCAAGTTTTGTAGACACCAAAGCTCTGTAGACACTCAAGTTTTGCAAGCACCAAAGCTTTACATACACTCAAAAGCTTTGCAGGCACCCAAACTTTGAAGACACTCAAACTTTGAAGACACCCAAGTTTTGCAGGCACCCAAGCTTTACAGACACCCAGACTTTGCAGGCACCCACATTTTGGAGACACCCAAGTTTTGAAGACAGCAAAGCTTTGTGTACGCCCAAGATTTGCAAGCATCAAAGCTTTGTGTACGCCCAAGATTTGCAAGCATCAAAGCTTTACAGACACTCAGAAGCTTTGCAGGCACCCAAACTTTGAAGACACCCAAGTTTTGCAGACACCAAAGCTTTGTGAACACCCAAGTTTTCCAAGTATCAAAGCTTTACAGACACTCAAAAGTTTTGCAGACACCAAAGCTTTGTAAACATCCAAGTTTTGCAAGTACCAAAGCTTTACAGATATCCAAAAGCTTTGCAGACACCCAAGTTTTGCAGACACCCAAGTTTTGCAGACACCCAAAAGCTTTGCAGACACCCAAGTTTTGCAGACACCAAAGCTTTGTGTACACCCAAGTTTTGCCAGTACCAAAGCTTTACAGATATCCAAAAGCTTTGCAGACGCCCAAGTTTTGCAGACACCCAAAAGCTTCGCAGACACCCAAGTTTCGCAGACACCAAAGCTTTGTGAACTCCCAAGTTTTGCAAGCACCAAAGCTTTGCAGACACCCAAGTTTTGCAGACACCCAAAAGTTTTGCAAACACCCAAGTTTTGCAGACACCAAAGCTTTGTGAACACCCAAGTTTTGCAAGTACCAAAGCTTTACAGATATCCAAAAGCTTTGCAGACACCCAAGTTTTTCAGACACCCAAAAGCTTCGCAGACACCCAAGTTTCGCAGACACCAAAGCTTTGTGAACACCCAAGTTTCGCCAGTACCAAAGCTTTACAGATACCCAAAATCTTCGCAGACACCCAAGCTTTGAAAACACCAAATACTCACCCATCAACGCGATGAGATCTCCCTCGAGGAAGCTCAGCTGATTTTCACCAGAGCTCAAATAGGCGAAGAGAGCCCTCGCGAGGGGTGCGTCCCCCCAACCCCCAGAGCTCACCCCAGTACCACTGCCACCGCCACCCCCGCTCCCGCTATTGCGCGACGCCGGAGGCGCCATGGACCGCGGCCTTGGCGGAGTTTCCGGTACCTCTGCGAAAATACGAGGAGGGCAACGATTAACCCCGCTCGCTTCTGCTGTAACTCGCACGTGCCGCGAGGGTATTGCTACGTTCCTTGTGGAAGGGCGCCAGTAAACGGGTTCCCAGAGCTGTCCACTGGTGCTCGCGGCCCCGTTCAACCTTTGGAAATAATTTTCGACGAGCTGCGAGCACGAACTGCGAACGCTCGAGCAGTGCGAAATTGGGAAACGCGGTGTTCCATTGCTTTTCCAGCCTTTGGGGGCAGTTTGTGGGATGTACTGGGTTCGCAGGAAAGTATCTTCCGTCTTCGCGTGGAGCGTCGTGATTGTTTTGACAGAGTTATGGGTTTTGTGTTGATATGGAAATTTTTGTTGCTGGCAGGTGTTGGTGAGAGAAATTATTGCTGGGATAGCAGTGTTTTAACCTTGGCTGTGTTAAAATAGCAAAGTTTTGTAATGGCAAAGCTGAAATAGCAATATTTCAACTTTGGCAAAGTTAAAATAGCAAATTTTAGCAATGGCAAAGCTAAAATAGCAATATTTCAAAATTGGCAAAGATAAAATAGCAAATTTTAACCTTAGCAAAGTTAAAATAACAATATTTTAGCAGTAATAAAGCTATAATAGCAATATTTTAGTAATAGTTTCTGTTGCTAACACCTCCCATATTGCTATTGCTAAGATATTGCTACTTTAGCTTTACTATTGCTAAAATATTGCTATTTTAGTTTTGGCAAGGTTGCAATATTGTTATTTTAGCTTTGCCATTGCTGAAATTTGCTATTTAAACTTTGCTAAGGTTAAAATTTGCTATTTTAACTTTGCTAAGTTTAAAATTTGCTATTTTAGCTTTGCCAAAGTTGAAATATTGCTGTTTTAGCTTTGTCAAAGTTGAAATATTGCTGTTTTAGCTTTGTCAAGTTTAAAATATTGCTATTTGAGCTTTGCCATTACTAAAATTTGCTATTTTAACTTTGCTAAGGTTAAAATTTCCTATTTTAGCTTTGCCAAAGTTGAAATATTGCTATTTTAACTTTGCCAAAGTTGAAATATTGCTATTTTAGTTTTGCCAAAGTTGAAATATTGCTATTTCAGCTTTGCCATTGCTAAAATTTGCTTTTTTAACTTTGCTAAAGTTAAAATTTGCTTTTTGAGCTTTGCTAAGGTTAAAATTTGCTATTTTAGCTTTGCCAAAGTTGAAATATTGCTATTTTAACTTTGCTAAAGTTAAAATTTGCTTTTTGAGCTTTGCTAATTTTAAAACTTGCTATTTTAGCTTTGCCAAAGTTGAAATATTGCTATTTTAGCTTTGCCACAATTGAAATATTGCTATTTTAGCTTTGTTAAGGTTAAAACTTTGCCAAAGTTAAAATATTGCTATTTTAGCTTTGCCAAAGTTGAATTATTGCTATTTTAACATTGCCAAAATTGAAATATTGCTATTTTAACATTGCCAAAGCTGAAATATTGCTATTTAAGCAACAGTCTCTATTGCTAACGTCCAGAAAATAGCCGAGTGCAAAGGATTAAACATTAGAGAACGTAACCACTGCATCCAGTAGCAGAATACAAGGTCTGCAATTAATTAAGCGAACCGGATACGCGGAGACTCAACCGTGCAACTTATGTTTTACGAGTTTTCGTAGCAATTTTTCGTTTTGCTCACCTTATACACTCGGCCCTGGCACGGAGAATGGCTGCCAGCCAAAAACTATCACATTCGAAACAAAGTGCTTGTTTGGACGTTCGTTTTTTCGCTCACTGCGCCATGTATTACATTTCGCTTGCGCATTATGCATGGCAAACACATTTATGCGAGGGGAGGACTCTCGCGTTATTTAGAATTATTTAGAATCTTAAATATCAACGACTCGATGGAACTGTTTGAACAAAAGAATGATCCATTCCTCGTTGCTAACAATTTTCATTATTCTTCAAAAGAAACTCGAACTCCACGCTGTACGCAAACAACACGAATCCCAGAAAACGAGCCAAAGCTGCTGGAATAAATCGAATTAATCCAGCTCGGAGGGTCGAATAATCGAAAGCGTTAAACAATGACGTGTCTCTGTCAGAAGTAACGAAAGGCTCGACGCGATTTGTTGCTCGAAAAGTAACGCGAGAGCCTCGACAGCGCGACAAGTGGAGCTCGATATTCGATTCGACAGCGAGCTCTCGCCAGCTGTTCCGCGACCACTTCTCCACTTGTTCCTGTTGCGCTCGTTTGTTACGCGTTGAAACTCGACGTCGAGTCACGCGAAACGACCGCGAGACAGCCGCGCACCGTTCAAAAATTCGACGACCATTCCGCAACGAGCTGATCGATCGTTCTTAAGGGCGAACAGAGTGGCTCACCTGGGCCCAGCGACAGCGTCGAAGCGTGTAGATTGGCTTCAGACCTAGCCCTGGACAGAGCAGACGAGAGATGCGAGCTGGGACCTTGGTAAGTGCTGCTGGGCACGTTTCCTGATGGTGGTCCTGGTCGAAGCTCCAAGCAAGAGCTGTCCATGCTCCTGGTCTTCCTCAGCTGGGAGCTCATCGTCAGCTCTGAGCCGCCATTGTCCTCGTCCTCTGGCCAGAACGAGACTTGCTGAACACGCAATGAAGATAAACGCTTGATGCGAACGGTCTGTGCCTTGCGAAGAGTGAAGAACGTTAGGTTTATTGGAATCTCGAAGGCGCTACTCACTCTGAGCCTAGAGGCGAACATGTCTTCTACAGACTGGGGCAAATATTCCCTGGTAGCGGCCACCTCGCGCCATTTATCGACCGACGGATGAAGAGCAGCCAACGCGACCTCGTGGAAGCTCGCATAGTGCTTCGCCAAGGAGCACTGCCGCTCGAGAACGAAGCCATACCTCCTTCGTTCCTGAGTCATGGCCTGGAAAAAGGAGTCGTTCAGCAGACGTTGGATAAACGCGCTACGATCAACTGAACCTCGTTTAGTTTTGGCTCTACGCGAGTTAAGCGTGAATGGTAGAGCACTGCAATGTTGTTCAGAAAGATGACAGCTTTTAGAGCCACTATAGTAGCATGTAATTCAGAGAGATGACGTCTTTAAGAGCCACAGTAGTGATTCTTTGTTCAGAAAGGTGACATTCGTGAGAAAAGCCACTATAGTTGCGTTTTGTTCAGACAGATGACGTCCTTTAGAGCCACAATAGTGGTGCTTTGTTCAGAAAGGTGATATCCGTGAGAGAAGCCACTATAGTTGCGCTTTGTTCAGAGAGATGACGTCTTTAAGAACCACAGTAGTGGTGCTTTGTTCAGAAAGGTGACATTCGTGAGAGAAGTCACTATAGTGGCGCTTTGTTCAAACAGATGTCGTCCTTAAGAGCCACAGTAGTGGTGCTTTGTTCAGAAAGGTGATATCCGTGAGAAAAGCCACTATAGTGGCGTTTTATTCAGACAGATGACGTCCTTTAGAGCCACAATAGTGGTGCTTTGTTCAGGAAGGTGAAATTCGTGAAAGAAGCTACTATAGTGGCGTTTTGTTCAGACAGATGACGTCCTTTAGAGCCACAGTAGTGGTGCTTTGTTCAGAAAGGTGATATCCGTGATAGAAGCTACTATAGTTGCGTTTTGTTCAGACAGATGACGTCCTTTAGAGCCACAGTAGTGGTGCTTTGTTCAGGAAGGTGAAATTCGTGAAAGAAGCCACTATAGTGGCGCTTTGTTCAGACAGATGACGTTCTTTAGAGCCACAATAGTGGTGCTTTGTTCAGAAAGGTGGCATTCGTGAAAGAAGCTACTATAGTGGCGTTTTGTTCAGACAGATGACGTCTTTTAGAGCCACAGTAGTGGTGCTTTGTTTAGACAGGTGGCATTCGTGAAAGAAGCTACTATAGTGCCGCTTTGTTCAGACAAATGGTATTCATGAGAGGCACTATAGTGGCGCGTCGTTCAGTCGCAAAATCCACTATAGTTGTGCTTCATTCAGGAAGATATGACATCCTCGAGAGCCACTATTGTGGCGCGTTGTTCAGTCGCAAAAGCCACTATAATAGCGCTTCGTTCAGAAAGATGGCATCCATGAAAGAAGATACAATAGTGGCGCTTTATTCAGACAAATGACATCCGTGAAAGAAGCCACTATTGTGGCGCTTTGTTGAGACAAATGACATCCGTGAAAGAAGCAACTATAGTGGGGTTTTGTTCAGAAAGACGACATCCTTGAGAGTCACTATAGTAACGCTTTGTTCAGAAAGGTGATATCCGTGAAAGAAGGCACTATAGTGACGCTTTGTTCAGACAAATGACATCCACGAGAGCCACTATTGTGGCGCTTTGTTCAGAAAGATGACATCCTCGAGAGCTACTATAGTCGTGCGTTGTTCAGAAAGGTGATATCCGTGAAAGAAGGCACTATAGTGGCGCTTTATTCAGACAAATGACATCCGCGATAGTGTCGTTTAGAAATATGATATCCTCGAGAGCCCCTATAGTGGCGCTTTGATCAGAAAAATGACATCCTCGAGAGCCACTATAGTGACGCTTTGTTCAGAAATATAACATCCTCGAAAGCATCGATAGTGACGCGTCGTTCAGAAAGATATGACATCCTCGAAAGCCACTATAGTGGCACGTCGATCAGAAATATGACACCCTTAAGAGTCACTATAATGGCGTTCTGTTCAGAAATATAACATCCTCGAAAGCATCGATAGTGACGCGTCGTTCAGAAAGATATGACATCCTCGAAAGCCACTATAGTGGTGCTTTGTTCAGACAAATGACATCCTCGAGAGCCACTATAGTAACGCGTCGCTCTGAAACCCACTATAGTGACCCTTTGTTCAGACAAATGACATCCTCGAGAGCCACTATAGTAACGCATCGTCCTGAAACCCACTATAGTGACCCTTTGTTCAGACAAATGACATCCTCGAGAGCCACTATAGTAACGCGTCGCTCTGAAACCCACTATAGTGACCCTTTGTTCAGACAAATGACATCCTCGAGAGCCACTATAGTAACGCATCGTTCTGAAACCCACTATAGTGACTTAGTTCTGAAAGATGACATCCTCGAGAGCCACTATAGTAACGCATCGTCCTGAAACCCACTATAGTGGCCCAGTTCTAAAAAATAACATCCTCGTAACACATCCGTGTCTAAAATATTACCCACTTGCGCTGGAAAGACTTGTCACACACCTCGCAACGCTTTCACTACAAAATCGCCAACAACGTGCTGACAGAAGCGCGTTTGCCATAATACAGTATCGCCAGCGCAAGTGTTTGAGGAGTCCAGTCCTCTGGTACGTACGTTCTTCAAGCTCTGCTCGCAGAACGCGTCGAGCTTCGACTTCTCCTCCTCGAGTATCTGCATGTTCTTCAGCTCTTTGTCCATGGCGAGCCCGCTCTTGCTGGCGCCCCTCGACTTCTTCCTCTGCTTCTTCATCGTCGCCGCAGCCTTGCTGTACGTCTCAGACCTGGTCTTGTGCTGCTGCAGGAACTTCTTCTGCTCGCTCTGAAAGTATCGCCGCGTTACTCGTGAACGGTTTGGTACCCACGCGAGGGGCCATCGCAAGCTCACCTGGACGACCTTGGTGTCCTTCTCCAGGTTCGTCTCGAGGGGGACCAGCAGGTCGACGTAGAACGCTTTCAGCTGAAAGCAGGCGAACGACCAGGCTAAGTTGCGCTCAAGACAGCGGAAAATTTTAATGCACGGTACAAGCAGACAGTGAATTCGAAACGAGCTCGGGTAATGAGGGACTTTTTAACGTTCCTCAGCGCCGTTGTCCGACTCGCTTCAGCTCGCTGCGAGAAACCACTCCAAGACGAGCCTCGTGAAACTTTTAACCTCGCGCGTTGTCGTCTTCCATCGCCAGGCTGCTCCTTAACGTCTCGAGACTCTTTTACGCGCGATTTAGCCTCGCGAATTCTACGCGATTCTGTGTTAAGCGATATGCACTCGTCTTGGAACGAACTTTCGCGGCTGAAATACGCTCTGGGTGGTCCAAGCAATATTAATTAACGAAAACTGTTTACTGCTGTCGATATGGGGTCAAAGAGGGTTGATTGCGAGTTTGAGGGAGTGGTCGAAGGATGTTTGGTATGATTTGGGTGGATTCTGCTTTTTTTAGACAAATTTATGCGAATAACACGCTTAGGATGCATTTGCAAGTTCTGTATCGATGCATTTATGAATTTTCAAAGTCATTTCTATGCTTCTTAATTATATTAATATTCTGAAGGGTGGAATATTAAGAAAATGCATTGGATGTATTTGCAACTTGAGAATCGATGCAATTATAAATTTTCAAAGTCATTTCTATGCTTCTTAATTATATTAATATCCTGAAGGGTGGAATATTAAGAAAATGCATAGGATGCACTTGCAATTTGAGTATCGATGCAATTATAAATTTTAGAAGTCATTTCTATGCTTCGATACATTGTCCTTAATTGTATTAATATTCTAAAGGTTGGAATACTAAAAAAATGCATAGGATGCAATTGCAATTTGAATATCGATGCAATTATGAATTTTCAAAGTCGCTTCTATGCTTCAATGCATTGTCCTAAATCGTATTCATATTCTAAAGTTTGGAATTTTAAGAAAATGCATTGGATGCACTTGCAACTTTAGAATCGATGCAATTATGAATTTTTAAAGTCGCTTCTATGCTTCAATGCAGTGTCCTTAATTGTATTAATATTCTAAAGGTTGGAATATTAAGAAAATGCATAAGATGCACTTGCAATTTCCGTATGAATGCATTTATGAATTTTCAAAGTCATCTTTATGCCTTATTGCATTGTTCTTAATTGTATTCATATTTTAGAGTTTGGAATTTTAAGAAAGTGCATTGGATGCATTTGCAACTTGAGTATCGATGCAATTATGAATTTTCAAAGTCATTTCTATGCTTCTTAATTATATTAATATTCTAAAGTTTGGAATATTAAGAAAGTGCATAGAATGCACTTGCAACTTGAGTATCGATGCAATTATGAATCTTCAAAGTCACTTCTATGCTTCAATGCATTGTCCTTAATTGTACTAATTCTAAAGGTTGCAATTTTTAAGAAAGTGCATAGGATGCACTTGCAATTTGAGTATAGATGCAATTATGAATCTTCAAAGTCATTTCTATGCTTCTTAATTATATTAATATTCTAAAGGCTGGAATACTAAGAAAATGCATAGGATGCACTTGCAACTTGAGAATCGATGCAATTATGAATCTTCAAAGTCATTTCTATGCTTCAATGCATTGTCCTTAATTATATTAATATTCAAAGTCATTTCTATGCTTCAATGCATTGTCCTTAATTGTATTCATATTCTAGACTTTGGAATTTTAAAAAAGTGCATTGGATGCACTTGCAACTTGAGTATCGATGCAATTATGAATCTTCAAAGTCACTTCTATGCTTCAATGCATTGTCCTTAATTGTACTAATTCTAAAGGTTGCAATTTTTAAGAAAGTGCATAGGATGCACTTGCAATTTGAGTATAGATGCAATTATGAATCTTCAAAGTCATTTCTATGCTTCTTAATTATATTAATATTCTAAAGGCTGGAATACTAAGAAAATGCATAGGATGCACTTGCAATTTGAGTATAGATGCAATTATGAATCTTCAAAGTCATTTCTATGCTTCTTAATTATATTAATATTCTAAAGGCTGGAATACTAAGAAAATGCATAGGATGCACTTGCAACTTGAGAATCGATGCAATTATGAATCTTCAAAGTCGCTTCAATGCTTCAATGCATTGTCAAATATATAAATATGCATTGTTAATTATATTCATATTCTAAAGTTTGGAATTTTAAGAAAATGCATTGGATGCACTTGCAACTTGAGCATCGATGCAATTACGAATCTTCAAAGTCACTTCTATGCTTCAACGCATTGTCCTTAATTGTATTAATATTCAAAGTCATTTCTATGCTTCAATGCATTGTCCTTAATTGTATTCATATTCTAAAGTTTTGGAATTTTATGAAAGTGCATTGGATGCATTTGCAACTTGAATATCGATGCAATAACAAATTTTCACAGTCATCTCAATGCTTCTTAATTACATAAATATTCTAAAGTTCGCAATATTAATAAATTGCACACAATGCGAGTCTTAATACCTCTGCGAGTATTAATAACGATCGCTGGAAACAAACGCAGCGCAGAGCGCGCAGATCGCGTCGAAACTTTTCCAGAAACCGGAAAAAACCGCCGCCCGGAGCAACAATCGAAATTGCGCGTATATGCACGAGGCAATCTGTCGGGTGCACGTCGAAATAAAAATCAGAGAATCCATCCTCGTCGAAGCGAAATCCGCGAGCAGCGTCGCTCGATCGAAAAGCTTTTTTCTCTCTGCTCGCATCGCGACTTAATGGACGATCGATCAGCCACAGCTTTTCGATCAGACGAGCCACGAAACGGAAGAGAGGATCCTCGCGAAGCTTTGTTTAAGAAACCAACGCGAGACTTAAACGTTCAGGGAACTTTGGAAACCGTTTTCCGCGAGAGCTCGCGTTACAAGCGAGATTTGTTATTTAAATACGCGATGCGATGAAACGTCAGCCGTTGAAATTTGCACAACAAGTGCGACAGGGGTGAAAAAAGAGCGGTCGCACAAAGGATCGGGAAACGTCGACGCACGCACAAAGAGCCAGCAAGAAATATTATTTTTGCAGGCGAACGGGCGGCAAAGGAGTCACGGATTTTTCGCCAGCACCTCGCAACTCTTCTTGAACCAGCGCCACGCACGCACGCTCGATTTTATTTAAACGTTTGACAGGTTTACGTTCGGCTTTCTCGCCAAGTGTATTTATTCGTCGAACCGTCCCCTCGTTCCCCGCCTGCGACGTATTTTCGCGAGTCGATCAAACGCGAACCCGCTGTTTCTGTCGCCTCGCGAACGCGCTTTCTGACTGGCAAAGCACGCGGATTTAATTAAGCGGAAAAAAGGGCCGCGCGATTTCTACTTTCCGCGATCCGTTTCGCGCCTCGAATGGCTCGTTTCGTTGTCCCTGGCTTTTCAGCGTCGCGAAGACGCAAGCTTTTTCGAGATTCGCTCCAATTCGCGTTCAGAATCGAAGGGGAACTTTCGTTTCCGTTCGAGGGAAATGGAAAATTTGAGAATTTAAATTGTAAGATTTGGCGATCTTCTCTGACTCTAGAAAATTGCAAATGGAAACAGTGGAAGACGCGTCAGAATTTTGTAGAATGATAGAAAATGATTTTTATCAATGTTTGAGGTGAATAGAAATTTTGCAAATTAAAATCGCATGACTTGTCAATCTTTCAGAGTCCAGAAAATTGCAAATGGATGTGGAAATAATGACAGACGCAGTCAGAATTTTGTAGAACGACAGAAAATGATTTTTATCAATGTTTGAGGAAAATAGAAACTTTGCAAATTAAAATCGCAAGATTTCTCAATTTTTTAGACTCTAGAAAATTGCAAATTAACGTGGAAACAATGACAGACGCGTCAGAATTTTGTAGAATTTAACTGAACGACAGAAAATGATTTTTATCAAAGTTCGACGTGAATAGAAATTTTGTAAATTAAAATCGAACGACTTGTCAATCTTTCAGAATACAGAAAATTGCAAATAAGCGTGGAAACAGTAGCAAACGCATAAAAATGTTGTAGAACGACAGAAAATTATTTTTATCAAAGTTTGAGATAAATAGAAATATTGCAAATTAAAATCGCACGACTTGTCAATCTCTCAAATTCTAGAAAATTGCAAATGGATGTGGAAATAATGAGAGACGCGTCAGAACTTTGTAGAACGATAGAAAATAATTTTTATCAAAGTTCGAGATAAATAGAAATATTGCAAATTAAAATCGCACGACTTGTCAATCTCTCAGTCTAGAAAATTGCAAATGGATGTGGAAATAATGAGAGACGCGTCAAAATTTTGTAGAACGACAGAAAATGATTTTTAGCAAAGTTTGAGGAAAATAGAAACTTTATAAATTAAAATCGCACGATCTGTCAATCTTTCAAAGTCTAGAAAATTGCTAAAGGACGTGGAAACAATGACAAATTGTGCAGGACCACAGAAAATGATTTTTATCAAAGTTAGAAGAAAATAGAAACTTTGCAACTTAAAATCGCACGCCTTTTCAGAGTCTAGAAAATCGCAAATGGACGTAGAAACAATGACAAATTTTGCAAGACGACAGAAAATGATTTTTATCAAAGTTAGAGGAAAATAGAAACTCTGCGAATTGCAAATGGACGTGGAAACAATCACAAACGCATCAAAATGTTGTAGAACGACAAAAAATGATTGTTATAAAAGTTCGAGATAAATAAAAACTTTACAAATTAAAATCGCACGACTTGTCAATCTTCCAGACCCTAAAAAATTGCAAATGGACGTAGAAACATCGTCAAATTTCGCAGACACGACAGAAAACGATTGTTACCACACTCTTACAGTAAAAATTCGCAGCAATTTTCAATTAGATCCCCTGGAACGAGGTTTCGCGCGAAACAAAATATTCGTCTCGCGCGAGAGTCGCCTCGCGTTATCTAATTTCCCTGGCAAAGAAAAACACCAGCTGTGCGCGAAGATTCCGCGAGCGACGAGAGGAGGCCTCTCTCTCTATCATTTTTCATTCTCCTCGTGGCGAAACGCTGGGAAAGCTTTTCAAGACAGACGTGAAAATCCGACGCAAAAAGCGAGCCAAGTCGCTGGGACCACCCGGAGCAAATATCTTCGTCCCTCTCCGACGGTGTGCAAATTTGAACTCGTGTCAGCGCCCTCTAACGCCCCTTTCCACCCCTCTTCGACGTCCACCGTCGCTGAGACCCGCCACTTCCGGCTGCCACTTCGTCTAACGTCGCTCGATACAAATTTCACGTCCTCCTTTTAATATTTCTCGATGTGTCCGCGAGAAATCGCTGACCCTCCTCGTCGTTAGGATCGCTCTTCATCGCAGCGCAACGAAATTACAGAATTACAAAGCGTTTCAGTGAGTCGAAGTTAATAATGGCACTTTAGAGTAACTTAAGATATGAAAAGTGTAATTTTTTGAGCAACGAGAAGTCTTGCAAAGGGTCGACTCTCAGACTGGAATCTGGCAAATTTCGATTCCAGAGAATCGTATTTCTACGTTTATGGCTCTGACTTCGTCGACTCTAATTCAGGAAGCGTTATACGCGATTCTGAGAGATTTTGTGTGAAAAGCGGTGTACCGTTTCGAGGAGGAAGAAACAAACGACTCTGGGCGCAGCCAAATGCTCGAAATTAAGAATTTATCGCGCTTCCGCGACGTTCTCGATTGAATTCTCATGGAAATCCGCGTGTATCGCGCACGATACTTGGCTCCAATTTATTCGAGCGCGACGTTTCCGTCAACACTTTCGATTAGACCGGCAGATCTCAGAAACGCTGCTGCCATTCGCAATAAAAAGGGAAAACAGGGCCAAGATTGGCTCTTCTCCAACGCTGGAGATAGTTCTGCGAGGCAAGGGCACAAAAAAGCTGCCATATCGTACGTTCCCTTGGCAGAAAAACTCGGGGCACGCTAATATATCGACGCTGCCTTTTCGCTGATTCACATCTTCGAGACTCGCTTCGTCGAGGAAACGATTAGAGGAGGCTCATGAAAATTCATCGCGTCCGTTCGATCCGGAAGAATCACGGTGCAAACTTTCAGTTTTTCGATGTTCACAAACTCGCAAAACCTTTCGAAACGTTTGAGAACTGTGAACGTTGAGAAAATGGCTATTTTTTTCGTCAGAATTAGTGGAAAAGCAGCATAGGAGGACCTCATAACAAAATTTCCTAAATCACGATGCAAACTTTTAGTTTTCAAAACCTTTAAGAAACCTTTTAGAACCGTGAACGTTAAGAAAATGGCAATTTTTTGGGTTTGGATTGATGAAAACGCAGTACAGAAAGATCTCGCAACAAAATTTCCTAAATCACAATGCAAACTTTCAGTTTTCAATGTTCACAAACTTGCAAAACCTTTCGAAATTTTTTAGAATCGTGAATGTTAAGAAAATGACAATTTTTTGGGTTTGGATTGATGAAAACGCAGTGCAGGAGGATCTCGCGATAGAATTTTCTAAATCACGGTGCAAACTTTTAGTTTTCAATGTTCAGAGACTCGCAAAACCTTTCGAAACCTTTGAGAACCGTGAACGTGGAGAAAATGGCTATTTTTTTCGCCAGAATTAATGGAAAAACAGCATAGGAGGACCTCGCAACAAAATTTCCTAAATCACGATGCAAACTTTTAGTTTTCAAAACCTTTCGAAACCTTTTAGAACCGTGAACGTTAAGAAAATGGCAATTTTTTGAGTTTGGATGGATGGAAACGCAGTACAGGAGGATCTCACAACAAAATTTCCTAAATCACAATACAAACTTTTAGTTTTCAAAGTTCACAGACTTGCAAATCCTTTAAAAACCTTTTAGAACCGTGAACGTTAAGAAAGTGGCAATTTTTTGGGTTTGGATTGATGGAAACGCAGCGCAGGAGGATTTCACAACAAAATTTCGTAAACCACAATGCAAACTTTCAGTTTTTCGATGTTCATAGACTCACGAAACCTTTTAGAACCCAGAACGTTAAGAAAGTGGCAATTGTTTGGGTTTGGATTGATGAAAACGCAGCGCAGGAGGACCTCGCAACAAAATTTCGAATCGTCTGCCAGCTTCTTCTTTAAAACCAGTCAGAAAAATCTGTTTTCAGCGCCTGACGAGGGTCGGAAGGGTTCGAGTCGAAGAACGGTTCGATTGAAAAACGTGCAAAGGGTTGCAGTTGAATAACCATCGCTGGACACCATAGAAAACCGTGGCGAGTCGCGACCTTTCACCATGACCCGGTGGATTCTTCGCTAATCTGCGCGAAAGGGTACCATCGTCCCTTCCCCAGCGTAACGCAATGGCTTCAAAAGGTTCAAAAGGTAATGGCGAGCAGCTCGAATTTGAGCCAGACCACTCGAAGGATTCATCTTCGCTGCAGCCCTTTTTCACCGCCCCGCGAAACCCTTTCTCTCGCCCCTTTGGCCAATCCACTTAAGAATATAAAGCTGTTCAGCCGCTGGATGTTTTCCTTCCAGCGGATATGGCTTCCCGAATTGGAAACGGCTGGTCGAAGGGTTCGACGAATGGACGATGAGAATTTCAGCTAATTTTTTTGTTATTCGCTTCGCGAGGACAATTTGTGTAACAGAATATACTTTTTCTTCGTTTTCTGCATTTATCTATGCTTGATTGAATTTAATTACGATAAATGTTGAACATTTTCGATGAGAAATTACTCAAAACTCCAATCAATGCTGAACAAATTTGGAACATCATATCTCCGTAGATAAATATTTTTCGTTGATGTAGTTAAGCTTGTTAGAAACTAGGAATCTTCATCTTGAAAAGGGTTTTTGAATCTTCTCGATCTGACTTCCGGTTTCTGAGATATCATCAAATAAAGAAAAGTGTAACTTTCAATTGATTATTATGTCTGTCCTCGTCAGGACTCGGATCTCTCACTCGCACTTACTGATCGTCCGTCTCAAATCCGCATTAAAATTAGAAAAACTTTGAAGCGCTATATCTCCAAAAATAAATATTTTTCGTCGACGAAATTAAGCTCATTAGAATCTGGGAATCTTCCACTTGAAAAAAGGTTTACGAATCATCTCGATCCGACTTCCGGTTTCCGAGATATCATCGTGTAAAGGGAAGTGTAATTTTTAATGGGTTACTACGTCTATCCTCGTCGGAAGGAGTCGGACCTCTCGCTCGCACTCACTCACTGACCTATCTCAATCGTCTGTCTCACAACCCCGCTAACCCGTATTAAAATTAGAATAAATTAGAATCGCTATATCTCAGAAGATAGCAATTTATGTTTAACGAAATGAAGCTCATTAGAATTTGGAAATCTTCCTCTTGGAAACGACTCTCGTATCATCTCGATCCAACTTCCGGTTTCCGAGATATCGTCGTGTAAACAGAAAGGTAATTTTTAATCGGTTACTACGTCTGTCCTCGTCGAAGGCACTGGGGTTTCTCGCTCGCACTCATTCATTGTCCTATCTCAATCGTCTGTCACGTGGTCAGTGCCAGACATACGCCAGACGTTTTTTACTATTACTATTAGTGCGTAAACACTTCCTGGAAAATTGTGGGTCAAGTTCATTCATAAATACCGCCGCCATCTTGGGTGCCACACAAACTTTGATCGCTTATATCTCAGCAACGGATTGAGATATCGAGATGAAACAAAAACTGACGTCAATGCCGTAATCTCCTCTATCTATTTGAGGGGTTTTTGTGAGTAAATCTTTCGTTTTCTTTTTTCGGAGCTGTTCTATAACGCAATTGAGTATGAATGCATTTTATGTGCGTATTGATGGAAATTTAAGTGATTTTAACTCTGATGTGAACAGAAAAAAGTTGAAATGCCACGTTTTTCTGCTTATAAAATTTAAATCCCCCCAAAATAATGTAGCCTTTAAGGGTGATTTCTGGAGTAATTTGACGCGAAGAGGTTCTCGTCAGCTTTGTTAATGAATCATGCACGTATTGCGCCGTAAATTTGTTCTTTTCCTCCTTCGAATGGCTTCGAAATTCGCAGAGGAAAAACGACAAACTCTCCCGGACATAATTCATCGAAAAATCGAGCAGGAAATATTTCGTCGAAGAAAGATCCACTCCATTAATAGCAAGAATATCTTATCTGTCTGCAGCCTCGAGGATCGAACGCCAATATGACTCTCCGTCGCTGTTCTTCCGCTCGTCGAGGGTCGCAGTCGATTTTCATTCGCGATGAAAAACGCGATAATGTCTGCGACGCCTTCCAGGTATCACCCAGCGGAATTAAATTAGCCTCCTCGACCAAGAGTAAGGAATCGGCGTCGTTTATCTTGTTAGGCAGCTGCCCGAGTGCGCCAAGGGTGATATTGATGACGAGAAAAATCGCCGTTCGAGGAACAGATTAAACAGAACGTTAAACGAACCATTGCTCCATCGTGGAATTCTTTTTCACGAATAGTTTTATGTTCTTTACATTGGCTGTTGAATGCTTCGTTAACGAAGCTGAGAGAAATCTCTTCTTTTTACGATATTATCGCGTTACGAACTGTATTAATTGCTATCATTGCGTTACAAGAATCATCATAATGTCCTCTTTTGCAAAGGATCTCGTTCGAAATGGTAAATTTCAAACGTCCACTACAGATTTAAAAGGATTTTTTACATTTCCCCCTGTTGGCGAATTAAATCGGAACAATTCGAAGCTGTCTAGCCGAAAAATTCGATGAAAAAAAAAGGGGAGGCGCGCTCTGGCGATAAAATTTCCCGGAAAAATTCGAAAACACTCTCCGCTCGATTCGAGAGCGGTTGGAAATCGTTTCGACGATTCCAGCTGCTTTGATAAATACGAATGAATCAGAGTGATCCGCGGTTCGTAAAAACGAGCGTTTTTCAAGCGGAAGTTCGAGGCTGGACGTGGCGATAACTCTGGTCGACCGCGACGCTGATCTCGTCGTTCACCTTTAAAACCCATAAAACTGATTCAACGGCTGGACCGAATTGTTCTTCCGCTGTGTATTTCCGCGCGATTAGGCTTGGCAGCTCCGGAGTGGCGCGAAGGAGGACGTCTTTACGGACGTCGCCAGACGAGACCAGACGTAATCTCGACGGGGGTTGAAGGAGGACGAGGGTGAACGACGAAGGAGCGCTCTGCACGCGCGTTCGTTCGAGACAACGACCTCCCGTGCGTGAATGGCCTCGAATATGCGTTTCCTATAACATGGCGGGCGAGAATGTTCCGCGAGAGCGTGGAGAATTCAGATAAAAGGGTGACGTACGCTTGAAACGCGCGACGAAAGTATTAAACGCGTTCGTCGTGTCAGATTTGCGTTTTCTGAAGTCGAAGAGTGAATTGGGAAGGAGGATAGTTAGTGCAACTTTCAGCACCCAAGAGAGCACCCAAGAGAGCACCCAACTGTCGCATATCTTTCAAATTTGAGTAAATAGAAGACAGATATAGGAAATTTGAAATCGATAGATGATTCTTCACGACTGAGATATTCATAGAAGAGTGAATTACTAAAGAAAGGTGGTCAGTGGAACTTGCAGCACCCACGAGAGCACCCAACTGTCATATCTTCCAAATTTAAGTAAATATAAGAAATTTGAAATCAATAGATGGTTCTTCATGACTAAAATGTTCATAAAAGAGTGAATTACTAAAGAGAGCAGGCTAATAGAACTTCCAGCACCCACGAGAGCACCCAACAGTCGCAAACCTCCCAAACTTGCATAAACGAAAGATAAATACAAGAAATTCGAAATCCATAGACGGTTCTTCACTGAGATGTGAATTAACAGAAGTTCACTGAAGAATTGTTGTAATTTCTTGTCATCTCTTTGCGAGCGCGAGGGATTAAAGAAGAGCATCGACGCCTCTGCGAACTATTTCACATGGCCTCCTCGAACTATTCCACGTAGTCTCTACGAACTATTTCGCTGATAGAAACTATTCCCACGCAATTTCGCTTGTCGTCGCGTCAGCCATCGAATCTTCGCCTCCCAGCGAAAAACAACCGTCCCATCTCTGCAATATCGCCCAGAGAGTCAGCATCTCGGTGTCGCGAGACGCGGAACAGCCAGCCAGAGGCTCGACGATTGCTTTCTGGACGGAAGTTATCGACAACTGTCACGTAGGAAACAATTAGCCGCGAGGCTGGTTTCTGTTCTCAGCGGTGCGGTTTCCGCGTCTGGCGGATGGCTGACCAGTCGAACGGATCGCAATTCCGCGAAATCCCTCGCGCGATAACAGCTCCTGGTTATTGCTGGGAACGTAGTTCCTCGCGCGACCCGTTTGGGATCAAAGCAGCTCGATCCAGGAAGCTGGAAGACGATCCTGGCGAGGAGCAGCGCCGCGCGTCGCTCGTAATGGTCGAGAGGATCATTGTCGGGAGTATTCGTCGCGTAAGAGCGCGGGATCACGCGGAGGGAATATATTTACGACGGGGGCTCGCGAGGTTATAAAGCGCAGGCGAAAGGCTGGGGCTCTTTCTGGTGTATTACCAGCGAAATAAAAATGGAGCGCGTTTCTTTATCGCCGCGTCGATGGGATTCTTAGAACGGAATATTGTCGTGACTATGTGGACGGGAGTAGGGGATTTCCAATTTCGATGCTCGATGAGTATAGCTTTGCTGTTCGAAATCGGTCTGGGAAGTCGAAGCCTCAAAATATTGCTATTTTAGCGATAGAAAGTATTGATAAAAGAGTGCTAAAGGATTGCTAAGAGATTGCTAAAAGAGGGCTACAGGATTACTAAAAGATTGCTAAAGGATTGCTAAAAGATTGCTAAAGGATTGCTAAAGGATTGGTAAAAGATTGCTAAAGAGTGCTAAAGGATTGCTAAAAGATTGCTAAAAGAGTGCTAAAAGAGAGCTAAAGGATTGCTAAAATATTGCTATTTCAGCGATGGAAACTAATGCTGAAAGATTGCTAAAGGATTGCTAAAGGATTGCTAAGAGATTGCTAAAGGATTGCTAAAAGATTGGTAAAAGAGTGCAAAAGGATTGCTAAGAGAATGCTAAAGGATTGCTAAAAGATTGGTAAAAGATTGCTAAAGGATTGCTAAAAGAGTGCTAAAAGAGTGCTAAAGGATTGCTAAAAGAGTGCTAAAAGAGTGCTAAAGGATTGGTAAAGGATTGCTAAAAAATTGCTATTTTAGAGACAGAAACTATTGCGAAAAGATTGCTAAAATCTTGCTATTTTAGCGATTAAACTAATGCTAAAAGATTGCTAAAATATTGCTATTTTGGCGATAGAAATTCTTGATAAAGGATTACTAAAATATTGTTATTTTGGCGATAGAAACTATTGTTAAAAGATTGCTAAAAGATTGCTAAAAGATTCCTAAAATATTGCTATTTCAGCGATGGAAACTAATGCTAAAAGATTGCTAAAATATTGCTATTTTAGCGACAGAAACTATTGCTAAAGGATTGCTAAAATATTGCTATTTTGGCGATAGAAACTATTGCTAAAGGATTACTAAAATATTGCTATTTTGGCGATAGAAACTATTGCTAAAGGATTACTAAAATATTGCTATCTTAGCAACAGAAACTATTGCTAAAATATTGCAATTTCCCCAATATTTCTATCTTCCACTCCCAACATCCAAATCGCAAAGATTTAACTCCTCAATTCCTACCCCAAATCCCAACTTCCCAACAGAATATCGCAAGCAAAACACGTGTATTCACCCTACAAAAAAAAAAAAAAAAAAAAAGGACAACTCGTCGCGACGCAAGGTTTTCCAATTAATCCAAGCTTCATTTTCATAAGGCATCGTCTGAGAGCCAGCACGCTCGAGCGCGCGCGATCTCGACGTACGTCTCCATTCTCAGCTTCCGTCCTCGAAACGCTGGTATCGCTGTCCGCGGGGCGAAATTGTAATAACACGTCGTTACGAACGAATTTTCACCCTCAAAAGGGACGGGCAGGTGCGTAATCCCAGCCCTGAGGCGGTGTCTAGGGCCGCGGTAGGATCAAAGAGATCTACGCGCGTCTCTGAACGGACCAGGAAAAGGGACGAAGAAGCTGGAACGGGTGGGACGCGTCTACGGGCCAGGAAACGGAATGGGATCGTGATAAAGGGCGAGGAAAGTTGGCCAGCTTCGAGGTAGACGCGTTAAATGACCAAAACTCTCTTTTAACTTTCCAATTAATATTCGCAGAGGAGTGCTGCAAGTTCGACGCGCGTCTCTCCGTTTCGCCAGCATAAATCTTCCCTACTTTTAATTGCGTCAGCGGCGCTCGTCTATTTAAATAATTCGAACGGGCCACGATTCGTTCGTGGCTCTCCTGAGCTCGTTACGAATGTACACCATATTGGATCGCCTGGGCAAGGTGTTCTGGCTTGATTTTCAGGGTCGTGTTGAATATTTCACACGATTTAGAGGGCCAGCGGAGGTTTAGATTGCACTGAATGCTGTGTGCCAATTATTTGGACCTTCTTTTCGTTGAATCGTGCAAAAAGTAAAATAGTTAACGCAATTTTTAAGATAAGAATATGAAGCAAAGTTGCTCAACACTTTCAGAAATTCCAAATCTTTTTCAGAAGCGGAAATAAAATAATTATCGCAGTTCTCAAGACTAAAGTTGATATACTAGAAGATATGAAGAAAATAAGTTGCTCTACGCTTCCAAAAATTCCAAATCTTTTCTTACTCACTGAATCGTGCAAAAAAAGAAATAATAATTATCGTAATTCCCAAAATAAAAGGATAAATCATTTAAGACTCGCAAATCAGCGCGAAAAATTGCCAAAAAATAATTGGAAACTAATACAAGTTCACATTTCACTGAATGGTGTAAAAAATAAACTAATAATTATCGTAATTCTCAAAATAAAAGGATAAATCATTTAAGACACTAAAGCAAGTTGCTGGACACTCGTATGGGTTGCAAATCAGCGCGAAAAATTGCCAAAAAATAAGTAGAAACCAAGACAAATTCACATTTCACTAAATCATGCAAAAAAACAAAATAATAATTATCGTAATTCTCAAAATAAAAGGATAAATAATTTAAGACACTAAAGCAAGTTGGAACACTCGTATGGCTCGCAAATCAGCGCGAAAAATTGCCAAAAAAACAATTAAAAACCAAGCCAAGTTCGCATGTCACTATAATAATTATTGCATCCCCAAACAAAAAGGATAAATCATTTAAGACACCGAAGCAAGTTGTGACACTCGCGTGGCTCGCAAATCAGCGCGAGGAACCTCGCAAAACTAATTGGAAACCAAGACAAGGTTACGCGAACCCCGTTCTCCAATTATCGGTGGGTAAAAATAATCGAAGGTACTCACGATATTCATCTCCTGTTCCTGGATCTGCTTGTAGACCTCGACGATCCTCATCAGCGCGAACCCTGCAACAGAAAGCGGAGTTCGATCGTGTTCGAGGGCTCGCGCGGGAGCTTTGCGCCCCGCTCGCGGTTAAAACTTCCGCGCTGAATTATTCAGACGCGGCTGGTGTCGTCGATACGTTAATCCCTGGCTAAGAGCCGGCTAAAAAGAAGGGTGGCTGCGTGGAGCTGGGGCGACCGCGAGAAGGGTTCGCGTCCCAGCGGTTGCGGCTGATTTTCCAGCGACTTCCCCTGGTCGAGTCCTCGAAAGCCCCGGAAAGCGCGCGACAAAAGCTGAGCAGAGAGGGTGGGGAGGGGGTGGAAGAGGGAAAAAAAAGCGACCGCGATCGCGACGCTTTGGGAAAGTTGCCGCGTTGACGCTCGACCAGAAACTTTCCCACGGTTCCGTGGAATTTCGCGGCAAGTTTCCTGGTCCGCTGCTTGTCGCGATGGTTCATTCGAACGTCGAGACGTTCGCACGCGTTGCATCGAGGAATCGCGATGTACTGGGAATATATTTTTGGGGGTGGTTTCGAGAGAGTTTGAGGAAAGAGGAAATGAAGGATGAAGGCAGCGGTGTTGAAGCTTCAAGTTGAAGAGTTCTTTGGTCTAAAATCAGTGTACTGTGGAAAAGGAGAGGAGATAGTAATGTTCGAGCTTAAAATTAAAGAATTCTTTGGTAAAAAATCACTTTCTGTGAAAAAGAAGACAAGACAGCAATGTTCAAGCTTGAAATTAAAGAATTCTTTGATACTGTCTGTGGAAAAGAAAAGAAGAGAGCAATGTTCGAGCTTGAAATTAAAGAATTCTTTTGTAACAAAGGGGTTGCTGAGAAAGAAAAGAAGTCAGCAACGTTCAAGCTTGAAATTAAAGAATTCTTTGCTAAAAAATCACTTTCTGTGAAAAAGAAGAGAAGACAGCAATGTTCAAGCTTGAAATAAAAGAATTCTTTGGTCTGTCTGTAGAAAAGGAAAGAAGACAGTAACATTCAAGCTTGAAATCAAAGAATTCTTTTGGAAAAAAGGGATTTCTGGGATGGAAGGTGGAAAGAAGACAGCAACATTCAAGCTTAAAGTTAAAGAATTCTTTTGTAAAACAGAGGTTGCTGAAATCCAAGTTGAAAAAAGGGGCAGCAACATTCAAGCTTGAAGTTAAAGAATTTTTTTTGAAAAAAGGGGTTGCTAAGAAAGAAGACAGCAATGTTCAAGCTTGAAATCAAAGAATTCTTTTGGAAAAAAGGAATTTCTGGGATCGAAGGTGGAAAGAAGACAACAACTTTCAAGCTTAAAGTTAAAGAATTCTTTTGTAAAACAGAGGTTGCTGAAATCCAAGTTGGAAAGAAGACAGCAATGTTCAAGCTTGAAGTTAAAAAATTCTTTGGTCAAAAATCACTGTCTATGAAAATGGAAAGAAGACAGCAATGTTCGAGCTTCATATTAAAGAATTCTTTGCTAAAAAGTGTCTCTCTGTAAAAAAGGAGAGAAGACAGCAACGTTCAAGCTTGAAATTAAAGAATTCTTTGCTAAAAAGTGTCTGTCTGTGAAAAAGGAAAGAATACAGCAACGTTCAAGCTTGAAATCAAAGAATTCTTTGCTAAAAAATCACTTTCTGTAAAAAAGGAGAGAAGACAGCAATGTTCAAGCTTGAAATTAAAGAATTCTTTGATCTGTCTGTAGAAAAAGAAAGAAGACAGCAACGTTCAAGCTTGAAATCAAAGAATTCTTTGCTAAAAAATCACTTTCTATAAAAAAAGAAAGAAGACAGCAACATTCAAGCTTAAAATTAAAGAATTCTTTGCTAAAAACTGCCTATCTGTGAAAAAGGAAAGAAGACAGCAACGTTCAAGCTTGAAATCAAAGAATTCTTTGCTAAAAAATCACTTTCTATAAAAAAGGAGAGAAAACAGCAACATTCAAGCTTGAAATTAAAGAATTCTTTGCTAAAATCTGCCTATCTCTGAAAAATGAAAGAAGACAGCAACGTTCAAGCTTGAAATCGAAGAACTCTGTTAAAAAATTTGTGTGCGTAAAAAAGCGATGCCAGCGATATTCGAGCATGAAAATGAAAGAATTCTTCGACGCCTTTGTGCAAAGTACGAAAAAATGTCCGCCTCTGCGGAAGTGCATCGGACAAGGGGTGGCGTCGAATGTTCGTAAGTTTGATTAACTAATTAAAGTTTTAATTAACTCCAATGAACGTCAATCAGCGCCAAGTTTAAATTGGATTATTATAAGGCATCTGCAATAAAATTGGACAACTTTTTTGCCCGATCATCGACTCCCCTTTGACTCCTGACGACTCATTGTGATTACGACGAAACGTAGTGAAATAAAATTCTAATCCTTTCTCGTAGAACATTTACGCCAAGTAACGTCTCGTTTATGGCATCCTTTTGCGACCCTTTGCTTCGTTGGCCCTACATCAACGTCAACTTTAATGCACTCCCACGGCGCATCCTCTCATTCTGTTCCTCCTCGCATAAACACTTTAGCGTGACTCGACTAAATTCATAGGGTGCGCGATATTTTAGGCGCTCCATTGAACCACGACGGTGCCAGTTTTACTATTGCTCTGGAAAATTGATGACTGACGCTATCGAGCAGCCTCGTAATCCTTTGTGACGTCACGTGTGTGCTTTGCTGGAAACTGCGACTTCCTTTTCGAAGAGAATCAGTTCGCCACGAAAGTTTAGTTTGTTCTCGCATCGTTGATTAATTATTCGTAACACTTTGCTGGATCTTTTATTGGAGTAGACGATAATTACGATATTAATGGAAGTCGCTAGCACTACGACTCGAAGTGAAAACTGGTTTAATTTAGACGTAGAGAGAATGTTGTGAGTCACTCGCGAGCAGCTGTGTTTACGTTTACGTCCTCACTCGTCGAGAGTCGACACGAAACTGATTCTCGCTTTTCTCTGTCGCTACATTTATGCTTGTAAGAATCGTCAATTATTAATTCTTATTTCTTTAATATTCATTAATTATTATTATTTTCTAATACTATGATAATACTGCGAACTGAACTAGTAAGTTGTTTCATTTTTCACAGATAGGCAGTTTTTAGCAAAGAATTCTTTAATTTCAAGCTTGAATGTTGCTGTCTTCTCTCTTTTTTTTACAGAGGGACACTTTTTAGCAAAGAATTCTTTAATTTGAAGCTCGAACATTGCTGTCTTCTTTCCATTTTCATAGACAGTGATTTTTGACCAAAGAATTTTTTAACTTCAAGCTTGAACATTGCTGTCTTCTTTCCAACTTGGATTTCAGCAACCTCTGTTTTACAAAAGAATTCTTTAACTTTAAGCTTGAATGTTGCTGTCTTCTCTCCTTTTTTACAGAAAGTGATTTTTTAGCAAAGAATTCTTTGATTTCAAGCTTAAATGTTGCTGTCTTCTTTCATTTTTCACTGATAGGCAGTTTTTAGCAAAGAATTCTTTGATTTTAAGCTTGAACGTTGCTGTCTTCTCTCCTTTTTTATAGAAAGTGATTTTTTAGCAAAGAATTCTTTGATTTCAAGCTTGAACGTTGCTGTCTTCTTTCTTTTTTTACAGACAGATCAAAGAATTCTTTAATTTCAAGATTGAACAATGCTATCTTCTCTCCTTTTTTATAGAAAGTGATTTTTTAGCAAAGAATTCTTTGATTTCAAGCTTGAACGTTGCTGTCTTCTTTCATTTTTCACAGACAGGCAGTTTTTAGCAAAGAATTTTTTAATTTCAAGCTTGAACGTTGCTGTCTTCTCTCCTTTTTTTCAGAGAGACACTTTTTAGCAAAGAATTCTTTAATTTGAAGCTCGAACATTGCTGTCTTCTTTCCATTTTCATAGACAGTGATTTTTGACCAAAGAATTTTTTAACTTCAAGCTTGAACGTTGCTGTCTTCTTTCCAACTTGGATTTCAGCAACCTCTGTTTTACAAAAGAATTCTTTAACTTTAAGCTTGAAAGTTGTTGTCTTCTTTCCACCTTCGATCCCAGAAATTCCTTTTTTCCAAAAGAATTCTTTGATTTCAAGCTTGAACGTTGCTGTCTTCTTTTTCAGCAACCCCTTTTTTCCAAAAAAATTCTTTAACTTCAAGCTTGAATGTTGCTGCCCCTTTTTTCAACTTGGATTTCAGCAACCTCTGTTTTACAAAAGAATTCTTTAACTTTAAGCTTGAAAGTTGTTGTCTTCTTTCCACCTTCGATCCCAGAAATTCCTTTTTTCCAAAAGAATTCTTTAATTTCAAGCTTGAACGTTGCTCTTCCCATCTTTTTTACAGAAAGTGATTTTTTAGCAAAGAATTCTTTGATTTCAAGCTTGAATGTTGCTGTTTTCTTCCCTTCTTCACAGACAGACGCTTTTTAGCAAAGAATTCTTTAATTTCAAGCTTGAACGTTGCTGTCTTCTTTCTCAACAACCCCTTTTTTCCAAAAAAATTCTTTAACTTCAACCTTGAATGTTGCTGTCCTTTTTTCAACTTGGATTTCAGCAACCTCTGTTTTACAAAACAATTCTTTGCTTTGTAAGTTTTCAAGTAAAAAGAAAAAAATGAAGAAACTAAGACCAGAATTAAGAAAAATAATTGATTGACGTTTGAAAGCATTCTTTTAGAGCAAATTTAATTTCCTCGCGTCAGAAAACGAAAGCCAAACAAGCGATCGAGAATCGAATGTCGCACGCGTATCTTCTCGCAAAGCAACGACGCGAATGAATCGCAAAAGTGGATCGAGGACGCGTCTCTTCACTTCCGTTTTATAGGACTTCCTTTCACGTTTATTTAACCCTGCGCAAATTACAAAGGGCTTCCCTCGCGCACCTGGTTAACTTCACTTCTCAGACGAAAGGTTTCTCGAGAATAATTGATTCACATTTGTGCGGCATCTGTTCGAATCTTCGAGCAGTTTCAGGCTGTCGTGAATTCTAATAGTCTTCAGGAACATGAAAAATAATCATTTACTAGAGTAGAAGCAATAGAATACAGTTGTGAACACACTCTGTGAGTTATTTTTCGTCTTCAGAATGCCAATGGCTGCCAATTCTTTTGTCTAGCAAAGGAAAAGAGTTTCGAGTGCTTCTTCTCTCGAGAAAAGACGCAAATTCCGCTTCGAATTCGTCGATGCAAAGTTGTTTAGACACTCTCAACTCGAGACAGTAATCCAGTTCGCGAATGGCAATCCCAGCAAACCACCACGGAGAGTTGAGAGATCAGAAGCTGGTCAGAGAGCCGCAGAATCGTTACGTTTCCGTAGTAACGCGTTTCTGCTTTGCAGCAGCCACTTGCCATTCGTGGCCCCTCTGAATTACGCGTCCGCGAATTAACTTTAGACTCGCGAAATCGAGCCAAGGAGGAGATGGGAGGAGAAATTGCGAATGCGAGAAGAAGAGTTGAACGCTGCGACGCTGGAATTGTAATGGCGATCGTTGAAGAAACGATCGGTGACGCTGGAAATCGAAGCTAAACTGTTGAGCTGAAAGGCCACTGTTTTTTCGAATAAATCTAGGAAAGTAAAGTTACTCTCGTTGAGCAGCTTGCCAAGTCTGAAAAGTCACTGTTTCTTTGCAAGAATGCAGAAAAGTTTAGTTGAGAGACAAAAGAAGAGTGCAATTTGCAAACTGAACAAGTGTGAAGCTGCCAAGTCTGAAAAGTCACTGTTTCTTTGCACGAATGCAGAAAAGTTTAGTTGAGAGACCAAAGAAGAGTGCAATTTGCAAACTGAACAAGTGTGAAGCTGTCAAGTCTGAAAAGTCACTGTTTCTTTGCAGGAATGCAGAAAAGTTTAGTTGAGAGACCAAAGAAGAGTGTAATTTGCAAACTGAACAAGTGTGAAGCTGCCAAGTCTGAAAAGTCACTGTTTCTTTGCACGAATGCAGAAAAGTTTAGTTGAGAGACCAAAGAAGAGTGCAATTTGCAAACTGAACAAGTGTGAAGCTGCCAAGTCTGAAGAGTCACTGTTTCTTTGCACGAATGCAGAAAAGTTTAGTTGAGAGACCAAAGAAGAGTGCAATTTGCAAAGTTTATCATCGTGTTTGAACGCGTGCAAAGCTGCCAAGTCTCTGACACGCATAATTTGTCTAAAAATCCACTGTTTCTTTGATCAAATGCAGAAAAGTTCAATTACTCTCGCTGAGAGATAAAAGAAGAGTGCAATTCGCGAACTGAACAAGTGCAAAGCTGTCAAGTCTGAAAAGCCATTGATTCTTCGCACAAATCTCAAAAAGTTCAACTACTCTCGCTGAGAGAAGAAAGAAAAGTGAAATTCGCGAACTGAACAATTTGCAAAGCTGCCAAGTCTGAAAAGCGACTGTCTTTTCGAACAAATCCAGAAAACTTCAATCACTCTCGCTAATAGACAAAATAAGAGTGCAATTTGCAAAGTTTGCCATCGTATTTGAGTTACTGCAAAGCTGCCAAGTCTGAAAGGCCACTGTTTCATCAAACAAATCCAGAAAACTCCAGTCACTCTCGCTAATAGTCGAAAGAAGAGTGTAATTTGCAAAGTTTGCCATCATATTTGAGTAACTGCAAAGCTGCCAAGTCTGAAAGCCCACTGTTTCTTTAAAAAATCCAGAAAACTAGAGTTACTCTCATTGACAGACGAAAGAAGAGTCCAATTCGCAAACTGAACAAGTTTAAAGCTGCCAACTCTGAAAAGTCACTGTTTCTTCGAACAAATCCAAAAAAGTTCAGTTACTCTCACTTACAGAAGAGTCCAATTCACAATCTGAACAAATGCAAAGCTGCCAACTCTGAAAAGTCACTGTTTCTTTGCACGAATGCAGAAAAGTTTAGTTGAGAGACCAAAGAAGAGTGCAATTTGCAAACTGAACAAGTGTGAAGCTGTCAAGTCTGAAAAGTCACTGTTTCTTCGAACAAATTCAGAAAACTCCAGTTACTCTCACTGAGAGACGAAAGAAGGGTGCAATTCGCAAACTGAACAAATGCAAAGCTGCCAACTATAAAAAGTCACTGTTTCTTCGAACAAATCCAAAAAAGTTCAGTTACTCTCACTTACAGAAGAGTTCAATTCGTAAACTGACCAAATACAAATCTGTCAAGCTTGAAAAGTCACTGTTTCTTCAAACAAATCCAAAAAAACTCCAGTTATTCTCACTGAGAGACGAAAGAAGAGTGCAATTCGCAAACTGAACAAATGCAAAGCTGCCAAATCTGAAAAGTCACTGTTTCTTTGCACAAATGCAGAAAAATTTAGTTGAGAGACCAAAGAAAAGTGCAATTTGCAAACTGAACAAGTGTGAAGCTGTCAAGTCTGAAAAGTCACTGTTTCTTCAAACAAATCCAAAAAAACTCCAGTTATTCTCACTGAGAGACGAAAGAAGAGTGCAATTCGCAAACTGAACAAATGCAAAGCTGTCAAGTCTGAAAAGCCACTGTCTCTTCAAACAAATCCAGAAAACTTCAGTCACTCTCACTGACAGAAGAGTCCAATTCGCAAACTGACCAAATACAAATCTGTCAAGTCTGAAAAGTCACTGTTTCTTCAAACAAATCCAAAAAAACTCCAGTTATTCTCACTGAGAGACGAAAGAAGAGTCCAATTCGCAAACTGAACAAATGCAAATCTGCCAACTCTGAAAAGTCACTGTCTCTGCAAACAAATCTAAAAAACTCCAACTACTCTCACTGAGACACGAAAGAAAAGTGCAATTCGCAAACTGACCAAATACAAATCTGTCAAGTCTGAAAACTCACTGTCTCTTCAAACAAATCCAAAAAACTCCAGTCACTCTCACTGACAGAAGAGTCCAATTCGCAATCTGACTAAATACAAATCCACTGTCTCTTCGAACAAATCCAGAAAACTCCAGTTACTCTCTCTAATAAACGAAAGAAAAGTGCAATTCGCGAACTGACCAAATACAAATCTGTCAAGCCAGAAAACTCACTGTCTTTTCAAACAATTCCAGAAAACTCCAGTCACTCTCACTGACAGAAGAGTCCAATTCGCAAACTGACCAAATACAAATCTGTCAAGCCAGAAAACTCACTGTCCCTTCAAACAAATCCAGAGAACTCCAGTCACTCTCGCTGACAAACGAAAGTAGACAGCAATTCGTTGAACTTCAACGAACGTGTCTCGCAATTAACGATCGCAGACGGAAAAGTACGGTCCATCGAGGATCGATTTACGCGGACAGGAAACGAGTGCGTCGACTGCGATACGTACGAGCGTCCCGCGGTTTGGTGTCTGTAATTTTGCCAACGAAGGCAGAGGGATGCGTAACGTGGCGTGACGAAGCTTGCTGTGGGCTTTGGTCCCACTCGATGCTCGTCGCGAGGGTTTTAACGCGTTACGTAAACATCAGCAGAGGATCTACGATGATCGACCGCGAGGAACTTGCGGTTCACGCGCCATTGACGAGCTGAAGGACCGCGAAGGACGCTCGCTGGGAACTGCGATGCCACTCGCGCTGGGACCCGCTTCATTTAATTACTCGCGCCTCGTTGTTGTTACTTTGACATGCTTCGCTGCTTTTAGCGTGCTTGCGAAAAGTGCACTCTGCGATCGAGTTAAGGGACCATTGGATAAGTAAATAAATTAGCGAGCGATTCTGGTCCGCGTAATTTTAGAGGATTTGTCCAATTTTCCCATCGCGTCCCAACTCTGTGAAGAAAACCAGACGCAACTGGGTACTCAAACTGAAGAATGATCGAAGAACGAACCGTTTTCTTCGTCAGACTCCCAGCAGCTAAGATCGCGTTCGACCAGAAGGCTCTCAGAACAGCCACGTAAAACATAGCGTCGCGCGTGACTTGGCGTTCTGCAAAAAAACGCGCGAGAAGAATTTAAGACTCCACAAAGGGTGGAACAGGAGGGGCCTATAAAATGGAGGAGCGTAGCTGAATATTTGATGTCCCGGGAGCGTCCGCGTCGATCTTCAAACGCTCTCCATTGGCCAGCTGAAACTCGCGTGCGCCAAGAGTCCCTGAAGAAAGTTCAGCGCACTGCGAGCTCTGCGTTTCGAGAACTTTCGTACGATAATGACGAAACCGCGAGGAACGTTGCGCAGAGGAAACAAATTCCAGGATCCACTTGCGTATTTGCGAGGATCTCGATTCGATCGAATCCAGCTCTCCCAGAGGTATTTCGAGGAAGTATCGTTTAGCTTGCGATAACGGAAACGAAGGAATTGGAAGAGAATCCTGCTTATCCTGTGTCGTTCGATATTGGTTGGTTGCGAGGCCAGCTTTTGTTCTGCTCTTCTTTCGTCTGGAAGTCGTCGATTACGCCATTCTGGCGGGGTTTTGTGGAGAAGGATCTTGAAACGCATTCAAAATTGGATCTTTTCGTTTCTACGAAGTTTATGTTGCTCGAGTTCGATGGCATCGTTGCGCTATTCAAATTCTAAATTAGCTTTCTTTTGTTTATTGGATTGCAAAGTCTAATCTTTGCAAATTTCGATAGAAAGTGGAAAGTTTTTGTTGCTGGGAAATTGCTTGGTAATTGTTGTCATTTCTAACTGTTATCAGCGATAGAAAATTGCTGGGAAAGCGTCGAGTGTAAAGGAAAAGCTTATCGCATTGCAACTTTTTGAAGAACGCAGGTTTTTCCAAAGTTTTCTTATTGCAATGGAAATTTTCTATTGCTAGCTTTTGTCAGCGATAGAAAATTGCTGGGAAAGCGTCCACTGCAAAGAGTTAGACCTTTTAAAAGCTTATCTCATTGCAACTCTTTAAGAAACGGATGTTTTCTTAAAGATTTCTCATTGCAATGGAAATTTTCTATTGCTAGCTTTTACCAGCAATAGAAAATTGCTGGAAAAGCGTCGAATGCAAAGGAAAAGCTTATTGCATTGCAATTTTTTAAAGAACGCATGTTTTTCCAAAGTTTTCCATCGAAATCCAAATTTTCTGTTGCTAGAAAATTGCTTGGTAACAATTTCCATTGCTAGCTTTTACCAGAAATGGAAAATTGCTGGGAAAGCGTCGAGTGTAAAGGGTTGAACCCTCTAAAAGCTTATCTCATTGCAAATTTTCGAAAAACCCACGTTTCCTCAAAGTTTTCTATCGAAAGGGAAGCTTCCTGTTGCTGGAAAATTGCTTAGTGATAGTTTTCATTGCTAGCTTTTACCAGAAATGGAAAATTGCTGGGAAAGTGTCCACTGCAAAGAGTTAGACTCTTCAAAAGCTTATCTCATTGCAACTTTTTGAAAAACCCATGTTTCCTTAAAGTTTTCCATCGAAATGGAAGCTTTCCGTTGCTGGAAAATTGCTTAGTGATAATTTCCATTGCTAGCTTTTACCAGAAATGGAAAATTGCTGGGAAAGCGTCGAGTTCAAAGGGTTGAACCCTCTAAAAACTTATCTCATTGCAAATTTTCGAAAAACCCACGTTTCCTCAAACTTTTCTATCGAAATGGAAGCTTCCTGTTGCTGGAAAATTGCTTGGTAACAATTTCTATTGCTGGCTTTAATCAGCGATAGAAAATTGCTGGAAAAGCGTCCGCTACAAAGAGTTAGACCCTTCAAAAGCTTATCTCTTTGCAACTCTTTAAGACACGCATGTTTTCCCAAAGTTTTCCATCGAAATCCAAATTTTCTGTTGCTAGAAAATTGCTTGGTAACAGTTTCCATTGCTAGCTTTTACCAGCGATAGAAAATTGCTGGAAAAGCTTCGAGTTCAAAGGGTTAAACCCTTCAAAAGCTTATCCCATTGCAACTTTTCGAAAAACGCACGTTTCCTCGAAATCTTCTACTCAAATGGAAATCTTCTGTTGCTGGAAAATTGCTTGGCGATTGCTTTCTATCGCTAACTATTACCAGCGATAGAAAATTGCTGAAAAAGCTTCGAGTTCAAAGGGTCAAATCCTTCAAAACCTTATCCCATTGCAACTATTAGAAGAACGCATGTTTCCCCAAAGTTTTCCATCAAAATGGAAATTTTCTATTGCTTGGTAATAGTTTCCAGCGATAGAAAATTGCTGAAAAAGCTTCGAGTTCAAAGGGTCAAATCCTTCAAAACCTTATCCCATTGCAACTATTAGAAGAACGCATGTTTCCCCAAAGTTTTCCATCAAAATGGAAATTTTCTATTGCTTGGTAATAGTTTCCAGCGATAGAAAATTGCTGAAAAAGCTTCGAGTTCAAAGGGTTAAATCCTTCAAAAAACTTATCCCATTGCAACTTTTAGAAGAACGCATGTTTCCCCAAAGTTTTCCATCAAAATGGAAATTTTCTATTGCTTGGTAATAGTTTCCAGCGATAGAAAATTGCTGAAAAAGCTTCGAGTTCAAAGGGTCAAATCCTTCAAAACCTTATCCCATTGCAACTTTTAGAAGAACGCATGTTTCCCCAAAGTTTTCCATCAAAATGGAAATTTTCTATTGCTTGGTAATAGTTTTCAGCGTTAGAAAATTGCGATTACTATAAAACAGAGAAGACATCGTTCGCAGCTATTCGTCAATCGCAAACGATGCGCTCCAACAGAACGGATAACGAAAAACTTTTCTGTTCGCAACATTGCTACTATCCTCGTTCGCGAAATCGAAAATCGGAAGGCCATTCGCTCCACGGATAATCCAGACCCACCAGCGCTTCCGTGCCACGGATAAGAACCCTCTTAATTCACGTTTCGAGAGGTATCGCGCGAAATATGAAGGAACAGTTTGCCCCGTGGTAGCGCGGAATAATGGCGGGCACTGTTAGCTTAATCTTATTTGCCTCGTTCGTTTGAAATTGCAGTCGCGCGACGGCGGGGGATTTCAATTTTACAGAAAACACGAGCGCGCCCTTCGCGGGCTGTTCTCGTCAAGAGAACGGCTCGTGGAACAGGATCGAGGTGTAATCGTCGGGTTATTTCATCTCTCCGCTCGCCTTCGAGGCATTCGCCAATTAGGAGAGGCAACTTTCCCAGCCCCCTCTCGTTTATCGTCGGAATCTTATCCTCGCGCGATAAAATAGAGTATGGTCGTTTCCAATTGAGACCCCGTCCCACGTCTCGCCTCTAACGAGATAAGAGAAAGATCCGTGGCTGCTCGTTCGAGCTGCTTGTCGAGGAGCAGAGGGACGAGTCGCGAATTAATAGCTGGATAATTGCAAGACGAAAGGCGGCCAGTTTCGCGGCTACGATCGGAATCTCAGCCCCGAGTGCCACTTAGGACGCAGCCCTCGACTGAGCGCGGACGCTCGACGAATTATCGACCCCTAATGGCCCTCGAGATCGATTATTCGCCGCGCTGTCCTCTTCGACGCCTCGGTTTTCGCGGCGAGAAAAGCGACGCGACACCTCGAGCGTCCGTTTCTTCGTTCAGATACCTCGACAAAGGGTGCTCGCGGCTGGCGAGCCAGCGAAAGGGGTGAGAAGAACGCGGGAACCAAGATGGCGCCATCGAGACGCGTCCCAGCGAGTCGCGAAACAAAAGGGTGCCGCGAACGCGTTCCTCTCCGCGCATTTCCATTTCAAATGCGTCGAGACGGACGACAGAGCACCAGCTCGCGTCGCTATTTACAAGCGTCGGCTGAGAATCTTCGAGATGGCCGCGTTTTGCCTCTCGCTCGCGCGTTCCGCGAAGAAAACGCGGTTCCACGCGAGGAAATGCTTCGAGAAACAGGAAAACTCGGACGAGACAGCATTTCTGAAGCCCCTTGATGGTTACGTGGCTGATTAGAGGGGCGTCGCTTAGGGATTTTACGTGGAACGCGTTTGTAGCTGGGCTGAGACGTTCGAACGCGCTTTTTGCGCCTCTGAGAGGGTAGAATGGTGGATGTAAACGCGCTGCGAGGACACGCGTTGGGTGATATTGTTTGAGATGCGATAATTGGAATAAAAAGGTGGTTTGGTAAGTATAAGATGATTTTGTAACGAAGAAATGACTTTATCTTCTATTTTCTCACGATTTTTAATGTGTTTGATGCTAGGGATACGTTGTGAGACGATATGAAAGTGTCAGCAATAGAAAATATTGCTGTTCTAGCTTTACCAGTGCTATTCTAGCTTTACTATTAATAAAATAGGAATATTTTTTATTGATAACGTCTCCCATATTGCTATTGCTAAAATATTGCTGTTCTAGATTCACCATTGCTAAAATATTGCAACTTTAGCTTTGCCTTTGCTCAAATATTGCAACTTTTGCTTTGCCATCGCTAAAATATTGCTATTCTAGCTTTACTATTGCTAAAATATTGCAACTTTAGCTTTCCTATTTCTGAAATATTGCTATTGCTAAAATATTGCAACTTTAGCTTTGCCATCGCTAAAATATTGCTATTCTAGCTTTACTATTGCTAAAATATTGCAACTTTAGCTTTACCATTGCTAGAATATTGCAACTTTAGCTTTTCTATTGCTGAAATATTGCTAGTGCTAAAATATTGCAACTTTAGCTTTGCCATTGCTAAAATATTGCTATTCCAGCTTTACTATTGCTAAAATATTGCAACTTTAGCTTTTCTATTGCTGAAATATTGCTATTGCTAAAATATTGCAACTTTAGCTTTGCCATTTCTCAAATATTGCAACTTTAGCTTTGCCATTGCTCAAATATTGCAACTTTAGCTTTGCCATCGCTAAAATATTGCTATTCTAGCTTTACCAGTGCTAAAATATTGCTAAAATAGCAATAATACTGCTAAAATATTGCTGACATAGCAGTAAAATTGCTAAAATATTGCTAAAATAGCGATAATATTGCTAAAATGTCGCTAAAATAGCGATAATATTGCTAAAATATTGCTAAAATAGCGATAATATTGCTAAAATATCGCTAAAATAGCGATAATATTGCTAAAATATTGCTAAAATAGCGATGATATTGCTAAAATATTGCTGACATAGCAATAAAATTGCTAAAATATTGCTAAAATAGCGATGATATTGCTGAAATAGCAATAAAATCGCTAAAATATTGCTAAAATAGCGATAATATCACTAGAATCGCGATTCACAATTCCACTTGTCCTCTTAAAACCCACGCTTCTCATTTCCCTCAAAGAGCACAGAAGAATCATTCTCAGCAACTGTTGCAGACTATTTATCCGCAACGTAGAACCAACCATTCACCCAAATCCAACTGTTGGGGCACCCAAGTGTCTCGCGACGGGAGAGGCGTCCCTCGAACCGCGAGTCAAACAATTTTTCCCCCCTGATTTTATTTTCACTGGCGTTTGACGTGCCCCCCTTCATCCCTCGCGTTGCTAATTAAGATCGAATTCGCGGGGGAGCCCAGCGAAAACTGAAGACGAGGGCAAACAAAATTACGCGACTCTGTCCGACGAGGGGCGGGTCCGAACACCGCGTAAACACGAAACGTCTCGGGAACACTTAATTAACGAGCCAAGCAGAACGCGCGCGAGCCTGCGAAGTGGTTTTAATTGACTCGTGGCGGCCAGATGAAAGGAGGCGGTTCCAGGAACCGCGAAAACTCGAGAGGACGAAGCTTTTTACCGATCGAGCGAGAGGTTAATGGAAACGTATGGGACATAATCAAATCAGGTTAATAAAGTTGATGAAAAAAATTGTACGCGCGGGGAACACGATCGTGGAAATAATTTTTAACGAAGCCTTTGAAACGAGACTCGCGTGCGATGTATAATGGAGCGCGTCGACAAAAGGCGAATTTGTATTAAAAATAATTAACGCGCGAGTCGTTGGCTGTTCTCATCGAGATGGTCGACCAACTGTTCGCTGTCAGATTTGGCGATAAAGTTGGACGAAGCTGCGTAAGCCGATAAACTTGACGAAGGGGTCATCCTGCCGCGTTGCTCGCGCGAGCCACTGGAAAAGCGAGCAGCGATTGTTATTTGAAATGTATTTCGAGGATTACGCTTAATCGAATGATTGTTCGTTAAACGATGCACGCTGCGCCTGTCGCTCGCGTTGATTAATCGACAGCGCGATTGGAACAAGACGAGCTCGTTCATTAGTCCGTCCGCTAATCGAAATCGAATTTCTTTATTACTTTAAGTATCGTTTGCAAGCTAAACCATCGATCCATTCGCGTTTCAATTTGCAAATAAAAATTGGAGACAAAAGTCGATATCGACTACCTGAGGTCTACTCTCACTAATTAGGGGTCGATGAACGCTAATCGCAAATTTGTAAGCAAAGTTCAGCTAACGTGGAAGACTTTAATCACGCACAAAAGTGTCCAGAACACTGCAAAGCATCATTTCCAAGCTCTTACATAGTTGACTCTAGCTTCAATCATGTTAATTCTATACCAACAAAGCAGAGAATCTCGTTAAGCAGCGCTGCTACTCGTTGTCTTACGTAGAAACGCAGTGAATCGTTTAAGAAACAAACTTTTGTGATTCGAAACACGCGCAGTAATTCAGTTAGACTCGCGTTTCAATTTGCAAATAAAAATTGTAAACAAAAGTCGATATCGACTCCCTGAGGTCTACTCTCACTAATTAGGGGTCGATGAACGCTAATCGCAAATTTGTAAGCAGAGTTCAGCTGACGTGGAAGACTTTAATCACGCACAAAAGTGTCCAGAACACTGCAAAGCATCATTCTCAAGCTCTTATATAGTTGACTTTAGTTTCAATCACGTTAATTCTATACCAACAAAGCAGAGAATCTCGTCAAGCAGCGTTGCTACTCGTTGTCTTAAGTAGAAACGCAGTGAATCGTTTAAAAAACCAACTTTTGGGGTTTGAAACACACGCTTGGCGCGAAATAATTCAGTCAGACTCGCGTTTCAATTTGCAAATAAAAATTGTAAACAAAAGTCGATATCGACTCCCTGAGGTCTACTCTCACTAATTAGGGGTCGATGAACGCTAATCGCAAATTTGTAAGCAAAGTTCAGCTAACGTGGAAGACTTTAATTACGCACAAAAGTGTCCAGAACATTGCAAAGCATCATTCCAAAGCTCTTATACAGTTGACTTTAGCTTCAATCACGTTAATTCTATACCAACAAAGCAGAGAATCTCGTTAAGCAGCGCTGCTACTCGTTGCCTTGCGTAGAAACGCAGTGAATCGTTTAAGAAACAACGTTTTGGGGTTTACAACACGCGCTTGGCGCACAAACAATTCAGTCAGACTCGCGTTTCAATTTGCAAATAAAAATTGTAGACAATGATAGCATAGAAAAGTGGTCGATATCGACTCCCAGAGGTCTAATTAGAGGTCGATGAACGCTAATCGCAAATTTGTAAGCAAAGTTCAGCTAACTAAGTGGAAGACTTCAATCACGCACAAAAGTGTCCAGAACACTACAAAGCATCATTCCCAAGCTCTTACATAGTTGACTCCAGCTTCAGTCACGTTAATTCTATACCAACAAAGCAGAGAAATGAACAGAATCTTGTTGCCTTGCGTAGAAACGCAGCGAATCGTTTAAGAAACAACGTTTTGGGGTTCGAAACACGCGCTTGGCGCGGAATAATTCAGTCAAACTCGCGTTTCAATTTGCAAATAAAAATTGTAGACAATGATAGCATAGAAAAGTGGTCGATATCGACTCCCAGAGGTCTAATTAGAGGTCGATGAACGCTAATCGCAAATTTGTAAGCAAAGTTCAGCTAACTAAGTGGAAGACTTCAATCACGCACAAAAGTGTCCAGAACACTACAAAGCACCATTCCCAAGCTCTTACATAGTTGACTCTAACTTCAATCACGTTAATTCTATACCAACAAAGCAGAGAAATGAACAGAATCTCGTTGCCTTGCGTAGAAACGCAGCGAATCGTTTAAGAAACAAACTTTTGTGGTTCGAAACCCCTCGAAACAATTAATACAGGGCTCTAGAATCCGATGATCAGCCACGCGAGCGAGCATCGATCATCGTGGCTAACCAAGACGCGACGTTGGTCCACCTCGAGGCTTGTCGATCCCTGCTCGGATCACCGTGACATCCCTCAGTCTGAAAGGGACTTCCCTCGACCACGAGCGAGCAGAGACAACGAGAGGGCGCGAAAGTTGGCTGACCAGCGCGAGATAGTTTCCCGCGTGCACAATGGGAGCGTAGAATCCCATCGACGGGAACTGGCTGGCATCGAGGAGACCGCCTCTGGCTCGATGGAGATGGGACGAAGCGGACGATCGCGGGCAGGGAAGAAGGGCTAGGCAAACAGTTTTCGAGCGACTCGACCGTCTCGAACTAATTAGCGTGGGACACGAGCTGGTGGTCGCGCGTGGCTGAACGAGAGCCGCGAAAACTGGGGGACTCTGGCAGCCCAGATCGTCTGGGGAAGCCAGCCCCTTGGCGCGAGCGGATCGTGTAATCTTGGTAATGGAATCGCGTGTATGATTCGTCCCTTCGACGGCCGCAGGAGTCCTCTGGGCGTCAGCGAATCGACTAACGTCGCGGTGGGTACGGTTTTCAGAAGCTGAGCCTCGTTTGCGCCACGCGTCCAACAGTCGATCGCGTCTGAAACGCTCGTGGTTACGTGTTGCGCGTCGAGGACGATCGATACGACGCGTCTAAACGCGAGGCGAGTATTCATCGCTCGACGAGGCGTTCAGAAAATTTTTAGAACGTCCCGCCGCGGTGGCGAACAAGGGAATCCGCCTGGCTGACTTGGCAGCAAACCGTCCCACGGTTTCCTGGTTCGCACGCGATACAGCCAGGCGAATTACTCGAGGACGGCAATTAATAAAGCTCGTAATAGCGTCCGCGAGGGCGGGTATCGTTCCGACCCTGTTCTCCCGCTCGTTAATCACCTTAACGAGTGTTTTCGTTAACGCCACACCTCGAGACAGCCCTCGATTCTCTCTGACTTTCGCTACCCTCTCCGTTTCGATATCCGCTGCTCTCAGCTTGCTCAGCGATTCGACGTTTCATCCCTTAGGCATGGTTGATTTGCGCGGGGATGTTTCACTGTGGGGGAGGGTTTGGAGGGAGTTACGCGTGGACGATACGGTGGTGTAATTTGTGACGGACAATGGCCACGCTTTGTTTAGGAAGATTATGTGTTTGAGGGACGATATAGTGGCGCGTTGTTCAGAAAGGTGATATTCTTGAAAGCTACTGTGGTAGCTGATGACATTCTTGAAAGCTACTATAGTAGCAGGTGACAGCCTTGAAAGCTACTATAGTAGCAGATGACAGCCTTGAAAGCTACTACAGTAGCAGCTGACATCCTTGAAAGTAACTATGCTAGCTGATGACACCCTTGAAAGTTACTATAGTAGCAGATGACATTCTTGAAAGTAACTATGCTAGCTGATGACATTCTTGAAAGCTACTATAGTAGCAGGTGACAGCCTTGAAAGCTACTATAGTAGCAGATGACAGCCTTGAAAGCTACTATAGTAGCAGATGACAGCTTTGAAAGCTACTATGCTAGCAGATGACATCCTTGAAAGCTACTATAGTAGATGGTGACATCCTTGAAAGCCACTATAGTGACGCTTTGCTCAGAAATGTGACATTCTTGAAAGCTGCTATGGTAGCTGATGACATCCTTGAAAGCCACTATAATGGCGCTTTGCTCAAAAAGGTGACAACCTTGAGAGCCACTATGGTGATGCTTTGTTCAGAAAGCTGACAATCTTGAAAGCTACTATAGTGGCGCGTTGCTCAGAAAGGTGGCATCCTTGAGAGCCACTATGGTGGTGCTTTGTTCAGAAAGCTGACAATCTTGAAAGCTACTATAGTGGCGCGTTGCTCAGAAAGGTGGCATCCTTGAGAGCCACTATGGTGGTGCTTTGTTCAGAAAGCTGACAATCTTGAAAGCTACTATAGTGGCGCGTTGCTCAGAAAGGTGGCATCCTTAAGAGCCACTATGGTAGCTGATGACACTCTTGAAAGCCGCTATAGTGGCGCTTTGCTCAAAAAGGTGACATCCTTGAGAGCCACTATGGTGGTGCTTTGTTCAGAAAGCTGACAACCTTGAATGCTACTATAGTGGCGCTTTGCTCAGAAAACTGACAATCTTGAAAGCTACTATGGTAGCTGATAACATCCTTGAAAGCCACTATGGCGACGCTTTGCTCAGAAAGGTAACATCCTTGAGAGCCACTATGATGGTGCTTTGTTCAGAAAGCTGACAACCTTGAAAGCTACTATGGTAGCTGATGACATCCTTGAAAGCCACTATAGTGGCGCTTTGCTCAGAAAGCTGACATCCTTAAGAGTTACTATAGTGGCGCTTTGCTCAGAAAGATGGCATCCTTGAGAGCCACTATGATGGCGCTTTGTTCAGAAAGCTGACAATCTTGAAAGCTACTATAGTGGCGCTTTGCTCAGAAAACTGACAACCTTGAAAGCTACTATGGTAGCTGCTGACATCTTTGAAAGCCACTATAGTGGCGCTGTGCTCAGAAAGCTGACAACCTCAAAAGCCACAATAGTGGCGCGTTGCTCAGAAAACTGTCAACCTTGAAAGCTACTATGATAACTAATAACACCCTTGAAAGCCACTATAGCAACCCTTTACTCAGAAAGCTATCCTCTAAAGCCACTACAGCACCGCATCCAAGACGTGAATTCGCTTAGAAGCTGTCGAAGTAAAAAACCTCGAACAGCAATTCTCGATCTGGATTTCTGGAGGCGCTAAATCGGGGCATTAAACAACGCTCGCGGCGCCTGGATAGGCCAGTCATTTACGTGGATTAAAACAGGCCGCCAGGGAGCCGTGCAGCAGCCAGAGGGACGCGGGGCTGGGATGGTTTCGGGGCTTTGGCCACAATCCGGTCACACGCCCGAGCAATTCCTACGCCCTCTACCACAGTGAACGTGTTGCTCGCGGGAAACTATATAGCGTTAACCATATCGATTGTCCCGTTCCTTTACCACTGGGTTTACGGGACGCGTCCAATTCTGACGCGTCTCCGTATTCATCGGGGAAATTAGACGAGTCGTTCCTACTTTTTATCCACCACTGACTTTCGTCAGCTAGTTAGTTCACTCGTTTCTGTTGCTGTTTTAACGATTTACTATTTTAGTAATATTATTGATACTTTAGCGATGTTTTCTATCACTAACGTCCACAATATGGCTGGTTTAGCATTATTATTGCTATTTTAGCAATATTTTAGCATTATTATTGCTATTTTAGCAATATTTTAGCATTATTATTGCTACTTTAGCAATATTTTCTATCACTAACGCTCAGACTATTGCTATGTTAGCATTATTATTGCTACTTTAGCAATGTTTTTTATCGCTGACGCCCACAATATTGCTGTTTTAGCATTATTATTGCTACTTTAGCGATATTTTCTATCATCAAGACCCACAGTATTGCTATTTTAGCATTATTATTGCTACTTTAGCGATATTTTCTATCACCAACGCCCACAATATTGCTGTTTTAGCATTATTATTGCTACTCTAGCAATGCTTTCTATCATTAATTCCCACAATATTGCTGTTTTAGCATTATTATTACTACTTTAGCAATATTTTCCATCACCAACGCCCAAAACAGTGCTATTGTAGCATCATTATTGCTACTCTAGCAATATTTTCCATCACCAACGCCCAAAACATTGCTATTGTAGCATCATTATTGCTACTTTAGCAATATTTTCTATCACCAGCGCCCACAATATTGCTATTTCAGCAATCATTTCTATCGCTAACGTTATCCCACATTGCTATTGCTAAAATATTGCTATTTCTATCGCTAATGTCTCCCAGCAACAGAAAACTTGAAAGAAACATGGAATTCTCAAAAAGCTGCGGTGGAATAAGCTTTATCCTCTGTAATCACTAATCAATGCTGAGATCCTCTCAGAGGGGACGCGATGGATCGCCATTACTCCTTCTTCCCTCGATATACATATGAAATTCACATCTTTATTCAGTGGAACAACACTCAACACAATTGAGTACAAATCTACTATTTTCCAGACGAAAGTGTAGAATAGAGTTTCTACGAAGAAGGAAGGATGAAAAGAACTTGTGAAACATTGAAAGGCAGTTGAACAGAGAAAGATAAAGAAGCAAAGTGTGTCCTGTTCGATTCGATTTCAAATTGGACACAAACTTCGCATAGCACTTAACATATTCAACGCGAAGGCGCATCCTCTTGGAATCGCGTACACCATAATTATGGTAGTTGGCAAGAGAGCTCGCTGCGTTCCAGTTGACTTACAATGATTGACTTGGTCTCGCGGTACAGGAACTATTTAAGAGGATTAGTCATTAATCTCGAAAGGAGTCTCCCTTCGATATCCTCTTAGGCGCGTCGAATTTAATTAACGCAATCCCGCGTAAATTAGAACCGACTATTGCCTCGTCTCGAGAGACTACACGTGAGTCGTGGCAATTCGTCCTCTTTTTTTCATGTTCCATGCAAAGCTGTTAGACAACTGTTCGTACTTTCTTACTGTGCAAGTTTGATTGCTTTCTTCCAGAAACGGATTCATGCTTTGCACTAGGCTACTTCTTGGACCTTGGCAATGGAAATTGTTGCTGGAGTAGCGATACGAGAGACGTTAGCGATAGAAACTGTTGCTGGTTTAGCAGTAGCAATGCTAGAGTAGCAATATTTTAGCAATGGTAAAGCTAACGAAGCAATATTTTAGAAATTGAAATATGGGAGACGTTTGCAATAGACACTATTGCTGAAATAGTAATGTTTCAATCTTGGCAAAGCTAAAATAGCAACATTTGGCAATAGAATAACTGAAATAGCGATATTTCAGCAATTGTAACACTAAAATAGCAATATTTCAACTTTGGCAAAGCTAAAATAGCAACATTTGGCAATAGAAAAACTGAAATAGCGATATTTCAGCAATAGGAACGCTAAAATAGCAATATTTCAACTTTGGCAAAGCTAAATTAGCAATATTTCAACTTTGACAAAGCTAAAATAGCAATATTTTAACTTTGGCAAAGTTTTAACCTTAGCAAAGCTAAAGTAGCAATATTGCAACCTTGGCAAAGCTAAATTAGCAATATTTCAACTTTGACAAAGCTAAAATAGCAATATTTCAGCCTTGGCAAAGCTAAAATAGCAATACTTTAACTTTGACAAAGTTTTAACCATAGCAAAGCTAAAATTGCAACATTTCGACTTTGGCAAAGCTAAAATTGCAATATTTCAACTTTGACAAAGCTAAAATAGCAATATTTCAGCCTTGGCAAAGCTAAAATAGCAATATTTTAACTTTGACAAAGTTTTAAGCATAGCAAAGCTAAAATAGCGATATTTCAACCTTAGCAAAGCTAAAATTACAATATTTCAAATTTGGCAAAGCTAAATTAGCAATATTTCAGCCTTGGCAAAGCTAAAATAGCAATACTTTAACTTTGACAAAGTTTTAACCATAGCAAAGCTAAAATAGCGATATTTCAACCTTAGCAAAGCTAAAACAGCAATATCTTAGCAATAGCAATATGAAAACGTTAGCACAATGGAAACTATTGCTAAAAATTGCTACTTTATCAATTTTCAATAAGAAACATTAGACTAGCAATATTTTAGCAACAGTTTCTGTCGCTAATATCTCCGCTATCGCGAAATAAGAAAGAAACGAATCGCAATGGAGGCGTTTTCGAAGCTTTAATAGCCACCATTACAAAATCCTGATCAGAATTAATGGCGGCAGGGTTTTTCATCCCGTTTCGCTCCCATTGAAAATGAATCGAACGATAAGCCACGAGCGTCGGTGCGTCGATACCTCGATTCCTAAATTCGACAAGTTGACAAAGGATTATTTTGTCGCAATTGATGAAAGCGGACTCGTCAAACTCCCCCTCTCTCTCTCTCTCTCTCTCTCTCTCTCTCTGTTATCGTAATACCCCGGATTCTCATTCGCTCGTTGTAAATTCCCCTCGCAACGGCCTTTGATCGAATGTCACAAAAATTCGCCGCCACCCAGAGACTGCTTTGAAACGCGTATCCCAGTGAAATTGATTTCGCAAAATTTGCGCCACTGCAAAACGAAGAGCGAGAAGGGTTTCTGCGCGACGCTGATTCCTGAAACTGAGCTTTAGCTCGCGTGCAAAAACGCCCTTCCCTCTGCCAATCGCATCGAGCGGCGCGAATCTCGAAGCAACCAGACTGGACGCGAAGAATCTTCGAGAGGCTTCGTCCTCGAGTGGGATTTTCGCGCGTCTGCGAGTCCATTTCGTGGATTCTGCGGATCAAAGGCGATGGAAGGCGTGGCGGATGGGGAAGAAAGAAATTATTCCGGATTAATTATGCTCGAATCGAGACACGGTAAACACGGTCGCGAGCGATTCCTCTTTCGAAACGAGGCGGCTCGTCTTCGCATTCGTCCAGCCTTTGTTCCTCGCCTCTGCGCGGACGCGAACGAACCTAACCAGGGTGGGAATTTAATTTCCCTCGGAAAAGTTACGCGATTGTATAACGGCGGGTTCCGTTTCCTTCAAATGAATTTCGTTTCCGCTTCTGAACGCGTTAAGGAGAATGGAGCTGTTAAGAAGACCGAATCGATGGCAATTGAATTATTGTTGGTGGAAAACAGTGGCGTTTCGTAGCGTGTTGTGCTTGAAATAATGTGCTTTGCTTTGGATGAAATTGAATTTTAATTCGATTGCGTCTTGGTCCTTGGTTTTTGTTTGCGAATCGAAATGAAAGTTTCTTTCATGCAACCACTTTTTGTATACAAATGCTTTTCTTTTGTGATCCATTTGCTTTTGAATTTCGATCATTCAACCTTCTTGCATCTAAATTCTTTTCATACGCTATCATTTTGCATCCAAGTTCTTGATATCCAAATCTTTTGCATTCAAATTCTTCTTGTCCAACTTTCTTGCATAGAAATTTCATTCATTCAACTGTTTTGCACTCAAATTACTCGCATAGAATCCTTTTGGTCTCAAATTCCTCTTATCCAAGGTTTTTGCACCCAAATTCGGCCCAGAGAACTCTTTTGCTCCCAAATTCCTCGCATCCAAACTTCTTGCACTCGAATTCCTACCATTCAAACCTTTTGCACCCAAATTCCACGCAACCAACTCTCTTGCACCCATATTCCACCCATCCAACTGTTTTGCATCCAAATTCCTTCCATAGAACTCTTTTGCATCCAAATTCCACGCATCCAACTTTCTCACATCCAAATTTCTCCCAGAGAACCCTTTTGCACCCAAAATCTTCTCATTCAAACCTTTTTGCACCCAAATTCCTCTCATCCAAACCTTCTCGCACCCAAATTCCTCCCATCCAAACCTTCTCGCACCCAAATTCCTCCCATCCAAACCTTCTTGCACCCAAATTCCTCCCATAGAACCCTTTTGCACCCAAATTCTTCTCATCCAAACCTTCTCGCACCCAAATTCCTCCCATCCAAACCTTCTCGCACCCAAATTCCTCCCATCCAAACCTTCTTGCACCCAAATTCCTCCAATAGAACCCTTAGTGCACTCAAATTCCTCGCATCTAACCTTCTTGCATCCAAATACCTTCCATAGAACCCTTTTGCATCCAAATTCCTCTCATCCAAACCTTCTTACACCCAAATTCCTCCTATCCAAACCTTCCTACACCCAAATTCCTCCAATAGAACCCTTTTGCACCTAAATTCTTCCCATCCAAACCTTCCTGCACCCAAATTCCTCCAATAGAACCCTTTTCCACCCAAATTCCTCCCATCCAAATCTTCTCGCACCCAAATTCCTCCAATAGAACCCTTTTCCACCTAAATTCCTCCCATCCAAACCTTCTTGCACCCAAATTCCTTGCATCCAACCTACTTGTTCCCAAATTCCTCCTATCCAAACCTTTTTGCACCCAAATTCCTTGCATCCAACCTTCTTGAACCCAAATTCCTCCCATCCAAATCTTCTCGCACCCAAATTCCTCCCATAGAACCCTTTTCCACCTAAATTCCTCCCATCCAAACCTTCTTGCACCCAAATTCCTTGCATCCAACATTCTTGTATCCAAATTCCTCCTATCCAAACCTTCTTGCAGTCAAATTCCTTGCATCCAACATTCTCGTATCCAAATTCCTCCTATCCAAATCTTCTCGCACCCTAATTCCTCCCATAGAACCCTTTTCCACCTAAATTCCTCCCATCCAAACCTTCTTGCACCCAAATTCCTTGCATCCAACCTTCTTGTACCCAAATTCGATGCATCCAAATCTTCTTGCACCCAAATTCCTTCTATCCAAACATTCTCACACCCATATTCCTCCCATCCAACCCTTTTTGCACCCAAATTCCTTCTATCCAACTTTCTCGCACCCAAATTCCTCGCATCCAACTTTCTCGCACCCAAATTCCTCGCATCCAACCCTTTTCACCACCCAAATTCCTCCCGTCCACAGATTTATAACCCACGCCGCGTGCAAACAATTCATTTCCTAGCAAAACAGAGCGAATCGCGATCGTAAAAAAATCCTCAGCCAGCGTAGAAACAAACGGTTCGACTGGCGTGCCGATAATTGCAGCGTAACCAAGCGTTCCGCGCAGGAACGCTGGCAGAAGCGGGAAAATCGCCAGGCAGAGGCGAGGAAACCTTAGTTTCCGAAACGAGACAGAGGCCAGAGGTGGCCAGGATGTTACACGGTTGGGTGGCGATGGGTGGGCTGCTTCGGAATTTAATCTAAAGTAGAATCGCTCTCCCCCAAGGGGTGGTGGAAAGCTCGCTTACATTTTATTTTATTCCCCTTTTATACCTTTTCGCGTGCTCGGAATGGCAGTCCCTCTGTATAATATCCGCAGCCAGCATCCGCTCGATGGTATTTACGAGCACGCTGGGGCGCATTTCCGCGAAGACGCGTTGTCGCTTGCGCGTGAAACGCGATCAGCGAGGAGCGTAGCCGCGAGGCTGGGTTCCTCTTCGAATTTCTATCGAGAGGGGCGTGAAATTCGCACCACTTCAGGGGCTAATCACGCAGCGACCTGTCGCGTCCGCGTCGACGCGTTCGAGCAGATTTCCAAGCGATGACCACCGCGAGAGCGGAGTTGGAAAGCAAATCTGCGGATCGACGCGCTTTTTGGCGAGCACGCGCGACAGAAACGAAAATGCCTGGGCTGTTTGCGGGAAAAAATGCCTGCTCGTTGCCGGAACAACGTATGCGTCGACACGCGTGCAGCGCAAACACGCGAAGACGGACGCGACGCGTCGCGGCGTTGAATAACGAAACACGCGAGGGAGACGCACGTACGCGTTCCATCCTTCACCCTGACAGCTCTATCTTGCGTTTATCCGGCGAATCTACCCTCGCTTCTTCCAGGGGGATGCGTTTCGCGACCTCCCAGTCTTACGAGAGATCGCACTCGAGGAATACTGAAATTTTTCGGGGCCCTCCAAGTCCTCAGGATCCGCGAAGAGGAATCTTGGAGATCGCGGATGAGGGATGAAAGCGTAACGAGCCGCGATCTTGGCGCTACGCGGATGCTGTTGGATCGTTTCCTTGGTTATGACGATTTATCTGGTGTTGTTCGTTCAGAACCGTGGGTTTTTTTACTGTTTCGTGATGGTTTTGGAGTTTTCTTTTTTTATTTCGATGGTTGGACGTGGGAAAATAAAGAATTGCATTTTAGGGTTGCTATTTATGAAATATTGCTACTTTAGTTTTGCCAAAGTTGAAATATTGAAATTTTAGCTTTGCTATTGCTAAAATATCGCGATTTTAGCTTTGTCGAGGTTAAAATATTGCTGTTTTAGATTTGGCGAGGTGAAAATTTACTATTTTAGCTTTGTCAAGGTTAAAATTTGCTATTTTAACTTTTCTAAGGTTAAAACATTGCTGTTTTAAATTTGGCAAGGTTAAAATTTACTATTTTAGCTTTCTCAAGGTTAAACTATCGCTATTTTAGCTTTGTCAAGGTTAAAATTTGCTATTTTAGCTTTTCTAAAGTTAAAACATTGCTATTTTAGCTTTACTCAGGTTAAAACTTTGCCAAAGTTAATATATTGCTATTTTAGCTTTCCTAAGATTCAAATATCGCTATTTTAGCTTTCCTAAGTTCCAAATATCGTTATTTTAGCTTCGCTAAGGTTAAAATATTGCTATTTTAGCTTTGCCAAGGTTGCAATATTGCTATTCCAACTTTGCCAAGGTTGCAATATTGCTATTTCAGCTTTGCCAAAGTTGAAATATTGCTATTTTAGCTTTGCCATTGCTAAAATTTGCTATTTTAACTTTGCTGAGGTTAAAATTTGCTATTTTAGCTTTGCAAAGTTGAAATATTGCTATTTTAGCTCTGTCAAAGTTGAAATATTGCTATTTTAGCTTTGCCATTGCTAAAATTTGCTATTTTAACTTTGCTAAGGTTAAAATTTGCTATTTTAGCTTTGCAAAGTTGAAATATTGCTATTTTAGCTCTGTCAAAGTTGAAATATTGCTATTTCAGCTCCGTCAAAGTTGAAATATTGCTATTTTAACTTTGGCATTGCTAAAATTTGCTATTTTAACTTTGCTATGATTAAAATTTGCTATTTTAACTTTGCTATGGTTAAAATTTGCTATTTTAGCTTTGCAAAGTTGAAATATTGCTATTTTAGCTCTGTCAAAGTTGAAATATTGCTATTTCAGCTCCGTCAAAGTTGAAATATTGCTATTTTAACTTTGGCATTGCTAAAATTTGCTATTTTAACTTTGCTATGGTTAAAATTTGCTATTTTAACTTTGCTAAGGTTAAAATTTGCTATTTTAGCTTTGCAAAGTTGAAATATTGCTATTTTAGCTCTGTCAAAGTTGAAATATTGCTATTTTAGCTCCGTCAAAGTTGAAATATTGCTATTTTGGCTTTTCTATTGCTGAAATATTGCTATTGCTAAAATATTGCAACTTTAGCTTTCCCATTGCTCAAATATTACAACTTTAGCTTTGCCCTTGCTAAAATATTGCTAATTTAGCTTTGTCATCGCTAAAATATTGCAACTTCATCTTCACCACTACAAAAATATTTCTAACTGCTTCCAACTCACTTCTTTCAGATTCCTGAAGCTCTGAAACCAACCCTTCCCCCCTAACCTCACCCAGTACCATACCTAAACACCAACGTCCTCTCAAGTAACCAAAATGGACACCAATTACCCCACCAAATCTTCCCACCCCAACGTCCCATATTTATAAACAAATCACTTCGCACAGAGCTTCCATCCTTCGTCTATCGCAGCCTCGATCGTCCATCTTCGACGCATCGCGGAAAGCGTCGACCCTCCGCGACCCAAAGTCAGCGGAGCACTGGGCCAGCGTCGCGACGAGGCTCGTCCTTGTCGAGCGTCCGATTTGCGGGCAAACAAAAGCCGCGGAACGAACGAAACAAGTAACGAACTCTCGTCTCCAACCCTCTGACGCCATTCCAGCAGCCTTATCTGCGAAGGCAGCACCAGTTCTCTGCACGACTGGCCCATTATACGCGCGACGCTGGCCAGACGCAATTAAGCGAGCCTCCCGCTACCAGCAGATAGCATTCTCCTCGTGTCCAACCGAAGGATCCTCTCGCTGGCTGCTCGAGGAACGTGCCAGGAGCAAGGACACGGTCCGTCTACGTTCCTCCTCCTGTTTCGCGACGCGTCCCCGCGAAGGCCAACAGCAGCGACGCTGCGACCATGGCTGGACGACGGTATCGCTCTGCTAGTCCCTTGATTAGTTTGCGCGCGCTTTGCATCAGGTCCTGCCTCTTGTTTACTCTCTGCGAGCAACGATTGCTGTGGTCGAGGTCAGACGATTTTGGGGAGGTTTCTGAGGGGGCTGAGAGCGACTGTTTTGAGGGGATTGGGAATTTGGGGATGTGGGGCGAGGGTTTTAGGTGCGTTTGGTAGGTTCGCTTCGAGTATTGCTAGTTTAGCTTTGATATTGCTGAGATATTGCAACTTTAGCTTTGATATTGCTGAGATATTGCAACTTTAGCTTTGATATTGCTGAAATATTGCAACTTTAGCTTTGCTATCGCTAAAATATTGCAACTTTAGCTTTGCCATCGCTAAAATATTGCAACTTTAGCTTTACTATTGCTGAAATATTGCTGTTTTAGCTTTACTATCGCTAAGAAGACTTGCACGCGAGGAAATCTGAACTGACCATCCACTCTGCGAGCAACGATTGCTGTGGTCGAGGTTAGACGATTTTGGGGAGGTTTCTGAGGGGGCTGAGAGCGACTGTTTTGAGGGGATTGGGAATTTTGGGATGTGGGGCGAGGGTTTTAGGTGCGTTTGGTAGGTTCGCTTCGAGTATTGCTAGTTTAGCTTTGATATTGCTGAGATATTGCAACTTTAGTTTTGATATTGCTGAGATATTGCAACTTTAGCTTTGATATTGCTGAAATATTGCAACTTTAGCTTTGCCATCGTTAAAATATTGCAACCTTAGCTTTGCCATCGCTAAAATATTGCAACTTTAGCTTTACTATTGCTGAAATATTGCTGTTTTAGCTTTACTATCGCTAAGAAGACTTGCACGCGAGGAAATCTGAACTGACCATCCACTCTGCGAGCAACGATTGCTGTGATCGAGGTTAGACGATTTTGGGGAGGTTTCTGAGGGGGCTGAGAGCGGCTGTTTTGAGGGGGTTGGGAATTTGGGGGTGTGGGGCGAGGGTTTTAGGTGCGTTTGGTAGGTTCGCTTCGAGTATTGCTAGTTTAGCTTTGATATTGCTGAGATATTGCAACTTTAGCTTTGATATTGCTGAGATATTGCAACTTTAGCTTTGATATTGCTGAAATATTGCAACTTTAGCTTTGCCATCGCTAAAATATTGCAACTTTAGCTTTGCCATCGCTAAAATATTGCAACTTTAGCTTTACTATTGCTAAGAAGACGTGCACGCGAGGAAATCTGAGCTGACCATCTACTTTGCGAGCAATGATTGCTGTGGTCGACGTAAGACGATTTTGGGGAGGTTTCTGAGGGGGCTGAGAGTGGCTGTTTTGAGGGAATTGAGAATTTGGGGGTGTGGGGCGAAGGTTTGGTGAAAGTCGAGGTTTTTAGGTGCTTTTGGTAGGTTTGCTTCGAGTATTGCTAGTTTAGCTTTGATATTGCTGAGATATTGCAACTTTAGCTTTGATATTGCTGAAATATTGCAACCTTAGCTTTGCTATCGCTGAAATATTGCAACCTTAGCTTTGCTATCGCTAAAATATGGCAACCTTAGCTTTGTCATCGCTAAAATATGGCAACCTTAGCTTTGTCATCGCTAAAATATTGCAACTTTTGCTTTGCCATCGCTAAAATATTGAATCTTTTGCTTTGCCATCGCTAAAATATTGCTATTCTACCTTCACCATTCCTAAAATTAGGTATTCTAGCTTTAATATTGTTAGATATTGCTATTTTAGCTTTACTATTGCTCAAATATTACTTTTGCTAAAATATTGCAACTTTAGCTTTCCTATTGCTCAAATATTGCAACTTTAGCTTTCCTATTGCTCAAATATTGCAACTTTAGCTTTGTCATCGCTAAAATATGGCAACCTTAGCTTTGCCATCGCTAAAATATTGCAACTTTAGCTTTCCTATTGCTGAAATATTGCTGTTTTAGCTTTACTATCGCTAAGAAGACTTGCACGCGAGGAAATCTGAACTGTGACCATCTACTCTGCAAGCAACGATTGCTGTGTTCAAAGTAATACGCTTTCAGAAGATTTCTGAGAAGATTGAAAGCAGCTATTTCGAGTGGATTAAAAATTCTGGCTGAAACTCAGATGAAAGTCGAAACCTGTCATTGCGTCTTCGAGTATTTCAACTTCCGCAGTCTGAAAGTGCAGAGAACACGAGAAAATTGAGCTAAGCATTTGAATCTTTCCAGAATTCGAAGCCATTCACGCAGCTCTCGTAATTCAAGCTCAACCAGAGTCTCTCTATCAAAGCAATCGCGAGCGAGCGTGTCATTAAACCGCGTTAATTAAAAACGGGGCCACGCTCGATGGCTCGAACTATCCTCTAACGAGGCGTCACTTTTTTAATACTTAAATTATCAATATTTGAGCTTGAAAAAAATTATGAACACGTTTAGAGCGCGCTGGTTCGTCCGACACTTAAACCAGAAAACGCGGCGTCGATTTAACGAACCGTTTCATTTCTCCTCGTTGCTGATGCAAAATCCACCGCCATCGCAAAGCAGACAAATCGCGACAAAAGGCGCGAGTCGAAAGAAAAAAGAAGTAATCGAGAGTCGCGACTGTTCGACTCGCGAAAGGAGCTCGCTAATTGAAAAAAGAGGGGAGAAAGATCGCAAGAGGATCGAGCTGTCAGCGTGCTCCAGGATTTTTCCATGTAACCGATGCTCGCTGAGTGCACTCCTACTTCAGATCGTCGCGTCGAGCTACTCGTCGGTAATTTCCACACGCCTGGACAGACAGCAATGGAAATGTTGCAATCGTCCCTCGTTACCAGCCAATAAATTCCCACTCGCGTATTTCACGAGATCCCTGAATAAAGACTCTGGGACGATTCGCAGCATTCATTGCTGAGACATAATCTGAGTGTTTGCTGAACGCGAGGCGTAGGAATTCTGCCCGACTTGTGCGCAGTTTTTGCTCAGAAATCTCAATCTCTGTCGATTCTCTTAGCGTCGTCCTTGCAAGAGGCTCCCACGACGAAGCGCGTCGAAACGACGAACGCAGAGGTCGTTGGCAAACATCTGATCGTCCAGTGGCTGTTGACAATGAAACAGCGAAGAACCGTCACCAGCGTGGACCAACAGCGTGCAGCTGCGCATCGATTTACGCGTCGGAAGCCAATATCCAACCCTGAAGCGCAGCCATCCGGCCGCCAGTTCGATAAACATTGCTCTGTCCGTGGCGCAGCGATCCTTTCATCGGCTCAGATCGCTGGCACAATTGAGACGACTCGCGTAGAATCGCGGGGGCTCGCAACATCAAAGCGTTGAATGCGAGTTAATTGCGGCCTGGCCATTCAGCTACGCGCGAAGGCTGAGCAACAGCAGCAGCAGCAACGCGGAGAACTTTATTTCGCAACCGATGCCAGCCGCTTTGATTCGAGCGCGTACGATTGGCATCGCGGATCCGCGATAAAGGATGCGTCAGGCACCTGGTTAATGATTTCCAGCGGACGAGGGGTGGGATTTAACCCTTTGCGAGACCGAGAGAGGGCGAAGCAGACACTCGAGACGATTCACCGATGAAATCGCGATGTTTTAGCGATGGTAAAGGTAAAATAGCAATGACTAGTAATGTTAGAGGCAAATTGCAAACTTGGCGAAGCTAAAATAGCAATGTCTAGCAATATTAGAGGTAAATTGCAAACTTAGCGAAGCTAAAATAGTTAATTTTTACCTTGGCGATGTTAAAATAGCAAATTTTAAAGTTGGCAAAGCTAAAGTAGCAATGTTGCAACCTTGGCAAAGGTAAAATGGCAATATTTGAACTTTGGAAAAGCTAAAATAGTAATATTTCAACCTCAACAAAGCTAAAATAGCAATAGCAATATGGTAACAGCCATATTGGAGACATTAGCGATAGAAATTACTGCTAAAATATTGCTATTTTAGCAACAGTAAAGCTTAAATAGCAATATTTCAACTTTGACAAAGATAAAATAGCAATATTTCAACTTTGCAAAGCTAAAATAGCAATATTTTAGCAATAGCCATATTGGAGACGTTAGCGATAGAAATTATTGCTAGAATATTGCTATTTTAGCAACAATAAAGCTTAAATAGCAATATTTCAACTTTGGCAATGCTGAAATAGCAATATTTCAATCTTGGCAAAGCTAAAATAGCAATATTTTAGTAACAGCCACATTGGAGACGTTAGCGATAGAAATTATTGCTAGGATATTGCTATTTTAGCAACAGTAAAGCTAAAATAGCAATGTTTCAACTTTGGCAATGCTGAAATAGCAAATTTTAGCGTTAGCAAAGCTAAAATAGCAAATTTTAACCTTAGCAAAGTGAAAATAGCAAATTTTAGCAATGCAAAGCTAAAATATTAGCATTTCGACATTGGCAAAGCTAAAATAGCAATATTGCAACCGTAGCAAAGTTAAAATAGCAATATTTTAACCTTAGCAAAGCTAAAATAGCAATATCTAACAATATTAAAGCTAAATTGCAATATTTTAACTTTGGCAAAGCTAAAATAGCAAATTTTAACCTTGGCAAAGTTAAAATAGCAAATTTTAACCCTGGCAAAGTTAGAATAGCAAATTTTAGCAATATTAAAGTTAAAATAGCATTATTTAGCAATGGTAAAGCTAGCATAGCAATATTTTAGCAATATTTTAGCAATATCAAAGCTACAATAGCAATATCTAGCAATATTAAAGCTAAATAGCAATATTTTAACCTGAGCAAAGCTAAAATAGCAATGTTTTAACTTTGGCAAAGTTTTAACCTTAGCAAAGCTAAAATAGCAATACTTTAGCAATAGCAAAGCTAAAAACAGCTATTAGCGAAAAAACCTGTCTTCATCCATTGCTTCTTCTTTCACAAAACAGTAAATTCGACCGCATCTAGGCAAATACACGTGTCACACCAAATTTCCCTCTTTCTAAAGAAAGAATGCTGTCGACAGCAGTCGCACGCAAAACGCGTTAATTATCCCTCGCGTAGCCAGTTTCCATCCCTGACGTTGAAGAAGCCCGAACGCGATTAAACAGTCTCTCAACAAAGGACTCCAGAAATCCGCGCGAGCGAACGAACGAACGAGCCAAGAGAATTAACAACACGCTTCCTCCATGGTGAAAAACCTAAGCGATTTCGATTAGTCTCTTCTTAATCGAGTCCTCGCAGCTAGAAAATACACGCTTCTTTGTTAGCCAGTGGAACAACCCTCAAAACTTAAAAAAATCGCGCGCGACGATCAGAAAATAAAAATAAGAACGCTGAATCAGAATGGCGGAAAGACGCGCGATCGATGCGAAAAAAGGGGTCGAGAAGCAATGGGGGGCCATCAGAGTACTAGAAAATACACGCTTCTTTGTTGGCCAGTGGACGAACAACCCTGGAAACTTAAAAAAATCGCGCGCGACGATCAGAAAATAAAAATTAGAACGCTGGGTCAGAATGGCGGAAAGACGCTCGATCGATGTAAAAAAATGGGGCGAGAAGCAATGGGGGGCGGTCAGAGTACTAGAAAATACACGCTTCTTTATTGGCCAGTGGACGAACAACCCTCGAAACTTAAAAAAATCGCGCGCGACGATCAGAAAATAAAAATGAGAACGCTGGGTAAGAATGGTGAAAAGACGCGCGATCGTTGCGAAAAAAGGGGTCGAGAAGCAATGGGGGGCGATCAGAATATTAGAAAATACACGCTTCTTTGTTAGCCAGTGGACGAACAACCCTCGAAACTTAAAAAAATCGCGCGCGACGATCAGAAAATAAAAATTAGAACGCTGGATCAGAATGGCTGAAAGACGCTCGATCGATGCGAAAAAAGGGGTCGAGAAGCAATGGGGGTCGCGCGCGATGGTCAGAAAATAAAATTCCACCCCCGACAGGACTTTTAATCCAGCGGACGCGAGCCTGGGAATTAAAATTCCGCGAGGCGGTCGCGCCAACGGGCGTGTAAACGCGCTTTAATAATAATGTAAACGGGTAACGAATAGGAGTTAACGCGCGGTCACTTTAGCGTGAAACGAGGCGACGCAGCGACGGAGAGGGTGGACGAGGAAGAGGGTGGCGTAGGACACCGAAATCCGCCCCCTAAATTCCAGCTGCGTTTCGACCCTTCGCGTCCGTCCGCGCGCAAACGTACAAACCCGGCTGCTGGCCCTGGTAATATGCATAATTGCATAAAATTACCGGGGGCCAAATTATCGGACGAGCGCTGATTACGTCGCGACCTTCCTCGCCTCTTCGTTCTTCGCCCCTTTTTTTTTATTAAGCTCCGCGACAGAGACGCATGGACGAGGTGTTCCCAGTTCGAGATTCAATTTCCTGTAATTCTGCGTCAATTTAGCAATTTCAGTCTACGTCTTATTGGTATTTTCGAGGAAGCTTCCTTCGAGGAGGAAATAAAAATCGAGGATTCTTGAATCTCAGCTGTTTGACTAATTGGAGGCAAGTATTAAGTAAATCACTCGCGTTTGGGTTAAGTTTGTTGTTTGTCAACCCTTTGCGCTTGGATCGCAAGGGTTGAAAACTTGTTCCATCGCAATTTTTCGAAAAACGTACGTTTTCTGTTGAAATGGAGATTTTTTGTTGCTGGGAAATTGCTTGGTAACTTTGAGTAACAGAATATTGCTGGGAAAGCGTCGAGGGGTTGAACTGATTTCGTGGATTACGCTTTGTTTAAATTCATCGCGCCACTTGGAACGCGATATTTTATTTATTTTAGCAATATTTTGTGGGAGACGTTGAAATAGCGATAGTTTCTGTTGCCAGAGTCTCTTATATTGCTATTTCTATCGCTAACGTCTTCCAGTAAAAGAAGTTTTCCATTTCTATAGGAAACTTATTGCTATTTTAGCTGCATTATTGCTATTTAGCGATTTTTAGCAATAATTTCTATTGCTATTGCTAAAATGGCAATATTTTAGGAATATTTTATAGGAAACGTTGAAATAACAATAGTTTCTGTTGCTAACGTCCCTCATACTGCTATTTCTATCACTAATGTTTTCCAGCAATTTCCATTTCTAAAGAAAACATTACTATTTCTATAGAAAACATTACTATTTTAGCAATATTTTATGGCAAACGTTGAAATAGCAATAGTTTCTGTTGCCAGCGTCTCTCATATTGCTATTTCTATCGCTAACGTCTTCCAACAATAGAAATATTCCATTTCTATAGGAAGCTTATTGCTATTTTAGCAGAACTATTGCTACTTTAGCAATTTTTTATAGCAGACGTTGAAATAGCAATAATTTCTGTTGCCAGCGTCTCTCATATTGCTATTTCTATCACTAATGTTTTCCAGCAATAGAAAATATCCATTTCAATAGGAAACGTATTACTACTTTAGCAATATTTTATGGCAGACATTGAAATATCAATAATTTCTGTTATCAGCATCTCTCATATTGCTCTTTCTATCGCTAACGTCCTCCAGAAATAGAAAATTTCCATTTCAATAGAAAACTTACTGCTATTTTAACAGCATTATGGCTACTTTAGCAATATTTTATGGCAGACGTTGAAACAGCAACATTTTTAGCGATATTTTCTATTGCTATTGCTAAAATATTGCCATTTCTATCGCTAACGTTCTCCAGCAATAAAATTTCCGCTTCAATAGGAAACTTATTACTGTTTTAGCAATGTTTTAGCGATAACTTCTATTGCTATTACTAAAATATTGCTATTTTAGCACTATTATTGCCATTTTAGCAATATTTTATAAAAAAACATTGAAATAGCAATAGTTTCTGTTGCCAGCATCCCTCATATTGCTATTTCTATCGCTAATGTCTTCCAGCAATAGAAAATTTCCATTTCAATAGGAAACTTATCGCTATTTTAGCAGCAATATTGCTACTTTACTGATTTTTAGCGACAGTTTCGATTGCTATTGCTAAAATATTGCCATTTCTATCGCTAACGTTCTCCAGCAATAAAATTTCCGCTTCAATAGGAAACTTATTGCTGTTTTAGCAATGTTTTAGCGATAGCTTCTATTGCTATTACTACGATATTGCTATTTCTATCGCTAACGTCTTCCAGCAATAGAAAATTTCCATTTCAATATCAAATTTATCACTATTTTAGCAGCAATATTGCTACTTTACTGATTTTTAGCGATAGTTTCTATTTCTATTGCTAAAATAGCAATATTCTAGCAATATTTTATAGGAAACGTTGAAATCTTACGTCGTGAAGAGACGCGAAGAATTACGTCTTCCAGTAATACAAAATTTCCATTTCTCTAGAAAACTTCTTGCTATTTTAACAGAATTATTGCCACTTTAGCAATATTTTATCGAAACCATTGAAGTAGCAACAGTTTCTGTTACCAGCGTCTCTCACATTTGCAGAAAGGCATCGACAAAACGCCATCGATCGACGACTAACTCTGAATCCCCGCCAGGCGAATTAACTCGAAATCTTAGGCAGCAAACTTCGTTACGTGGAAAGGAAATTCGTCGAGGAGGATGAGGAGGCGTAGGCGCAGGAAACGCGATCGATTTTAAGGAGGAGAGCAAGCGGGAAAAGTCGCGATATTGCCAATTTCGCTATCAACCTTTCATTTCGACGCCGCCCAGCGCCTAACATCGAATTTTCGCTCGCGCGCCCTTCAGGGGGTTGGAAAACGAGTTCACCCCAGCGTCGTCGCGACGCCTCGCCCTGCGACACGCGTTACGTTATGGTAATCGCGCGTAAGACGCTCGCAAGAGGATTTATCGCGACGTATGCTCGCGCGAGTCGCAGAAAAACAGCCGCTCGACGAAGCGTTTTCCGCGCGTGCGGAAAGCAGATACGCGAGGCTGAAGGGAAGAGGAGGAAGCGGAAAATTTTCGAATTCGAATCGACGCTAGCTGGCAACATGGCGCGGTTTCAACGCGCTCGCAACGCGCTCGCTCGACGAGATGATCCGCTGTCGAGGATTAATCGATGAGTCTGGTTTCATTAGGATAAAATTACAGGGGATGGATAAAGCGTCCCGCGACCCGGCTCAGCCTGTGTAACACGCTGTTTGTGAATTATGCACGGGATAATAAATATTTCCGCAACAAATAATTCGAGCCGCGTGTAATTAAGTAAAATTGGGACAAATGCGGCGAACAGTGTATTTTGCGAGCAAATGACCAAAGGGGTACACGGTCAGAATGAATGCGAGCGCGTAATTTGTTACATAAATTCGCAAATTGGAACCGCGCCCGTGTAAATCTTAATATTATATCCCACGTAAATAAAGCGCGAGCTGGTAGAATTGTAATTCCCGATGCAACTTCAATTAATCGATTCTTACCAATGGAGTTTCCCGTCGAAATGGGGATTTTCTGTTGCTGGGTGACGGTAGCGAGGGGCACTGTTGCTGAAGTAGCGATATGGTGGCGATTGCGATGTGGGAGACGTTAGTGATAGAAGTTATTGCTGAGACGTTGCTATTTTAGCAGGAGTGAAGCTTAAGTAGCGATATTTTAACTTTGGCGAAGCTTAAATAGCAATATTTGAACTTTGACAAAGCTTAAATAGCAATACTTCAACTTTGGCAAAGCTAAATTAGCAATATTTCAACTTTGGCAAAGCTAAATTAGCAATATTTCAACTTTGACAAAGCTAAAATAGCAATATTTCAACATTGGAAAAACTAAAATAGCAATATTTTAACTTTGGCAAAGTTTTAACCTTGGCAAAGCTAAAATAGCAAAATTTTAACCTTAGTAAAGCTAGAATAGCAATATTTTAACCTTAGCAAAGCTAAAGTAACAATATTTTAACCTTAGCAAAGCAAGAGTAGCAATATTTTAGCAATAGTAACGCTGAAATAGCAATATTTTAGCAATAGTAACGCTGAAATAGCAATATTTTAGCAATAGTAACGCTAAAATAGCAATATTTTAGCAATAGTAACGTTGAAATAGCAATATTTTAGCAATAGTAACGCTGAAATAGCAATATTTTGCAATACTAAAGCTAAAATAGTAATATTTTAGCAATAGCCATATTGAAGACGTCAGCAATAGAAATGATTGCTAAGCTATTGCTATTTTAGTAGTAATAAAGCTAAAATAGCAATATTGCAACCTTGAAAAAGCTAAAATAGCAATATTTCAACTTTGGCAAAGCTAAAATAGCAATATTTCAACCTTGACAAAGCTAAAATAGCAATATTTTAGCAATAGCCATATTGGAGACGTCAGCAGTAGAAATGATTGCTAAGCTATTGCTATTTTAGCAGTAATAAAGCTAAAATTGCAATATTTTAACCTTAGCAAAGCTGAAATAGCAATATTTTAACCTTGACAAAGCTAAAATAGCAATATTTTAACTTTGGCAAAGTTTTAACCTTGGCAAAGCTAAAATAGCGATATTTTAGCAATAGCAAAGCCAAAGTAGCAATATTTTAACCTTGACAAAGCTAAAATAATAATATTTTAACTTTGGCAAAGTTTTAACCTTGGCAAAGCTAAAATAGCGATATTTTAGCGATAGCAAAGCCAAAGTAGCAATATTTTAACTTTAACAAAACTAAAATCGCGATATTTTAGCAATAGCAAAGCTAAAATAGCAATATTTTAACTTTGGCAAAGTTTTAACCTTGGCAAAGCTAAAACAGCAATATTGCAACCTTGCCAAAACTAAAATAGCAATATTTCAACCTTGACAAACCTAAAATAGCAAATTTTAGCAATAGTAAAGCTAGAATAGCAATATTTCAACCCTGGCAAATCTAAACTAGCAATATTTTAGCAACAGCCTCTATTTCTACCATCTTCCCTACTGCCATCACCCAAATATTCCTATTTCTAGCTTTACAATCTTTATTTCATCTCTACTATCCCTTAACGACTCCCATATTTCTATTTCAGCAACAATTTCTATCACTAACATCCAGAAGAAGCCTAGTACATTAATCAGCCACAAAAAAGCAATCGTTCGACGATACCAAAACCAACTACACTCTCGAACGCAAAGGTGCGTTCAATCAACAGTGAACCATCGATCGAATCGACTCCTCGATCGATCCATCGAGCATGACTTTTCAATTTCCTAGGCGCCATCCGCGCAGGTTAAACGGAACCCCTAAACAGGTCAGAGACAGGAAATTCGAGCGCCAACTCGGGGTTAGAATTAGAAAGGATTATCGGATGAAACGATGGGTGCTGACAGCAACCACATCAATAAGTCTCACTGATGAGAGTGGCTCGATGGCGGCTGATTCAATCGAGTGACCCACTGTGGCGAGCATGCGAAATCGATCGATGCTTCGAGATTTCATGCGCGTTACTTCGAGAATTAACCGCGAAACAAGTCGTCGGATCATCAGAAGTGGTGAAACTATTGAACAAAAGTGGAAACGATCGCTGGAACCTTTGCGAAGACCTGCGAGATATGGAAAAGCAGGTTCAGGTGAGATGAACTTTCGTTGCACTGAAAAATGCAATTTTCTTTGCGAAACGCAAACATGCGATAAGTCACGTGACAGCTGATCTTAGAAATGTCTGAAAAACTCCCACGAATCTTGCTTAAATCGCTCGACTCGAGTATCGCAGATTTCAAGCGTTTGCCAGAAGCCACGACGATGAAACGTAAAATGCGAACTGGAAACTGGACCAGGAGCTTGTCCCATCGAATCGAGTCATAATACGGGGAGTTACTATCTCGAGGGACGTCGAACCCAGGCGATGGAGGCTCCATTGTGTCGCGCAGTCAGTGTGGATCACTCGAATCAGTAATTCGGCTGACACTGCTTGTTGAGACGGAAATTGTCGAACCAGGCGTATTTTAATTAACCCTCGTCGACTACTTAACTGCAAGTTACGCTCGCGCGATTACGTGAGATTTCGATTGTCGTCATTTGCGGTTTTTTTCACGTTCTGTTTCTCCATTTTCAGCAAGAAAATTGCTCCTCCTCTGCAGTAAACTGGTACAACCTTTGCGATTCTCTATAATTTGAGGATATTTGAACTAATTACGAGGTAAATGACTTGATTTCTGTCAAACTGAGTTCGAGGAGCTACGAATGCTCGAAACTTGAACTGTAAAATTCTCGCATGGCAGATAATTAACTCGCCAGTGGATCGTCGAAGAGTATTCCTCGTGGAGCGACGAGGATACGATTTAAGTGGAGCAAAGTAAAAGCAATTACAGCGGAAGAGCAACAATTCGTTCTTTTCCCGCCTCTGTTCAAATAATTAAAAGTTTGATTCGGTTCCTGGGAGGCTGGAAACGGAGGATTGCATGGCTAAGTTGAACGAGTTTCCACCGAGCGTGTGTCGTCTCGCAGTTGACAAAAGTCCGCCGATTTAAACTCGAGAGGGGTAGATTCCTCGATGAACAAGTTCGAAAGGTTCTGGAAAAGGGAACGCTTGTCCCGTGGACGCGTGCGAACTCGAAACTACCCCTTTCAGGGGACTTCCAGTTCGACTGATCAATTCCTTCGTCTACTGTTTCGCTCGTTTCTTAATTGGAAATTGTTTGCTTCGTGCAAAATGTTTGCACTGTTCAAATTTTCCACAATTGAAAATAATATGTTAGAAATGGAGCTAGCAATTTTTTATGGAGCTCAGTGCAACCTCTTTTTGGCGAAAAATGTTAGAAAAGGGACTTTTTTTAGGTCGAAGGAGCTGGTAAATATTTGCATTGAGAAATTTTTCAAAATTGAAAGCAATAAGCTAGAAATCGAGTTCATCATTTTTTGTGGCGCTGAGTGAGGTCTATTTTTGGCGAAAAATGTTAGAAAAGGGACTTTTTTTAGATCAGAGGAGCTGGTAAATATTTGCATTGAGAAATTTTTCAAAATTGAAAGCAATAAACTAGAAATGGAGCTAGTAATTTTTTATGGAGCTTAGTGCAACCTCTTTTTGGCGAAAAATGTTAGAAAAGTGACTTCTTTTAGGTCAAAGGAGCTGGTAAATATTTGCATTGAGAAATTTTCCAAAATTGAACTCAATAATCTAAAAATGGGGCAAACAATTTTTTCTGGACCTCAGTGCAACCTCTTTTTGACGAAAAATGTTAGAAAAATGACTTTTTTTAGATCAAAGGAGCTAGTAAATATTTTCATTGACAGAATTTTCTAAAATTGAACTTAATAAGCTATAAATGGAGTTAATCTTTTTTTATGGCACTGAACGCAATCTTAATAAGTTAGAAATGGAGTTAATAATATTTAATGGCATTGAACGCAATCTACTTTTAGCAAAAAATGCCAGAAAAGTGATTTCTTTTAGATCAAAGGTGCAAGTAAATATTTGCATTGAGAAATAATCCAAAATTGAACTCGATAATTTAAAAATGGAGCTAACAATTTTTTATGGACCACAGTGCAACCTCTTTTTAACGCAAAATGGTAAAAAAGTGGCTTCTTTTCGTTCAAAGCATCAAATAAATATTTTCATTGATAAATAATCCAAAATTCAACTCGATAATCTAAAAATGGGTCAAACAATTTTTTCTGGACCTCAGTGCAACTTCTTTTTACCGAAAAATGGTAAAAAAATGGCTTCTTTTCGTTCAAAGCATCAAATAAATATTTTCATTCATTAATAATCCAAAATTCAACTCAATAATCTAAAAACGGGGCAAACAATTTTTTATGGAGCCTCTTTTTACCACAAAATGCTAGAAAAGTGTCCTCTTTTCGATCGCAGCTTCAAAAATACGAGACCATCGCGCGAGGGTCGTAAAATTCCGCAATTCAAAAGAGAAACCTTTACGTTTCGCACGCTTGGGTGCCATCCGTCAGCTCGCAGCAGCGCTACAGTTTCCGAAAACGAAAAACTCTCAGTATTCAGCGATATCCAACGCGTGAATTAGCCATGGCGCTGGAAGTTGGCTGCGTTTAATGAAAATTAAGTCCCGCGCAGGGAGGAGGCGTTGGAGTCGACGCGCGGAAACTTCGAAACGCGTCTCCCTAACGAGCTTGAATTGGCGGTGCGCTGGAAAACTGCCAAACAGGCGAGCAAACAGAGGTAATAAGATATTCCAGTCCGCTAACCATCGATTGTTGCGAGAAACCTCCACAGAGCGTGACACTTCCTCGATCAGACTCGATTCTCTCGCGATTCTTCGTTAAACGTGGCACGAGCAACCCTCAGACGATATCTAAGCAGTCCTACGCTGCTTTTTGAATTCCGCAAACATCGTTTTTACGAGCTTCTCGGGAAACCTCGACGAGTTCTTCGCGAAGAGCTTTAGTTTGGCAGTAAAAGGGTTAAAGGTGCGCTGAGAGTGGTCGCGAGTGGGAAATAGGAAGCAAGCGGGTGGCGATTCGTCCGTCGGATCGAACGGGGTTCCTCGATTCCTCGTTGGCGAGCAAATAAAACTCGGCTGGCTTCCCAACGCCGTTTCCTTCTTACGTCGAGCCCTGGCGAGGAGGTTGCCGACCTGGGCTTAATACGTACACTTATCACGCTGCAATGATCCTGTTAGCAACTTTCCACCCTCCCCGCCAGCTCATAAGGGCGGATCGAGGCGGTGGGGGGAGGTGGAGAGCCTTTATTGGCTTTGGAAGCCGCGGGAGTGTTCGTCCGACACACGCGAAAACTTTTCCAGAGGCTGGGGGGAAAAAAGAGCGCGAGTCGTGTCGGTTCCGCGGCGTCGCGAGCAGACGGCCACGATTTCGAGTCGACTGAGTCGTTCAGGGAGCAGCGTTGATTTGTTCGATCGAGGAATAAAGTGATTGATCGATTATGCGTGGGTTGTACCTGAGGGTTCGTTGTATTTGGCTGCTTTTGGGATGTTAGTGATGAAGTAGCAAGGTTTTTGGGATTAGAGTTGTTGCAGCGCAGCTGTTTTTGGGAAAAGGGAGTTTTCCTTGAATCTGTTGCTAACTATTGCTAGAATAGCGATATTTTAGCGATAGCAATATGGGTGACGCTGGCAATAGCTATTTTTACAGTAGTAAAGCTGAGAAATAGCAATAGTAGAGCTAAGATAGCAATATTTTAGCAATAGTAAAGCTACAATAGCAATATTTTAGCAATAGTAAAGCTAAGATAGCGATATTTAGCAATACTAATGCTACAATAGCAATCTTTTAGCAATAATAAAGCTACAATAGCAATATTTTAGCAATAGTAAAGCCAAAATAGCGATATTTAGCAACAGTAAAGCTACAATAGCAATATTTTACCAATAGTAAAGCTAAGATAGCAATATTTTAGCAATAGTAAAGCTGAAATAGCAATATTTTAGCAATAGTAAAGCTACAATAGCAATCTTTTAGCAATAGTAAAGCTACAATAGCAATCTTTTAGCAATAGTAAAGCTACAATAGCAATATTTAGCAATAGTAAAGCTACAATAGCAATATTTAGCAATATTAAAGCTACAATAGCAATATTTTAGCAATACTAAAGCTACAATAGCAATATTTAGCAATATTAAAGCTACAATAGCAATATTTTAGCAATAGTAAAGCTAGATTAGCAATAGTAAAGCTAGATTAGCAATAGTAAAGCTACAATAGCAATCTTTTAGCAATAGTAGAGCCAAAATAGCGATACTCAGCAATAGTAAAGCTAAAATAGCAATATTTCAACAATAATTTCTATTGCTAACATGCCCCAGCAATAGAAAACTTGAGGAAAACACGCATTTCTCGAAAAGCTTCTCAGAGGAGACCTAATCAAAGGGTTATCCTAAAGGTTAAGGGACATCCTAATGCAAAGTGTTAAAGTATCAATCTTTTTACTGCTTTGAAGAGCATTGCTTCGATTCTCTGTGAGTGTTGTTAGAGAAGAAAAATAGAGGGAAGAACGTTTCTTTCTGGGCCTTCTAGTGGACTCATCACTAAAGCTACCAAAATGGCGGAGTGAAAACCCCTTTTTGACTATTTTTAATTCTGAATCACGTTGCTTTATGTCCCTCTGAATATAATTAAAGAAGGGACAGGAAGAAAAAAGACGAAAAAACCTTTCGTCCTGAGTCTGCTAGAGGCCTCATCACTAAAGCTACCAAAATGGCGGACTGGAAACCCCTTTTTGACTATTTTAGAGGACTCCTCAGTAAAGTTTCTCACCAAACCCTGTCTCAGATGTTAGGAATAGCTTCAAAAATTCTATGGAGGCTTTAAAGAGCGCTTGTGGAAAAATAATAAACATTGCTGTCCCTCTAACAATGGCGGATGTTGAAGAATCACCACAGTTTTAACGATTATTCCAGTCTTAAACGTGGGAGCGTTAAGAACAGGTCGAAAAGGCTTTACTGAGGCGTTTCTGTCCCTCTGGTGCCACAGTTTTAACGATTATGAACCCAAACACTGTAATCAGCAATGGTTCCTGCTTTACCATGGAAATTCGAAGCGCTAAATCGACGCTCGAAACAGCACCAAACGAACAGCTACCATCCAAGTTATTTGAAGAGCGTAGACATTGAAAGAACGTTAATACCTGGTGCTGGATCAACGTGTTGATTCGAGCATCGACATCGAGATATCGATTGGCTGGCATTCCGCGGGATGCGTCAATCCATTATCGCGCAATTACCTCGTAATTGCGTTACAATGTATTCCTTGTTATATTATTGGGCATTAATTTTAATGCGATAACGCGCCCACGATTTATTCCATCAATCGTCGCTGCGATCATTGCTATTGTTGTCGTTAATTCCTCGTCACGAAGCACGCAGAACGCGATATCCGCTCTGCAGGGTTCGGTTTCTAGCTGAGGAAGTTGATTTCGCGCGAGCGCGAGAATTTTAGGCGGCTCGATGGAACAAATCGAATCGAAATTAAATTCTTATTAATCCGCGAAAGAGGGGCCAGCGTGGGCTCGTTCGCCAGCCATTAAAATCGTCGAAAACAATTAAAAACCCGGCGGGTTCTGCGTATCAATCGCGCGCGTTCGATTTTAATTGCGAGCAGGGGCCTCTATTAATTTACAATAAATATTCGAGCGCGCGTAATCGAAATAATTATCCACGGATATCTGGTAATTAAGACAAAGCGTTCCGCGACGAACGAGAGACAGAATTCACTGGCTGACGCTAATTAATTAACGATCGTTTTAAGAAAGACACGCTATCGATAAATTTTTATCGATCAGCTGTGTAATCGCGAATAAACCACGTTAATAATGGATGTGATGGAGGAATAAAAGGAGAAAGTTGCATAAAGGGATTGCTAGCCTTGTCGTAGAGCAGAACTAACGTTGATGAGTGATCGTTGATGCTAGTTGATGAGCAATCGCGACTAATTAAGAGAGTTTCTTATCGTGCTAATCGAGACAACGCTTGACAAGTTTTAATCGATCAGCTGTGTAATCGCGACTAAACCACGTTAGTAATGGATGTGATGGAGGAATAAAAGGAGAAAGTTGCATAAAGGGATTGCTAGCCTTGTCGTAGAGCACAGTTAACGTTGATGAACGATCGTTGACGCTAGTTGATGAGCAATCGCGACTAATATAGAGAGAAATGCTTTTACGCAGCTTTCTCTTGTCGTTTCTCTCTCTGGTTGAGAAAATAGGAAGATGGAAGAGGACTCACCAACATCCTTGGAACCTCCCCACGTTCCCAGTTGCGCTTGTCGTGCTAATCGAGACAACGCGTCCACGTAGCCGCGGGATGCGGCTGCGGCTCCTGAAAAACAACGAAAAGGGGTAAATATAGCGATTGAACGCCAGCTGTATCGCGATTCTACTTTCTTTTCTTTAATTAAAGCGGTTATCTGAGATCTTAGATGCGCGCAGTATTGATTAACCCTTTAGCGGGGAGTTGTCGTGTGTTTGCGAGACGTTGGTTTGTTGTCAGAGGCTGTTGTGGCATTTTTTTGGCGGACATTTTTGGTCGATTTGGGAGGATGCGTTGAAATATGGAAGATAGCAATATTTCAGCATGAGTAAAGCTGGAATAGCAATGTTTTAGAGATGGTAAAGGTAAAATAGCAATATTTTAGTGATAGTGGCGCTAAAATAGCAATATTTTAGTGATAGTGGCGCTAAAATAGCAATATTTTAGTGATAGTGGCGCTAAAATAGCAATATTTTAGTGATAGTGGCGCTAAAATAGCAATATTTTAATGATAGTGGCGCTAAAATAGCAATATTTTAGTGATAGTGGCGCTAAAATAGCAATATTTTAGCAATAGCAATGTGGGGGACGTTAGCAACAGAAAATATTGCTGGCAAAGCTAAAATAGTAATACTTTAGCAATAGTAAAGCTAGAATAGCAATATTTTAGCAATGATGAAGCTAGAATAGCAATATTTTAGTGATGACAAAGCTAAAGTTGCAATATTTGAGCGTTGGCAAAGCTAAAGTTGCAATATTTTAGCAATAGCAAAGCTAAAGTTGCAATATTTGGGTAATAGCAATATTGGAGACGTTAGCAATAGAAAATATTGCTATTTTAGGAATAATAAAGCTAGGTTAGCAATATTTTAGCAATAGCAATATTTCAGCAATAGAAAAGTTAAAGTTGCCATATTTTAGCAATGGTAAATTAAAGTTGCAATATTTTAGCAATAGAAAAGCTAAAGTTGCGATATTTTAGCGATGGCAAAGCTATAATAGCAATATTTTAGCGATGGCAAAGCTAGAATAGCAATATTTTCGCGATGGCAAAGCTAAAGTTACAATATTTGAGCGATAGCAAAGCTAAAGTTGCAATATTTTAGCAATAGCAATATTTCAGCAATAGGAAAGCTAAAATTGCAATATTTTAGCAATGGTAAAGCTAGAATAGCAATATTTTAGCAACGATAAACCTAGAATAGCAATATTTTAGCAATTCTAAAGCTAGAATAGCAATATTTTAGCAACGATAAACCTAGAATAGCAATATTTTAGCAATTCTAAAGCTAGAATAGCAATATTTTAGCAACGATAAACCTAGAATAGCAATATTTTAACCTTAGTAAAGTTAAAATAGCAATATTTCAACTTTGGCAAAGCTACAATAACAATATTTTGCAATACTAAAGCTAAAGTAGCAATAATTTAGCAATGGTGAAACTAGAATAGCAATATTTTAGCAATGGTGAAGCTAGAATAGCAATTCTAAAGCTGGAATAGCAATATTTTAGCAATAGAAAAGCTAAATTTGCAATATTTTAGTAAAGGTGGAGGTAGAATAGCATTATTTCAGCAATAGTAAAGCTAAAGTTGCAATATTTTAGCTATGGTGAAGCTAGAATAGCAATATTTTAGCAATTCTAAAGCTAGAATAGCAATATTTTAGCAATAATAAAGCTAACATCCTCCACATCGCTACTTCAGCAATAGTCACCACTGCCAACGTCTCAAACGTTCAATTAACCCCCGTTCCCGCGATACGCCCTATCACAATAGCAGCTCCTCGACCAACAACAGAGAAGCCAAGAGTAAATCCTGGTCCCAGGGGTGGCCGAATAAAAACGCTGTTAGACGTACTACGGTTATCAATAAAGAACGATCATTTTCCGCGGAAGCTGCTCGTTAAAAGCTATGGGGCGGAAAAATTGGGACGTTGCTCGGTGGAACACGCCACGTGGACGGGCAGATCGGTGGAAATTGGCGACTTCTACCCTGTTTCCTACGACGGAGGATCCCTCATAAATACGGGGGTTGCGTGGTTCGTAACTGGCTACCACGTTGCAGGGAAAAAAGGAAGCACAAAGCTGGCGGGAAATGGAAGAAAAGCTCGGACACGAGTGCCAGGATAGAAACGCGTTGTATCCCGGTACGGAACGGGCTTGTATTAAAGCGTGGGGGTTGTTTTATGGCGGACTGAGAGCGGATCATCCCTTCGTTGTCCTCTCGAGATCAGCCTCTGCCCTCTCGGCTGGGAAAAGTGGATACTTTGGATTTAATTGTAGCAACGTGAACGCTCGTACGACGAGATCGCTTTGTAGCGATCTTGTCTCGCTTATTTTCGAATTTCGTGGCGGTGTTTGCTGCTGCTTGGCGCTTTTATTGATGAAGAAGTCGAAAACAATCGATGGATCGTTGAAAATAGGCAGCTGAAAGGTGATTAAACTACTTTGCGAGCTGATTTTAGAGAGAAGATTCGCATTTCGTACAATTTTTGGGAAGAACAGCGGAGATTCGTTACTCAAACTGATTGGCCCAGATTCCCAAGCATGCAGCCGGAGCGAATCATCCCCAATCTTGTTTTATCTCTCCATATTCGTGGGATCCTGGCGGAAAGTCCTCCAGGATCAGAAAAGAGAGGGGGAGGAGACTGATCCGGTCTAGCCATTACGTCGTGCTCGAAGAAAATCGCTTGTCCTTCCCATTCGCCCCTGTTCAGACAAAAGCGAGGCATTAAGCGAGCACCGCAGTCGAATACCAATGCGTTAAGTAACCGAGAAGCTTCGAAGAAGCTTCTTCTTCCTCTCCAAGGATCGTGTTAATTATGAACGCGCTGCTAATCGCGTTTCATCCTGTCGAAACAGTAAAAAGTTCGAGGACTTCCTCGCTTCTACTTCGTACGCGTTGCAATTTCTGCGTTGTCGTATCGATTAAATTCCTCTTCGAATGCTGAAGGAAGATTTTGAATTCTCCGTAGCGAAAGTGTGGAGAAGTGATTAGTTTTGTTTTGAAATTCGCGCCAGTTCTGCGCGCGCAACTAATCTTCAAAGCAGTGAAAAATTTTCTTCTCAAAGTTTCTCTTCGAATGCTGAAAAAAGATTTAGAATTCTCTGTAGCGAAAGTGTGGAGAGTTGATTAGTTTTGTTTTGAAATTCGCGCCAGGTCTGCGCGCGCAACTAATCTTCAAAGCAGTGAAAACTTCTCTTCTCAAAGTTTTTCTTCGAATGCTGATATTTCGTAATCGAAAATTTCTACAGAAAACAGAAAAAGAAGCGGGGAAACTGGTCCTCTTTTGAAATTCGCGCCAGTTCTGCGCGCGCAACTAATCGTCACAGCAGTGAAAACTTCTCTTCTCAAAGTTTCTCTTCGAATGCTGCTTTCGTAAACGAAAATTTCTACAGAAAGCAGAAGAAGAAGCGGGGAAACTGATCCTCTTTTGAAATTCGCGCCAGTTCTGCGCGCGCAACTAATCTTCAAACCAGTGAAAAATTGGAAAACTTCTGCATCATCGTATCGACTAAGTTTCTCTTCGAATGCTGAAAAAAGATTTGGAATTCTCCGTAGCGAAAGTGTGGAGAACTGGTTAGTTTTCTTTTGAAATTCGCGCCAGTTCTGCGCGCGCAACTAATCGTCACAGCAGTGAAAAATTCTCTTCTCAAAGTTTCTCTTCGAATGCTGATATTTCGTAAACGAAAATTTCTGCAGAAAACGTGAAGAAGCAGAGAAACTGGTCCTCTTTTGAAATTTTGAAATTCGCGCCAAGTTCTGCGCGCGCAACTGATCGTCAAAGCCGTGAAAACTTCGCAAACTTCTGCACCATCGTATCGACTAAGTTTCTCCTCGAATGCTGATATTTCGTAAACGAAAATTTCTACAGAAAGCGCGAAGAAGCGAGGAAACTAATTGGTCCTGTTTTGAAATTCGCGCCACTCGTGCGCGCGTCGCGCGGAAATTCAAACGGCGCTGATAAGCGTTATTACGGGGCTAAGTTCTCAAACTGTTCCGTGGTCCTCGTTCGAAACAGCGAGCTTGACAAGGAAGGCCACCCTCAACCGTTACCGTGTTAATTGTTATTCTCGGTTGTTCCCAGTAATTACGTTGCGTTTCACAAGCAAAGACCTCAGTCGAGCAACGAGAGCGCACGACATCGAGGTTTCTCCAACGCGCCAACAGTTTCAATTGCATCCGGAATTCGAGCGAGGGTTCGATACGACGGAATTACTTTACTTCTCTTGGTTCGTCTTCCTTAAAACTGCAGTTTATTGCCTAATGCTTCGCGCAAAATAAGAAAAGAGACATTCAAAATTTTGATAATTGCTCCATGTGGAATAAAAAAAGGGATCTTCATGTTCTGAGAATTGTTTCACGCAAAAGAAGGAAAGAAACATTCAACATTTTGATAATTGCTCCACGCAAAATTAGAAAAGGAATCTTATGGGTTTTGGGAATTGTTTCACGCAAAACAAGAGAAGGAACACATAAATTTCGAAAACTGCTCTACGCAAAATAAAAAAAGGGATCTTCAAATTTCAAAATTGCTCCACGCAAAACAAGAGAAGGAACACTTAAGTTTCGAAAATTGCTCTTTGCAAAAGAAGAAAAGGGATCCTCAAATTTCAAAAATTGTTCCGCAGAAAATGAGAGGTGGAACACTCAAATTTCGAAAATTGCTCTTCGCAAAAGTAGAAAACGGATATTGTTGCTGGAATAGTGATATTAGAGACGTTAGTGATGGAAAGTATTGCTAGTTTAGGAATAGCAAAGCTAGAGTAGCAATATTTTAGCAATAGTAAAGCTGAAATAGCAATATCTTAGCAATAGCAATATTGGAGACGTCAGCAATAGAAATGATTGCTAAGCTATTGCTATTTTAGCAGTAATAAAGCTAAAATAACAATATTTTAACCTTAGAAAAGCTAGAATAGCAATATTTCAACAGTAAAGCTAAAATAGCAAATTTTAACCTTAGCAAAGTTAAAATAGCAATTTTCAACTTCCGCAAAGCTAAAATAGCAAATTTCAACCTTAACAAAGCTAAAGTAACAAATTTTAACCTTGACAAAGCTAAAATAGCAATATTTGGCAATAGTAAAGTTAAAGTAGCAAATTTCAACCTTAGCGAAGCTAAACTCTCAAATTTTAACCTTGGCAAAGTTAAAATAGCGATATTTTAACCTTGACAAAGCTAAAATAGCGATATTTTAACCTTGACAAAGCTAAAGTAGCAAATTTTAACCTTGACAAAGCTAAAATAGCGATATTTTAACCTTGACAAAGCTAAAGTAGCAAATTTTAACCTTGACAAAGCAAAAATAGCGATATTTTAACCATGACAAAGCTAAAATAGCAATATTTGGCAATAGTGAAGTTAAAATAGCAAATTTCAACCTTAGCAAAGTTAAAATAGCAAATTTCAACCTTAGCAAAGTTAAAGTAGCAAATTTTAACCTTGACAAAGCTAAAATAGCAAATTGCTTCACCTTCGCAAACCTAAAATAACAATATCCTAACCTTGACAACCTTAAAATAGCAATATTTCAGCAATAGCATTGCCATTTAACCAACATTTCGCTCTACCTCGAACATCCACGAACGACCAGAACACCAAGTGTTAATTTCACTAGCTGTTGACGTACGTCTAGCGTTTCGACGGGATCCGTGGCACTGTTCGAGCCTGAAATCGACGCGAATCAATGGCGCCAGTATTCGCGATGAATCCACGAGCCGCGCAATTATCGCGGATTCTGATTACCGCGGTTCCTCGCCGGGAAATCGCGATGGCGAGCCGCGACGAGCGCTGAAAGGAGGCTGAGGGGTGGAGGCTCGCGCGCGAAAAGCGGAAAGGTCTGAAGGGGTGCCTCGCGCGAGGTCAGAATCCGCTAGTTCCGTTCTAAAAGACGCGTGGGACCAGAGGGGTCGCTAATACCCTGGAAATCTGCACCCTCGCGTCGCGTTCGAAGCCTCTGGTATCGTGGAGACCTCTTGGAAATTCCGTGTCGACATCCGCTTGATTACGCGCGCCTCGCTTCCGCTTCGTTTCCGCGCGGGCGAAATTTCCTCCCGCAGACCTTCCGGATCGCGCTGCGAATGGTTCCGCTTAAACGACCCCTCTTCAACGGGTCCGTCCTGCGAATCGCCGCTGAATTTCTTCGAGGCTGATGCACCCTCCGCAGAGATTCCTGTTCGCTGCGTGATTTCAATTTTTATTGCGAGATAGCGTTTGTATAAACGTGCGACGCGGGGGTAAGAATGTGGTAAATTCGAGAGGCTTTCGTTTTGAATTGTTGTGCAGGGTCAGTTGGGCAAGTTGAATTTATGGAAAATGAGAGTTGTGGGTTTAAAGGAGGAATATGATTTTATTTTGCGTGGAGCAATTTGGAAATTTGAAGATCCCTTTTCTTATTTTGCGTAGAGCAGTTTTCGAAATTTATGTGTTTCTTTTGTCGAGTTCCAAAAAGCAGCCTAGTGCAAAGCACGAACAGTTGTGCACGGAAAATAAAAAACAAAGGACTGAATTGTTTTAGCTTTACAGGCGCTTATATCGCTAACGTCTCCCAGCGCTAGGACAAATTTCTAAAATACACTCGAAACAGCGCTCACCACAAAACCAATAATACGATTTCACGAGAGAAGCTCGTTCCACGCCACGATTTCTCGTTCCTCCTCGATGGCACGTATCGCTAACCACCGCGCCTCCACCATGCCTTCCCAGCCGCGCAAAGTTCCTCGATAATCGAAGACAGACGAACTCGCAGAGGGAAGGTCGATTGGTTGGCTTTCGGGACAACCGGCAGACAGCTCGAAGACACTGTCCACGGACCCATGGACACGGATCTCTTCGGTTAGAGCGATGGAGGGGGTCGAAACGAGGTCGCGTTCGACTCTCGACGCTTTCGCCTCGACGATCCTTGCTCTCCCTTTGCCCGCAAACAAGGAGGCGGGCGATTTTCTGGTCGCGCAGCGTTTCCACCCGGTTGGGCCATTTCTTCGATCGACCCTCGCTCTTCGTCCGATTCGCCACTCGCGACCAGACGCTTCCGCCTTCCTGGAGACTCGAAGCTTCATCGAGAACACTCGTGAGAAAGCGTGCGCAAAAATTACCGCCACGCGATTCGTTAGAAATTCAAAGACGATCGAACAAATATTCCGCTGTTGGGTTCACACTTTTCGATGCCTCGCTCTCTGGGCTCTGATTATTGCGTCGAAGACGTGGAAAACGAAAGTCTGTTCGAGGATCAGCACGCTTCTGGACGTCGCGGAAGGGGTTCAAAGAACGCGATGGAAGCCGCGTTAAATCGCGCTCGATGGCAGGCTAATTAAGCACGCCCTCGCAGCGTGTTACGCGTTCGTTTCCGACGCCAGGCGAATTAACTGCGATTCCCGATGGCTGAACAAAAACCCCTCGACGCAGCAGCCATCCCCTTCCTCGTCCGTGAGCCGTCGTAACGAGATATAGATTCGAGGGAACGCGAGAAAAATGGAAGTCGAGGGGCTAAACAGGACGTCGGACGCTGGTGAATCGGATTCGTCGTCGGCTAATTCGTTCGCAGCCGGTTAATTAACGCTTGCCGCGGAAAAACCGCGAGAGCTGTTTCAAAATCGATAGCTACGACTCTGGCGATTATACGGTGCGAGCTGAAAACGTGCTCGATCGAACCATCCGTTCCTATTGGTCGCTTAAACCGCGCGATTCTTCGTTCCAGTTCAGAGCAAAGGGTTTCCAGTCGTCTGCGGAGAATTTCAATGCGAATTTGCAGAAGAGTGCCACGTTGGGGACCAAAAGGAAGCTGTTATTATCAAAAGTAAAGCAGAAGTTTGTACTGTGAATCTCGCGAAATGAAAAAGGCAGTAGTTCTCTCAGAATTGAAAGTAAAAGGCGCTCTTCACTGTGATTTTTCAACGCTCGATGGACGAATTCGAAGCGAGAATTCGGACGAATTGAGAAGGTTCCTCAAACGTGTCGAACAAATTTAGAACAAACGCAAACGATCGCCAAAATCGTGGACCCTGGCGAGGCTCGCGAACGAATCGCGTTGTAAATCCAAAAACAAAGCTAAACAGAGGCGTACAGTCCTCTCATTTGTCCGCCAGGACGGTTTAAGAGGCGAAGCTAAGCCCAATAAACGCGAGAGAAGCGGAAACGAAGACGAATCCCTCCTCTCGAAGAGCGCGCGCGTTTCTTTTTTTTCAAATGAAATTTCTCGCCCCGCTGAACAGACGGAAGGGGTTGCTCTTTCCTCGCGTGGAACTCGTCCGAAACAATAAATAAAAGAGCGCCCACCCGCTCGCGGCGGTCGAGGGTCGAGCCTCGCGTTCAAGAGCGCCATAATTTACGCTCCGCTCGTTCCCTAACGCGTACGAATGAAGCATAAATTCAGAGCCGCGCCTTCGACCTCCTCCGTCTCGCTTTTCACGGTCCTGGGACGGGTTCTTCCGGTTCGAACAGCGGATCCTCGACGTTTAGCAACGCGGAAAGCTCGCGGATGAAGAGGAGGAGCGCGAGGGCGCGAGTTACGCGCTCGAAGGGTCGCGATGGACACGCGAAGCCAATGATAACCTTCATTCATCCCAGATGCTTCTTCACGGTGGTGTTTCATCGTTAACCAACGTTCCAGCTAGTTCTCAGAGCGCTCCAAAACGAGTTATTCGTCAAAGAACATGGAACACGATGATGGTCCATTTTTAGAACGTTCCTCTTCGATTCTCTCACACAGATTCTCTCGTTTCATTAAAGAGGACACTTTTTTTGGTTGAAAGAATCGCAGAGTCGGTTGTTACGAAATTAATCTGGCTTTCGATTGTAAGGACGCTTTACTGCGAATCGATTAATCGACGTTCAACGCTCGATCTTCGTGTTTGCGTTAGACTGCAAAATCTGATGGACGAATTTCATTCGCTGGACGTCGCGAAGCTTAATCTCCAATTATCAGCCAACAATCGAAGGGAAATACGAGGTCGCGATAACAGAGCGAATCGAAACCCTTCGCTCGACGTTATCAAATTTAATTCGACGCGGTTCGTTTTAATCAGCTCGCAAATTATGCAAACATACTTCCAAACCAGCGATGATGTAGAATTATGTGGAAACGGTCGTTCGAACGTGAGCAGAGAGAAGTATTTCGAGTGCACTCGCAACAGCGATATTTTAATAATAGCAAAGCTAAAGTTGCAATATTTTAGCAATAGCAATATTTTAGCGATGGCAAAGCTAAAGTTGCAATAATTTAGCGATGGCAAAGCTAGAATAGTAATATTTTAGCGATGGAAAAGCTAAATTAGCGATATTTTAGCGATGGCAAAGCTAAATTAGCAATATTTTAGCGATGGCAAAGCTAAATTAGCAATATTTTAGCGATGGCAAAGCTAAAGTTGTAATATTTGAGCAATAGGAAAACTAAAGTTGCAATATTTCAGCAATAGAAAAGCAAAAATAGCAATATTTCAACTTTGACAGAGCTAAAATAGCAATATTTCAACTTTGACGGAGCTAAAATAGCAATATTTCAACTTTGCAAAGCTAAAATAGCAAATTTTAACCTTAGCAAAGTTAAAATAGCAAATTTTAGCAATGACAAAGCTAAAATAACAATATTACAACTTTGACAGAGCTAAAATAGCAATATTTCAACTTTGACAGAGCTAAAATAGCAATATTTTAACTTTGACAGAGCTAAAATAGCAATATTTCAACTTTGACAGAGCTGAAATAGCAATATTTCAACTTTGACAGAGCTAAAATAGCAATATTTCAACTTTGACAGAGCTAAAATAGCAATATTTCAACTTTGACAGAGCTAAAATAGCAATATTTCAACTTTGACAGAGCTGAAATAGCAATATTTCAACTTTGCAAAGCTAAAATAGCAAATTTTGATCTTAGCAAACTTAAAATAGCAAATTTTAGCAATGGCAAAGCTAAAATAGCAATATTTCAACTTTGACAGAGCTAAAATAGCAATATTTCAACTTTGACAAAGCTAAAATAGCAATATTTCAACTTTGACAGAGCTAAAATAGCAATATTTCAACTTTGACAGAGCTAAAATAGCAATATTTCAACTTTGCAAAGCTAAAATAGCAAATTTTAACCTTAGCAAAGTTAAAATAGCAAATTTTAGCAATGGCAAAGCTACAATAGCAATATTTCAACTTTGACGGAGCTGAAATGGCAATATTTCAACTTTGACAGAGCTAAAATAGCAATATTTCAACTTTGACAGAGCTAAAATAGCAATATTTCAACTTTGCAAAGCTAAAATAGCAAATTTTAACCTTAGCAAACTTAAAATAGCAAATTTTAGCAATGGCAAAGCTAAAATAGCAATATTTCAACGTTGGCAAAGCTGAAATAGCAATGTTTCAACCTTGGCAAAGCTGAAATAGCAATATTGCAACCTTAGCAAAGCTAAAATAGCAATATTTTAACTTTGGCAAAGCTAAAATAGCAATATTTCAACCTCAGCAAAGCTAGAATAGCAATATTTTAGCGATGGCAAAGCTAAACTCGCAATATCTTATCAATAGCTTCCATCACTAAAATAGCAATATTTCAGCAACAGTTTCCATCGCTAAACTAGCAATATTTAGCAACAGCTTCCATCGCTAACGTCAAGGCTTCCCAAAAATGCTTTTTCTAATCGCCTCTGGAATGCAAAGCACGTCGAAATTTGAACAAACTTCCAAAGAAAGCTGACTGTATCGATGACCAAACGCTGGAACATTTTCCTTGGGCACGTACTCGTGTATATGGGTTGGTGGACAGTGTCTTCGAGCTGTCTCCAACTTGTCCCGAAAGCCAACCAATCATCCTTCCTCTGCTCGTTCGTCTGTCTTCGACTATCGAGGAACTTTCCACTGGCTGCAATGGACGCGTCCTGGGCTGATGGATCAACCTCGAATCGCAACCGACCGTCCAGCGCAGTGGACGTTTCGATATTGACTTCAGGAATCCGTGGCGCGATAATTTTATTCGAAACTCCGCGTTCGTGCTCGATTCTAATCGAGGCTTGGTCGTTTGGGAATCCAGTTCGAATCGACACTGTGTCTCTGTGTGTGTTTAATTGCGTTGGAGAGATAGGAGGACGAGGATATTTTCAAGCTTCTAAATGCAATTAAATATAAAACAATTGCGAGGTGACAGAAGTGTTCGAATAAATTTGTTGGCCTGCTTTTCGAACCTTTTTTTCTTCAGAAAATGGAAGTTTCTAGCGATTGAGAAGTGGCTGATTCGAGAGGTGGCTGAATACATTAGTTGGACTGCTTTTGGAGTCTTTTTTAGTTCAGAAAATGAAAGTTTCTAGCGATTATTGCAAAGTAACAGAGGTGACTGAATAAATTAGTTGGCCTGCTCTTAGAGCCTTTGTTATTTCAGAAAATGAGAGTTTCTAGCGATAGAGAATAATAGTTCTAATAGAATCATTGCAAAGTAATAGAGGTGGCTGAATAAATTAGTTGGATTGCTTTTGGAGCCTTTTTTAGTTCAGAAAATGAAAGTTTTTAGCGATAGAGAATAATAGTTCTAATAGAATCATCGCAAAGTAATTGCAAAGTAACAGAAGTAGTTGAATAAATTAGATGGCTTGCTTTTCGAGCCTTTTTTAGTTCAGAAAATGAAAGTTTCTAGCGATTATTGCAAAGTAACAGAGGTGACTGAATAAATTAGTTGGCCTGCTTTTAGAGCCTTTGTTATTTCAGAAAATGAGAGTTTCTAGCGATTGAGAATAATAGTTCTAATAGAATCATTGCAAAGTAACAAAGGTGGCTTTATAAATTAGTTGGCCTGCTCTTAGAGCCTTTGTTATTTTAGAAAATGAGAGTTTCTAGCGATAGAGAATAATAGTTCTAATAGAATCATTGCAAAGTAACAGAAGTGGCTGAAGAAATTAGTTGGACTGCTTTTGAAGCCTTTTTTTGTTCAGAAAATGAAAGTTTCTAGCGATTGAGAAGTGGCTGATTCAAGAGGTGGCTGAATAAATTAGTTGGCCTGCTTTTGGAGCCTCCTTTACTTCAGAACCTGAGACTTTCTCATGATAAAGAATGATAGTTCTTAGAATAAACCACAACCAAAGAAGATATGATCGAATACATTAAATTTAACTTAAAATTAAATTTTCTTCGCGTTGCATCGTTGAACAACAACCACGAGCACGACTCTGGACGCATTGAAAAAGACACTGCGGTCACTGGAACAATTCCGTGACAGCCATCGCGATATCTCATGCGCGCAATATCCTTCGACCAGTTCTGTATTCTACCCTGTTCGCATCAATTTGTCAATGCCACGGAGATTCCACCACTCCCATCGACGGATCAATTCGATGCGATACATTTAGAAGCCTGGTTCGACTCTTATCTGCCACGCGTCGACTATTCGTTTTGATTAGCTTCCGTTCCTTGCGATCTCTGACGATTTGGGTCCCTGAAATTATTATGAAAACGGGGAGAAAGTCGATTCGCAGCGATAGTTCGATTAACTTTTAAACTTGAACTCGAACTTTACAACCTTTGCTAAAAGAGACTTTAAAGCTTGAAGCTTGAAGGCTTTCACTTAATAGGGTTGCTATTGCTAAAATATTGCTATTATAGCTTTAGAATTGCTGAAATATTGCTATTCTAGCTTCACCATTGCTAAAATATTGCAACTTTAGCTTTTCTATTGCTGAAATATTGCTATTGCTAAAATATTGCAACTTTAACTTTTCTATTGCTGAAATATTGCAATTTTAGCTTTTCTATCGCTAAAATATTACAACTATAGCTTTGTCATCGCTAAAATATCGCGATTTTAGCTTTGCCATCGCTAAAATATCGCGATTTTAGCTTTGTCAAAGTTAAAATATTGCAACTTTAGCTTTGCCATCGCTAAAATATTGCTATTCTAGCTTTAGAATTGCTAAAATATTGCTATTCTAGTTTCACCATTGCTAAAATATTGCTATTCTAGCTTTACCATTGCTAAAATATTGCAACTTTAGCTTTTCTATTGCTGAAATATTGCTATTGCTAAAATATTGCAACTTTAGCTTTGCCATCGCAAAAATATTGCAACTTTAACTTTTCTATTGCTGAAATATTGCCATTTTAGCTTTTCTACCGTTAAAATATTACAACTATAGCTTTGTCATCGCTAAAATATTGCAACTTTAGCTTTGCCATCGCTAAAATATTGCTATTCTAGCTTTAGAATTGCTGAAATATTGCTATTCTAGCTTCACCATTGCTAAAATATTGCAACTTTAGCTTTTCTATTGCTGAAATATTGCTATTGCTAAAATATTGCAATTTTAGCTTTGTCATCGCTAAAATATTGCTACTTTAGCTTCACCATCGCTAAAATATTTCTTAAAAGTGTCGCACGTTTGCAGCCACTCCTGACAAAGATCCCATCACAACGAAGGTTCCAAAATTCTGTCACGAAAACAATAAGAACGCACTCCTCTGAATCGCATCTTGGATCAAGCTGCTGGTCGACAAATCGAGGACCATCAATTCTCGTTCGCTCATCGAACGCTGGGAACTGCGCGGCTTAACGACGTTTTAAACGCTCGCGAGGGCTCGAGTCGCGATATTGTTTTTCTCGTGATGCACTCGAAGCTGGCTGCTCGTAAATCAGAGGCTAGGCGCGATCAAAAAATCCATTTTTCACGATTTAATACAGCGCGAGAATTTCCGAGCACGCGCTGCCAGCATCTGGGAACATCGAGGGACGTGGAATCGTGAAGTTCGACAGGGAGAACGCGCAGGAAGATGGCCGACCGGAAGTGTCCCGCGACGCGATCGCGGAACAGTGAATTTCGAGCGAGAAAAACGAGCGAGACTGACGAAACGAAACGGCGAGACGAGGGGACGTCTGTTTCTCGCGACAGCGAGTTCCTTAAACCGTTTGAGAAGGATTGCGTGTTTTCTGGTGGAACGGAAATTTTTTGATTGCTGGGAGACTTGATGATCGATAAAATAGGAATTTTTGGGGGATAATATAGCTAAAGTGGCAATATTTGAGAGATAGTGAAGTTAAAGTAGCAATATTTTTGGGATAGTAACGCTAAAGTAGCGATATTTTAGCGATGGTAACGCTAAAATAGCAATATTTTAGCAATAGCAATATGGGAGACGTTAGCAACAGAAAAAATTGCTATTTTAGTAATAGTAAAGCTAGAATAGCAATATTTTAGCGATGGTAAAGCTAAAATAGCAATATTTTAGCGATGATAAAGCTATAGTTGCAATATTTTAGCGATGGCAAAGCTAAAGTTGCAATATTTTAACTTTGACAAAGCTAAAATCGCGATACTTTAGCGATAGCAAAGCTAAAATAGCAATATTTTAGCAATAGCAATATGGGAGACGTTAGCAACAGAAAATATTGCTATTTTAGTAATAGTAAAGCTAGAATAGCAATATTTTAGCGATGGTAAAGCTAAAATAGCAATATTTTAGCGATGACAAAGCTATAGTTTCAATATTTTAGCGATGGCAAAGCTAAAGTTGCAATATTTTAACTTTGACAAAGCTAAAATCGCGATATTTTACCAATAGCAAAGCTAAAATAGCAATATTTTAACTTTGGCAAAGTTTTAACCCTAGCAAAGCTGTAACAGCAATATTTTAGTGATGGTAAAGCTAAAATAGCAATATTGTAGCGATGGTAAAGCTAAAATAGCAATATTTTAGCGATGACAAAGCTATAGTTTCAATATTTTAGCGATGGCAAAGCTAAAGTTGCAATATTTTAACTTTGACAAAGCTAAAATCGCGATACTTTAGCAATAGCAAAGCTAAAATAGCAATATTTTAACTTTGGCAAAGTTTGAACCCTAACAAATCTAAAATAGCAATATTTTAGCAATAGTGAATTTAAAACAGCAATATTTCAGCAATAGTGAATCTAAAACCGCAATAGTAAAGCTAAAATAGCAACACAACATCCCACATTGCTATCTTATCAAATTTCCATCACTAGAATCTATAAAAGAACCGCATACAAACAGTTAAACGTCACAATTTCCAATTCCCATTCAAAATAAAATGCGTGGAACCAAACCACACTCTTCCTATTATATCCAAAAATTGTTTAATAAATATCTTCCCTCCTTTACTAATTTCAAATGCGTAGAACCAAACTGCAGTTTTTCCAGCGGCTTAATTCGTTAGCAGCCTGTTCATCGCGGTTTCGCAAACGAACAGGTGGATGGCTCGCTCGAAATTAATGCAGATTAATGGAAATGCTCGATACCCGAAAGTTTTCCTATTACTTCGCTAACTATCGCTATTTTCGCTCGCTGGAATATCGTCCAACTTGGCGCGCCATTGTTATCTCGCGTAGTTGCTCCACGCTGATCCCAAAATTAGACCCGTTTCGAAAAGTTTCCCGCGCAAATTGTTTCGACGTTTCGCGACTAGTGGGTCACGCTGTCCCACTTCAATATTTAAACTGCCACACAGTCGCGAGAGCTCTGTCCTTTGGAAACCTAAAAAGCGTTGGAAACGTCAGAGAATTGGGAGCAAAAGAGTGCTCTGAGTTAGAACAATCTTAAGCAAGCTAGAAAATGGAAAGAAATTTAACTGAATGAGAAAAAAACGAAACTGTGGCAACGTTCGAACGATGAAATAAATTCCCTCGACTCGCATTTTCCCCTGGCGTTCCAGATGGTCCGTAATATTTACAGGTTTCCCTCTTAGTCAAAGAGCTTGGAGGAAAAGCGCGAGGAACATTATGTGTGAACAAGATGGCAAACAGAAGAGGCGCCTCGAGAAGGGCGAGGCTTTCTTCTATTTCTTAGCTAATATTAGTTTGCACTTAGCCACGTGAAACGCATCAGTTTTACCTTCAGCTGTTCTTTCTACGCTCCCCCATAGAACATTTTTTTAACAAACAAATTGAAGCTCGGCAGTCAGACGTAATTCAACTATCCGCTGCGATGGGTTACGTTTAGTTTTAAATTTCATTTAATTGCTGGAAATAATTAGCGGCGCGGTATTCGTTGCAAAGTTCGCGATGCGAATTTAACCAGATTACTCGAATTTCAGTTCCACAAGTTTGAATGAAAAAATGCCAGAGAGAACTTGATTAAATTTGTTCTGTTCGTGAATGAAGTTGATTGCATACTTTCCATCGCTCCCACGAACACGCGATTTATTAAAACAATAATTATTGCAACAATTAATATTGATTGCCTATTTATTCTGAACAATTCCTAATTTTTCATTTTGAGACGAAAAATGGAACTTTGGAGCTGCAAACCTATTCTACTTGCCGCAACAGTGTCAGAGTCGTAGATATTTTATGTATTTAGGAATTGAAGAGACGATTTCTTTATTTCATTTCGCAATAATCCAAAATAAACAAATTCTCTTCGCTTCGTCAATCAGAAGGCTATTTCAAAATTCAGATCGAATCGACTGCAGAATGCTTCTCTAAAATATTTAAAAACAACGATTCGCGTTCTAGAAAAAGCAATAACCTACGGTGAACAGCTCGCAGTGTTGATATTTGCAATCAACGAGAAGATATCACGAACAGCAGCAGTAAAAACGCCACGATGGACCCACGAGTCGCTTTTCTCACGTACGTTGCTGTGCCTGGAGCACGTCCTGCGTCCAACTTCGTCAGAAGGGTTGGTTTTAATATAAGGGTCGCGATGCCACGCAGGACGAGGACCTCGACTGCTGGTCGTCGTGTCAGGAAATGTTGAAACCCTTCTTCCGGTCGCTCGAGCGTATCGCAAGCAATAACACGCACACAAGGTCACCTTTTCTTGCCTTCGAGACGCGATATCGCAGCTGAGACGATGGTTTAACGACTTGGACGATGCTCAGTCAGATAACTGAGCATCTTCGCGTCAGTGAAATTCAAAACAAAAGGATGAACACGTGGACCACGCGAGTGGACGTGCTTTCTTCTTCTTGGAAGCTTTCTTCCATCGCTAGAATGATCCACGCGTGGACCCAGAAAAAGGAAGAGGAACGCGAGAAATTGAAGCTTGAAAGTATCCGTCGTCGAACCTCGATCGAGACGAGTCCCCCTCCGCAGGATGAACCAAAGGGGGGAGGCTGTTTTTACAGGCTCGCGAATTAAGAGGCGTCGCTTAATTGACATCGCGCCCCAAGTGCCTTCGTCGTTTATTCTTCCGCGCTTCGAACACCGTCTACTACCCCTGTGTCGAGCGTGATTGTCTCTGGTGATTACGATTTCGGGGGTTGTTTGCATTTAGGAAGCCATCAACGCTTAATCGCATTCCTTCTCGCCTGGGGGGATTGGAAGTTTCGGTAGGGCCACTTCCGTCACTCGCTGCATTTGCATGACGCGCGCGATGTAAATAGCTTTCCCAGTGGAAAAATCCCACCCTGCTTCTGCTGGAAAAATTCTGAGCTCGTGGAAAACAGGCTCGAAGCGTGGTCCACGATATTTGCCATCGAACAGAAGCGAGGCGTCGTTTAATAAAAGGTGTTTCTTCTCACAAAGTCGACTTCAAGCTGAAACAGCAAATAGCAGCCTCTGTGATAAGTTTAATCGCTAATCAATGCCTCAGAGTGCAAAGGGTTAACCCTCGAAGCGAAGAGACAAAAGCTTCGTACTCGAAACTTTCTCTTCGAGAGCCAACAAGAACCTTCGTCACCAAATTAAGGAGCTGACATTGAAAACGATAGCACAGGAGTCTTCCTTCTTCAGCTAGCATCCTAGCAGTGAACCACATCGATCAGTTTCCTTTTTGCCACGTTTTGTGATCGAAATAAACGATCTTTGTTCGAGTCGTCGTCCTTTCTCAAAGTTGGACGAGTTTCGCGATAGGTTGGCTGGTCTCGAGGTTCGTAAAAATTCGCAGAGCCTCTCGCGATCGCTTTGCATTAACCAGCGGTGCGCAGAGTTAATCAGGGATCTCCTTTGGAGAGCTCGCGTTAATTGAAATGTGTCTGGCACTCGAAAGTTCTCGCGGAAGAAGTGGAAATTCGATAAACCACAATGGCGAAACTCGTCGGGGGACCATTTTCGTTCCGCGCCACGTAACTTCCTTTTAAAGCCGTCCTGTACTCTTGCATCAACCGGGGGTTCATAAAAGAAGGAGAAAGGGGCGGAAATAAGGGGGTTGGGGAGTCGGTGGCGTTGCGAAAAACTTTGCGCCCGCGTTAAAACGAGCCCTCTGCCGCGTATAATTAAGACCAATTAATATTCGGCCCTCGTGCTCCCCGACACTTCCGGTAGCTGTATTCCGGTCTGAAACGTTACTTTCTACGTCAATGCCGCGATAACTCGAGAAACGGTATGAATAAATCGTACTCTGATTCGCGATTCACAACTTTTACAATAGCGACCACTGTTCTCCGATAATTTCCCATCGTCTATATCGGCTATAAAATGGCAATATCGGAGATGTTAGTAACAGAAAATATTGCTGTTTTAGCGATAGCGAAGCTAGAATAGCAATATTTTAGATAGAGAGAAGATAAAGTTGCAATATTTTAGGAATGGCAATATTTTAGCGATGGCAAAGCTAAGGTTGCCATATTTTAGCGATGGCAAGGCTAAGGTTGCCATATTTTAGCGATGACAAAGCTAAGATTGCCATATTTTAGCGATAGCAAAGATAAAGTTGCAATATTTGAGCAATGGCAATATTTCAGCAGTAGAAAAGCTAAAGTTGCAATATTTTAGCGATGGCAAAGCTAAAGTTGCCATATTTTAGCGATGGTAAATTAAAGTTGCAATATTTTAGCAGTAGAAAAGCTAAAGTTGCAATATTTTAGGGATGGCAAAGCTAAGGTTGCAATATTTTAGCGATGGCAAAGCTAAAGTTGCCATATTTTAGCGATGGCAAAGCTAAAGTTGCAATATTTTAGCGATGGCAAAGCTAAAGTTGCCATATTTTAGCAGTGGTAAATTAAAGTTGCAATATTTTAGCAGTAGCAAAGCTAAAGTTGCAATATTTTAGCGATGGCAAAGCTAAAGTTGCAATATTTGAGCAATAGCAAAGCTAAAGTTGCAATATTTTAGCAATTTTAAAGCTGGAATAGCAATATTTTAGCAATACTAAAGCTATAATAGCAATATTTTAGCAATTCTAAAGCTAGAATAGCAATATTTTAGCAATGGCAATATGAGAAACGTTAGCAATAGAAGATATTGCTATTTTAGGAATAGTAAAGCTAGAATAGCAATATTTTAGCAATGAAAAAGCTAAAATAGCAATATTTGAACCTTGGCAAAGCTAAAATAGCAATATTACAACCTTGGCAAAGCTGAAATAGCAATATTGCAACCTTGACAAAGCTGAAATAGCAATATTTTAATCTTAGCAAAGTTTTAACCTTGCCAAAGCTAAAATAGCAATATTTCAACCTCAGCAAAGCTAGAATAGCAATATTTTAGCGATGGCAAAGCTAAAATTGCAATATGTGAACAATAAAAAAGCTAAAATTGCAATATTTCAGCAACAGTTTCCATCACTAAAATAGCAATATTTCAGCAATAGTTCTTATCGCTAAAATAGCAAAGTGTTAGCAATGGTTTCTATGACTATAATAGCAATATTTTAATTATTAGAAGCGCACGATACTTTAATTCACACGAGCAGACAATTATAAATCGCCCTCAATTTCAATTAAAATTACTCTTCGTGTTTCTCTCATTTCTGATTCTTCTTCGTCCGTCTCGTCAGCGATTGCAAAACAGTATATCGTTTACAGAAAACCAGAAGCGTCGATATACAGTTTCAAACTAACGAAGGCAGTCGAATTTTTTCAACTAATCACGATACCTCCAATTTCGATAAAAAAAAAGAGTGTCGAGCTGAATTTGAAAATAATATTCATCCTAATTCCGCTGTTGTTGGAATGAAAACGAAAATTGGAGATGAGTTTTCGGCTGGCCTGGGCCGTCCACCGACTCCCAGCTCAATTAAGGATACATTCAATTAAATCGTCGGTAAATTGGCAATAAAAATACGCGCGCGGAACACGGGGAATTAAATCTAAAATTGTGTACTAATTAAACGTGTGTGCGGCGCAAAATTGAATGGCGAAAAAATGAATTAGAGTCGCTTAATAACTATTGAATTAAACTAACTATTATCGATTGCGCTCGGACAACCTTTTCATCCCCGTCGACCCTCCAACTGCGTGTGCGATGCTCGTCGATTTTCGCGTTTCGCGGATTTTAAAACTACTCCCGAAATTCCTTGGAAACGTTCACTGCGCGCCCAGCGTTGGTAAAAAAAAAACTCTAGCCTCGACTAAAGGGTTGAGCACATAAAACGCGTCGAACAGAATCAATTCCTTGGCTTTGATCCACGCAAACAACCCCTTTGCTCGCAGCGCGGCCATCAGACTGGTAACAAAAAGCCTCGTCTGACGCCATCAGTGTCACGCTTACACTGTAGCCCCGAAATGCCAGCCATTCTTTCTCCATTTCGAATCACTTTGCGCCCCCTGACCTTCCGCCACCGCGTCGAGTGTCTATCGTTCAAGATATACGACGAAATCGTACTTTTCCACCCCCAGCGCAACCCCTGCGCACACACGCGCCAGACGACCGCGTTCCTCCCCATTATTTGCGCGAGTCTACTCATTGGACCCCAACAGCTTAACAATACCGCAATTGTGGAGTTCGTAGCAATATCGTTACACTCGCGGACGGGCTGCGTGTCGCCTAGTTCCGATGAATCATCCCCTTTTCTCGTCCTTCCTCCCTTTCGCTTTCTTCTTTTTCTTTTTTTTTTGTCAGCCCTGTCGCAATTAATTTAGCTCGCCCCTTTCTTTGCTAGCGCGCATCGTAACGAAGCAGATCTTCAGGTTCTTTGTCCGGATCCGTTGGGGTCTTCGAATGTTGAATTTGCGACGCGTTCGTGGCAAAAGAGCTAGTTTTCAAGTTAGACGTTAATGCTTGAGCACTTACGCTATTGTAATAGCTTCTGTGGCTAAAATAGCAATGTTTTAGCAACAGTTTCTATCGCTAAAGTAGCAATTTTTTAGTAACAGATTCTATTGCTAAAATAGCAATCTTTTAGCAACAGGTTCTATCGCTAAAGTAGCAATCTTTTAGCAACAGGTTCTATCGCTAAAGTAGCAATCTTTTAGCAACAGTTTCTATCGCTAAAATAGCAATGTTTTGGCAATAGTTTCTATCGCTAAAGTAGCAATCGTTTAGCAACAGTTTCTATCGTTAAAGTAGCAATCGTTTAGCAACAGTTTCTATCGCTAAAATAGCAATGTTTTGGCAATAGTTTCTATCGTTAAAATAGCAATACTTGACAATAGTTTCCATCACTGAAAAAGCAATATTTTAGCAGTAGTTTCCATCGCCAAAATATCAATATTTAAGCAATAGTTTCTATCGCTAAAATAGCAATCTTTTAGCAACAGTTTCTATCGCTAAAATAGCAATGTTTTGGCAATAGTTTCTATCGTTAAAATAGCAATACTTGACAATAGTTTCCATGACTGAAAAAGCAATATTTTAACAATAGTTTCCATCGCCAAAATAGCAATATTTAAGCAATAGTTTCCATAGCTAAAAAAGCAATATTTGGCAATAGTTTCCATCACTGAAATAGCAATATTTTAGCAGTAGTTTCCATCGCCAAAATAGCAATATTTAAGCAATAGTTTCCATCACTGAAAAAGCAATATTTGGCTATAGTTTCCATAATTGAAAAAGCAATATTTTAGCAATAGTCTCTATCACTGAAATAGCAATATTTTAGCAATCTTTTAGCAATAGTTTCTATCGCTAAAATAGCAATGTTTATATGATCAACTAACTGTTCTAACTGAACTCTACTAACTGAACTGTGCAAACTGGGATGTACAAACTGAACTGTGCCAACTAAACTCTACTAACTGAATTCTACTGACTGAACTGTACAAACTGAACTGTGCTAACTGAACTCTACTAACTGAACTCTTCTGACTGAACTGTACAAACTGAACTGTGGCAACTGAACTCTACTAACTGAACTCTACTAACTGAACTCTTCTGACTGAACTGTACAAACTGAACTGTGCCAATTGAACTCTACTAACTGAACTGTACAAACTGAACTGTGCCAATTGAACTCTACTAACTAAATTCTACTGGCTGAACTGTACAAACTGGGCTGTACAAACTGATCTGTGCCAACTGAACTCTACTAACTAAATTCTACTGGCTGAATTGTACAAACTGGGCTGTACAAACTGAACTGTGCCAACTGAACTCTACTAACTGAACTGTATCAACTGAATTGTACAAACTGAACTCTACTGACTGAACTCTTCTGACTGAATTGCACAAACTGAACTGTTGTACAACAAACCCTCTGATAATACTGACAACGCAATATAAACTCCTTAAAACTCATCCTAATCCAAATTCCAACTCTTCTAGCCTCCTACTCACCCTGTCCTCAGCCCTTTGTCCATCTACTAACCTTTGTACCTTAACTAACTCACTCTAATACTAACTAGTTTTCATCATAGCCCTCAGATTATCTAAATAAAACTCTAAAGTCTCTCAACAGGTATTACACTTGATTCCTTCAAGTTTGCAGAACCTTGGAATCCAACAGAAGTCTGCTGACTGAGCTGACTGAGGAACGCGAACGTTTTCAGGAAAAATAAGGACGCTAATTAGAACAGAGCCTGAACCTGGTACAGGTTATTCCAAAATTTCTTAGGAATTTTAAGACACCTAGGAATCCCAAACAATCGCGAGGCTGCTGCGCCTTAAAACCGCGAAAGGCAAACTAACCAATTAACAATAACTCTGGAGCAGGCATTTCGCGAGCAGCTTCACCCTCTCCGCCCAAAAGGAAGACTATTCGGTGGAAATACCAAGCGCTATCATAACCGCGCGCGCATACCTCGTTCATCGCGTAAAATCGTGGGAATTCCCGACCCTTTTGTCGAAACTCGCTGGATTTCGCGCGGGTCCAACGCACGCGGACCCAGACGAGGCGTTTCCTTCGCTGCAAACGCGGCCCAGGAAAAACAGGCGGCTGTTCGAGGAGAACCGCGCGCGGAATTTCCCGCTCCTTTATTATTCCCGCGGGAGTCTCGCGGGTCTCTGCTCTCGCAGTGGAGAATGGAAATGCGAGACACGAGGGCGGCAGAAAGAGGCTTCGAAAGTCGTCAGTCTCGAGCAGCCTCGTCTCGAAAGGGTGGCGAAGTATCGCGAGGAGGCGAGCAAGGAGCAGACGTAAACTTTATCCTGGACAATGGCGGACTGTCGGTGTACCGTTCCATTATTTTCAGCCAGTCGCAGCCTCGGGGACGCTTTTAATTTCGTTATTCCGCCGTCTTTTCGCCGCAATTCGCTCCTCTTGCTGCTCGACGCTCGTCTCGGAGGCAATCGCGATCGACAAATCAGTTTAATCGGTTTTACGGGCTACGTGCTCGACTACTCTGCTCCTCTGTTGCTAAAATAGTGCTGAGGCATTGCTATTTTAGACGTAGAAGATTGTTATATTAGCGATAGAAACTGTTGCCAAATATTGCTATTTTAGCGATGGAAACTATTGTTTAAATATTGGTTTTTCAGTGATGGAAACTGTTGTCAAATATTGCTATTTTAGCGATGCAAACTATTGCTAAAATATTGCTATTTTAGCAATAGAAACTATTGCTAAAATATTGATATTTTGGCGATGGAAACTATTGCTAAAATATTGCTATTTCAGTGATGGAAACTATTGCCAAATATTGCTTTTTTACCTATGGAAATTATTGCTAAAATATTGCTATTTTAGCGATGAAAACTATTGCTTAAATATTGCTTTTTCAATGATAGAAACTATTGCCAAATATTGCTTTTTCAGTGATGGAAACTATTGCCAAATATTGCTTTTTTAGCTATGGAAATTATTGCTGAAATATTGCTATTTTAGCGATGAAAAATATTGCTTAAATATTGCTTTTTTAGTGATGGAAACTATTGCCAAATATTGCTTTTTTAGCTATGGAAATTATTGCTAAAATATTGCTATTTTGGCGATGGAAACTATTGCTAAAATATCGCGATTTTAGTTTTGTCAAAGTTAAAATATTGCTATATTAGCTTTGCCAAGGTTAAAATATTGCTACTTTGGCTTTGCTATTGCTAAAATATCGCTATTTTAGCTTTGCCAAGGTTAAAACTTTGCCAAAGTTAAAATATTGCTATTTTAGCTTTGCCAAAGTTAAAATATTGCAATTTTAGCTTTGTCAAAGTTAAAATATTGCTACTTTAGCTTTGCCAAGGTTAAAATATTGCTACTTTGGCTTTGCTATTGCTAAAATATCGCTATTTTAGCTTTGCCAAGGTTAAAACTTTGCCAAAGTTAAAATATTGCAATTTTAGCTTTGCCCAGATTAAAATATTGCTACTTTGACTTTTCTATTCCTAAAATATCGCTATTTTAGCTTTGCCAAGGTTAAAACTTTGCCAAAGTTAAAATATTGCTATTTTAGCGATGCAAACTATTGCTATTTCAGTGAATGAAACTATTGCCACTTATTCCTTTTTAACTATCAACATTGTCGCAAACTCAGTTGAATTTCTCACAGATAACAACGAGAAATTCCACGATCATGTCACTATCAAGTCGTCAGAAAGATGGCGGAAGGATCATCGACCAAAATGGTGGACAATCGATTGATTAAAGCCTCGAAAAATTGCGTTTCGTTTCACGGTGAAATTCTCGCGAAACCAAGGCGAGTGCTCTGCTTTTGGGCGCAAATTGGTCCTTAAAAAGCACGAGATGAAGAACGACGAAGGACGCGCGATATGAAAAGAATCAGAAGCGCTGTTTCTGGCAGAAATTTTTAGGTTCAACCGCGTTTCACGCGCTGTGCAGCCTTTTACAGGCAAAGGGTCTCTGCGCGCAGCGCGCTCGGATGAAGCGAGTGAAAGCAAACATTTTGTGAAAGGGTTGGTCAAGAGATAGCCATAGGGGCAAGTTCGCTGGCCTTTGGTGCCATTCTCAAGTATTTCGAGATAGCCAGGAATTAAAACAATCGCGTTGAAATTAGTTGAAAACGAGTGTGGATCAAGAGACAAGTTTCTCCTCCAAGCGATTTAAACTTTGAAAAAAAAACTGAACATTGCTGGTACTGGTAAGTTTGCTATCCTTTGGTACCATTCTGAAGTATTTTAAGACAGCCAAGGATTACAATAATGGCGTCACACGTGGCTTTATTTGAAATTAATTAAAAACGAGCGTGGATGTAAAAAACAAGTTTTTCCAAGCGACTTCAGCAGTGAAATTAAAAATTTCTGGTACCATAATGAAGTAGAATCCTCTAAAAAAAACTCGCGAAACGAATAATTCAGCTTCAAGGCAAAGAAAATCGCGCGCATCGATTAAAGCTCATCAAAACCCTCAATTAAAACCGTGATTGGCGAATATGCTGAACAATTATCAGGAATATTAATCGAGTAACTAAGTTTTCCAATTAATCCGGGACAATCGATCGTGGAAGGTTGGAAAAACGTCGCTGAGACCAGCGTCCTCGATTCGCGCGCCTTCGAATTCGTCGCGAAGGGACGCATTGAAAAGTCGCCAAGAGGACGAGGAATCAAAATCGTTTTCCCGTCAAATTCTCGACTGGCAGCCACTCGACTCTTCTTCCGAGCGTTTCTTAATCGCTCGAGGGTCCGCGTGTCGAAGGGAGGAAAAAATCTGGCGGGAAGGGCTGGTTAAAATCGATCCGACTCGAGCGAACGAGAGGATCGAAAGGGAAACGCTGCCCTCGAAATCGTCCAACATTATTCTTCAATGGTTACTGCGATCCATTGGTATCGTTTAATTAACAAATCGAATTATTGGAAACCTCTTTGAAGGACGTCGCGCGGAATACTCGATGTCAATGTCGAGAAGACGCGATTCGAGGCACGGACGTTTGGTAATTAATTACACAGCTGGTTTAATAGAGTATCGGAAAATAATGAGGGATGTTTGTAAAGAGGTCTCTCTGCTGTGTAGAATTAATTTTGCCAGAGTAACAAATGTGTGAAAGTGGAGGAAAATATTTGTTATGTGTGATGATCGCGTTTTTGCTTTGCAGTGAAATATGAGAAGACTTAAGTTGAATTTGTGAGACTTGTGAACTTGAGATTTGAACGTGTGAACTTGTGAGACTTGAATTTGTGATCTTGTGAAGATTGTGAGACCTGAACTTGTAAACTTATAAGACTTGAACTTGTGGTCTTGTGAACTTATGAAACTTGAACATGCGAAGCTTAAACTTGTCAGATTTGAACTCGTGAACTTGTGAGACCTGAACTTGTGATCTTGTGAAACTTGTAAACTTGTGAGCCTTGAACTTATGAGATTTGAACTTGTAAACTTGTGGAACTCGAACTTGTTATCTTGTGAACTTATGAAACTTGAACTTTCGAGGCTTAAACTTGTAAGATTTGAACTCGTGAACTTGTAAGACTTGAACTTGTGATCTTGTGAAACTTGTGAGACTTGAACTTACGAGATTTGAACATGTAAACTTGTGAAACTTGAACTTGCGAGGCTCAAACTTGTGAGATTTGAACTCATGAACTTGTGAGACTCGAACTTATGATCTTGTGAAACTTCTGAGACTTGCGAGACCTGAACTTATGAGATTTGAACTTGTAAACTTGTGAAACTTGAACTTGTTATCTTGCGAACTTGTGAGACTTGAACTTGTTATCTTGCGAACTTGTAAAACTTGAACTTGCGAGGCTTAAACTTGTGAAATTTGAACTCGTGAACTTGTGAGACTTGAACTTGTGATCTTGTGAAACTTCTGAGACTTGAACTTACGAGATTTGAACATGTAAACTTGTGGAACTTGAATTTGCGAGGCTTAAACTTGTGAAATTTGAACTCGTGAACTTCTGAGACTTGCGAGACCTGAACTTATGAGATTTGAACTTGTAAACTCGTGAGACTTGAACTTGTTATCTTGCGAACTTGTGAAACTTAAACTTGCGAGGCTTAAACTTGTAAAATTTGAACTCTTGAACTTGTGAGACTTGAACTTGTGATCTTGTGAAACTTCTGAGACTTGCGAGACCTGAACTTATGAGATTTGAATTTGTAAACTTGTGAAACATAAACTTGCGAGGCTTAAACTTGTAAAATTTGAACTCTTGAACTTGTGAGACTTGAACTTATGAGATTTGAACTTGTAAACTTATGAAACTTGAACTTGCGAGGTTTAAACTTGTAAGATTTGAACTCGTGAACCTGCGAGATTCGAACTCGCGAACTTGTGAGATTTTGCGTGGCTTGAAAAGGTTTTCGACGTGGCCGTCGATATTTTTCATCGACGAGGCTGGCGTTTTTCTTGCTCCCGTCGAGGGCCTGGAATATTTGGAGGCAAATAGAATCACAGCCGGTTAAACGACCCTCGCAACGTTCAATTTGCTTAACGTCGTTTAGCTGCGCGTGACAAAGGGCGCAGACAGAACGGACTTAATAAGAGAGGCGCTGCTGACGAGAAGGGAACAACAATTACTCGAGTTAAACAAATTTTCGTGGCATTCGACGAACAAAGGGCCGGAGATACCTTCCGTCGCTTTATCATAATGCAGCCGACCGCTCGCTGTTTCCTGGCGAAACGAAAACAGAGCGTAAAGCGCTCCTAAAAAGAGCTTTCGCGTTTAATAAATACGCGGTGGAAGAAGTCGTTCAACGAGCGAACAAAGGACCTTCTCGCCACCTTTCCGCGTCGCTCGAGCGAGCTATTGTCGCGAGCAAGCTTGTTCTCCATCCTGCTCTCGATAAATCGGACCAACGAGGGTTCAAGGAACGAGTCGTTACGAATTTTAATTGCTCTAAACTCCATCGTTTTCGATACGAACTTGATCGTTCCATATTTAAATGAAGTTCACGAGTTTACGAGCTCACAAGTTGCAATTTTCCATGTTCAATTTCACAAATTCACAAGTTCACGAGTTTAAATCTCACGAATTCACAAGTTCACAAGTTCACAATTTCGAATCTCACAAGTTCACCAGTTTAAATCTCACAAATTCACAAGTTCAAATCTCACAAGTTCACGAGTTTAAATCTCACAAATTCACAAGTTCAAATCTTACAAGTTTAAGCCTAGCAAGTTCAATTTTCACAAATTTACAAGTTCAAGTCTCACAAGTTTCACAAGATCACAAGTTCACAAGTTTAAATCTCACGAATTCACAAGTTCTTCACAAGTTCAAATCTTCACAAGTTTACAAGTTCAAATTTCACACACATAAAGCACTCATTTGTGACCCTCATTCATTACCAACGAAATGCAATGCTTCAGCTAGCTTTGTAAGAAGAAAAAGAGGGAGAAAAGAAGGTTTCGTTCTAGACTCGCAGTGGACCCATCGTTAAAGGTACCAAAATGGCGGAGTGTCGCCATAGAAGGATCAGAAATTCTATTTTATATGAAAACGAAAGCTAAATAAGTACTATTTCTGTGTTTAATAAGTATTTCTGTGTTCAATAAGTAGCAAGTGAGTATTTATTGAATATCCACAGAGATAGCTGTTCCTCCAATGGCGACCACGCCAATAGACGCAAGAAAATGGATTTAGTTCATCGAATAGCTCGCTAAAAGAATAATTTTGGTTCGTTTAACAAGGAAACCTCTCTCATACAGCGATATCCTTATCAGCTGTACACATTCGAGTGTTTGTTCGACGGAATCGAACGCACGGAAGTGGAAACACGTCTTCGCGAAAGGTTCCAGGATAACCGATAAGTAGCGAAGATTCAATTATTTTCGGTTGATGAGCAGTTTGGAGCAGCCAGAAAGATTCGTGCGATACCAACGTTCCATCTCCAGCATTGGTAAAAGAATTCTCAGCCTTTGATTCCATTCTGTGGCTCTTCTTTTCGATATAATGTTTCATTTCTTACTGCCACGCGCTATTGTTATGGAGAATTGCTGGAGATCGAGCGCTGTTATCTGCTTCGAGCTTTCACAGACATCAGAAAATTTCTAAGAGTTCGACGCGTTAATTAATATTAAGAAACTGTAGAAACAGTTTCTCTGTTGTTTGAGGAACATGGATCCTTCGAATCGATCGTCGTCACTTTTTTTAGACTTCTCAGTGTTTCAGATATTTATTCAAAATTGGGTTCTACAATTTTTATTTTCTATGTGGTGTCGAAAATCTGACAACTGAACTAATCTTGGACTAATCAGATAATAATTGGGTTAAACTGTTCTAATTTTATGAACTTGTGAGATTGAAACTTGTGGGACTTGAACTTGTGAACTTCTGAAACTTGAACTTGTGAAATTTAAACTTGTGAGACTTGAACTTGCGAACTTGTAAGATTGAAACTTGTGAACTCATGAGACTTGAACTTGTGAAATTTAAACTTGTGAGACTTGAACTTTTGAGATTTGAACTTGTGAGACTTGAACTTTTGAGATTTGAACTTGTGAAATTTAAACTTGTGAGACTTGAACTGTGAGATTTGAACTTGCGAACTTGTAAGATTGAAACTTGTGAACTCGTAAGACTTGAACTTGTGAGACTTGAACTTTTGAGATTTGAACTTGTGAGACTTGAACTTGTAAAATTTAAACTCGTGAGACTTGAAGTTGTGAGACTTAAACTTGTGAGTCTTAAACTTGTGAAATTTAAATTTGTGAGTCTTGAACTTGTGAAATTTATACTTGTGAGATTTGAACTTGCGAACTTGTAAGATTGAAACTTGTGAACTCGTGAGACTTGAACTTGTGAAATTTAAACTTGTGAGACTTGAACTTCTGAGATTTAAACTTGTGAGACTTGAACTTTTGAGATTTGAACTTGTGAGACTTGAACTTGTAAAATTTAAACTCGTGAGACTTGAAGTTGTGAGATTTAAACTCGTGAGACTTAAACTTGTGAGTCTTAAACTTGTGAAATTTAAATTTGTGAGTCTTGAACTTGTGAAATTTAAACTTGTGAGACTTGAACTGTGAGATTTGAACTTGCGAACTTGTAAGATTGAAACTTGTGAACTCGTGAGACTTGAATTTGTGAAATTTAAACTTGTGAGACTTGAACTTGTGAAATTTAAACTTGTGAGACTTGAACTTTTGAGATTTGAACTTGTAAGACTTAAACTTTTGAGATTTGACCTTGTGAGACTTGAACTTGTAAAATTTAAACTTGTGAGACTTAAACTTGTGAAATTTAAACTTGTGAGACTTAAACTTTTGAGATTTAAACTTGTGAGACTTGAACTTGTGAAATTTAAACTTGTGAGACTTGAACTTTTGAGATTTGAACTTGTGAGACTTGAACTTGTAAAATTTTAACTCGTGAAACTTGAACTTGTGAGATTTAAACTCGTGAGACTTAAACTTGTGAGTCTCAAACTTGTGAAATTTAAATTTCTGAGATTTGAACTTGTGAAATTTAAACTTGTGAGACTTGAACTTGTGAAATTTAAACTTGTGATACTTGAACTTTTGAGATTTGAACTTGTGAGACTTGAACTTGTGAGACTTGAACTTGTGAAATTTAAACTCGTGAGACTTAAACTTGTGAGTCTCAAACATGTGAAATTTAAATTTCTGAGACTTGAACTTGTAAAATTTGAACTTATGAACTGAATACATAGCAATTATGTCCCAAAGTACTCAAGAATCGCCATTCAGTGATCGAAAATGATTCGCAACGGAGCTAATAAAAAATCGACTGCTCCTCTTCACCCACGACCGCTCGTCGAACGTTTCAATCCAGCTGGCGAGGAAAGAAACGCTGATTCTCATTTGCCCAGCCTTTGTCAGCGGGGATCGATTTCATTCGCGTCTATTCTGGCTGTTAATTGGCGCATCGAGGACACCCGGGTACGTTCAATCGAACGAAGGAGCAACGGACGTCCGACGAATTAACATTTAATTACAAGGCGTCGTTTTTTTTCCCCCTCTCCTTCCTCTCGAACCCATTCCTACTTGTTGACCGAGAAAAAAAACAAGCGTGGCGCGCAATTAAATGCTAATTAGTTATTCACTTAGACGCGTACAACGAGGGTAATTAATCCGATTTCCATTCTTTTCGCGTAGTCGTAGAAACGTAACTCGTGTTTCGATTCACGAATACACCGCGATTAATTACCGCGTTGTGTAATGAACTCGCGCGGGAAATTTGAATTGATAAACTGTTCGATGTCGAACCGCTAAATTCGCACGCTTTCGTTTCTGATTCCAACGTCTTCGCGTCTGAGGCGCCACTCCGCCATTTTGGTGCCCTCAGAGATGGATCTACTGCTCTTCTTTTTTTTCTTACACAGCTATTTGAAGCATGCGTGTCTTTGTGTCTGTGAAATTTGATTACGCTAATAAAAGTGAATATTTTGGCCAATCTTGGGAAGTCAGTTCGACTCGTATTCCTCCCGTTTCAGTAACGAAATAATTTAAATAAATTCTCGCTGCACTGTTTTCTAAATACAGAGCAGCCCAGTCAGAAAACGATGCTGCGAAGCGAGTCAATTGGATCCGTGGAAAACGCAGGCGAGGACGAAAACCTGGATAATGGAAGAAGGAGCTAAACATTTTCCTCGCACGCATGACTGGAACCTTGGAATTATTCAGGCTCTTTAACTCTATTCGCAGAACCGCGCATAATAGAATCTATAATGGCGCATCTCGACATCCCTTTGGACGTTCTTGAATCTTTTAGCGGCGACTGATTGCTTTTACATTTCACTCTCGCCCTCTGGTTCGAATAAATACTTGGGCGAAAGTGGTAGCCTCTTTTTTTGGACGAACGACGCGAGAAAAACGAGGGAGATTCGATGCTTTCTCAGAGAAATGAAGCCTCTGCTTGGCTGTGCCAAGATTTCGTCGACTTTCTTAAAAAATATTTAGAAACTGCAGAGGATTCCCAACAATTCGCTTTATCCGCGTCTGCGTTCGTTGAAATACTCAGATTGAAAAGGATTTTATCTGCATCCGCGCACTCAGTGGCCAATTAGACGACTGACGCCATGTTTGATTAACTCTTCCGCTGTCTAATCGCTAAACGTTGCTTTCCGGGAATTCTAATTAAAATCCGATCAAACAATCCACCCCAATTTCAGTTAATCGCGAATACCTTACATATTCGTATCCGCACGCATCTTCCCCACCGCATACCGGGTGTGCTAATGGAGCCATTAGCAAACCGATTTCGCTCGCGTAGATCGATCACTCGCGATTAATCAGAGAGTATCTCGGTCCAGTGACGATTTTAATTAACCCTTTGGCGTCCTACGTCGAGGTGGACTGGACATTAATTTTTCTATTGACAAATCCTGCTTAATTTATCCGACAGGTGTTTAATATGCACAGCAAAGCGTTCTCGTTTGTCAGAGACCTCGAAAATGGAATGCGACAACTGTAAACAGTATCGTTTACGAACAGACGATCCATCGAAACGCTCCCTCGCGTCGCAGCAAAAATTCAGCCCTCGCAAAAAAGAACGACACAGAGGAAGACACGGAAAAAAGGCTGGTCCGACTTCGTTTGTTATTCGACGAGCGCTGGTCGAATGGTAACTCGACATTCGTCGATATTTTCCTCGAGTCGAGTGGGGATCGATCGCGAGCGATAAAAGCGAGAGGGTTGGGTTCCGGCGCGATCGCAGAACCGACACGGCTGAAAAAGAGGGCCAAAGGGAAAATCGAGGCGCCCTCCGCCCCGCGCGGATTCCATAATTAAAATCAGTCGCGCTGGCTGTCGTTGTCGCGCGATTTAACGAGAAAACTTTTCAAATTACATTCCGCGGGCTTCCTTCTCGCCACTTTTTTCCCCTTTCGTCTTCGCTCGCTCGATTGTTATCTCCTTGGCGCTCTTTATTACCGCCCCAGCGTCCACGTTTCCTCCTCTCGTTGAGCAACGGCTCGAGATTTATCCGCGAACTTGCCCGCTTATGATAAATCTCGACTTGTTTTCCTCGATACAGGCTCGTGGCGAGGGGAATCCTGGAGGGTCGAGCGTTCCAGAGATCGATCTCTGGTTTGTTAGCAATCATCGAGTGGCGCGTCGATTCGCGGTGCGCCAACGATGAGAACTCGGCCTAGTTTCGCAGACACGAGGATCTTTTTGCTTTTCGTCTCGAATGGAGATAGAAATTTTGCTCGCATACGATCTTTAACTTCTGAAAGAATGGAAAACGAAAGAATCGATTATTCACACTCGACGATCCTTCAGAAGGGTGAAAAAAGAGTCCACTTTCGTTCAGTCAAAACGCAAGACGAAACGAAATGACAGCCATTCTGGAATTCTCAAATTTGTAATTATAGACAAATCAGAGGTAATATTGAAAGCTAATAGCATTGTCGCAGTTTCCATTTTGACTTCTGAAAGAAAGCAACCCTTAAGAAATTCAAAAGACTCGCGTTCTCCAATAATTCACAAAGAAGGACCAAAAATCCCTTTTTGTTGCAGTCAAAACGCTGGACCATTTAATCTCACGATGGAATTCACCTCATGCGTGCAATGGGCGACCAGAAGAGTCTTTTGAAAGAAAGCAACCCTTAAAAAACCCAAAAGACTCGCGTTTCCCAATAATCCACTAAGAATCCCATTTTTTCGCAGTCAAAACGCTGGACCATTTAATTCTCACGTTCGAATTTGAAATAACAGTGTCATCCTGAAGTTACCAACACATGCGTCCACCTCATGCGTGCAATGGCCGACCAGAAGAGTCCTCTGAAAGAAAGCAACCCTTAACAAACCCAAAAGACTCGCGTTTCCCAATAATCCACAAAGAATCCCACTTTCTCGCAGTCAAAACGCTGGACCATTTAATCTCACGATGGAATTCGAAATAACAGCGTCACCCTGAAGTTACCAACACACACATTCACCTCGCATACGCGATGAAGAACCAGAAGACTTTTGACACAAAGCAACCCTAAAATTGCAACCCTTAAGAAACCCAAAAGAGTCGCATTTCCCAATAATCCACCAAGAATCCCACTTTCTCGCAGTCAAAACGCTGGACCATGTGCGCGCGATGGGCGACCAGAAGAGCCACGTGGAACGTAAAAATCGTCGAACTGAAGGAAACGCGTACGAAAGCGACATCGAGCGTGTCGAGCGAAGGGATGAGAAAGGGTGGAACTGGAGAGAAGGATCGCGCGCAAGTCTGTTTTACGGGCCGCAGTAATTACGGTTTCGGTGTTTTCCGGTGTTAACAGTTGTATCTGGCCCTGACATCCACCTGACCCTCTCTGCTTTTCCACCCTCCTTACGACTGGCCTCGCAGCTTTCCAATCCGGGAATAAACCCCGTTTCCTGGCTGTCCATTGTCTCCGTCGCTCCTATTTTCCCGCTGCGAGAAGAGGCACCCCGCGTTTTGGTAATTTCATCCCCTCCGCGCGGGACTCGGAAAGGAAACGAACGATCGGGGCTTTAAAAATGCTGCGAGAACAGAGGAACGAATGGTCGCGGATTTGCGTTTATGAGAAACTACGATCCAGCTTTTATCTTTATAAAAAGTTATGAGAGCCAGCCATTTTGACGGCTTTCGCGGCTCCACCCGCTGCTGGAGATGAAAATATAGCGCGACTCCATTTGTCACCAAGTGTTTTATTAAACAACCGATTCGCTGAACCTTTATTGCCCAAGCCACTATCGTATTATGTGAATTACGGTTTCGATGGGACTTTGCGCGACGCTTCGCTGGTTTTAACAATTTTACCTTTCGTCCGCGCTATTTCTACGCGTCGAGGCTGAAATCGGCCATTTTATCCGTGGCATTCGTTCGATTTAGCCGCTCGTTGCTCGCGAAGAACGAAACCTGCTTGGAATAAAAGTTACTGAGTTTCCAAAAGCCAACGAAATTAATTGTAAATTCTTTTGTAATCCCGCTTTTGAAGAATTCTACTTCCGCCATTCGTTGCAAATCGAATGAACTCGTTGGAAGACTGTTAAAGGGTTGAATGAAATTAGTCGTTGCTTCAGCGTATTTTAAAACATTTCGAGGTCCACTTGCTCGTCATCTGTCTATACTGCAACTCTAAAATAATCTAAAATGATCTATATTCTTCGTGAAATTCCCTAGGCGGTCTAATTCGCTCTCCTCGACTCTTTTACAGCACAATTCTTCTGTGAAATGAAAGACACGAGGTGACATTCAGCAAGCGTAATTGCACGAACGATCCAGTTCGCGGTTCGAGCCGTTTCCTCTCGACTCATCTGTCTATACTGCAACTCTAAAATAATCTAAAATGATCTATATTCTTCGCGAAATTCCCTAGGCGGTCTAATTCGCTCTCCTCGACCCTTTTACAGAACAATTCCTCTGTGAAATGAAAGACACGAGGTGACATTCAGCAAGCGTAATTGCACGAACGATCCAGTTCGCGGTTCGAGCCGTTTCCTCTCGACTCATCTGTCTATACTGCAACTAAAATAATCTAAAATGATCTATATTCTTCGTGAAATTCCCTAGGCGGTCTAATTCGCCCTCCTCGACCCTTTTACAGCACAATTCCTCTGTGAAATGAAAGACACGAGGTGACATTCAGCAAGCGTAATTGCACGAACGATCCAGTTCGCGGTTCGAGCCGTTTCCTCTCGACTCATCTGTCTATACTGCAACTCTAAAATAATCTAAAATGATCTATATTCTTCGAGAAATTCCCTAGGCGGTCTAATTCGCTCTCCTCGACCCTTTTACAGCACAATTCCTCTGTAAAATGAAAGACACGAGGTGACATTCAGCAAGCGTAATTGCACGAACGATCCAGTTCGCGGTTCGAGCCGTTTCCTCTCGACGAACGCGTACAAATGGCGGCTCGCCGCGCGAATACGGGTGTCGCGGTGTTTCTAGTTCTATTCGAACTTGGCGGGGAGCGTTGCATATTCAACGACGAAATACTCCGTCGTAAACATCGAGCGTGTAAGGGAGAAGCGTATCGCGTGGAAAGTGTTTCGCGCTTTCGATGCGAAAAATGGCGAGGGCGCGCGCGAGTGCATCGTTAGGGGCTTAATTGCCATTCGACGCGCGCGCGGGCATTGTGCGAGCGTGTTTCAGACTTTTAACGGCGTTCTTTCTTGTTACGATAATGGCGGCGTAAGTGAGAAGAAGGGTGTTCTCATGGAAATTCGCGTGCCAGACAGCGTTTAAACGGCTCAAACTGTCGCGATCGGACGGAACGATCTTCCCTTTCTGCGCAGCGGTGATCGCCAAATCTTCTCAGCTAATTAGCAAACTTCTGATCACGCGACTATAACAATTGAAAATGTGACAAGATACCAATTCCTCTTTTCAGCGCAGCAACGATCGCCAACCCTCGTCTGCTAACCAACAAAACTGTCTTTACATCGCTTTACCAGCTTGAAAAAAGGGCCGCGCTCAAAATAAAGGTAGAATTCTGTCAAGAACAGCGCGCAGCGTCCCGTCTCCAGGACTTAATTAGCTCGTTAAGCGAATCTTGGTCGCAACCAAGGTAAAAATCCTCGATAAACGTCGTCGCAGCGAACAGATTAGACAGCGAGGATCAGAGGGTCGACTCGAGGAAGAACGGGGCCCTCAAAGTAGCTGAACGGCTCGTTAGAAATTGTCGTCGACTGCTCTGGCTTCGGTTCGACGGAAGCGCGGCGTAATGGCGCGCGGAAGGAGACTCGCGAAAGGAGGATGGCGGCATCGGGAAGTTCCTTGGACCTGGCAAAGGAACGAACGGAACGAATTAATTCCGTAGGGGCGAAAACTCGGGGACAAAGCAGGGGACGCGCGATTCAAAGGGCGCAATTCGATTCGAGAGCCCTCTTCGTCGCTCGGCTGATACACTCTGGCCCTCTCCGCGCTTTTTTCGCTCGCTTCTTGCCACTTGTTGTCGCGAAAGTTCGCGGACGTTGCTGCGAGAACTTCGAGGGTCGGCTCTTTGACGTCGCGCGTTTTGGAAGAAACGAGGCGGAGGAATTTGACTCGATTTACGAATTAGAAACGAGAGTGGACGATGAAGAAAGAATGAACGAACGCAAGTCGATGTTTCTCTCTGTTGAACGCAAGATTGCGAAAGGGTTGACAGTGAATTACGTCTTGAATAACGCGACTGAAGATAAGAAGTTAAAAATAACCAGCAAAGATTTGCGACTTCCACAGTTATCATTCTCGAGGCTTTCAAACGTAAATGTTGTTCGGTGGAAGAATTATTGCAACCTTTCGCGAAGCAACGAACAGCTCTTTAATAATTATCGTTCGTTTGTCGCGAGCTTTTATCGAGACTTCAAAGGGTCGCATTTTCGCAAATATATATTAGCAACAATGGCGTCTCTGGGCTCTGGTATTAATCCACGACGCCTTCCACCCTTTTTTTTAGCGCGCTCGTAAATATCTTTCTTAGCGCGCTCGTAAATATCCTCCTTAAACGCTTCCTTTCCGCGAGTATTTACTCTGCAAACACGCATAATAAATTCTCGCTGGCAGTCATCATACCCCTGCAAACACGCGTTCTATCGCGGAATTTCTCCTTTTCCCAATGTTTGCGCGCCGTCTGCGCGCGCGGAGCGTACGTTCCGCTTAGCTCGAAAAATATGGAAAACAATTCCGCGCGGAGATCGAACGGGAAGGAAACGAATCCGCTGTGAACTCGCGAGGACCAAGTTTAATTAAACGATGCCGCGGGAATGTCGAGAATGTTTCTAACGTGAATTACGTCTCCGATTAATCGGCCTCGCGGGCGTCACGTCGCGAGAACGCGATGAATTATGCGAGACGCGCGTCAGGGAGCTCGTAACCTCGTTTCGCGAGCTATTAATCGCGAAATTCCCTCCAAACTCTGACGTTCCTTCGTGAAATCGGTCAGCTTTTCAAGTAGACGAGTCTGTAAACGTTGTCGATTGTGATCGAAGCTTTGCGCTTGCTTATAAATTATCATCGAGGGTGGATTTATAGCTTAGAAAGCTTGCACTTGTGATATTGCACGCGCTAAGAAAGCTTACGCTTAGAAAGCTTGCACTTGCGACATTGCAGACGCTTAGAAAGCACCTTTGCTCAGTCATTTGTCGCAACTACCATCACGACTCATCCAAGATCTGTGCCAATAACTTCCAAATTCAAAGAATACCCCAACTTTTCGAAAGCTAAAGCAAAAAGAGATCCTCGACATTCCTGCAGCCTCTTCACTTATTCAACGCATCGCGTAGCAGTCTTCGAATCCTCCACGCCTCTCCCTTTCGCAGTTTCCCAACTCGGCTTCTTACTCGAAACGTATCCCGCGCGATTCCCATAAATTATGCGCGACTTCGCATAATTCAGCAGCCACTTCGCAGTTGTTCCGCGAGCTTCGAATCGAGATTTTCGCGGAGGAAAAAAGAAAAAGGGACGCGGTTTCGCGCGATAACTGGGATGATCGAATCGAGCTCGAAGCGCAGCGGCCATCTTGTCGGCCGCCTCGAGTCGCTTGTTTCTTTTCGCTCTGATCGTTGGACGCTTCTTGCGTTTCGACGATATTTCAACGGACTGCAGTAATTAGCGGGCATTTTGTCGGAAACGCGGGCGTCGTTCCCTGCAGGCTCGCAAGAAAGGGTTGACAAATTGTTTACGCTGAAACGGCGTAAGAAAGGTCATCCGTGGAGTTTCTCACGGCTCGCTATGAATCACGCCAGGAGTACTGGTTTCTCTTGGTTCTTCGAGCATCGATTACTTTCCGTATTAATAGTCGAAGTGGTCGAGACAAGAAGCGAGTCCATTTCGTTCACAATTGCACGCCAGTCACCCAGAAACGTTGTTCCAGGTTCTTCACGAACTCTTCTTCCATATTTGCTCGAGAAGAGTTCAATTTCTTTTCGTAAATCGAGTAAAATTCATTCGTCTGGTTTCTTCTGTCTTTTCATCCCCAAAACTTGCCTCCTCGACATTTTCACAGCTCGCATTTCACTTTTCCACCAAGTTCCAACGTTTTACGCGTTTAGAGCGCCCAAGAGCGCCATAAACAGCGCATAAACGTTCCCTTATCGTTTCCTGTTTTCCACGATCCTCCGCGTTCGCCCCTCGCTTTTAATTTCCCGTCATTTCCCTCCTCGCGCCCGCATCGATTCTCCTTTCATTTCGCCTCATCAGTTCTAATTTTCTACACGACTTCCTCGTTTACTTTGGCTTCATATTTCTTCCACGCTCGCGCGATAACTTCTTTTTTCATTTACTCCTCGCCAACCTATTTCTTCGCGCGCTTTTCCTTCTTCAACCATCCAATTATCCTCACTTTGATCAGACGAAGAAGCGTTCAGAAGGCTCAGAAATGTCAGCTTCGAATGCGATTGACGTACACGTTTGTTCAACTGTTGCGTTCAATTTTGCAAAATGTCGAAAACTGAGAGTTCGCGTAAAATTATCGATTAATTAATCAAATTAAACTATTATTTACTAGTTTAGACGCTCTCTTGCGAATTGCGCAACATCAATCTTCAAGTTTTACGCTACCCTGCTCACAGTAATCATACCCTCTTGAAGATAAATCATACGATCGCGCGTTTCTTTTAATTGTTTCGAATTCCTTATCACAAGGAGGATATAAATGAGAGGAAAAACGGTAAAAGTCCGCGACAAGCTCCGTTTTTGCGCTAATTAACCCGAGGAGACCGTCTGAAATGCGGGTACAGGTTGTTTCTTTCCACTGCTCGTAGCTTGCGTCGAATACGATATTTTACAAATACTACGCTCTCAAAGTCTGTGCTTGCAAGATCCATCTGATTAGCTTTACTACTGCTAACAGTTCGAATCGCAAACGTCCCCCAGATCGCCATTTCAGCAGCAACTTCGACTGCTAACCGATCTCCAAGCGCAGGGGGTTAAAGTTCCTCGAAAAGCAGGTTCAGTAGCAGTGGCGAGGCATCAGGAAATGTTTGGCGAGCAGAACAGGGCGCGTTACTCTGTAGAAAGGAACGCAGGGTCCTCTTTTTTCTCGTTCGACACGCCGCGAGCGCGTCCCTCGAAATCTCGCGCGGAACGCGGTCTATTATGGGCGATAACAAAACGCGGATGGGGTTGCGAGGGGCATCCATGGAAATCGTTACGCGGGTCGTAGCCAGCTGGAAAGCCCAGACTCGTAAGCGGAGCTTAAATCTGGCTTTGTCGCGGCGGAAACGCGCTGGCGATACTTGCACCCTGCCCTGGGTGCAGACGATCCCATGGGTGGGGGTGCGTGGCGAGGCGAAACAGCGGAACAGAGGGTGGCAAAGGGATCGCAGACAGACGGAAGGACGAGTGGTGAGAGATAAAGGGTTGTGGAGGAGGTGAAACGGATTCTGGAAGGGCGTCGAGGGGGTCAATGCTGTTGAAGGTGCGCGAATTTTCGAGGATTCGCGATCCTCCGTCGCTCGAGGACGATAAACGAAAATTCTGAGCGCGAAAGGAGACGAGGAGATTCGACGATCGAGGCTCGTTAATTGGCGCAGTCGCATAATTTCGCGAGCAGGCGGACGACGCGCGGTAAAAGGCTAGAAAGCGCGCGGAAATTGCACGTTCGAGGAAGCGGAGCGAAGCAGCGCCGTCGTCGCGTACAATTAACGGGGCAGAAACGAGCGGCTTCCAGCTCTCGGCGATCTTAAACGTAACAATTTCGAGTTCCGTTAGGTTTCCGCGTGCACACGCTCCGAGCGCAGCTGCAGCTGGATTAATTTGCCGCGCGATAACGCGGGAATCCAGTTTACGCGGCGCACGGGTTTCTCTTGGTCCGGAAACGGCCGCTTTTCGAGGCCAGTGGGTCGTCGATTCCTCCCAAAAAACGCGACGGACCAGCAACGAGGGACTTTAGCGATAGAAACGTCCGCGAAGGAGCCGAGTGCAAAGGGTTGAAAGCGGTTCGCTGCGAATTTCGAAGGCACGGATGAGAAAAATTGGATTCGAGGCAACGCGGGACCATTTATGATGAAAAAGAGTGACAGAGGCTGCGATGGGAAAACAGAGAGGACCAATCGATCGTGGACGAGAGGGACCAGGGTTGGGGGAAGGCACGTCGACGACAGAGACGCGTGGGCCGCTTCAGAACGAGTGAAATGGAACCCTGACACCCCCTGTAGCGTGCAATTCTGACGAGCTGGCAATTCGATCCTGAAACAGGACCCAGGAGACGGCATGAAGCTCGCTCCGCGCTCGTTTGTCCTTTTCTTTCTTCGTTTCAACCCCTCGCGATGCTCGTCCGTCTGTCGCTATTTGTCTCGCGAGCCTCGACGCCTTTTTGCACCCTCCCTCCCACCCCTTTAAAGATTCAATTCCATTCACTCACCGTGAAGAGCTTTCAAATACGTCTTGCCAGCATTGATCAGCTGCCTCGCCCCTGGGTTGAACTTGTCCAGGATATTCTGCAATCAGAAACACGAATCAGCGGTTGCGAAGCATTCGCGATCCTCTATCGCTGACGAAAGTTAGCGATTATTTACCAGCAACAGAAGGGGAAGGACTTGGGGTGAATTAACCCTTTGCAATCGATGCAAAGGAAAATATTTCAATGCTTTGTCATCGATCTTTCAAATTGCACATCTCAACCCTTCGCACTCCTCAGTGTTCACCAATTCGAAGCATTTTGTAAAGTCTCGAGTGCAAAGGGTGAACAACCTTCCGTTCGCGTTTCGTTATTAAACATTTCAACGCCAGTGGAAAATCCAGGGTACACGCAATTTCCTCGCGAAGACGATCGAAGCGGAGCCAAGTAAACGGAGACAATGTGAGCGGAAACTCGGGTGGTTAGCCGAGGACGAGGCGGATGGTCGAATAAACAGGATTCTCGGGAAGGACACGTCGAGTGGACGAGAGCGTGGTTGCTATCGGAAGAACAAGTACACGCGAACACGCCTCAGGCATTCCAGCTTTGAGGGCGCGCGCGTCTTCCCGCGTCTATCTCTGCCCTCCTTCTCGTTCTTCAGGGCGCCTCAAACGCGCCTCGACGTCCTCGCGACCACGGAAGCCCGTTTTGCGCGCGTCAGAGACAGAACGGCCGCGATTATCCCCGAAAAACAGCGAAATTCCAGCGACTACGGCTAATAAGCCCAACGATTCACCGAGCCGCCATTGTGTCGCTCTCGAACGTTCGTTATTCGCCGACGCTGCGCTTCTTTTCGCGCGGATGGGACTAATTGGCCCGTGGAGGACGCTGATAACCGTCTGCTCTGAGAGTGATCGTCCTAAATGGAGTAATTCGCGAGATTCTGCGAGTCCTAAGCAATTCGTGAGCACTAAGCTCTGCGATTTTAAAAGATGGAGTAATTTGTGAGGTTCTGTGAGCTCTGCGATCTTCAAAAGTGGAGGAATTCGTGAGCTTTAAGGTCTGCGACACTCGAAAATGGAGCAATTCGTGAGATTCTCTGAGTCCTCGCGAGTAATCACCCTGCAATCCTTCCTTCAAGAGCTCTGAGGTTTGCAATCCTCAAAAATGGAGTAATTCGTGAGTTCTGAGCCTCGCAATCCTCAAAAATGGAGTAAATCGTGAGTTCTGAGCCTTGCAATCCTTAAAAATGGAGTAATTCGAAAGCTCTGAGCCCTGCGATCTTCAAAAATGGAGTAATTCGAGAGCTCTGAGCCCTGCGATCTTCAAAAATGGAGTAATTCGAAAGCTCTGAGCACTGTGATCCTCAAAAGTGGAGTAATTTAAGAGCTCTGAACCCTGCGACCCTCGAAAATGGAGCAATTCGTGAGATTCTTTGAGTCCTCACGAGTAATCGCCCTGCAATCTTAAAAAATGGAGTAATTCGAGAGCTCTGAGCCCTATAATCTTAAAAGATGGAGTAATTCGTGAGCTCTGAGGCTTGCAATCCTCAAAAATGGAGTAATTCAAGAGTTCTGAGCCCTGCAATCCTCAAAAATGGAGTAATTTGTGAGCTCTGAGCCCTGCAATCTTAAAAGATGGAGTAATTCAAGAGCTCTGAGCCTCGCAATCCCCAAAATATGGAGTAATTCGTGAGTTCTGAGCCTGCAATCCTCAAAAACAGATTAATTCAAGAATTCTGAGCCCTGCAATCCTTAAAAATGGAGTAACTCAAGACCCTCTGAGCCCTGCAAACCTCAAAAATGGAGTAATTCGTGAGCTCTGAGCCCTGCAATCCTCAAAAATGGAGTAACTCAAGAGCTCTGAGCCCTGCAATCTTAGAAGATGGAGTAATTCGTGAGCTCTGAGCCTTGCAATCCTCAAAAATGGAGTAATTCAAGAGCTCTGAGGCTTACAAACCTCAAAAATGGAGTAATTCAAGAGTTCTGAGCCCTGCAATCCTCAAAAATGGAGTAACTCAAGATCCTCTGAGCCCTGCAAACCTCAAAAATGGAGTAATTCAAGAGCTCTGAGGCTTACAAACCTCAAAAATGGAGTAATTCGTGAGCTCTGAGCTCTGCGATCCTCAAAAATAGAGCAATTCGCGAGGTCCTCTGCAGGTGCGATAAAGAATGAAACAGTTTAAACGACACTCGTGGCAAAGAGTAGAAAGTTCGAATCAGATCGAGAGTAGTTGCCACAGAACTCGAAGAAGATAATGGCGCGTGTCCTCGGGCGTGGAACAGAAAATGTGCTTGCTTATCGCGAGCGTGTAATTCAGCTGGAAACATGGTCGATGGAGCGGTCAAAGGAGCAGCTGTCGCAGTGGCATCGCTGACTCGAATTCGGAATTCCTGTTCCGTCGATTATCGCCCTCGAAACGCACACTGTCCTCTGCATAATGCGATCCCAATGGGGAGTTCTTCGACTCGCTTGGGATTCCACTAATGAGACAACTATCAGCGTCGAGGCGAGGCGTTTGTAATTAATGTCCGTCCTTGCCAATCGAGCGGAGATTTTCTTCCGTCCCTGCAAGTGGAACAATGATTGCACTCGTGTTGTGCAAATTTCGGCGCCACTTTGCCTCGAAAACGTGTACCTTTATATATTTGATTCGATTTTTTGCGCCATTTCGACAGAAAGCTTGCATTTCTCGAAAAATGGCGCTGGGATAAGTTGATTCTCCCCTCAAAGAGGTCATTCGAGGGCAAAGAATTAATGTTGCGACAGATTTGAGAGCACGAAACTAGATTTATTAGAAGGATTCGAAAAAAGAGATGTCTATTTCTCTGTGAAACTCAATTACAGACGTTATTAGATAAAATGAAGATGATGCGTGCAGAAATGCGCGTGACACGATTTCAAGAGACAGATTTGATTAGTTTGACTCTCAGACACAGAAATAGAATTTCTAGAGGCAATTATCAAGTCGATTGCGTCCTCGATAGCTTCTGTGAGAACATTTCTCTGGGCAACAAACAACGAAAATAAGAACAAAAACACTGATTCTAATCTTATGTACTTGGTGGTTCATTTTATTGAGTTTATCCTTCGAAAATGGAAGTCAAACGCCTGAATTGTCCATCAACATTCAACGCTAACCCTGCTAATTGATCAAGTGACATGTTCTGCCAAAAATCCTCGACGTTCTGAAGAATAGCGGATGTTTCAAACTCAGAATGCTTCAAGAATCCCAAAGAAGACAACGAAACACTGGTGAACGAGCTCCAATTAACGAAAACCCAGTTAATGGCTGACGCATCGAGCGAAGCGTCGTCGAATTTCGTTTGGGACGAGCGTTTAATCCGCGCGATTGCGATTCGAGAGGGTCGACGGTGTTACGAGACGAGAGGAACAGCTCGAGGCCAAACAGAAACGCGCGCGAGGTGAACGAACGATGGAGATGAGAGTGGTCTTCCGCTATTCGAGAAACGACCTGTTTGCTCGCCGATATTAAGCTCCATTAGCCGACATTCCGCGGGAAATTTTGCGACTGCAAATGTCGCACGTCGGCCATGTTCCTCGCGTGGATGTTTAACCCGTTCGAGGCGCATTGCGCGCCGCGCGTGCGACGCGTTTTCGAGCTGAGAAGATGATTTTTGGCAGACGTGGTTTGCTGAGATCGTTGATTGCTGTTTTAGCGACGTAGATGGATGGATGATGGACGATATTGGGGAAGCAGCAATGTTTTAGCGATGGTGAAGCTGAAATAGCGATATTTTAAGTTTGGCGAAGTTTTAACGTTGGCAAAGCTATATTAGCGATATTTCAAATTTGACAAAGGTAAAATAGCGATATTTCAACCTTGATAAAGTTAAAATTGCAATATTTGGCAATAGAAAAGCTGAAATAGCAATATTTTAAGTTTGGCGAAGTTTCAAACTTAGCAGAGCTAAAATAGCGATATTTGGTAATAAAAAAGCTGAAATAGCAATATTTTAACTGTGATAAAACTAAAATTGCAATATTTCAACTTTGGCAAAGCTAAATTAGCAATATTTCAACTTTGGCAAAGCTAAAATAGCAAATTTTAACTTTGGCAAAGTTTTAACCTTGGCAAAGCTAAAATAGCAGTATTTCAACTTTGGCAAAGGTAAATTAGCAATATTTCAACTTTAGCAAAGCTAAATTAGCAATATTTCAACTTTGACAAAGCTAAAATAGCAATATTTCAACCTTGACAAAGTTAAAATTGCAATACTTGGCAATAAAAAAGCTGAAATAGCAATATTTTAACTTTGGCGAAGTTTCAACCTTAGCAAAGCTAAAATAGCGATATTTGGCAATAGAAAAGCTGAAATAGCAATATTTCAACTTTGACAAAACCAAAATTGCAATATTTTAACTTTGGCAAAGCTAAAATAGCAATATTTCAACTTTGACAAAGCTAAAATAGCAATATTTCAACCTTGACAAAGTTAAAATTGCAATATTTGGCAATAGAAAAGCTGAAATAGCAATATTTTAACTTTGGCGAAGTTTCAACCTTAGCAAAGCTAAAATAGCGATATTTGGCAATAGAAAAGCTGAAATAGCAATATTTCAACCTTGGTAAAGCTAAAATAGCAATATTTCAACCTTGACAAAGTTAAAATTACAATATTTGGCAATAGAAAAGCTGAAATAGCAATATTTCAACCTTGACAAAGTTAAAATTGCAATATTTGGCAATAGAAAAGCTGAAATAGCAATATTTTAACTTTGGCGAAGTTTCAACCTTATCAAAGCTAAAATAGCGATATTTGGCAATAGAAAAGCTGAAATACCAATATTTCAACCTTGGCAAAGCTAAACTAGCAATATTTGAACCTCAGCAAAGCTAAAATAGCGATATTTTAACCTTAACGAAGCTGGGAATGGAAATTCTCCGCTTGAAACATGCGCTTTTTGGTCGACACAAAGCAAAAACAAATTTCAGCTCGTAGAGTTTGCCTGGATAAAAAAATGAGCTGCCTCGAATGGGTTAACATCCGGTAGAGATCGACGTCCTCGCGAGCGCCACGGAACAATCCTGGCAATCAGGGTTGAAAAATGTCGTGGGAAATTGGTTAGTCGCCAGCAAGAGGCCGACGTTTCCAGCTGGTACGTGGTCAGTGGTCACCGCGAGAAAGGAAATTTTATATTCCGTATGAAAGGAGGAATTATTCGGCTCGTTGAACCTGTTTCGACTACTGAATACGTAAATGTCGTCGCGTAGCAATTTTAAAATGTAGGTGACGCTCGATAGAAACGCTAGAACGCGACTAAAAGTGTCGTGGCTTTGAATAAACGAAGGAGAGTATCGCAAAATTTATCGATTAGACTCGATATCGATGCATTTGCTTTGCCAGTGAATATTCAAGCTTGATCGAAAATATTTGAAATATTAATGAGCGATGCTTTTCAGTGTTCCTCGGTGGCAGCAGCTATTGTGAACATTTTCCAGCCAGAAATGGAGCAGAAAAAGTGGTGAGAAAATTGGCTGGCCATTGACTACAGAAGCATTCGTCAAACTCTTTGTTCAGTGGCCAGAAAGAGTGACCAATGGCCAGATTAATCTCTACTCCATAGAAATTAAAAGACAATGTACAGAGTTTGACGAATTTCTAGCAAAAGTCGACTGCGATTCCTTCTACAATCGTCGCATCGTGAACTTCGTCAATTTTCGTAGTCGAATGAATGAAAAAAGCTCGACTTTTGATAGAGAACAGAAAAATTTGCAGAAGCAACGCGTTCGACAGAACCATAATTGCATAATTTTCAGAACAGTTACGGATCGAACAGGTTTCTCGCAACGAGCGTCATTTTTTCTACAATACGCAGCGAAACTAATTACAAAGTTGATTCATTTCTCTGCACGCGCGTGCATAGCTCGCAATACGCCAGTCCCTTTATTATACCGCAATTTTTATCTAATGTCTGTTGCTATTAAAAAAAAAAGAAACAGCAACGCGTTCTATCCGGTGAGATATTGCGTCGTTACTCTTCCGTTCCATTTATTACGGAAACGGGATGTAATGTGGCATAAAATAAGTCTGCCCCCACTTTTCCGCGAAATCATAGTTCGTACGACGTGTATAAACAGTGAGTCCTTGAATTACGTGATTAATTAGCTTCGAAGAAAGCGCAAAACGTCGCATTTTTGGCAAAAAACGTGCTTTCTATCCAGAAAATTGCTGGAAATGCGACGTTTCCTTTTCTAACTTTTACCAACGATAGAAAATTGCTGGAAAAGCGACGTTTCCATTTCAAACTTTCACCAGCGATAGAAAATTGCTGGAAAAGCGACGTTTCCATTTCCAACTTTTACCAGCGATAGAAAATTGCTGGAAAAGCGACGTTTCCACTGCTAACTTTTACCAGCGATAGAAAATTGCTGGAAAAGCGACGTTTCCATTTCTAACTTTTACCAGCGATAGAAAATTGCTGGAAAAGCGACGTTTTCATTGCTAACTTTTACCAGCGATAGAAAATTGCTGGAAAAGCGACGTTTCCATTTCTAACTTTTACCAGCGATAGAAAATTGCTGGAAAAGCGACGTTTTCATTTCCAACTTTTACCAGCGATAGAAAATTGCTGGAAAAGCGACGTTTCCATTTCTAACTTTCACCAGCGATAGAAAATTGCTGGAAAAGCGACGTTTTCATTTCCAACTTTTACCAGCGATAGAAAATTGCTGGAAAAGCGACGTTTTCATTTCTAACTTTTACCAGCGATAGAAAATTGCTGGAAAAGCGACGTTTCCATTTCAAACTTTTACCAGCGATAGAAAATTGCTGGAAAAGCTACGTTTGCACTGCTAACTTTTACTAGCGATAGAAAATTGCTGGAAAAGCGACGTTTCCATTTCTAACTTTTACTAGCGATAGAAAATTGCTGGAAAAGTGACGTTTCCACTGCTAACTTTCACCAACGATAGAAAATCGCTGCGAGATTAGTTATGAAAGCGTAAATTGTTGTCTACTTGTTGCGCAACGTTGAAACGCATCCATTTTAAGCATAAAACGCGAACGATACGATGGTTTGTCGACAGACGCGATGCATTTCTGTAAAAAATACGGTTCTTTGTCCGACGAGCAGAATTTCTATACGTGATCTGCGTACCAACGATCGAACAGTAACAAACGGAGGAGGAAAGGCGCTCCTCTGGCGAGCGGAACGTTTTCAATGGAGTATGGCAGTCGCGATCGTAACGGTATTGCTTGAAATCGAAGCATCCTCGACGATCCATCTTCGCTGCGAACGCTCGAGCTTATTTTACATCAGACACCTGAATTATCGCTGCTCCAACAGGAGTTGTGCCGTTTAATCGACCAGTCATCGCGATTTTCACGGTTGTGACGTAAAACAGACAAATTTCAGAGTCGCCAACTTTTGAGTTCAGAGAAAGCGACGCTGATTAAAAGAATGAACAAAGAAAGGACCACTTCTGACGTAAAACAGAGAAATTTAGTTCGCTCGCGACAGATTTAAGCGCAACGCAGCTACTGGAGGACCTGACAGATTCAATTAGATCGACAACGCACTGTCGATGACTGGCGAACAATTTCAGGTCACGCAGTCCGTGGTAAACCATCGATCGTCACGCGAGTCGACAAATTCATCCGCAATCCTCTCTGGCAACCGGTTCTCTAAAAAGCATATCATTCCTGGCCTCTGGGGCAGCGAAAAAATGTCCTCGAGTACCGTACGTCAACGTTAAGCACCGCGTCGTTTGGCGATACTAACTTATGGAGCCATTTTTCTCTCCTCGACAGCCAGGATAATAAAATACGCGAGGCTTAGAAGTCGAAGGCCCAGCGTTCTCGATCGCGCGTCCAAAAGCGCGTCTGCTCACGTTCGACAGCGAATTTATTAGGAATTCCAAGTTTGGGAACAGCCACTGCGTTAATTAGAATATCTTAAACCCGATTATGCGCGATAATATTCCTTTCCTGGTCGTCCTCGCGTATAAATCTCGCAGAAGTCAGTCCTCGACTTACGCGATTTAGAAAAAATTATACTCTTCGAGGCTCGAGACTCTGACTTTGAACGATCGCATGGTTTAGTTGGATCTCTGAAGAGAAGTAGGCAATTAATGCTTTTTTGAAGTTTTCTGTTTTTAATGGAAGGTGCAAAGGTTGAAGAATGCAAAGGGTTAACGTTTTGACGCCTTTGGTTAATCGTGTGGACGTGTTAATCCTTTGCAATCAACGCTTTCCTAGCAATTTAGTATCGCTGGTCAAAGTTAGCGATAGAAAGCAATTACCAGCAATAGAAAGGGAAGGATTAACCCTTTTCCCAGCAATTTTCTGTCGCTGGTAAAGATCAGCGATAGAAGCAACTTTCCAGCAACAGAAAATTTCCATTTCGATGGAAAACTTTGAGAAACTTAGGTTTTTCGAAAAGTTGCAATAGGACAAGCTTTTAAAAGATTTAACTCTTTGTAGTGGACGCTTTTCTAGCAATTTTCTATCGCTGGTAAAAGCTAGCAAGAGAAAATTTCCATTGCAATAAGAAAACTTTGGAGAAACATGCATTCCACAAAAAGTTGCAATGAAATAAGCTTTTGAAAGGTCTAATTCTTTGCAGTGGACACTTTCCCAGCAATTTGCTATCGCTGGTGAAAGCTAGCAATAGAAACTATTACCAAGCAATAGAAAATTTCCATTGCAATAAGAAAAGTTTGGAGAAACTAGCGTTTTTCCAAAGGTGGCGTTCAAGTAAGTTTTTTACTTTTGCAATCAGCAATTTCCTATTGCTGGTAAAAGTTAGCGATGGAGGCCATTACCAAGCAATTTTGCAGCAACAGAAAATGTCCGTTTCAGTAGAAATCTTTGAGAAAACATGCGATCTTTAAAAAGTTGCAATGGAATAAGTTTCTGAAGCTTTTCGAAGCTGTATCGACGCTTTTCCAGCAATTTTCATTTGCTGATAATAAGTTAGCGATAGAAGCCATTACTAAGCAATTTTTCAGCAACAGAAAATGTCCGTTTCAGTAGAAATCTTTGAGAAAACATGCGATCTTTAAAAAGTTGCAATGGAATAAGTTTCTGAAGCTTTTCGAAGCTGTATCGACGCTTTTCCAGCAATTCTCATTTGCTGATAATAAGTTAGCGATAGAAGCAACTACCAAGCAATTTTTCAGCAACAGAAAATGTCTGTTTCAATAGAAATCTTTGAGAAAACATGCGATCTTTAAAAAGTTGTAATGGGATAAGTTTCTGAAGAGTTTAACTCTTTGCATCGATGCTTTTCCAGCAATTTTCTATCGCTGGTAAAAGTTAGCGATAGAAACTATCACTGAGCAATCTTCCAGCAACAGAAAGCTTCCATTTCGATAGAAATCTTTGAGAAAACATGCGATCTTCAAAAAGTTGCACTGCGATAAGCATTTCCTTTGCACTCGACGCTTTCCCAGCAATTTTCTATCGCTGACAAAGGTTAACGATAGAAACTATCGCTAAGCAACCTTCCAGCAACAGAAAGCTTCCATTTCAATAGTAAAATTTCAAGGAAACATGCGATCTTCAAAAAGTTGCAATGCGATAAGCATTTCCTTTGCACTCGACGCTTCCCCAGCAATTTTCTATCGCTGACAAAGGTTAGCAGTAGCAACTATCGCTAAGCAATATTCCAGCAACAGAAAGCTTCCATTTCAATAGCAAAACTTCGAGGAAACATGCGATCTTCAAAAAGTTGCAATGTGATAAGCATTTCCTTTGCACTCGACGTTTTCCCAGCAATTTTCTATCGCTGACAAAGGTTAACTATAGAAACTATCACTAAGCAACCTTCCAGCAACAGAAAGCTTCCATTTTAATAGTAAAACTTCGAGGAAACATGTGATCTTTAAAAAGTTGCAATGGGATAAGCTTTTGAAGAGTTTAACTCTTTGCATCGACGCTTTCCCAGCAATTTAATATCGCTGACAAAGCTTAGCGATAGAAACTATCACTAAGCAATTTTCCAGCAACAGAAAGCTTCCATTTCGATAGAAATCTTTGAAGAAACATGCGATCTTCAAAAAGTTGCAATGCGATAAGCATTTCCTTTGCACTCAACGTGTTCCCCAGCAATTTTCTATCGCTGACAAAGGTTAGCAATAGCAACTATCGCTAATCAATCTTCCAGCAACAGAAAGTTTCCATTTCGATAAAAATCTTTGAAGAAACATGCGATCTTCAAAAAGTTGCAATGCGATAAGCATTTCCTTTGCACTCGACGCTATGCCAGCAATTTTCTATCGCTGACAAAGGTTAACGATAGAAGCAATTACCAAGCAATTTTCCAGCAACAGAAAGCTTCCATTTCGATAAAAATCTTTGAAGAAACATGCGATCTTCAAAAAGTTGCAATGGGATAAGCTTTTGAAGAGTTTAACTCTTTGCATCGACGCTTTCCCAGCAATTTAATATCGCTGACAAAGCTTAGCGATAGAAACTATCACTAAGCAACCTTCCAGCAACAGAAAGCTTCCATTTCGATAGAAATCTTTGAGGAAACATGCGATCTTCAAAAAGTTGCAATGCGATAAGCATTTCCTTTGCACTCGACGCTTCCCCAGCAATTTTCTATCGCTAACTTTTGTTAGCGATAGAAACTATCACTAAGCAACAGAAACCTTCCATTTCAATAGCAAAACTTGGAAAAAACTTGAGTTTTCGAAGATCCAGCGCCTCGAGGTACAAATATTCCCAGCTGGATCGACTGTTCCAGGTTTCGAGAGCTCGCGAGTCGCTCAGATCGACCGCTCTCGACTCTCGCTTTGGCATTCACCGCGAGCAGAGTTAACGGTTAACTCTCGCGCGAGAACATCCGGCAGGTTTCGGGTGTCGTCGTCCCTTGGCCACGGTTTCCAGCGCTGCGCAGCGAAAAATTCACCGATCGCGGACCGTTAGCCGACATTCATTGGCTTCTGCACGATCCTCCGCCTTCAGGCTCGCGTCGCCCTCTCCTTCTGCCTCATCGAGTAGCTGCCCTCCTCCTCTCGCTTCCTCCTCAGGGCTGGTTTTTATCCGCGCGCGGACCAACTGGTTGCCAATAAGAGAAACCGTCTCCTTCTCGCTTCGTCCAGCTCGTGTTGCTTCCATTTTCTTGTCGAGCGCCGGTTCGCCAGCGCGGCCAGTTATGCCGACTATAACGGAATCGGTACCGGGTTAAATTTAACCTTGCCAGGCTCACGGCTGACCTTGTTTCAAGTCCTGCGCCCTTCCTGGTATCCTTGAACGCTCGCGGAATTTTTGAAGGCGCGAGACGCTGCGAGGAAGCGCTTTGATTTGACTTCTTTTTTTTTGGCATTTGTAGAGGATGATTTTGAGGTGTTGGATTGATGGTTTGTTCGATGGGACGTCTGCAGGGTGAATTTATTCGAATTTAAACACTTGCGTGGTTGGATGTTCCTTTTGAGGAGACGTTAGTGTTGGTTAGGGATTGTAGAGGAAGGTTTTTGGGAAATTAGTGCTCTGCTGAGGTTTTTTATTGTTGAGAGATGTTAGAAATAGGAATTATTGATCGAATATTGCTGTTTTGGATTTAGTGTTGCTAGTTTGGCTTTGTCAAGGTTAAAATATTGCTATTTTAGCTTTGCTGAGGTTCAAACTTTGACAAAGTTAAAATATTGCTATTTTAGCTTTGCTAAGGTTGCAGTATTGCTATTTTAGCTTTGCTAAGGTCAAAAATTGCTATTTCAACTTTGCTATTACTAAAATATTGCTATTTCAGCTTTGCTATTACTAAAATATTGCTATTTTAGCTTTGTCAAGGTTGCAATATTGCTATTTTAGCTTTGCCAAGGTTAAAATATTGCTACTTTGGCTTTTCTATTGCTAAAATATCGCTATTTTAGCTTTGCCAGGGTTAAAACTTTGCCAAAGTTAAAATATCGCTATTTTAGCTTTGCCAAAGTTGAAATATCGCAATTTTAGCTTTGCCAAGGTTGCAATATTGCTATTTTAGCTTTATTACTGCTAAAATAGCAATAGCTTAGCAATCATTTCTATTGCTGACATCTCCAATATGACTATTGCTAAAATATTGCTATTTCAGCTTTGCCAAAGTTGAAATATTGCTATTTTAGCTTTGCCAAAGTTGAGATATCGCAATTTTAGCTTTGCCAAAGTTGAAATATCGCAATTTTAGCTTTGCCAAGGTTGCAATATTGCTACTTTAGCTTTATTACTGCTAAAATAGCAATAGCTTAGCAATCATTTCTATTGCTGACGTCTCCAATATAACTATTGCTAAAATATTGCTATTTCAGCTTTGCCAAAGTTGAAATATTGCTATTTTAGCTTTGCCAAAGTTGAAATATTGCTATTTTAGCTTTGCCAAAGTTGAAATATTGCTATTTTTGCGTCACCATCGCTAAAATATTGCTATTCTAACTCTACCATTGCTAAAATATTGCTATTTTAGCTTTGCCAAAGTTGAAATATTGCTATTTTAGCTTCACAATCGCTAAAATATTGCTATTCTAACTCTACCATTGCTAAAATATTACTACTCTAGCTTCACCATAGCAAAAATAGCTTCTACTGCAAATCTCTCCCACATTGCTATTGCTAAAACATTCCCACTTTAGCAATAATTTCTATTACCAACACCCAGAAAGGAACCAAACGTACCCAGATCTCTAAATCAACTAACAAACGAGGTATCCATAAAATTAAACCATGAAAATCGTCGATCATGGCGGAGAGCAGCACGAGAACGGTTCATCGACCTCTGCTGTACGAAATTCTCCAGTTCCGAGGACTTTCTCACTGTCACGCGTTATCATTTTAACAACGAGGCTTGCATAAAGTCAGAATCTGGATTCAAATCCACACTCTCGCGCCCCAAAGAAGTACAAATACTGCTTCCAGATCGCTGCATACATTTTATCCGCTCTGGTCCCACCCTTTATCACTTTTCAGGCGACTTTTCAGCTCGAAAGGGAGGCGAAATATCGTTAAACCGAGCCAGAGCGTACGAATCGTTGATACGTACTCGCGTCTACCTGCTTTCCTCCCCCAGCTCTTCGATTCTCTGTTTGTCTGTCCGTGAATCTGCGAACGCCTGCGAGTGATCTGAATTTCAGATTCCTTGGTGAGTAACTCGAGAGTCGAGCGTAATTTTTGGTAGACGCGATGATCGATGCGAGTTGTCCAGTTCCGACTGAATCGCGAACAAGTCGAAGAACGCCGCGAAACGGTCTTCTGATTGCGTTCCACGCGTTTCGAGGCATTTTTTTACGTTTCGTTTAATAGTTATTAGGAAATTGCTTGGTTTATGCAATGACAATCGCTCTCTCTTCCCAGCGTGCAATTAGACACACCAGAGACATCAAGTAATACCTATAATTCTTCTGTTACTAATGAGTTTCGTAATTTCTGACGTAACGCGCAGTGTTTCACAAAAATTGTCTCGTTAACTATTTACATAACGCGCGTACGAACTTTCTACTTAACCCTTTGACTACTGCTGGCGTCCAATGGCGCTCAGGGGATTCGCGACACTGCGAGCGCTTACAAAATTTCCGACGCAACGATGCACAGTATCATTTATTTTCGTTCGATTTTTAGCCCAATTCTCGAGGCATTTGGTCGCAACCACAAAAATTAAAGGTTTTCGTATATTTCGAATAAAATAAAATTTCAGCTTCTCGAGTTGAACACTTTTGCGTGCCAAAACGTGCAACCTGCGACGTCGATTCGACTCGTGATCCGCGCCAACGTTTCCAAACAGAAACGGAGCCGCGAAGGACGACGAGGATCCGATCTGACGCGCCATTTGCAACAACAAAATCCGCACGCGCGGATTAGAGTCGAAACGAATGCGTTTCAATTACCTACGCGCTGCATCGAGGCCCCGCAGGAGAGATCCATCAAGCCTTGATCCACGACGCTCGATTTGCCTCGACGTCGCGCATAAATTCATTCTTTCCCCTAGAACTCTGCTCGCTGGAAGGATTACGTCGGTTCGAATGGCGATGGACGGGGTGCAAGCGATAACTTTATGAAACCACGTCGATTTCGAGCTCTGACAGTCGAAACTCTCGACAAGCTTTCGTGTTTTCCACGAAAAAAAAGCTTAGAACCCTCAGTTTTAGCCGCAATTGGCCAAACGCGGGACGTTCTTTCGAAAAGGGACGATTTCAATGGCGATGGACAAGTCTCTCGAGCTGAAGCTATGCGCAAGGATCAGTTTTATGTCAGCCGCCATGTTTACCGCCCTGTTGCGAATAAGAATCGACAGACGACGCCATTTGTCGACGCGAGCGTGGATTTTTTACGATTATCAGCGACGAGAGCTGGCGGAAAATAGAATAACGAGAACTGGGGAACAAAAATCGTGCTCGAGTCGAAACACTCGAACGTAAACATTTATCCGAGCTTGATAAAAGCTCCGTTTCGACGAGTCAATTAGCCCGGATCGATCGCGAGATCCAATCTGATCGAGCGTGGCCGCGATTTTAAGCTCCATCGAGCACCAATTATGCGGCAGGTCGGCTGAGGAGGGAACTTTGAAAAGCGTGTTCCTCTGCAGGGCTTCCGTTACTTTTTTCCAGCCGCCATTGTCCCGTTCGAGCAACGAAGTTTCGCGTTACAACGACTCTTGGCTTTGCGAGACGCGCGGATGCTTTCAGCCGCGGAAAATAGCCGAATCGAGAGGGGAAACCTTGCGAGGAAATGCTGGGACGCGAAGAAAAAAGGGGCAGAAGAGGAGGAACGAGGAACTGGAAGGCGCGTACGGCTGCAGCGTTCATAAATATCGGAATAAGGGAACGCGCGTCTGATTCCTGTTTACGCTGCAGATAACACGGAGAGAGGAGGAGGCGAGGAGGGAAAAATGGCAGGGAAGACGGGACCCGTATTCAACTGGCGCGGAATTATGCGAATTTAAATGAGGCTCGCGCGAGCTGCAATAAGCGGCGTTGTAAGTAGCCGGGTGCTCGAGGAAATAAGCGAGCTGGTGTTAAATCGACGAAACAGCAGACGTAAAACGTAAAACAGCTCGAACTTAGAAGAATCTTGAAAAGCTCTGAAGAGACGACGAGGTCGCAAGACCGTCGAAAGATCGAAGACGCAAGAGTGGAATATAATTGGAAGGGATTCCAGCGTTCGACTCGAATCAATTAATCGTCAGAATTTCGCTGGTATCAATGGCATTCCCCGCGAAACGGTGGCCAAAGTTTAACTGACATCTCAGCCAATCGGAGGCCCCCAGCCCTTCTCACGGTTAAACTTCGTTTAACGGCGAGGACCTCGCGGCTAAACTCTGTTAACGCTTAAACTAAGCTGCAGGACTTAGTCCTCGGGGGAACGTACACAATCGCGCGGCCGCGTTTAGATCTTGAAACATCTGCCGCGAGTCCACGGCCAAGTTTAAATAAACTTAGCCGCGAAATTAGTTATCGCGTCGACTGTTCGCGAGCAAATACGCGCTGCGTCAGTCGAGCGACTCGACACCAGACTTGGACATTTCCTTTGCATCCACTTCTTTACTATCGCGAATTTATCTTTAATTAGCGAAGTAGCCTTTTTTCCACGCTAGTTTTCAGTCATCGAGAATTAAATCTCGCCGGAGTTGAACGTTGTTCGACCAATGCGCGCGATATTTTATGTATTCTGTTGGAATTGAGGTCTCGTGTAAACGTTTGCAACCAATCCGTCGAGTTCAATCTTTATCGTAGACGCAGTTGGAAATTCAATTTTTTTTTTAAGTTACGAAACATTGAAAATCAAGAAAATCGTTGGGACAAAGAATCAACGTTGATTGCAAAAGCATTTATCCGATTTCGAAGATTTCAGAGAAGCGATTTTTCGAGTTCTTTAATTTCGAAATATGAAGAAATCAGAAAAATATTGCAAATCAAGAAAATCGTTGGGACAAAGAATCAATGTTGATTGCAAAAGCATTTATCCGATTTCGAAGATTTCAGAGAAGCGATTTTTGTAGTTCTTGAATTTCGAAATATGAAGAAATCAGAAAAATCGTTGGGACAAAGAATCAACGTTGATTGCAAAAGCATTTATCCGATTTCGAAGATTTCAGAGAAGCGATTTTTCGAGTTCTTTAATTTCGAAATATGAAGAAATCAGAAAAATATTGCAAATCAAGAGAATCGTTGGGACAAAGAATCAACGTTGATTGCAAAAGCATTTATCCGATTTCGAAGATTTCAGAGAAGCGATTTTTGTAGTTCTTTAATTTCGAAATATGAAGAAATCAAGAGAATCGTTGAAACAAAGAATCAACTTTTAATGCTTGTAAAAGCATTTATGCGCTTTCGAAGCTCTGAAGATTTCAGAGAAGCGATTATTTCGAGTTCTTTAACTTCAAAATATAAAAAAACCAGCGCTGAAAAGTTGAATATGTTTGCAAAGGATGTCACCGACAGAAATGGCACTCGAAACAAAATTCGAATCGCGTCAGGACGAAACTTGAACCCGGAAGGGAACAATTTGCGTGAAAGAACGAGGCTAATCCAGCGTCGACTCACTTTTCGCGACAGTTTCGAACCATCGTTGGGTCACGTCCGAGGGACTTCCGTATCTTATTCCATTACTCGTACACGATTTTTCGATTGCCTGTTCCGCTGTTAACGGAACACAGGATTCCACTTAAAGAGTGCTCGTCGCGAAATTTCGCAGCTGAACGCGTGGAATATTTGATAAGCTCCCGGCGCTGCGACGAGAGATAAGCCGAGCGGATTCCGCGGCAGCGAACAAGCTGAAGGAGCCGCGGACGAGATAAGGCGGAATGACGGGGTGAAAAAGAGGTAAAGAGGTGAGGAGAGAAATGTGGGTCTCTTGGGCACGACCTCGTGACCCTTCCTGGTTAACAGCCTCGCGATTGTCGCGCGCGCCTTCCACGCGAGATGAATCTCCGCCAGTTCCGTTCGTCGATCGTTATCGTTCACCAAAGGTACCGCGTTTACATCTCCCATCCTCTTCTCTATCGCTAATTTCTTTCTCAATGCAATCGATTTCGTTTTTCAACAGTTGGAAATCAAATTCACTTTTTTAGGTCTTCAAGACTTAAAATTAGCCGATGAGAAACTCGAGTCGTGGAGATTGAGAGCGCAAAGGGTTGAATCTTCGAAGGAAAGCGCGAGGAAATCGATCGATTCGTGCAATCACTTTTTCGATTGCTTGACAATTAAAAATAAGCAAATATGCGTAGATACATGGAAAAATTGCGAGTTCTGTTCGATGATCGTTATTGTAGATCCAAGGTACCGCGTTTACATCTCCCATCCTCTTCTCTATCGCTTATTTCTTTCTCAATGCAATCGATTTCGTTTTTCAACAGTTGGAAATCAAATTCACTTTTTTAAGGCTTCAAGACTTAAAATTAGTCGATGAGAAACTCGAATTGTCGTACGAAAGGTCGTGGCGACTGAGAGCGCAAAGGGTTAAACCTTCGAAGAGCAGCGCGAGGAAATTGATCGATCCGTGGCTTCGTGAGGTGACTTTTTCGATTGCTTAAATATGAAAAATAATTTTCGTTCGATGTTTCGTTCTATGATCGTTATCGTTGACCCAAAGTATAGCGTTTACATCGTGAAGATGCGATTCGTACTCGACGACTTTTTCTTTTCTATCGCTAATTTTTATATAAATGCAATCGATTTCGTTTTTCAACAGTTGGAAATCAAATTCACTTTTTTAGGTCTTCAAGACTTAAAATTAGTCGATGAGAAACTCGAGTCATGGAGATTGAGAGTCATCTCTCGAGCGCAAAAGATTGAACCTTCAAAGGGAAGGTGGCTTCGTGCGATGACTTTTTCAATTGCTTAAATATAAAAAATAAGCAAATATGCGTAGATACGTGGAAAAATTGCGAGTTCCGTTCGTCGATCGTTATCATTGATCCAAGATACCGCGTTTGCATCGCGAAGGTGCACTTAAATCTTCGCACTCGATGACTTTTTCGATCTCGCATCCTCTTCTCTATCACTAATTTTTATATAAATGCAATCGATTTCGTTTTTCAACAGTTGGAAATCAAATTCACTTTTTTAAGGCTTCAAGATTTAAAATTAGTCGATGAGAAACTCGAGTCGTGGAGATTAAGAGCGCAAATTGTGCAATCACTTTTTCGATTGCTTGACAATTAAAAATAAGTAGATACATGGAAAAATTGCGAGTTCTGTTCGATAATCGTTATCGTTGACCAAAGGTACCGCGTTTACATCGCGAAGATGCGATTAAACCTTCGCACTCGACGACTTTTTCGATCGCTATCGCTAATTTCTTTCTCAATACAATCGATTTCGTTTTTCAACAGTTGAAAATCAATTTCAAATTCAAAATTAGTCGATCAAACACTCGAGTGTCCATTCCGCAGATTACAGAAAATTGCAGAGATTACGCTATTTTATCGAAGAAATAAATCGTCTCGATGGTCTTATTGGACAGAAAACTCGAACAGATTCCTCCAAGTAGATTCGCGATTACAATTCGCGGATAAACGTGAAAAAAGAGAAACGTTGCGTCGATGAAAGAAGCCGATTGCATCGGAAAGAAGGAAGTGCTATGTTTTTCAGCCTACTCGGTTGGAACGATGGAAGAAGGTAAAAAGTGATAGCAACTGATGTGGTTCTCGTTGAAATGAAAGTCGAAGAGTTAAACCAGTCGAATTTTTGATGAAACGACTCTGCAACTTCTGAAATTATTAATAAAGCGACTAACGAACGATTAAACGAGATCATTCGATTGCATTCGCGACGATATGAACGATGCGATCCACTCTGCGATTTTTCTACGTTTCTTCTGCTTTCCAAAATTATTTTACAATGTTGCAAATTGTCTACGGTATTGCATTAATAAATATATTTACTGTTAACATGCAAATCGATCAAGTTTGCATCGCATCGCTGTACGATATCGCATTCATTCTCTAATTAGAATCACAAATCGTTCGAAAGCGGGCCATTAGAAAGTCTAATTACCCAGCAGTCGCGAATAATTGTAAAATTATTGAATAATCTCGCTTGTTCGGCGATTTCGAACGGATGATTGATCTCGCGACAGTTTTAATCGAGACAAAAAGCAAGGATCGCCTGTTTTGCAAAAACGTCAACGCCCTCGCGGCGCAGCAACGTCATTTGTTAAAGAACGTAATCAGTGGCTGATAAATAGGCGGCTGTAATGAATCTGTCAGGAACAAGTTCGATTCTATGAAAGGCGAGCGTAAACTAGCAAAAGCTTGACAGTTCACGTGGCATGCGTGGAGCTTAATTAGAAGCAGCGGACCGACAAATTTTCCGATCAATCGATGAGGCTATGAATGATGGACCGCGCTTTTAATGTTTAATAATCGCTGCCTCGCGAATCGGTTTAGTTTATCGCTTAATGCGGAGCTTTCCCTCGAATTACACCTAAATTCCACGATTTCTCTGATATATTATTGCGTGAAAAGTTGCACTCGATGTCTTTCTAAGCAATGCGTCTTAAATTTCCAATTTCGAGTCGCAACACGCTGAAAGACACTTGAGAACACCCACGAAACTCATTTTTTTACGTCAAAATTTGCAATTTTGAGTCGCGAATCGCTAAAAGACACTCGAAAACACCCACGAAACTCATTTTTCACGTCAAAATTTGCAATTTTGAGTCGCAAATCGCTAAAAGACACTCGGAAACACCCACGAAACTCATTTTTTTACGTCAAAATTTGCAATTTTGAGTCGCAAATCGCTAAAAGACACTCGAGAACACCCACAAAACTCATTTTTTCACGTCAAAATTTGCAATTTTGAGTCGCAAATCGCTAAAAGACACTCGAGAACACCCACAAAACTCATTTTTCACGTCAAAATTTGCAATTTTTAGTCGCAAATCGCTAAAAGACACTCGAGAACACCCACAAAACTCATTTTTTCACGTCAAAATTTGCAGTTTTGAGTCGCAAATCGCTAAAAGACACTCGAGAACACCCACAAAATTCATTTTTTCACGTCAAAATTTGCAATTTTGAGTCGCAAATCGCTCAAAGACACTCGAGAACACCCACGAAACTCATTTTTTCACGTCAAAATTTGCAATTTTGCATCGCAAATCGCTAAAGGACACTCGAGAACTCCCACAAAACTCATTTTTTCACGTCAAAATTTGCAATTTTGAGTCGCAAATCGCAGAAAGACACTCAGAACCATCTGCAGAACTTGTTCTCACATTGAGAACGCCAAAAAAGAGATTGAAAGGATTCGAGTGCACTTTTGGCAACCAATTCGCGAGCTCAGGGTTTCTAAAGAAGACAAAGCTCGAAAACAACTCGAAAGAATGATCGTGCGATTTTTACTTAGATTTGAGTGCGCTTTTGGCAACCAATTTGCGAGCTCAGGGTTTCTAAAGAGGACAAAGCTCGAAAACAACTCGAAAGAATGATCGCGCGATTTTTACTTAGATTTGAGTGCGCTTTTGGCAACCAATTCGCGAGCTCAGGGTTTCTAAAGAAGACAAAGCTCGAAAACAACTCGAAAGAATGATCGCGCGATTTTTACTTAGATTTGAGTGCACTTTTGGCAACCAATTCGCAAGCTCAGAGTTTCTAAAGAGGACAAAGCTCGAAAACAACTCGAAAGAATGATCGCGCGATTTTTACTTAGATTTGATTTTTACTTTTGGTAACTAATTCGCAACGACAGTGTTTCTGAGGCTCGAAAGCAACTGCAGAGGATGATCACGCGATCCAGAAACGAGGCGCAGACGTCTGTGGGAGACGAGCACCCATCGATCAGCCCTCCGATTTACATGACATGAATATATACGTCAGACGTGGCGAATTATTCGTCTCGACAACCGATCGAGGCGTTTGACGGTTAGCCACGACGCAACCGAGACATTTCTGTCGGATTAGAACGTTCCACGGTGCGAACGAGCAAGTTTTAATTGAATCCACCCGCGGGGAAGAAGCTGCTGCTTTCTATTTCGCGACCAACTCGAGATCGTTCATATTTATGAAGTTTACGTAACTCTTCGAACCTGGGCTCAGCTTTGTCCCGTCCGTTCGATTCTTCGTCATTGAAAACGAGGAAAGATGCACGAAAAGGGAGAAGCGCGGACGCAGCAGTTCTCAGTTGCGAAGTGAACTTTTTTGGATTGTTCCTCCAACCCTTTCGTCACCCCTCTGAAGGGGCGAGAGCGCCACGCGTCGACCCAGCTGACCCTTTTCCCGCGATACCTCTTTCGCAACTCTTTATTCAAAGAAACATTGTATCCGCGCAGTGCGGAACTTTGACGAGGCGGGACGCCATTATAACTTTTCGAAAAGCGCTCTCCTCTGGCGCTTCGATCGGTCGTTATTATTCCAAGCGTTCCTCTTTTTTAATGAACGGGGAATTGTTAGGCGAGAAAACGGCGGGTTCGAGGGAAAGTTTAAAGGGTTTTTCCTTTGGAGGAGAATTTTTCAGAAACTCGATGCTTCCACTCGGTCGCATTCGAAATCCAATATAATTCAGATCCCAATATTTCACTCGACCACTCAATATTAATCTGGCGCATCGCCAATGTCCCGGAAAAGCGCATATGTTTTCCACGCGTGCGATTTCTGCGGATACTACGAGCTTCCATGCGATACAACCTCTTTTTACACGACTTATTTCGATTTCACCCTTCGCGATCCTTTGTCAAGTGTGACTCGACATCAGAAAATGTATTCAATAGAATTAGTAAAGAAAATTAGAGACGTGGAACGATATTTTAACAATAGAAACAGAATTAGGTGCACTAACGATGGACAATTGCGCTAAATTCAACCACAGAGCTATTTTCCACAGCCTTCTACAACTATTTCCTCTTTCGTAATACCAAATTTCACTTTTCACGCTCCTTGGACGAGCATCTCCATCATCGATGCGAAAATGCTCGTGTCGTCAATGCATAACTGGCAGCCCTTAGCCTGACGCTTCTGGAAGTTAGTGACGTAGGGAAAGTTCGCTAACAGGATGGTAACTTGGTAATTAATACCATAAACGAATGGCGGAATGTCGGAGGGTAGCCTTCAGCATCGACAGGCCGCGTTAACACGAAAATTCCTCTCATAGATCTTCCATTCCTTCGAAAAATAGCTCGCCATTTTGGATTTAGAGGCCACGCGAGTGGTCCTGGAAGTCTGTAACATCTTCAGAAGCTTGCTTTCGCGCTTCTTGCTGTTGTTGTTGCCACTTTCCTCGCCTGCTCGTCGCTGGCAGCTGTTGTTCCATCCGCAGCGTCTTGCGGTTCTTCTTATTCTTTCCTCTAAGCTCTTCCAGTGGATTGGTCAAGAGAACGCGTGCAGCAGGACCTTATCTTCCTTGTCGCTTGTCGACAGCACGCTTTGACGTTTCGTCCTTCGCGTTTACACGTCGTCGAGAGACCCAAGCTTGCTCTTCGAGTCGCCAACGAACCGGTTCGCGAGGAACCTAGATGAGGTTCGACAGCGATCCTTCCAACTCGTTACCCCTTCGTTTCGACTCGCAGAGGGTCTATTCTTCGCGTCTGCTGATCGATACCTCGCTACTCATCTTCGTATCAAAGAGACACCTGAATTTCACGCGTCCCAAGTGCGCCATCTTTACGCTACCGCCGCCCAAGCGTGTGATTGGAAGTGGCTCGGGGTCTTCTGCTGACAGCTTTAATTTCCTTCGACTGCGCCGCGTAAAGACTGCGGTAACTACTTCCTGTCCTCCCCATCCGAGATCCTGCGGAGAATTTCCAGCGACGAGAACGTCGCGTATCGGCTCGACGTAACAGCGGCAGTCGAAAATGAGATTGCAGAAACCGCGTCCCAGCGTCGACCCATGGGAGCTCGCCTTTGTCGCGACTTTTCTGACGGTTCCTCGCAACCCTTGCGAACGGTAGTGGCAGCTTTTGATTAATGCGGAGGCTCACAGCCGACGTTGCTTTCTCCGCTCTAACAGAATTGCATCGAATGCTGATTCTGCGACGCGTTGGAAATATTTCCAAGATGCTCTCGAGGACTTGCGTTTGCGTCTCTTACTTGTAATCTCTCTAGCCAAAACGGTGCAAGAGTAGCACCGGCTTTTAATTAATGCAGAGGCTCCAGGCCAACGTTGCTTCTGTGCTCTGACGGAATTCCAGATTGCATTCAATGCTCACTGTTCAACGTGTCGTATTAATATTTCTACGCTCTGATCCTGACGAAGACATTGTCGAGGACTTCTTCAGAGACCATCGCATCCCTTAGTTAATTTTTATAGCAAAAATGGTGGGATTTCCGCACGCAATTGCAGATTGCATTCAATGCTCACTGTTCAACGTGTCGTATTAATATTTCTACGCTCTGATCCTGACGAAGACATTGTTAAGGACTTCTTCAGAGACCATCGCATCCCTTAGTTAATTCTTATAGCAAAAATGGTAAGATTTTCTCATGCAATTGCAGATTGCATTCAATGCTTACTGTTCAACGTGTCGTATTAATATTTCTACGCTCTGATCCTGACGAAGACATTGTTAAGGACATCTTCAGAGACCATCGCATCCCTTAGTTAATTTTTATAGCGAAAATGGTAAGATTTCCGCACGCAATTGCAGATTGCATTCAATGCTCACTGTTCAACGTGTCGTATTAATATTTCTACGCTCTGACATTCTCGAGGACTTCTTCAGAGAGTATCGCATCCCTTAGTTAATTTTTATAGCAAAAATGGTAAGATTTCCGCACGCAATTGCAGATTGCATTCAATGCTTACTGTTCAACGTGTCGTATTAATATTTCTACGCTCTGATCCTGACGAAGACATTGTGAAGGACATCTTCAGAGACCATCGCATCCCTTAGTTAATTTTTATAGCGAAAATGGTAAGATTTTCTCATGCAATTGCAGATTGCATTCAATGCTTACTGTTCAACGTGTCGTATTAATATTTCTACGCTCTGATCCTGACGAAGACATTGTCAAGGACTTCTTCAGAAAGCATCGCGTCCCTTAGTTAATTTTTATAGCAAAAATGGTGGGATTTCCTCACGCGTCCTCGTGTATTCTCATCTGGGACAGTCTCAGCGTTGGCTCGCCAAGCAACTGTTTCTTCTCAACACGAACACAGCTTCTTCATCTTATCCTCCGCTTCCTTCTTCCGTAACAAACCGCCGCTTAAAGTGTGCTAGCCGAATGGTATAAATTTCCAGCGGCACGTATAATAATAAGAAAAAGCGGACGCGTTTCGCTACGTGGCGTTCAAGTAATTACATCCACGAAGAAGCACGAAATACGCGAGCGGACGTCGAGATAAAGTGCGGCGAGCTCGCGAAACGAGCTCTGGAACTTCGTTGCGAGATCTTGAAATATCGAAAAAAATTCTAGCGAAACATCTCTATGTTTCTCCTCGAAAAGAGAGATGCGAGGAGATCCTCCGCTCGACGAGCTTTAACGAACAAATAGAGGAAACTTAATGAAAATAATCGCTGTTGCGAGCGTCGATTATTCTCTGGCCTTCGTCCGTGTTTTCGCAGACCACGAAACGTCTCGCGGATACGTTGTTTCCGACCTGTCAAAGGATTATCCGTCCTGGCAGCAACTTTTGACGAGCAGATCGACGAACACTCGAGACGAGACATCGTCTGGGTCCGCGCGCGGAGTTTCGCACTCGAATTCGCTCGCTGACCAAGCGGATTTCAAACCAGCACGCGGCCGCCACGTTAATTACCGAGTTCTTTCGCGGGGACGCACAAGTGGTCGGTTAATTAGCTTGAGCGGGCATCAAAACGAGCACGAAATCACGCGGCTCGTTCACGGTCACTCGCGAAAGGGTCGATCGATCGAGCGAAAAAAGAGGCTTCAGTGTTGTCTGGTTGGCAATTTTACTCAAAGATAGAAATATCTTTCGACCTTTTTTCAGCACAGCTTTTCGAGACGTTAGAAATAGAAACTATTTCTAACAAAGGGTTAATTACCCCTGTTTCAAACGTGTTCCGCGCCCTTATTTTCCAAGCACGAGCACAATTTCGCGTTTCAGTCTTTCTGAAAAGTTGCCTCGCGAGCGGAACTGGATCCAAAAATAATCCCGCCACCGCAGACCCTTCGTTTTGCTCTCAGTCGCAGACAAGCTCTTCTACGGACTTCGTAAACTCAGAGTCGGACGGGTCTTGCGGCCAGTCGAACCTCGAAACCAATGCGATCTTCGAGCGAACCGACGCTAACGTTCAAACTTCGTAAAATCGTGGAAACTTTCGAGGAAACGTAAACGCGACGGCTGCGATTCGAAGGCTCTCGAGGCTGTTAACATACGCTGCGACTGCGAGGAGCGCGATTTTCAACAGAGTTGAATCGTTCCGATATATCGCGTAAATTTCAACTGGAAAATAAATATCGACACGCGCGCTCGTTCGCGAATTCAAAAGAGAGATTTTCCACGCCCACCGCCATCGCGTGCAGAATAAGCTCGCGATCCTGTTTCGCCAGTTTACCAGCTCGTATAATAAAAAACCGCTGGCTGAGGGGATCGTTGTTAAAATCCGCGCGCGAGGAGCCCTGGAAAGACCCGAGGGACAAAGCGAGCCAGTGTCTATCGTGTTTGACGATCGGTCAGTCATGATCCGGATAGTCAGACAGATCGCTAACAGCGGACCAGCGGAATGCCTCGATGGAGTTACGCAACCCAGCCTGCCCTCGAGCAACTAGACTTTACTATCGCTCGAGAAAGGGATCTGCCCTTCTCTTTCCGCTCGCCACCGTCTGTTTCATTCTGCCACGATGCGTGTTCCACCTTCCGTGCAATCGCGGCTCGCCCAGACACCAGCAACACTTCTACGACCTGTGTCTGACTTCGAAAATATTGTCCAGCTCGCGATGAGAAGTCGAATTTCAAAATTTCTACTCGAATTTCGAATTTCTTTGAGAGATCGAAGCTGCTAATAATTCGCTAAAAATTGGCGAACTGTTTCAAAGGGAGACGAGAGTCCAACTGTAAAATTTCTGAACGTCGACGAACGAAAATTGGGGGGATTAACGCGCCATCCGCGATAGGGCGGTTTATAAAACGCAGCAACACTTCTACGACCTATGTCGAACTTTGAAAATATTGTCCAGCTCGCGATGAGAAGTCGAATTTCACAATTTCTGGGCTTTGAGGGATCGATGCTGCTGATAATTCGAGATATTAACGCGCCATCCGTGATGGGGTGGTTTTATAAACATCGTGGCTCGCCAGATACCAGCAACACTTCTACGATCCATGTCTGACTTTGAAAATATTGTCCAGCTCGCGATGAGAAGTCGAATTTCACAATTTCTGGGCTTTGAGGGATCGATGCTGCTGATAATTCGAGACGAGAGCCCAGCTATAAAATTTCTGAACGTCGACGAACGAAAATTCGGGATATTAACGCGTGATCCGCGATGGGGTGGTTTTATAAACATCGTGGCTCGCCAGATACCAGCAACACTTCTACGATCCATGTTTGACTTCGAAAATATTGTCCAGCTCGCGATGAGAAGTCGAATTTCACAATTTCTGGGCTTTGAAGGATCGATGCTGCTGATAATTCGAGGCGAGAGCCCAGCTATAAAATTTCTGAACGTCGACGAACGAAAATTGGGGATATTAACGCGCCATCCGCGATGAGGTGGTTTTACAAACATCGTGGCTGGTCAAACACCAGCAACACTTCTACGACCCATGTCTAATTTTGAAAATATTGTCCATCTCGCGATGAGAAGTCGAATTTCACAGTTTCTGGGCTTTGAGGGATCGATGCTGCTAATAATTCGCTAAAAATTGGCGAACTGTTTCAAAGAGAGACGAGAGTCCAACTGTAACATTTCTGAACGTCGACGAACGAAAATTGGGGATATTAACGCGTGATCCGCGATGGGGTGGTTTTATAAAACGCAGCAACACTTCTACGACCCATGTCTAACTTTGAAAATATCGTCCATCTCGCGATGAGAAGTCGAATCTCACAGTTTCTGTGCTTTGAAGCATCGATGCTGCTAATAATTCGCTGATAATTCGAGAAGACAGCCCAGCTATAAAGTTTCCGAACGTCGACGAACGAAAATTCGGGATATTAACGCGCCATCCGCGATAGGGCGGTTTATAAAACGCAGCAACCCTTCTACGACCCATGTCTAACTTCGAAAATATCGTCCATCTTGCGATGAGAAGTCGAATCTCACAGTTTCTGTGCTTTGAAGCATCGATGCTGCTAATAATTCGGGACATTAACGCGTGATCCGTGATGGGGTGGTTTTATAAACATCGTGGCTCGCCAAACACCAGCAACAATTTTACGACCCATGTCTAATTTTGAAAATATTGTCCAGCTCGCGATGAAAAGTCGAATTTCAAAATTTCTGGGCTTTGAAGGATCGATGCTGCTAATAATTCACTAATAATTCGAGATATTAACGCGCCATCCGCGATGGGGTGGTTTTATAAACATCGCGGCTCGCCAAACAGCAGCAACACTTCTACGATCCATGTCTGACTTTGAAAATATCGTCCATCTCGCGATGAGAAGTCGAATTTCACAATTTCTATGCTTTGAAGCATCGATGCTGCTAATAATTCGCTGATAATTCGAGACGAGAGCCCAGCTATAAAGTTTCCGAACGTCGACGAACGAAAATTCGGGATATTAACGCGCGATCCGCAGTGGGGCGGTTTTATAAACCGCAGCCGCCATCGCGGCCCGATTTCATTCAACCTTTACCTTTATCTCTCGATTTAGTATCGCGCTGGATACAATGGTACAATGCCGCGATAGCATCACGAGTAAAAGTCCGGCATTGTTCCAACGATTACGCTCGCCCGCGTAATCCTTAATTGCGTTTGCCCGTACAGGGGCCACGATCTATGCGATCCTTTGAATCCACGACATTGTCCGAGGGCCTGTCACGGTCCGCGCGACCCCTCACCTATGAGACAATGTCCCAAGCGTAAACTGGACGGCTGGTGCAAGCTTGCACGCCGTTATTTTACCTTTCGAGGCGAACGCCAGCTGAATTTCGCGGTTTTCGCTTTCGAAAAAGCTGTCTCGCGAAGTGTCTCGGTCTCAGAATTCTCTTAGACGCGGACGAGACTCGCGCACTCTTGTTTCGAGCTTGGAAATTGCATCAACCCTTTGGCTACTGAAATATCTTTGGAAATCTGTCGAGTCCTAAGGAAGTTTCAGTGTATTTTCACTGTGAAACGCGAGCTTCAGTTTCTACGCTAAGCAGTAATATTGCTTAAGTCTCCTAAAAGGTACTTTGCTACTTTAGCAATGATTTTTATTGCTAACGTCTCTCATATTGCTATTTTAGCAATAGTTTTTCAATTTTAGCGATGATTTCTGTTGCTAACGTCTCTCATATTGCTATTTTAGCGATAAATTCCATTGCTAGCGTCCAGGAAGAAGCAGAGTGCGAAGGGTTAAAGATTCCACAACAGATGCGACTGGATCGACGCTTATAATGCGAAGCGAGATTAGTCGATCGCTCCGTTACTTTGTTCTATATACGCAGGTGTAGTCGCTCGAAAGCCACGTCCACAACTAGCCATGGAAGATTCAGAGATGAAACGATGTCTCGTGGAAACCGGTTCGCAGATCCCAACGCTTCGCGAGCTTTTTATGTGCGGCTAGACGCAAAGTAGACGAGAAACCGTTGTGATAGCAATATTTTAGCAATAGTGCAGCTAAAATAGCAATATTTTAGCGATAGTAAAGCTAAATTGGCAAGAGAAATAGGGGAGAAGTTAGTAATGGAAACTGTTGCTAAAATAGCAATGTTTGAGCAACAGCAAAGCTAAAATAGCGATATTTCAGCTTTGGCAAAGCTAAATTAGCAATATTTCAACTTTGGTAAAGTTTTAACCTTGGCAAAGCTAAAATAGCGATATTTCAACCTTAGCAAAGTTAAAATAGCGATATTGCAACCTCAGCAAAGCTAAAATAACAATATTGCAACCTTGGCAAAGCTAAAATAGCAATATTGCAACTTTGGCAAAGCTAAATTAGCAATATTTCAACTTTGGCAAAGTTTTAACCTTGGCAAAGCTAAAATAGCCATATTTCAACCTCAGCAAAGTTAAAATAGCGATATTTCAACCTCAGCAAAGCTAAAATAGCAATATTGCAACTTTGGCAAAGCTAAAATAGCAATATTGCAACTTTGGCAAAGTTTTAACCTTGGCAAAGCTAAAATAGCCGTACTTCAACCTCAGCAAAGTTAAAATAGCAATATTGCACCCTCAGCAAAGCCAAAGCAGCAATATTTCAACCTCAACAAAGCTAAAACAACAATATTGCAACCTCGGCAAAGCTAAAATAGCAATATTTCAATCTCAACAAAGCTAAAACAGCAATATTTCAAAGCTGAAATAGCAATATTTTAGCAAAAGCAATATGGAAGACATCAGCAACAGAAACCATCACTAAAATATTACCATTTTAGCAATAGAGAACTGTAAAAAAACATACATTTCCCAAAAATCTGCGCTGAACAAAGTCTAACCCTCGTAATCACTAATCAATGCTGATGGTCCCCTCAGAGGAGCCATCAGAGAGCAAAGGGTGAATTATCGTATCGTCGAAGGAAAGTTAACGCGTTTCTGTTACCTTTGCAAGGAGCAACCATTGTTCTATCGCGGATAAAACACGACAACGGTACTCTCGTGAAAACCAGTCAGACGAGTGTGCCACCTTTAACCTTTCCACGGCAGTCGCGGCCACGAGCCTCAATCGACAGCGGAAAACTATCATTGTTCGTTCCACTTCCATCGACGAAGCACAGATCCGCCAAAAGTGACCAGAAGAATCAAAAATGAAACAGACATCTCGTCGCGTTTTCGTCGAGCAGCTTTGGAAAGCAGTAATTTCGAATTAGCATGCGGGAAAGGGAGATCCTCGCGCTAATTGGAATTCGTTTGAGGCCCCAGCAAAGGATTACGCGCACGCGTAACCGCTCGAGTGAGTAACGAATGTAAATGTATGCGAGGTCGTCTTTTCCGGAAGACATTCTTGCGTATCCTCGAATGGCGAATGGAGGACTTTCCACGCCGCTTCCAGGAGATTGTTGGTCACGATGGAAACCTGTTGGGCGACTAACCTACCTGAGAGAGCACCTACGACCTTCTCGCAACGCAGCGGTGCGCCCATTGGTTGCACAACTCCTGCGGTGCAATGCATCCAAAGAGTCATGATCGAACGGGCTTACTCATACATTTAATGACACCGCGTTCGATAATACGCTCTCGAAAGGTTTATCGTACAATATGGAAGCTGCTTGGAATCTCTTCTGAACGTGATTTCATTTTACAAAGTAATCGATCTGCAAACGAACGTGGAAAACTTTACATTTGCGAATGCGAATCGTTGCAACGTAGAGTCGTGCTTTAATTGCACAGCTGTACTTTTCGTTTGCGAATGCTAGTCGATAATCCTAACAAGTGTTAGAAATTTGACGATTCGTACAAAGTAATTTTTAAAATTTGAAGCATTTCAAAGAAGTCGGAGAAGTAGGAAAAGACTTCCTGGAAGTAGAAAGTCCTCGAGTTATGCTTCTCTAAGTATTCAAGTCCATTGTTCGTACGTAAAAGCGGCATTTTATCGACTTTCAAACAAAATCTCTTCCATCATCCGTCACATAACTCGACTTATTTGTTAGCCAATTACGTTTCGCATGCAACGTACAATTATTTCATACATCTGATTGACCATTTCCGCCCATAGAGCCTCTCTAGACGCACCCATGAATGCAGCGCGAGTGCAAGCCTCTTCGCGCGATGACTATTTTATTTTGCCATCGTCAATTACACAAATGATAATCATTAATTTGTATAAATGACCAAAGGGAGAATTCGAAACGCATCCAGCGCCATTTGCATCCGGCTGATTCCAAGCATTCCGACCGTTTTAATTCCTCACGCGGCTTCCGTGTTCCGAATAGCCTTCCTCTAGCGAGCTCGCGTAACCAGCGCGCCAATTAATTGAATCGAAGCGATGAGAACTGGTGTAGGAAGCGGCTCGGTCAACCAACCCGCAAGAAACACCGTCGACGCGTTCGTCGAATGGAAAACCGCGCAGGATTGTCGCTCGCGGAGGAACTCGCGGAACGAAAGACCAGGCGAGAAAGTTGCTTTCGCTCGAGAGGAGATCGGCGGTTAAAACGAGCCGCGAGTCCACGCGACAGGTAGCCTCCATTCCTGCTTAGAACCGAGATAACTCGAGAGTCTCTCGAGCGAACTCCGCGCGACCGTAGCGTCGCGAGCCGACGAATTTCCTCGATATCGCGTCCAAAGTGGCCGCTATCGAGCGCGCGACAACGTTTCCTTATTATCTGCCATTAAGGCTGCGTGCTCCTTCAGGAAGAGTTCCCAGCGCCAAAGCCCGCGGCTTTTAAAACCAGACGGCGGTGGAAAATTTCAGAGGATCCCAGGCGACTCGTGATAAGCCTTAATAGCTCGCTCGTTTCGCCTCCACGGAAGGAAGGAAGGAACGAGACGCGTCTCGTTGTCCTTGGCTGCTGATTTACGTGATCCTTTATTACGCCACTGTCGAATTACACCGCGAGTTAAGCGGAATTAGGTGGTCCATTAACATCGCGACTGGATTCTTTCTGATTGAATATCATTGCTAGAAATCGTGGTTCTGATAGTGGAAAGTTGGGTTTAGAATTGGAATCGTTGAGCTAACTTGTTGGGGGTTTAATAGTCAGTGTAATTATTGAATGTTGGAGAGTAGAAGCTGTTGTATTTTGTATGCGAGTTTCCTGAAACGTTGGAGCTTTGAGCTTTACGAATTTTAATGCAGAACAGTGATTCTGATCGATCTGGAATCTTTGATCGATTAGTTTCTGACTTGCTGGAGCTTTAATGATCAGTGTAATCATTGAATGTTGGAGAGTAGAAGCTGTTGTATTTTGTTTGCGAGTTTCTTGAAACGTTGGAGCTTTGAGCTTTACGAATTCTAATGCAGAATAGTGATTCTGATCGATCTGAAATCTTTGATCGATTAGTTTCTGACTTGCTAGAGCTTGAATAGTCAGTGCAATTGTTGAATATTGGAGAGTAGAAGCTGTCAATTATTGTGTCTGGGTTTCTTGAAACGTCGAAGCTTTGAGCTTTGGGAATTTGAATGCAGACAGAACAGTGATTCTGATAGTGGAAAGCTAGGTTCAGAATAGAAATCCTTGATCGATTAATCTCTGACTTGCTAGAGCTTTAATAATCAATGCAATTGTTGAATATTGAAGAATAGAAGTTGTTAATTATTGTAAATGAATTTCTTGAAACGTCGAAGTTTCAAGCATTGCGAACAGATTTTCAGTAGTTTAGATCAGCGATTCATCCCTAATCCTTCCAAACAGCCACATTCAGAGCCACAAGTCCCTGGTTGGCAAATCCAGGAGCGTTTCACGTAAAAAAAATCTCCAAAAACTATTTTACAAAGCTGATCGATAAACAAACATCGCAGCAATCAGCCAGAGGACCTCTTCTTTGCATCTCTGCAACGATCTGACAGAATCGGCTCGTAAACCATGACTTATCGCTGTTTCCCCGCGAATACCAACTGGCGATGCTTCCGTATACTCTGTGCTCGCGTTTATTCGAGATCCCGCAACTTTTACCAGCCTGTTCTGTTATCGCAAAACGAGAAACTCGTTCGAACGAGCGCATGTAAACTTGTAACGCGTTTTATTCGCGTATCGGAGGAAAGTTCGCTCGGTTTCCAGCTCGATCGACGAGGATGGCTTCCGCGGTTCCGCTGATGCAGAGATAACGACAGCTGAGAGATCGTCCAAGATCCAGCGCGTTATTGCTTTGTTAGCGATCATTTTCGAAAGCATAGAAAGCGCGCAATTAACGCGCGCGTATCTTTACTTTCACGCTGCTGGATTTTTACTAGCGACGGAGAGTTTCCATCGCCACGAGTGCTTCTGAACGAAATCGAAGTCGAAACGTTTGAATACGATTAAATATTCGACGGTAATTCGATTATTTTGTCATCAGGATGGACGAGGATTTCAGAGGACTTTAAAATTATTTTATAATAATTTGCATCATGCTCCAATCTCTTTTTCCTCTTCATTTCTTAATCAAACATGTACCACACTTATTGCAATTATGTGAGTCCATAACTTCAACAGATGTGCACACTAAAAAGCCAAAAAAGGTACTAGAACTAGTCTAACAACAGGGATCTTGGTTTCCAGGTCGAAAAACTACCGTATTAATAAATTTAAGACGATTATTACAAAATGAATTCGAAAGAATCGTAAAAGGTTTCGATTGTTTTCGATAATCGTCTGAATCTGCGAAGTCTGAGCGTGGTTTTCGAACAGAGTCCTTTGATCCCGCGAAATGTGAAAGTCCTGGTTCGCTGCGCGTCGAAGCTAATCGTTCAGGATCTCGGAAACAGTTGTAAATTGGAGGGAGTTTACATCGTCGTGGATTATCGACGATCTTCGAACGGTGCTTTCCGTGAGAACGAAATTAGGGCGATCAGGCGTCAGGCCACGAATTACAGGGCGATGCTGGGGAATTTCTAGAGTTCGTCCTTCCTGGAACGAGAGTGGAAGCTGGAGGAACGCTCTTCCGGGAGATCGAACGCGTCGTTCTGAATTTAACGAGAGAACTGGAATTTTCAGCGAACGGGGTCGCTTAAAATCGAAACAATCGCGTCTTTCAAGAACGAACGCTCTTTGATGCTTCGCAGTGGACGAGAGCAGCGTTTGAAATTAGCAATTTCATTCATTCTGCTATCAATTAAGCGACATTGCTCTTTGTTACGCAATGCTAACGTCACTCACGCGTGTTTAAAATTAGCAATTTCGTTCATTTCGCTGTTAATTAAGTTGCAATGAAAAATTTAAGCCGCCACGCTTTGAGAGCTGATAAAATAACAAGGTCGTGAACATCGAAAAAGGTTCTAGTTTCAAGTTATCGACTGTGACTTGAAAGAACTGAACCTGCACGACACAAATTGAAGAAAAATACGGGGGTGTCCCGAAGAATTCGCTTCGAAAATAGAAATCGCTTTCGCGATAGAGAGAAAGGCGCGGAGAACGCCTCGGGACGAAGACAGACGAGCGACATATTTTATATTGAACTTTCCGCGGCGCAAAAACTGCGCCCATATCGCTACTTCCGTCGAAATCGAACGGGATCGTGGAGAGATCCGCAAAAAGAGGGGGAAAGAAATTTGATCGATATCTCGAAATAAGTTTCGCGGAGGCTGCGAGCGAGGGAAGTTTTTCCTCGCCGGAAACAAGGCCCTAATGCTTCCAACTACCCCTCGAGCAGTTTATATCAGTTCCAGGTATAACTCACGTACAGATTTCGGAGAGGAAATTGCGTTATTTGTCCCAACTTTCGAAACGTACTCTGTTCCTCCGCGTGTGCGAAACGTCCAATGCATTTTTCACGTCGAGCGCATTTTTTCACCGGAAAATGAAAACCCTCGAATCGATTTTGAAACTTCAGTAAACTATATCGTTCGCTTTTCACCGACGCCAAGTATGGAAACGGTATTTTTCGAAACAACGCGACACTTCCAAGTCCCAGGCACCCAATTCTAGGTTCAAGCACCAGTTTTTAACAAACAAAACTGAAAATACTCGAGTCAATTTCTGTCGAAACTTGAACAAAACTACATCGTCCACTTCTCAGAGACAGTATTTCAATAAACGAGAGCGTCGTTTCTCGAGTTTAGCCCCGTCGCAACCCTTTCGAGCAACCCGATCACCCATCGCGTCGATAATAATTAATTACCCAGGCGCCATTGGCAGGGAAAGGGACGAGCATCCACCGCGGCTGAGGTTTCAATTCGCCAGGGAGGTTAAGTGACTCCGTCGCGGAGCGAAAAAGAAAAGAACGCTTCGTAAACCGTGGCAAAGCGAGGGGAAGTAGTTTAGACGAGCGCCTCGAATCGTTCCACCGTTAATTCCGCCTCCAGAGAGCCGCGATCCTCGACTTTAACGATGTTTACAGAGGCGAACTATGATTTTAAAACGATCAGGGAGGGAAGAGGGACGCGTAAGACGAGCGATGGACGGAGGAACCCCGCGGAGGCGAGGGTGGCGTTCAGCAGGAAGCAGCGGACGGGGTGGGACGGAAACAGGGGTCCCATCCGCCGCGGCCAGGTCGAGATGGTCGCTCATAAATATTCATACGGGATTCCTGAAGCCAGGAAAACATCCATTCCTGCAGGAGCGCACGTGCGCCACCGCGCATTCGGCAATTTCGTCAACGAGAGACGAAAAAAAGAGCACCGGAATCTGGACCACGACGAAGAGGGACGAGGGGCATTACCATAGGCCAATTTCTGATCCGCCATGCTCGAAACTGTGGCCGCGTTTCTCGTAGCCGGGGTTTAACAGGAGAATCAGCGACACGGACGACTAAAATTGCTGATTAATTGATCAAGGGACGATGGAATTCGTTTCTGCTGTCGATGACACGCAATTGTTTCGAGTCGAGTAATTAATTTCGAAAGCAGGTACGAATAAGCAAACTGATTTCGTTCAGGAAGGTTCGCGACGAAAAAAGTTCTCACCTCCTGCGAAGGCAACGAAGAAAATTCAAAGTTTCGATTCTCTGTCGACCCTTCTGAAATTAAAAACTATTCCTTTCGTGTTTGAACGATCGCGTCCCCGTGTTTGCACAGCGACAGAGAAATCGGAATTTAAATTGAAACAAATCTTGCGGACGCGAGCGGAACCAACCAGAGTCCATCGCCTCCCTTTTTTTCCAGCCCATCGCGACTGGACAACCGTTTCTCCGCGGCCACGAATTTGCATGAGGAGTCGCTCGCATTTTGCATAAAGGCGAATTTATAATTGGCCGCGGGCCAACGTCGCGGACATTTCGCCCGTTCGATCGCGAATTTCGATTTCAATCTGCCTGGTCGGAATTATTCCACCTGGCGAGGCTGATTCTCGAAGTCGCAGCCGTGCGAAGAAGTTCTTCTCGAGGATCGTTCACTTTTTTCAGCCAGCCACTCGCTTGGCTGCATTTTTTACGAGTCCCCGAATTTCGTGACTTCGCGCGTTAAGTGCTGTGTCGTCTCGTTAAGACGACGTCGAAGATAAGATAAAGATTTATTAACTAGGAGTGGCGAGGAGTCGCTCATTTGTCGAAGCGATTGAGCCAAGGTCGTAAAGCGTTGGTAAAACGCTAATCGAGAATCAGTCGTCTCATTTTTTCCTTATAAATGGTCTTCCAGTTTGTTTGATAACATAAATGTTCTTCCTCTTCGTCGGAGCAAAAGAAGACGACAACTCGTCGGTGCAAGCAACATGGACGTTGATTACGATGATTTCTCACGGAACACGAGCTAATATTTCGTCTAGCGTCATCCCAGTGGTGTTTCGAGCGAGATGGGACCGCTGCACCCCTTTTTCGAGCGCTCGCTTCTTCACAGAGGAAACGCGTGCTCGCGTCAGTTGCAAGTCCGCCCTCAGCGTGCACGCACGACTCGCAATGGTCGACTAGTTTGACAATTAATAGCCTGCGAACCGCGAAATACCTGCACAGCGTTGGTATACAGAAGTATCATAAATGTTGGCGGCTCAGAAACAAGCTTTCTGTATATCACGCTGCGGTCGAGTGTTTTAGCGGTCGCGTTATTTCGACGAGTTTACGCTGCCGCCTCGAAACAACGAGACTACTTTTTGTTCGAAAACGGCCACTCGATTAAGCGTCATTTATGTACAAATTTTAGTGCAGATGATCAAAGTTTCTTTCGTAATTAAAAGGTTGAGGTTGAGAAGATTGGTTAGTGAATAGTTCTTCTTTTATTTAACGTTGGTCATGTTATCCAGTTCGATACGAGTTTAATAAGAACAGAATTAAAATGCACTTTCGACGCATTAAAATTGCAACGCGTGTCAAAAGTTGCGCAGAGGATGCTGCAAGCGACTTGGCAAAAAATCTGAAGACTCGTAAAAAATGCAGCCAAATTAGTTGCTTTCTGAAAAAACTGGACGCTCTTTGAGAACAGAGTGCCAAAACTTCAAAAGACACCAAAATGCCCCACGAAATGGAACTTTCTCAGAGAGACGCAACATTTTTCAGCCAAGAAACGAAAATCGACAGCGCTTCGTACAAATTACGATGGCTCGTTAATCGATGCAGAGAATTCGAGGATTCTCGTTCTCGCGTATGGTAATTATCGACGACCTCGAGCTGGAGCGATTTACGAGCGTTCTCGTCGCGGTGGATGGTAAAAATGGCGGGCAACATCGTCGTAGAATTTGTTGGCGGGCCGCTCTCGCGTCCGACCGCGAGGTATGCAGTCAGAACTCGGTATCCTCGCCCTTAATTGCCCGGTTTCTAGTTCCTTTCTCTATCCGTATCCCTCTCGAACGACGACAATGCGCCTTGGTACGATAACGCGGTATGCGCCTCGATTTTAAGCGACTCCTCTTCCATCGCTCGCGGAAACAACCGTTTACCTGTCGAGTATCGCGTCTCGGATTGCGATCCGCTCGCGGAATCCGCGCGATTCACGGATTTCCAGAAAATCCGAGCTATTTCGACTGTCCTTGCTCGAGAGAGGTCGAAGGAAGCCAAACAGCTACGAAGCTATTCGAATGGTTGCGATTTTTTATCGACCAAGCGCGTACGTTTAACTGAAGCGCTGCAGGGGACCAATATGGCGTCTGGAGGACTGCTACCACTGCGTGGACGTAAAAATCGTGGTTCCTCTCTTCTATCTTCTTCGTGTAATAAATTAAATAATAGTGGTGAGAGGATAGATTAAAGGCAGTAAATAATTAAACAGGAAAAGGAGTATTTTTCAGCCACCATTGTCACGGAGGAACGTCGTCGTCGATGGCCGCAATCGGGAATAGAGCGATTTATGCGAGTCGCACTATTGTTACATTATTAAAGCCGTTATTCAATGAACACCGCCGTCGCGCGAACGAATTTTCCTGTCTGCATTTATCCCGGCCGCGGACGAATTATAATTCCAATTTAATAACTCGCGTACGAAACATTCGTAGACGTTAATAATATAATTAATTGCACGCCCCCGCGGGACAATGACGTTATAAATATTAATCGATTTTATCGGCCCGTAGAACTCTAAACTGAAATCCATCGACGGGGGCGCGAAACGAGCTCGCAGACGGAATGTTTCGAGGAATCCTAACGAGGCGCGCGTTGGCAAAGGACGCAAAGGAAGCTCGACAAGCGTCGCGTGGAAAAGCGGAAAAAGAAAGAGAAGAAAGTCGCCCAGGCTGTTCGTAGCTATTTCTGTCTCATTAACGGCCCCGTCTATCGAGACACCACTGTCTACGCCTCTCGAAACTACCCGCCTCATTAATTGGACTCGCTAACTAACCAACAGCGTCGCGGAGCTCGCGGCTGATAACCGGAAAAATGATCCCCGATATTAATCGCCGCGGTTTCCTACGGGCGAGCTTCCCTGCCGGCGCAGGAACGATATTTTATCGGAATTGCATCCAGATTTCGTTTATTAACTGCGCCCCAGCTGGGTGCAACGAATGCACCCACGCGCGCACCCACTCCTCCGCGCCAAGACTTTACGACGCGAGCTTTGTTTCCGCGATAGACCAACGCGTGATACTTTGGTCCCCGTTTCCCAGACATTTCACTAACTTCGTTTGTCCGCGAAGCATTGCAAATGAATATCAGTCGTTTTCAGAATCGATCAGAGCGATCTCTGTTACAGTTTCGCAATCCCTCAAACTCGAGGACTATTATAGCAACAATATTTACGAAAATGCGACCCTTCTCGAGGCATCCACCCGTTTCTCCGACATTCCTCTCTCAGTGCGATCAGAAAGCAGGCTCTAAAATTCCTAAAACCTTCGTGGACCTGGAAATTCCGCTGAAAGATAAATGGCGAGCCCAGCGGAATTACCTAAACGTTTCTTATCACTGTCAGAGCCGGGGGACAGTTAAATCGGTGGAGCGGCTTTATTAAAACGGGGAAGGGCGCCGCGACGCGAGCCATTCGCGGGAAATTACACCGTCCGCTTTTATTGTGGCCCCAGAAATATTCCGCCGTCGAGTACTGCAAGCAGGATAATGAATTTTTTCCCACCGCGGACAAAACGCGGGCCGAAGGGACGCGCAGGAGGCAGTTAATCGACGAAAAGGCTGCGAGAGACATCGATCGGAGGAGGACGAAGCCGGGGTTGGGCCGCTGGTGGCGCGTGGGGCACGTAAAAAATGAATTCTTTGAATCGTTCAAGGGTGGACGACAAGCGGGCGTAATGAACGTCCTAATGAACGCGCACAATGAACAGCCCCTCTCGTTAGGACACGTGTTTTACTTACTTGGCCAACTGAGCCGCATTAGTCGCGGCTTACCAGCCCGGGGCACCGCTTGCTCACCTTTTTAAAGATTATTAATGGCGCTCGAGCCGCGCCGCAGCTTCGGCTACTTTCACGCTGGGGATCGGCTAACAGCGGCACTTTAATTGAGAGGGTGGAACGCACCCTGGCGCGAGCGACCAGCTACTGAACGCTAGAACGATTGTTGCTGCTCCCACTCTTTTTTTAAAGAGCCGCAAACTTTTTACGCTCTCGGTGCTGAGCTGCTTTGGAAAATGAGCAAGTTGAGAGAAACATTGCTATTTTAGCTTATTCTTGTTTCGGGGGTGTTTTACCATCGCACGAGCCGCGACGCGGACGCGACTAATCCGCGCTAAGAACCCCGCCACTGATCGAAGCTAATTACACGCTCAGCGTATCAGACGATTACCCAGCCAAGCTTATAATAACAGCAGCCAGGCCAGCATGCGTCTCTTTTAAATAAAGGAGCCTGTCTAATAAATTCCGGAAGGGATCGCGCGCTCCGTACATCGGAATCGCGGCCGATAAGACGAAATAAGCGAAGCCAGTCTCCTCTGGCGCTAATAAATTTCCCTGGGAATCGCGGTGGTAAATCAGGACGAGGTAAATCACACGAAAGATTCGAGAAAGAAGAGGAGCCCATGGGGGGGTGGCGTAGGGGTGAAGGATAGACGTTTTCTAGTCTCGTTACAATCTCGATCTCCTCTAGACGGTGGCCGTTAGAAAATAACGAGGTAACTACAGGTTAACGCCGTTATCGCATGACGGGGTTTATGGGGTCCCATCGCCGACAAGCGAGCCCCATGGCGCGAGTATATCACGGCTGGCGCAGTTATGTTTCAACGGGGTGTATTCCGCCGGTTCGCCATGCCGCGTGGCCTCTGGATATTAATTGGCTTCCGATCTGCATCGAGAGCCACCATCGCGATACCCCTCGCATACCCGCGAGGCGTCAAAACCCGTGCCAACCAGGAGGGTCGAGTCTTCGCGCGAGCAATTTACCCGGGAAATGTAATGATTCGATCGATTACAAGTGGGCCAACCACCTTCAACTGGGCCTGCGAGAGGAGAAAATCGAAGCATCGAATTGTTAATCGGTGGAACTGTCGATTTTACGCCATTGCTGCTTCGTCGAATGTGAATTAACCGCAAATTGGGATGCACAGGAATGCCAGAACTGCTCCAACATTCGTAAGACCAGGATTAGCTGTTAAGACGAGTTCTAAAGTTTCATCTGACTTGCGCTAAAGAAGAAAGCAGGATAACGATTAATCACAATTTACAGACAAGTGGTGTACGCTGGAGAACTTGGGAGAAGGGAAAATCGATGCATCGAATAGTTGATCGGGTAAGCAGTGAACTTGATGTCAGTTCTCCATCCTTGTTTCTTCTAGCTGCGCGCTGGTTTCGTATTTGTTGAAGACAGGGGCTTAGAAATTTGGTTTTATTAGAACAGCGTACAGTTAATGCGTTCTGCAAACCACTGCTACGTCGAATGTGAATTAACCCCACTGGGATGAACTGCTCCAACACTTCTAAGACCAAGATTAGCTATTAAGACGACTTCTGAAGTTCCCTCTGACCTAATTCGACCCAGCCAGAGCGCCAACTGGATGCTTCCAGACGCGGCAGGACAAGAAAAGAGAACGATTAATCACGATTTACCGGAGAACTAAGATAGAAAAATCGGAAGCGATTATTGGTAGCCGATGCAAATCCCATTACTCCATCGTGCCAGCTGTTAATTAACGGGACCCATTTATTACGACCGCATAACGGTCAATTCTTGCCACGGCGAGCGAACGATACCGAAACAAATCGATGCGCAACCGGATCGTAAGTAGACCTATAAATTTCGCGGTGCACGCGCGCAAGAAGGGGTTGTTGCGCGTCGGATCGATGCTCGAACCGTACGTCTCGATCGCTCGTATCGAAACGGGTCCGCGAATGATTAATATACGCGCCAGTGGATACAAATGGCGGTCTTCGCTGGTCCACGCGACTCGAGGCCTCCCAGTGAAATCGAACCCGCAAAAATGAAACGATTATCCGGGATTACGAGCGTGGACAACCAGTCGAAACGCGGGGACTCGCGTTCCTTTATTTCCTGCGGGACCAGCGTCGAATCGATCCGCCAGAGGGGCGCCAAGAACCCGGTTTACGCCACCCGCTTAAGCCTTTCAGCGGTAATTAATTGCGTTAATAACTTCGTCGTTGGACTCGCGAGCGCGGACGAGCTGTCTTTCTTCGCTGGCTGGCCGCTAATTCGAGAAGGATGCCGTCTTAACGAACCCATTCGCGGTTACGTTAATTCCCTTGGTCATATTCAATTGGACGGTCCACGCGGATTCGTCCAATTTGTCACGTTTTGCTAACGACTTACCGATTCGAGCCTCGTCCAGCTCGTTGAACCTCGTAATTGTATTGGCACGGGTCGCGCAGCTTCTTCTCGCGTAAATTGCGAACATTGTATCTTCGATCGCGAATGAATCCGAGGAAATTAATTAGAGAAATTTCGTTCGAGCGCCTGCGATTATTTATGGGCCTCGCGTGTCCTCCTGGGCGCTGCACTTTTGCCTTTAATTGGCAAAAGAACTTGCGAAAATGAGACCTTAGCGATGGAAATATTATTCTTGCTTTGGAGGTAGCTTTACTTCCCAATTTTACCATCGCACGATACAAGATACTAGTTTTACAGAAGGCTACAGTCTCTCCAGTAGAATTTTACTTTTAATATCCAAGAGCTCTGAAATCTACGCGAGTAAAAGCAACAGAGTGTCTCGTTATTTCCAGCCTTATCCTTCTTAAACCCCGCGAGCAGCTGAGCCAAAGGATTTCGTTAAACGAAATGATGATTTTCTTCCAGACGAGCATTAAATAACTCGAGAGAATAATTGAGAAACACGGGAGGAGGTCGGACAACGAGATCGCGTCCTCTTCTTCGCGGACCAACTGTTTATTACGTTTGCGAACGCAATAAAGCCGCATGCAAATCTCGTTTCCGACGAAGCGAGCGTCGAAAGATCGCGACGTCGTTGCTCCACGCTTTTCCGTCCCGACGACGCGTCTCAGGATCAGATCGCTCCGCGTTGATTGCATCGCGTCGAAGAAGAAAGCGAGCAATCGCACGCGGCGAGCTGAATTTCTAGAAAGTTATTATATCGGCTATCTATGGAGACGTCTCGAGCTAATATTCTCGAGGAAAGTACCGCGGATAAGGTAAACGGGAACTTGGAAAGTTCGTTGTACATTCGCAAACGTCGAGGAAACAGCGACGGAAGAAAGTAAACGGAGAAGTTAACGTCGATTTTTCACCGAGAAACTTCTCTTTGAGTTCCACGCTGTTTCGCCTACACTTTTTCATCAACCAATGGATCGTTAATAGCGTCCCACGTAGCAGCTGGCCCGATTTTTAGTCCCATTTCGTGGACCAGTGTCGCTGAACTGTCGAGTCCTCGAACGTAACTAGAAATTAGAACCGCGCGCTCGCGCATGGTAAAAGTAACTCTGCCACCGGACAATAAACCAGTGCTACACGGATATCTGTGCACAGCTGCATACAATTTCGTCACGCACAGCGCTGTTTCACTGACTTTTACCATTAGCGCGCGCGTACTCGCGTTTTCGAAGCAGATTTCGTCAGAAACGATCCTGACGAGCCAGCCATTTCGTTCTGGTCAATGAAAAAAATCAGCAAAATTCCCTTTCTCTCTCTCTCTAATATTCGCGTCGACGCGTTCTCGTAATTGCTCGGCGAATTTCACTTTTCGCCGCGATACGTCGCGGTTAATCGAGTGAAAAGCGTTAATCGACGACGGGCCGCCGTTCTAATTACGCAATTAATCCGTCCGTTCGGCTAATTCGATCGAAAGTATAACAGAACTTTCCCGTTCTCGGTGGGCAGGCTGGTTTCCATCGCGCGAGGAGAAATCAACGAGCGACGATCGATACTGGATCGCGACGCGGCTTACCTTGTAGATCTCATCTACGAGTCTGGTGAGTTCCTCGGTCTCCATCGTGTGTACCCCTTCTGATGTCTGAAAGCTGCACTTTAACCGACTTCACGAGATGCTCATATTTTTCCGTCCTCCCGAAACCGGATCCCGCGTAGCCGCTCCACTTTCGCCCAGCCGATCGTTCAGGATCGGAAACCGATAAACTCCCTCCTAATTCGTCTACGTTCGGCCGGACCTGGAAAAAAAAGAAGAACAGAGGAGGAACGAGGGGATAAAAGAATACGAAAAAGCCGACTTTGCCCTCGACGAGCGCTTTTAATTCCATTCCAGCGGCGTCGCTTAACAAAATCAACAATGCGAGCGGCTGTTCCGCTCGATATTGCGTTCTGATTCTCTGCTCGCGGACAAAGCGGTTCGCGATCGCTTCGTAGCACGGAAAAACTGCCGTTTATTGCCTCGACGCGAGGTTTACGTTAGAAACAGTGTTCAAGTGTGGGAGGTTGCGTTAAAAAAGATCAAGGCGACTTTGCAGGTTCAACGCGTAAGCGGTATAAAAAGAATTAATTGTTCCTGCACGCAGCGCTTCCGCGAAGTCGTTCGTGATTCGTAAAGTTCGCAGTGCAGCGAATAGTTGACGTCATTTGCTTCAGAAGAAACGCCTTCGCGTTTTAAATTTGGGGATCGCGGGAATTATGGAAAGGCGAGGCATTCGTGAAGATACAAGAAGGCTCAGCAGAGCCCAAACAGCCGACGAGCACGCTAATGCATCATGCTGATACGGCGCTAAGTGAATTTAACTGCTATTCGTTGGGAAAGTTAGTACGTCCAGGAAAATTGTACGCATTATCTCTGGAACGGCGCAGCTGGCAATAATTCACAAGTATCTGGCGCATTTAGAATAATAATTTAGAAAATCCGAAACACCGGATTCAACGACGCTTTTATGTTAATGCGGACGTATCGAAATTCCCATCGCGTACCACGAAGGACTTGCAGCGTTTTAATGAAAACGACCGCCAAGAATGCTGCCTCCATTGCAAATTTCGGTTGCCTCCTTTAATAAGCGAAGCGTGCGACTCCATTTTTATTTTCAAGAACACAAGCTGCGGACCTCCGTTTCCTCGTTTCGGCCATTCGAGAAGTTAGAGAAGCAAGAGACCATTTTATTTTCGAGGAGCTAGGAAAATAATTGATCAGACTTTTGCACGGTGTTTCTCATTTTCATAGAAATTGAAAAGTTAATAGAATACTCGTTCGTGCTCTAGAAATTGAGAGCTGTTTAATTTCGGCCCGTCAAGCTCGATGCTACAATTTTTCGTAGAAAGTTTCTGGCAAGCAATTAATATCCATAATTCCGCGAATAAATTTCACCAGCCAACTTTTACGTATTAGCAATTCATAGCGTGAAAACGTACGCGAATAACTGGCCGACGTAAGAACGCTTTTCACACTCGCGATGGAATTACAAATGGCGCAAAGTGTAACGAGTGTGCCGTGAAGAAAATATCGCCAATTGATCGCTCGTCGAATTAATATCTCCAAGAGTTCCAGCGATGCCTCGATTTACTTTTGAAAAAGAACTGGAACTTTAGTAAGGCTCTCTTCGTTCCACAAATCCCCAGAAGCGGCTCTTTTTGCTTCGAAAAACGTTTCGTGGCTGACAAAAATCCCCCAAAAACGAACCAAAACTCCCTCGAAACGAACCGAAACTCGGTTCTTTTTACTCGAAAAGACGTATCGCGGCTGGCAAAAATCGGCGGACCGTTCCACTCGTGAAAGCATAGAATGGAGTGGTTGTTGCACGCGCAGGCTCCTCGATCCATCAGCGGTTCTCGCCTAGAACTGCTGCCTGGGCTGCGGTTTGCGTCGTTCGCCAAGTGGTAGGAGAGAGGTCACGTTTTCCACGGGTGTACTTTCATCCCGCAAGGACACCCGGTATATGCGCGCCGCCGTAAACGCGGCTGAGGGAGAGCAGAGCGGAAAAAGTGGCATAACTTGGCCGTTTTATTTCTCGACACGGAGCGTGTGTCTACGTAGGCACGCTTAAGGTGTCATGGATCGACGATCGGGAGTCACTCGCTCGGTTTTCAACCTGATTCGAGAGCAGTTCTACATCGAGAAATCGTGAAAGCACGACCGTACGCCTCGGACGTTCGTCGAAGGGGACTTAACGATCTCTTTCCATTTTTTTTTTCCTCCTCTCTTCTGCGCTTCGCTCCTCTTTCACTAACCGTCTGCCTCCGTCTCGACCGTGGAATGGCTCATTCACGCGCCATTTCTCGCGCGAACGAAGACGAAAGACGGAGGACCGCTCGTGGCGAACCGGAAGTCTTCTGGTTTCGCGCGCGACGCGTCAATTTTCGCGAATGGCTCGCGTCGATAGCGGCAAAGTAACATATCGCAGCGTCACTATGAGAAACGAAAGATTAATCGAACGCAAATGGTACGTGCATTTGCGTAACGAGCAGTCGAGACGAGCAACGTCCAGAGCTTCGCGTTTCAAGGATTTAGGGGATGAATGTTGCCAGAAGTAACTCGTAATCAGTTCACCAAACGCTCGAGGAACGCATATCCCGCAGAACTGTGGCAGCGATGGAACAACGCGAATACCTCGATTTCGACTCTTTTGCAACAATTTCGGTTCCGAGGCAGCGGAATTCCTTTCTCTTTTATTTTAATCCGCGCTGTTGCGGTGGCAAAAAGACCAGGCTGCCGCAATCTATCGAAGGCGAGAACTGTTCTTGGTGTGTGACTATGCTATGGTTAATTTTTCACGTCGACTCTTGATACCAGTAAAGAACGATCGATCGGTTAAAAAGCTTGTTGCTCGCGGTTGTTGCATCACGCAGCGATCGAAATACATATTATGGTCTAACGAGTACGCTCGCGTGAGCCATTGCTTCGAGAATGTTGGCAATCCTTCTTCTTTTTCAATTTCATTCGCCTCTAAATCGATTCACCGAAATTTGTATAAAATTTCATTACGAGCGAGGCGAGTGCTCGCTGAAATGGAAATTTTACTGCCTTTACCGGCCACTTTCGAAAATTTCGTTTCAAGCAATCCCATTTGACGAGGGTGTTCCTAAAATTTTTAATTAACAGGCTCGTTCAGTTCTGTGCAGCCATGTGAACCAATTTGGCAGCCGTAGACTCGAAAAATCCGAGTCGAAAGTCATTTTTTACCTTCGCGACCTCTCACCAGCGTAACTTTCTTAATATTTCAAGTTTCTCGAAAAATTCCTGTCGTAGAACGTTCAGACATTTTAATGCTAGCGTTAAACGTTACAAAATTGATTTCCCTTTTATTACAAGTGGAACGAATACCCTCCAAGTCGTCCATGTAATCGGAATGATTAATTAATCGTCGAAAAGCAGGGAACAATCGTGGAAAACGGAAACGGGACATCTTGTTAAATTCTGGTTAGGACGAAACCGGGGATATCGAATCGTCCTGCTGGAAAATATTGCAATCGCAGGAATACGCCAGTCGCAAAGTGAATTTTGCAGTAACTTTCCAAACGCGGCGATACCCTCTAAAAGCTTTCAGGTGAATTAAATTCTCTCGAAACGTTTACGATAAAATGTTTCCCTTTAATCTCTCTAATCACACACGGTGCTAGGCTTGTTCCACGCGTGCTACAAACTTTGGGAATTTAATTCGATGCGATCGCTCGCCCCGTGTTTTTATCAGACATACCTGGCGGCCAATAAGCGTGAATAGAAACGAGACGCGTTTCTCCGATTCTCGAAACAGCTGCCCCCTCCCCACGACGAATTAAACGTAATCTTTCATTGGCAATTTATCGGGCAAAAATGTAATTCGCTCGATTTAACCGACGCAGACGCGATCGTTGTAAAACTCGCGGAGAAATGCTCCTCCACATTTTACACGTAGTAAAATAAAATAGAGAAAAAAAAGGAGAATTCCAAAGATTTAGTGCGGCGATGAATCTCCGCGGTTTTATAGTCACCCGACGCCATAAATTTAGGAACATTGTCGCGTGCATTTAAATGCAGATCCCCGCGGGACGGAAATCGAAGATATAAGCGGACAGCGAATAAAATCTAAGGAATTAATGGAGCTTACGAGTTAGAAACAAGTCTCGTCATCGATTAACCAAGGCGAAACAAAGTTGCGAGGCTGGCTGCGCTTCTAACCACCGAAAGAATCTTTATTACGCATTTACGCGACGAACTTCGATGGAAAAACGTTTCGCGCGCGCTCTGTTCGTCGAACGCTCGTTAATTATACAAAGAGTCGTTTGTTTGGCCAAAAAATGTTTGAAAATGAACGCGCACGCGCGCTTTCTTCGCCGCGAAATGCATCATTGTTGCGTTAGAGGAGAAGTCTGGCAGCGTGGCTATTTATTAGAGCGGTCGATAACCTGTATCTTCTCAAATCAGCGGACTGCTCTCACTTTTCCAGCAGCGTCCCCCACCTTTCACCGACGGGATAAATTTCACCTCGCGTCGTTTCATAATGTTAAATAACTAATATCTTTCTCCTGGTCGTAGCCTGGTCTCGCATAGGCGAGCGCAAGAATGCAGTCGCGAGAGGAAAGTGCACTCGAACGGAATATACCTCCGACCAACCACCTAACCCTCTCCCATTCCGTGGCTCTCAGCAAGATCGCGGCATACAAACAGCTGTGTGCTCGGAATCGAATCGACTCGGACGGCTAATTGCACGAGCGTGGAATTTTATGGAAATGCATGAATCAAGCCTAGCCGCTGCCCTTTCGACGACTCGGATCCGACGTTTTTCAGCGCAGCGGAACGGAAATCGTGTCCACGATTCTCTGTGTACTCGTGAGTTTTCTAATCTTCGAAACTGGCAGAGAAACATCCGTGAAACTCGCGAGCTTCTCTAATTTTGAGAACTGGCGAGGTTCTAGAGTTCTAATTTTCGAAACTGACGAAAGAAGGTCTGTTAGAAGTCGTAGAATCGGCTCCAAGTGAAGGAAACTCGCGAGCTTCTCTAATTTTGAGAACTGGCGAGTTTCTAGAGTTCTAATTTTCGAAACTGATGAAAGAAGGTCTGTTAGAAGTCGAATAATCAGCTCCAAGTGAAGGAAACTCGCGAGCTTTGCTAATTTTGAGAACTGGCGAGTTTCTAGAGTTCTAATTTTCAAAACTGACGAAAGAAGATCTGCTAAAAGTCATAGAATCTGCTTCAAGTGAAGGAAACTCGCGAGCTTCTCTAATTTTGAGAACTGGCGAGGTTCTAGAGTTCTAATTTTCAAAACTGACGAAAGAAGATCTGTTAGAAGTCGAATAATCAGCTCCAAGAGAAGGAAACTCACGAGTTTTGCTAATTTTGAGAACTGGCGAGTTTCTAGCATTCTAGTCTTCGAAACTGGTAAAAGAAGATTCCTCAGAACTTGAAGAATCAGCTCGAAGTGAGTGAAACTCGCGAGCTTCTCTAATTTTGAGATCTGACGATTTTCTAAAATTCTAATCTCCAAAACTGACGAAAGAAGATCTGTTAGAAATCGAATAATCGGCTCCAAGCGAAGAAAACTCTAAAGCTTCTCTAAATTTTGAAAACTGACGAGTTTCTAGCATTCTAGTCTTCGAAACTGGTAAAAGAAGATTCCTCAGAACTTGAAGAATCAGCTCGAAGTGAGTGAAACTCGTGAGCTTCTCTAATTTTGAGATCTGACGATTTTCTAAAATTCTAATCTCCAAAACTGGCGAAAGAAGAAATCGAATAATCGGCTCCAAATGTAGAAAACTCTCAAGCTTCTCTAAATTTTGAAAACTGACGAGTTTCTAGCGTTCTAGTCTTTAAAACTGGCAGAAAAAGATCCGTCAGAAGTCGAAGAGCTTAATCGAGGCTGGTGAAAGGACTTACGCAATGGCCGCTGCTCGCGAAGACAATGCAACGGAGGAGTCGAGCGCCGCGTGGAATCGAAATGACATCGGCTGCGTCTGTATCCTTTGCATTCCGCTCGTTTGCAGAACGTGAACCCGCTGGACTCGCGTTCACCGCGAAGGGTGCGCTCTGGAACTTGAAGAAAAATCGACGATTTCCACGGACGAGTGGAGAACGAGCTCGAGGGCGAATTGAATGGCGGCGGCGGAAAAATTTGACTACGTCGAAAATGGAATCAGAGGAATCGACGGGAAAGCGCTTTCGAAACTCGACTGTTTTGCATGAATTTCTCGACGAGCAAATTAACGCACGGAAGAGAAACTCTTTCCCGTTGATTGAAGGATACAAATAAAACGCGCAGAATCCGACGTCGGATTGAACGTCGAAACGAGACGTGGCCGAGCAGTTTCTCTATTAATTAACCCGAGTTCGAGTGAAATTTTCCGCGAATGCAAATTCGGTTGACTTGTCGCAAAACAATGGCCAACTTCTCTGATCAGCGTCCGCAGAGATCGCTCGGTTTCAATCGAAACGCAAAGATATTCCATTCAACGAAACACCACTTTTGTTCGCTGAAAATTGTCTAAATTCAACGGAACAGCCATCGAAGCAGTGAATACCGAAATGACAACGGAGCTGAGGCAAAAAAACGGGCTACTGAATTAAGGATTCCATAGAAATGCTAGAATGCGGTTAATTGATCGTAAAACAATAGCCAGCTTACGATCGATATTATAATCGTTAATTACTAACCTCGTGGCTTCTCCGTCGAACGCGAAAAAGGTACCCACTGGTATTCCATTGGAAAAAGTACCATTTTTGTTTTAAATTCTGAAGTGAAGCGAAGGACGAGCTACTTGGCGAATTGAGGATTCTATAGGAATGCTGGCAGATTTTCGGCTGGTCCGCGTAGACGAATGGCCGCGTTAATAAATACCGATACCAATTTGGCCAAGCTGAAGGAGAATCGTGACGCGGAAGAGGAACGTCCAATAAATTTGGAAGCGGTGGAAAGCGATTTCCGTACTATCAATGCGCGGGCGTGGGCAGGCGATACTTTCCGCCAGGGCCTCGATAAAACACTTCTTTTCCGTAGGAAAGGTGTAGCTGCTGGAATTCAGGACAAATTCCTGAGCCTGGCGGCGGCGTGGCACGTCGGTACCAACCGGCTTCTCTCCCCTCGACGCGATGCAGAGAACGTTGGAGCGTGAAAAGGGTGGCGAAAAAAATAATTAGAATTATATCGTAGAAAAATGGAACGAGCCGCGATGACTTGTTTCTTTTTTTTTGTAATACAACTCCAAGAGGAGAGGGGAAAAAAAAAAGAACTCGCTCGAAGGAAAAAATGTGGAAGGTGCGCCTGTCTGGAGAGTTATCGGGATTTGTTCGTGAGGTCGCATTCAAATCGAGTCGACGTTGGAATGTCGTTCTGCCTCTTCTGTCGTAACAGTTATAAAACGGTCCTGATATCCTGCAGGCAGTAACGCACACCACGCGTACGATTTCACCGACGCCTGTGCACCTGCAACGACGGCCCTTGTGTGTGGGCGTATCGTTTCGAGTTCAACGCGTCCGTACGGAACCTTCTGTAATATCGATCGATGGGTAATTGTGGTCGACGCAGGGAATTTTAATAATTGTGGGACGCTAAGTTTTTTCAAACATGCGTTCTCGCGTCCAAGGCCTTCTTCGTAATGAACACGCTCTCTTGGGTGTCGATAGTTCATTCATCAACATCCCAATATTGATCTCACAAGTGAGTACACAGCGAAAACTCTGAACAACGAGGGTAATTAGGTTCGAACAATGCTCGAAAGCGTCTAACGACCGCGACACACGGAGAAACGATAGCAGAACAGAATCTGGACGTAATAAAAGATTTTCCAACCCCCGGGAACACAAAACTCTGTCTCTCCTCTGCTCCAGTAATATGAACACAGTAGGGAGGACACAAAAGTTGGTGACGTGCAGCACAAAAGAATGTTGTCGACCGCAATCAATGCCTTGTCTCTGTTCCGGAGGAAGGATCGATAACGCGGTTTCATTTAAAGGGTGCATTATCATTCGCTGGGGAGGGCGGGGGTGCGGGCACGAGTGTTCTCGCGACCAGGAGAAAAGATCACAAGGAACGAGAGGGAAAAAGCAGGGGGTTCGAGGGTGGGAAATAGCGTCGCGGCGCTGGGAGGGAAGGTAAACTGGAAAAGAGAGTTCCTGGTGAAACAATAAAGTTACGCGATTCTTGCCGGGGGTCTGTCGTTTATTCTGTTTGTTTCAATTTCAGGGGCCGCGGTGGGGACGAGAGGGGACGAAAAGGGACGGTTATCGTCGCGATATCGCCGTGTAGGAACGGTATCGCGAAATGTACGCGATCGCGCTCGTACGCGCGTCCATAATGCGCGAGAATATATTATAATACGTGACAGTTATGCTGGGCTAGGAATTATCGTCGATACGCGAGTATCCGAGCGGATTGCGTTCTTTCCTGATTGAAGTAAACAGTTTCGCGATGATGCGTTTATCGATTCGCGTTGCTTTACGGCCCGCGTACGAGCTGGTTCTGTTTTGCGTTTCCTTGGGAATGGAAAAAGGTCCAAGCGGAAGCAGGGAGGATCCGCCATCGCGTGGCTCCACTTTTCTCGTAAAAGTGCAACGACGCGCTCGAAACGTACAAATGGACCTTTTTTTTTTTAAATATGCACGACTCTGTTAAAGATGGAAGACGATTCGATATGGCTTCTTGCATTGTTCCTCTCGAACTCTCATTTTCGCATAACAAATTCTGTTATCTCTTTGAAAAGCAATGGAATGAATGAAATGTCACCAAATTCATCGGAAATTCAATTCGACGTACTATTGATTCAATCAAAGTTGTATTTTTTTTTTATATAAAGTGTTCGAAAAGATCGATTCGCGTGAAAACGATACACGCAGTTCCATTAATAAAAAAGGCGCGCTTGCATTTTCCAACCGAAGCGTTGCATTCGTGGCAAAACTGCAAACGAAACTGCAGCAAGATAAAACCTTTCTTGCGTCGTTCATTTTTCCATCTCTAAGCAAATAACGGAGATGCACGCAATCCTGCTCTGTTGTTGGAATCATTCTGAGAGCGACGCGAAATTTACTTTCGCGAAAGTGCGATAGTGAAACGCGCTACTTTAATAACGAACGAACGACGTCGCTTTGCTCTCGTTTAACATTTCAAACTCAGAGAACAATCGCAATTACTAATTAAACGAGGAATTAGTAATTATCGTCGTTCCTGCAAATTCCAACGCGTTTCTCAACAAGTGAGCAGAAGAAACCAGCATTAAGTGGTGAACGTTGTAAAGTCCCGCGAAAGCTTTCAATTAGGATTACGCATTATCTGAACGCAGACAGCTGGGTACTCGAAATAAAACCGTTTCGAGTTCGTTTCGAGCACGGACGCGCTTACGATCTGAATTATTCACCTGGCCCGTTCGAAGCGTCCCAAACCTCGTCGCTGTTCCCCGATTTTTAACGAACGCCCGCACCTTTCGCTCGAAAATGTTGGAAAGTTTCGAGGAACGCGTTCCACGGAATTCGAGGAATCTTCTCGACGGGAAATCGAGGGGCTGCGCGAAATTTTTAACCCGTTTCCTAGCGGATCGTCCGGGTCGATGAGAATTTTTCATCGGCTTACTGCGCGGACCGGGATAACATTTTCAGTTTTTTTTTTTTTTTTTTTTTTTTTTCTCTCCCTCGCTGAACGCGACTGCGGATCTCCCAGCGAACGCTACGATATATCTAGGTAAAAACGGTGATTTTAACGTGAGCATAACGGCAAACGCGATTTGATTTATGTCCGCGGACGTATGAAATAAATTCACAACTGATCCGTGCTCGAGTGCGATACGTCCGCCCCGATATCGGCTTAAAAGAGGCAAACATTTTCGATTAATGCTCCTTTGAAACCTATCGTTCTTCGTTTTCCCGCGTCCGCGGGTGCTCGTTTAGCCTCTGCCAGCGGCAAAAATCGTGGGAGCCCGTTATTATGAGTTTTCGAACGAAAATCCCGCGTGCTGATTGCTTTAAAAAAAAGAACTGGCGGCTCTGATTGTTTTCAGAAAGCCGCGCGATCGTCAAACGAGCGGTTATTTTATCGAACGACCATTTTATGATCAAACGTGCTATGATAAATGGAATCGCGTTACGAAACGCCGTGCGCGATAATTGTTTCCGTTGCGAAATATGAAAGCGAGCGCAAGGTGGACAGAGGGACGTCGGAAGAATGGCTGCGATCAATTCTCCTTCTTATTTGTCGATTAGAAAGAAAAGCGGGGCTCGGGAAATAGCGATCGCAGCGAGAACAAACGTTCGCTCTGATTAAGGAAGGAAATTACGATCGCGAGAGGATAAAACGGACAGGGATGAGAACGAATGCGACTTGGGGGAGGAAATTGTTCCTCGGCTCTTCGGAATACAACGGGCTGTGCGTCGTCTAATATGAAAGCCACTGACAGCTGGTTCATCTGGGAAAGATTACGTTCCAGTTCCACTATCATCAATCAAAAATTAACATAGAATAACCAGCCACCCCTTCTTAAACGGCCCGCGAGGGCGCGTCTCTGTTGGTAAATACGAAAACGAGATTCGACCAAGCGATAGCCGCGTTCCAGACACGCACAATTTCCCCTGGAAAAATCTTATCGAAGATTTACATAAATTTCCCAAATGGAGCGGAGTCGAGCGAGCAAATTGCTTTTCTCTCTCGAAAGCAGCCGCTGCGCGTTCCTCCTCCTCTTCCTCGAGACGTATCAACCGTGAATTGCTAATTACGGGACAAGGCACGAAATGGCGACGATTACCGTCCCCTGATCGGTCATTCGAGACTTTGTACGAAAGCAACTTCCTTCCTGTCGCGTTATCGTCTCCGTTCCATGGCTTCTTCTCCAATTTTCTAATTGAAACTCCCCAAATCGTCGACCAGACGGCGCACTTTCCGACTGAAAAAATCCAGCTTCCTCGAGCGACTGCGATCCGACAGTACGTTTGCTTATTTATTTATTTATTTAAGAAGGAACTCGATAAGCAGAACACGATGATAACGCGTCGTTTGCTTGCGATAAAACCGACGCGACTCGAGGTATGCGACTCGCAATGATCTTCTAATAAATCGTAATCCGATGCAATAAACGTTCGACAACGCGCTCGATTATTGCGCACGATCGTCCAACCATCGAACCACTATTTACACGTAGCCACTGATGGGAATATTCCAGCGTGCATTTCCATTTTAAATAAATACGGAACGCGCAACAAAAATATGTTTTGCAGGACTTCAGCGTTTGGTCGGACGCCTCTTTTGTTCGACAACACACTGCGAGCGGTTCTCGACGTTTTGCGAATTATTTTTTCGTAAACAATTCAGGATCGATTGTTTCCTTCCACGAATCCATCGTGTTCAATTTACTCGACAGCGGTGATTGTTTACTTTCGCGATTCCGAAAATTTGTAAACAGCCGAAAATTCAGCCTCGCCCAATCTGTTTACTAATCTGTTCCTCCGCGTGCTTCGTGCAATATGCAACGAAACATTTACTCCAACACTCTCGCGACTGCGTTAATGTCTGCTTTAATTGCCATTTAGATTTATACGCCGCTCAGTTCCTGTTCCATTTCCACCAAAGTTCCATCGAACAGAGTTTCCACTTCTGCGTCCCTCGATAAGAAGCTCTATTTTCGATTACCAGGAGATCCACTCGGTTGTTATCAATCATTTCCGCGAAACTTGCGTGTCCCGTGCCCTCTTTGTGGACGCGAGCAAAGATGAAAGCTAAACGTTTACTTTCCGAGCACCCGTGACGGGTTCCCGGAAGTTTTCCAACTTTTGCACACCAGAAAACACGAGATTTACGAACTCGAATACCGTGGGACGTGCGTGATCCCTCTTAAGAAATTCACTTATCATTCCAGTCCAGATAGAGTCGCTTTATCGGTATATTAGACGCTTCTAATCATGATCGAGTGATAAAGGAACTGTTTCAGAAGGTATCGCAAATACGTGATTAATTTCTAAGATGAAAATCGTGTGGAGAACGCTTAACCTTTCGCTACGTACGCCTGAATAACAAAATTCCATACGCAACTACGAAAAACTAATTAAAGACACGATTGCTTACAATTAAAGTCAAAGATGTTTATAAATGTTAGTCGAAAATCTATTCTGATCGATGTTTATAAAAAAAAAACCGCAATTTATTTAATAGAAGCAGCAATTTACAGCATTTATATATTTAATACGTAATTGTCGAATGGCGGACATTTTATATAACAACGAGACAACGGGAATAAATATTTGTTTTAACGAACACGAAAGACACGAGTGCTCTATTGAGCGTTATAAACCCCTTTCATGACGTTTTCATTCCAAATTTATGCGCCATTTCTTTTTTTTGTCGAATCATAAGCAAAAATGCGGTATGAAAAAAAAATGTCGTCCGTCAATGTGTTGACCGAAAAGTCTGCTCCATTTTTCTCCGCGAGACCCGTCACGCAGCCCCAAATTATTGGAGCGAGGAGGAAACTAACTGGCTGAACGCATATCGAACGCTACCAAACATCAGCTCGAAAACGGAATTTATGTTCGCACGAAATGACAAATAATTCACGAGCCGCGTTGTCTCGCCGCGAAAAACCAGACTGATATTTAGACCATAATACAGGGATTAATATAAAGGACGGGTGTACCCGTATCTCGAATAAAACATTTCGAACCGAAACCGTGCTGGTCTCGTTCGAAAATCTCGGAAAAATGTCATATCGACGCTCAAATTCACGCACGCTTCGATGTAATGAATAATATCGATGATTATTCCAATCTAATAATACTTCGAAGTCTTTTGTTTGCGTAAGATTCATAATTGCTTGCACCTCGTGCACAAACATGGACGACGCATTACATAATTCATAGAAAAGAAACAATTCCCACTTCGACTCGAGGTTGGTAAGACGAGCGACTAATTAACTCGTCGCGGAATAGAATTCCGACACGCAGGGAACACGCTTAAGAATCCGCGTAAACGGCGCACGAAAAGATTTCGAACGAGCGCGCTTATGCTACGGTACTCACCTCAGCCAATCAGCCGGGCCGGGAACTTTGGAAACTGGAACTGTACAAGCTCGTCGAACCAAGGTACACCAGCGATTGAAACAGAACTAGAAATACTTGAGGCACGTTCCTACGGGTAACTGGTCGGTCGAGGCGATTCCCACGCGAGACACGAACGACGTTTAAAACCGACGATCGACGCACGAAACGAAGGCGGGAGTCGATTATCGCGATCGAACCGGTGACGCAGCGAGCAGAAGAAACATACGACACGAAGCGCGCGAAGCGACTGAGCCCAACTCCAGTGGCGGAGCCGCTGCAGTAGACCCGAACTCGGCCGAACCGGGCCGAGCGGGACCGCTCGGGCGAGATCGTGACCCGTCCACGTTGCTTTACGAGCCCGCGAAATAATCGTGACAACGACGCTGAGTAGTCAACACTGTTCTACGTGACTCCTGCTGAACGATGAGGCTGCTTTAATGCGACTAGTGACGTAACCGAAGCCATCTGCGTGTTAGGGTAATATCCTTCGAATTCTTTATTACTTTGTACAACCTCGAGCCACCTTTCAGGTGAGAGAATTCAGGAGCGAGAATTCTTTTCCTTCAACATGGCGACAATTTCGCTGCGGTGACATTACACAGAGCATACCTTCGAGCTACCTTTTAAGTGGTCCACGAGAATTCTTTCTTTTAATATGACGACGGCTTCGCTGCAGCGAAATTTTGCGCGTCCCGTCGTGCAAATTGCTGTGCTGTCGAAAATAATTATGCGTAAGTGGCAAGTTTAGCGTGACGTAGAATTTCCTCGTAGTTGGTTATGTTGTTCTGCGACTATGCACTGTCGTGCTGAGATGCGAAGTTTGGCTGTCCTTGAGTAGATTACGAGTTCTTCTCTTTTCGTATTACGTTCTATTAATCGTTTATTGTACGTACTTAAAGTATTATTATAGTTTACTATAGAATACATGCACAACGTGTACTTGCATGTGGCCATTGTGTTTTTAGCATTACAAATGGACGACAGAACAATACATTTCTGAGTGAATGTATTAAAAATTGTATTTTCTTTAAAATTGCGTCTATTTAATACAGAAGAGGAGTAAGACAAGCACCCACAGCGACACTCGTTCCAACGAACGTCTAAAAAGAATTTAGATTGATGGGTACAAGATGGAGGATACATTTCACACTGTTTACAAATAGTTTTTATGAGATTGTAATAAGCTAATTTAATAAGAGGGTGTGGAGGCTTGGTACGTGCGAAGTATTTGATCTTAGAAGACGAACAAATATTTGCAACTAAAAGATTGCGATATCGTAGCGCAAATAGAACGAGGCTTTACTAAATATCAAATTATTTGTCTACTATACAGCTTTATCGAAACATCGTACAGTTAATCAAAATAATTCCTACGTTCACGTTCTGAACATTTTTCCTAGCGATTAATTAAATAATTTTCGATATTAAAGTAATCTGGTTCTTTGATACGGAACCAAAAGCAACCGCTATTGGCTCATTAAATAGAAAATCCAGAGAAGCAATATTTATTATCGCCGCATACGTTTCACGATTAATTTTTCCCAATATTTATTCCAAGTTGCGTTCGTATCAATTTACGACTATCGATGGGCAAAAGTTAAACGCAATAAGCAGCCACGTACGAGGGCGATAACAGTTTCCGGGTGAAATATTAAATTGAACACGGCGATAACAGTAACTACGTGGCACTCGTTCCGAAATTTGTCTGGTATGTACATTTTAAAAATGCCGTCCCGTTCTGTATTCGAAAACACGTTCGTTAAACGCGGAACGTATTCGCAGCTGTCATCGAGCCGCGTATAACGCCGAAAAAATGTACTTTTATTCGCGCGCAAATTTTCCACAAAAATCAGTTTCCATCGAGGACCGCTCGAGGCTGGAGCTTTACTTTTTTTCGGGTCCAGCGATTATCCTGCGTGATTATTTAGCCGCCTGTTGGGTGACCGCTGGTGTCCTCAAGTTTATGGGGTCACGTCGAAAGGAGGACTCGACGGAATTCGTGCTCTCTCATCGGAATGTGGTAAAGGCTAGAATGAAGGCCGAATAAGTCTGTCAACCGGTCGTCACAATCTCCAGCTAGCCATGTTTCCACTCTAATGGAGTTGGTAAATAAATGCAAATCTCCTGACTGTATTTTAAAGTGACGACGAATTTGAATAAAGTCGTGAGAAGAATTTCTTAGAACGAGGAAGAGTTAAACGGATTTAAATTCAGCCCCTTTTCCACTCCGAAACATTAGCAATCGTGTCGGCTGTGAAATAAATTATTCAAAACACCCGAACGAACACACGCACACAAATTCTAAATTATTAACAGCGTTTAATTACTGACGAATGACATTTAATATACGTTTCTCTTTCCAGGGTTGAAAATAATTCCTTCTACAATTATATACGTTTGCTGTTGTCTCGAAGAGGAAAGGGAAGAAGAGGATAATTATTAATGTTTATTTGCGAAGCAACGAGAAGTAAAGTTCGTTTGCTTCCCTTCTGTTACATCTCGATGTAACTTAAATACTTAAATTTAACTTTGCGCAACTTTCTCCTCAGCCGGAGAATATATAGTTTCTTTATTAAGAATTTATTAATTGCGACGACGCTGCGCGAACTTTTTTTTAATACTCGTCAAAGGAAACTTTTTCAGGCGATTATCGGTTTTCCTTCGGAAACCCGTCAGTGTCTTTAGCGCTGGAACTTTGCTACATTGTTGAGACACCGGCGAGAAAACGTGATTACAACTTTTAAACGAAAGTTTCTCCGCGGCTGCTATCCAGATGTAGAAATCAAGGGCCAATTTATTAGCGTCTCACATTCGAAGCCTCGTCGTCCACTGTGCGTTTGCGTGAACGATGATCGATCGCGTACGATTGCTTATTTGCGTTCGCATCTTCTATCAGACTTTCGAGTTTATACCAATACTATCAATCATTTCAATCACATTTGTTATTGTAAAAGGCTCAATAACGCAATAGAACTACGAATCGTATGCGACTAGATATTTGATTAGACCGATAATTACTCGGAGAGTAGAATTTGCGAGCACAGTGCCTGGCAATTGGTGTAATTAGAGCTCGCAATGTTCGCTAACTCGAGCTTAGAACTCGAGGAATCACTGTTAAAAAGGATCGTTGAAGTGAAAAACGTTTCTCCCAGCGGACGCGTTCTTTAGAAAAACGCACTACAGCCGATTTGTTATGCAAACGGGGAGAAGCTTCGCAGGGTCGGCTCGAATTGGAATCTCCCTAGCGAATCAGCCTGAAAACACTTGCTCGAACAGAACGAACTGTCAAGCGAGGCACGTATGGTCCCTAATTATACGCACGGGACGTGTGCGTACAACGCTTCGAACAAGTCCTAGGCTCTGGTACATCGGTTCGTTACGCACCGGATCCGGCTACAATTTACGCAGTCGTTTACCATGCCCAGCCACGCTCGTACGCGTTAATCGGGACTTATTCCGATTCTTCGATTGTCCCCGCGCTGGCGCTCGCAAATCTGTTTTAATTTGCGACCATTCTTCTGCCGTCATCCCGCGTTCGAAGCGGAGAAAAACACCGAATGGGTGGAGAATTACGAGCAAAAGCGCCATTTCAAATCCTCTGCACTAGAGAGATCATCCGCAGTCGCAGATTCGCACCGTTTTCGAAAAATTTCGAGCGCACTGAAGAATGGAAGGCACACTGGTTTCCTTCTATTCGAAAAATAGAGAGAAAGTATAGGAATTTCGCGATCGATTTTCACGCGCAGCCCTTTGTCGTTCTCGCAGTGGCTAACAAATGACTCCACGGACCTGTCGTTTGCACAGGTACTATGCCGTTAAAACATGCGCAAACATAATTAGGAGCGTGATTACAGCGAAATCACTAGACGAGTGACACTACACGCCCGCCCAGGGAATTAAATCGACAGACCTCATATAGAATTTAGTTTTTCGCGTCGATCTGGACTGACGCGTCCCTTCAAACGTTTAAATGTTAAACATTGAGTTGGCAAGAAAGTAATAGCGTTGCGATAGCACTTTTTCCTTCCCACATTTCGTTTATTCTTTGTATACAAAAAACGAGTTCTATTTCACGCTACGAAACCGAAGATACTTTCTTGCAAACCCAATGCGCTTTGCATAATTTCCGTAATCGCCAATTAGCAACGAACAAAGGAAAGTTGTTACGCGCGAGCACGATTCTCTATGCATCGTTGACTGCTCTTTTCGCTGAGAGCACTTTCTTCCGAGTCTCGATTCGAGCGAACCGCTCGAGAGCGAATGATTTTCATGAAAATCTCGCTGAGAACCAAAGACGAGTGCAACGAAAATTCCTGGGAAGCGTCGAGTTTAGTCGTCCGAGTGAGCGCAGCCGCTTTATGAGACGGTTTGAGTAATTGCGTGTCACATCGAATGAAGAGAATGTACACAGTCATCCGACGCGATGAGCCGAATTAATTGTCTAGGCAACGATGCGAGTTAACCGTGATTTCATCTGATCAGGCTTGATTAAACTTGCTTGCATTCGGTCCCGCTTAACGATGCTTGTTCGTGATAAATTGGCCGCGCACCGTCTAAACTTCGCGCGGTTCCGAGGAGGCATCGATCTTAATTTATTACAACGCTCGGCCATTAAGCTGCGAATTGCAAAATTTCCGGCTTCTAGGAAAACGAAAACCTCGACCGACTTGTTGTTCGCCGATTAAAGACGCGATCGCGCGTTTGTCAATTAGAAGAAATCCTCCTGCGCGACAGGACGCGATAATATGGAACACGATTTGACGATCGTCTCGAGTTGCGTCGTGCTGCAATTTGCGGAGTCGTTTGGCGCGTTTCAACGAGCCAACGCTGCAGGCGTCGACGCGAGCGTCTCGTCACTCGGTCTGATTAGGGTTGCTTATGCTTCATTAAATTCAGCGATGACTGCTCGAAGCCAAATTACGTTAGCCTAAACACGTCCTTCGGAGGCTGCGAAATTTTCTCTCGCCGGGTGCATCGTTTAATTAATTTCGTTGCACACGAGCTTCTCGTTAATTTCGTTTAACGAGACCGTTCCACGTTTTGTACTCGACTTCCCTCCCGTTCTTAAAACACTCGAATCGCTATATTACGCGTGATCGAGGCTCGATGACGGTAATGTCATCCAGTTCGCTGAAGAACAAGGACGAACGACGCGACACTGTGCTCGCCGAGGACAGGTAAAACAAGTATGCAACTCGTTACATTCTGAATGTTTGCTACGTCGCTCCAATTTCATCGCGGTTTGATTATCGCTCGACAACTCCAATTTCCTCCACTTTAATTCGAGTAAGCAAACATGTCGTACGATTACTTTCACTGTTTTTATAAGATAAATACGGTTACGAAGGCACTCGATTATGCTCTGTAAAATTAAATTGTGTTATGCAATCGATGCTAGTAAAACTGGTTGGCAAATTTCAAATGCTACGTGTTTTTCGACTTCGAATGAAATTCGATTCACGTCTCATCTTAGAGTGGACAATGTTTGCGGTCGAAACAAATTTTTTAAACAGTTAACCGAAGACGAGTGGAACATTTTTAAAGGACAGGTTCAAGTTGCGAATAATCCAGTCGAAGCGAGACGTTCGCATAGTTAATCAAATATGCCGTAATTGACACCAGTAATTTGCAGCATCTTGAGAAGCACGCGACGCATCACCTCGCACGGAAAGCCTAAGTATGGCCGCAAGCGTTAAGTTGTCGCAACTTCGTCATCATTAAGGAGGGGGTTGTTACATCGCGTCAGATTAGAGACGTACGAAAATATCAACGGAACAGCCGTGGTTCCCATAATTTCGAGGCAGTGAAACGCTTGTCAAATCGTAATCCTTTCCTATTCCCATTCGTCCAACTTCTCCAGTGTTCGAAAACAGTGGAAATTTGCTAAAACGAAAAGTTGGACGCGCAGGACTAGAAAAAGAAGAATCATAATTCGCCAAGTGTTTTACTGCCTCGAACCGGAAAGTTGGAAGAATTTGTTATGGCGTAACGATTTTCCTTTTAAAAGCAGAGATCCTGGAAACCCTTAGAAACCGTTCGCTCGAATAGCGCGGTATAAACTTCCTCCAATTTCCTTTTAGTGCAACCGTGAATGGCGAACGACGTCGCTGCCGTTCTCGCTTTCACGAAATTCGCGAACTCGCTCGCTCGAGCAGCTATTTTTTTTTTTTTCCCCTCTCGCCGTGATTTCGAGCATCGACGCCGTTTCGTCACGTTTGTTTCCCAATCCTTACCAAGAGCGGGATTTACAGGACCAGGCGGATCCGTAAAGCCGTGCGCTCGTATCGCGATCGGTCCATCGAGATCGCCCTTTCGTTGCTTTCCCGTCGACGCACTCTCGAGAGTGCGTTACAATTTGTTACGAGCAGCAAGCGCGTTCGTATTGATTCGTACTTTATTATCGTTAGCCCAGGATACAAGGATTTGCTGGGATCGGCCGTTCCGCTTGACATTTTCATTTTTCACGCGAGCGAGTCGCACAGCCGGTGATTGTTTGCAAGGCACGCCTAACATATAGCTCGCGCATTCGTACGCGACGATATCGCGGAAATTGATTATGTACCCGGGAAATACGCTCGTGATATATGCCCACGATCGAGAGACGAACGAGATTAATTCGCGTTTATGTAAGTCCGCTCGATTTTGTTTGACAACGATTGCTCTTTATCTGGATTCGAGTCACTGCCGAAAATCTGGCACTCTTCAGAAATTCAAATAAAAGTATTAGATAGCATTAGAATAATCGACAGCTATCTTTTATTACTAATTGACCAAGGTGTCCAAGGGGCTCTTACACGATGAGAAAATAAGATAAAAGTATCAGTCCTTCACCAAACAATAGAAATTTCTGTAGCACCAGATTCTGAAAAATACGACAACCATCTTTTGACATTAAAGTAATGCTTTGACCAAGGTGTCCATGCATTTCGAGACCAATTTTCCCCCAATTTAATGCAAATGAAAGTACCGCTCAGCTACATACCTCTTCAAGTAGAGCAAAGACGAGCGAACCGTGGGGTGGCACCATGGGCGCTTCCTTTCCTGGCGGATCCGCAGGAACATGTTTCACAGAGATAGGTCAAATTGCAAATGCTGGGAAACGAGGAAGGTCCGACTCTTGTTAAGAGATACGGTATCTGCGCGACTGCGCTACCTGCGATTCGTCGTTACTGCGGAGGTGAGAGACACGTAGCCACTTAAGACTCCGACATAGCGCGGTAACTTGAGCAATAAGATACATTGCTTAAGTTCACGTTCGCCTAATACTTCGCGGTCGAACTTTCGGAACTGTCCAGCGACGTCTTAACATTTCGCGTTGCCAAAAAGACCGCGCCTCGAGCGAGTTCTGCGACGAGCACAGTTCGTTAACGTGTCTTATCGAAGCTTCAGTGTCTCCAAAATTGCATTTTTAGTCCCTAAATGTGTACACCTTGCCGAATCGCATGGAATTCTTCTCAGTTTGGAAAATTTCTTAGCTCGCGTAAATAAATGTCGCGTTTAAACCAATTAAGGAAATAATTAGCTGGATTAAGCGAGAATTAGGTGTACTTTTTTTCAACGTGGATGGATGCAGAAGTAATAACGAATTAATTGGGAGGGTTGAAGGGAACGAGAATGAATTTCAGTTTACGCTCGTGAATGAAACATTACCATACGCGATCCCGTCTTCCTGAATGCGGCAGTAATTAAATTTACAAACAGAGAAACCCGCGGCCGGCTCTCCGTGCTTATATTAATTAAAAAATACCCGCGGTGGCTGGATGGCTTCTCGCATTCGAATCATTAAGTATTTACCAGCGAACTAAATAATACGCCGCGGACTAAACTACGGTTTAACTCGAGCTGAAATTTGTTTGAATGCGAAAATCATTTTTAAGCGGACGCGCGCTTGTCGCGTTTTAACGAGCCTGGTTTTTATTTACGGAGAAAGGCGCGAAGCGTCCGTCCAAACAGGATCGATGCATCGAAACATCGTTCCGTCCATAGAAAAGTCCCCTCGCAACCGCGCCATTCGGAAATCCAGCCGTTTTATCGCATATTCCATCGTCAAAATTTTATTAAGCCAATTTAGCTTTCGAATTAACAAGCAATAAAATGAGACTCGCGTAAAATGCAAATGGAGTAACGTGCTTGTAGATTTACGATACGTTTCTAATTCATGAATCATATCTGTCGTCGTCAGCGAGTAATCCCTTTCTTATCGATTCTGCGTATCTTATCGATGCTCTCGATTAACAAGTGCAAAAGTTATTCTCGTTCCAGCGTTAATCCGGGATACATTTTACAGAAACGAAACTCTTCGAGCACCCAGTCAGATATTTCCGAGTCGATAAAAAATGGAACGCGAGATTTATCGCGGATACGTTTCTCCTTCCAAGCTTTCGAGTTAATTAATTAAGATAGCCGAGCTTATCTTGAAAAATATCTAATCTTGGGATAACGGGTCGCGACGAAGCACGTTTAACTTATTTATTTCGCGGACATTTAACTCCGCTCGAAATGAAATTAATCGTTCGTTCCTCGAGCGGCAATCTGCAGGGCAGCGTGGCAAAGCGTTAACAGCGCCCCTCGCATTTAGTCTTGGGAACGTCTTGCGAGCTGCATTTATTCCACGTGGGTTTGACAGCTCGCCTGATGGATAAAACAGCCCCAAAGGCGAAAGCTCGACCCTCGCGAGAGGGAAATCGAGTCGGATGCCGCCACGTTTGGGCGCCCAACGCTCGCGTGGGTGCGCCGCGAGCGCGATGGTATCTCGCCCCCTTCTCGCGATATTTTACGGCTTATTTACTTTTCGGCTGCGTCGCCAGGCCTCGCGAACACTCTCGCGTGCCCTTGCCCTTTCACCACGCGGAAAAGTACACGTCGATAAGAGGAAAGTAATGGATACAGTAGTTCGAGGCGGGGGAATTTATCCGCGCTCGAACGGAGAGACGGGCCCCGAGGCTAACGTTATTGAAACTTCCCTCTCGAACAAAGGCTGTTCCCGTGTTTTCCTTGCGAGAGCCACGAAACGTTACGCGCACCGATCGAGAGGAACGTATTCCTGCGATTCGGCGCTTTTCTTGCAGCGCACCGACGAGGAATCGTTCGAGGGGGTGAGTTGTTATGCGAGGACCGTTCCGATTCCATTTTTGCCTTCCGCTACGCCGCATTTTTGTGGGCTCTTTCGAGTTTTCTCCATCTATGCGTCCATGCGTGCGATTATCCTTTCCTCGCGTGGTTGGAAAACTTTCGAATTTTCGCGTATAGTCCATATTAAACTACCCCCAATCGTCGAGTTTACTCTTTAACTGATAATAACTGAAATTAATGGAACTCTTATTTAACTTTTTCAAGTGCAATAATCGTCTCTTTTCTATTTTAATTATCATTTTTAAATCCTTCTTCCGTGTTTTTCTTCGTCAGCAATACTGCACTTGTCTGATAAATTTGGAGACTGTACTTTAGACGATCCAATTTACTTTTAAGCTGCGCGATTAATTCCTGCGAATTTTAATAATTTCGCTGCAAGCATCGAACGGGTAAAACGTTGGAAGCGAAAGGGGTGGAGTCGCTGAGCGAACTCGTCGAAGAATCCAAGTAGAACGCGTATACGCGTTTACATAACAGTCTCCACCGCGTGAGAAGATAGGCTTTCACACGACGGGAAGGAAACCGGGACGAGAGACAGTCGAGACGGTCGAATCGAAAGCTTTTTCACCCCGATGCACCCTAAGTCCGCGCGCACAGTCGGGCGTTAAAACTGCGCGATTAAAACTTCTCGATGAAACCGTCCCCCAAATTATTTCAACCTCCTATCCGCGGCTGTTTGCTGCAAACAAAACTGGCGAAAGCTTTTAACGAAAATACATTCGTTTCGAGAATCCTGATGATCTCTGTCGTTCATTTTTATACGCCATCGCGTTTTCTAATTATCAAATTGCTGTCGCATGCTTTCGCTGAATTGGATTGAAAATTTGAGCGCTCTCGCGCTTGGCTTCTGGCAGCTAATTTCTAATGAATTCTGTTAATTTTTTTAATATAAATCATCACTGTTTCTTGTTTGAGAAACAAAACGATGGAGGATGGATGCTTCTCTCTACGTTGAAACGTTTATCGTCTTGTCCCCAAATCCCCTTCCGGTTTTCGAGTCTTTTTTCCCTCGCTTCATGAAACATCTCCGCTTCGCCGTCTCCATTAGAAACATCGCAATCTCCGCGCTGTGGGTACCGCCTTTCTGCAGGGACAATAAAACATGCGACAGCAATTTGAGTACTCGAGACACCACTGTAAACACAGACGGTTTCTATCGGGTGGACGTCTCGGGAAATTCGCGCGGAAAAAAGGAAACGTTTCAGACGAGTGGCGCGAAAACGCGCGTAACAGAGCTGCGTCTTAAAGAGGCAGAAATGTATTGTGCTTTCTTGAGATTTCTCGCGAAGATCGCGTAATCGAATTCGAGATGTCAAGAATCGTTTGTAAAGTAAAAATGCAATGTTCAATCTCACTGTCGATGTTCAGAAACTCTGGAAAAGCGATCACTGTCCAAATCGCAGTGTTCTCCAAAATGGCGTCTCGCGCGAAACGCCTCGCGCGCAAAGCCCTTGCATTTCGAGTTATTTCTTAGTTTTCTCTGCACACACAGACGTATTATATTGTCTGAAGTCAGCTTAGGAAAAATGACATTTGAAGCACAAATCCGCAAGGTTTACATACCTTCCCACGAGCGATCGCGTTGCCAGCAGCGACCCACAACGCATGGCGCATAAAATATTGAAGAGGAGACCGTGTTCGTCGATTATTAGCATACGTTTTAAAATCCTCGCGGAAACCGCGTGTTATTAATACGTTATTTTGCATAATGCATGATAGAGGAGAGCGTCTCTCGCGACTCTCCAGATGATCTAGCTCGTTCGTCTTTGTCCCACGCGAGGCCCGTGGACGGAATTCGGAAACGTTCGACGCGTCGTCGTCGTTTAGAAGGTGAAACGCGGCTGTGGAACGTGCTTGCGAAAGAATCGGAAAATTAGAAGGACAACCGGATTCCAGCAGTTCCTCAGCGATGATCGCGCCTTTGTTTTGCTAGCCGATGGCCGCGCGATTATCTCATTTTCCCTCCTCAACCTCCACGCGCCTCGCCTTTCTCTTTCGCCAAGTTCGAATCGATCCAACCTTTCATTTCGTAATCAATCAAATAAATGACTAAATTTGAATTCTTCGAGAGCTGCAAGCATCGAATGTCGAAGAATCGATTTTACAAGAGCGTTTGTGGATCGTAGATGCGAGCGAGCAAACGTTCCATATTTTCGCTGCGCGAAATCTCAATATTAGCTGGAAACAGAATAGACAACGGAGAATTACGCTCGTTGCTCGTGTAAATAGAAACTACGAAGCGAGCAAACCCGAATGGTAAAACACAAAAGTGGTAATGGCGACGTTCTCCGTGTAACAGCCTGATTCAGGTGCTCCTAATGCGCGTTTCAGCGATTACTCGTTTCGGTTGCGGACGCACACGGAATTGAGAAACTTTGCGCAGCCTCCACAGTGAACTTTAGAAAGATGTTCTTTCGCAGGATAATATCTGTGTTGGTGGTGTACGATTGCGTAGCAATTTTTATCTAAAAATTCCTTCAAGCGTTTCAAAAAGTCGATCGCTGGGATACTTGAGATGCTTTCGATAGTTTAGCTACAAATTTTCTATTGCTGAAATATTGCTCAAAGATTGCTATTTTAGCCATAGAAACTATTGCTAACACCCCAGAAACCGAGTGCAAAGGGTTAAATAATAATAATTATCGTAAAGAATAAATGGTTTAAAAGCACCAAAATTGCAAACTGGATTTTCGTATTACACGGTTGAAATTGTTGTTCGTTTTCCACGAAAATTATATCTCGCTGCACGCGCGTGGCTGTTGGTTTCGATTAATAACAGGAACGGCTGGATGAACTTTTTCCTTTGATAAGACAAATCCTCTTGAACACGGTGGATAATCGCGAGTCGAGGGGGATGAAGCGTCCCGCAAAAATGGAAGGAGATCGTGAACGTCTATTCGGCCAGGTGGAATCCTACTGAACTATTGAAATCGCTCGAATTGGACCGTGTTTGGTGGAATAAATCCCAGTGAAACACTGTCGGGACCGCAATTTTCGCCGCGAGCGGCTCGCTGAATTGGTTTGAAAATTTAAGGGCTCTCGCGCTTAGCTTCTGGGCTTGTTTCGATCGTAATTTCTAATGAATTCTATTAATTTTCGTCCGGGAACGTGCGCGCGCGTTCCCAGACGAATTCAATTTCGCCGGATGCTTCTTCTGATTAGCGCTGCTGTTTTAAAAGAACAATTATCCGGGGGGAAAATCTCGCGTTATGGTTATGAAACTTATTCCTTCCTTTTTTAGGAACGCGGCTTCATTGCAAATGAAAATGGCGCGGAGTAATCTCTATTTTTCAGTTCGAAAGTTGTTTGCGTTCACAATTGGATCGATCCAGTGCCATTTTTATTCGAATCGCGCGTTTCTAATTTATCTACTCGCGCAGAAACTCTATTTTTCAAGATAAAGTCGTAAAAAAGCGAGTATCCAAGACTGTATCGGTAAAACCAGGACGCGCAGAAATAGCCACGGCTGTAGACTCGCGCCACGAGCGGAATAAATCGCACCGTCGCCTTAAGGTCTATTTACACGTGTCAGTTAGGAATGCAAGTGCGTCCTCGCGCAACCAGTTCACTGACAGTTCTGTGCCGACGTAACTTTATTAGAACCGAACGCGTGCGTCGCCTGTTTGCGGAAAATTTACATTGTAAATGGCACAAGGTAAATAGATCTTTAAAGAACCAGTTGGCTCGCCTAAGGTGCCTCAAACCAGTCGCGATTCGCTTTTATTTTTTCTTAAACTACCTTCTTGGACGTCCACGATTGAAATCTGTTCGTTAGCAGCTCCTCGAGCGTCCTGGGGAAACAATTTTCGCGCTAATGAATCTCTGCGCTGGCTCTCGCGTTCTACTTTAGAATCGTCTCTGTTTAACGCAGCTTTGAAACCTTTTCTGTGCACAAAATTGATGGCTCGGATATGGAAAGCGTAAAGGCGATATTGGACCAGCTGTTGGACGCCTCAGCAACCCTTTCTCGCACTCAAAAATAGCAGAAACAAGTCAGAAAATCAGGAACCTCCAACAGCTGCGCATCTGAAACCCAAAACTAACCAAACAGCTACAAATTTTTCACAATTAACTCACGACAAGAACGAAAGCTCGACATATCAACTCACAAATCGCATGAAAATGGCGCAGAATAATTCTGTACACGATCTTCTTCAAGGTCGCAAAGTTCCAACAGCTGCGCATCTGAAACCCAAAACTAGCCAAACAGCTACAAATTTTTCATAATTAACTCACGATAGAACGAAAGCTCGACATATCAACTCACAAATCGCATGAAAATGGCGCAGAATAATTCTCTACGCGATCTTCTTCAAGGTCGCAAAGTTCCAACAGCTGCGCATCTGAAACCCAAAACTAGCCAAACAGCTACAAATTTTTCACAATTAACTCACGATAGAACGAAAGCTCGACATATCAACTTACAAATCGCATGAAAATGGCGCAGAATAATTCTGTACACGATCTTCTTCAAGGTCGCAAAGTTCCAACAGCTGCGCATCTGAAACCCAAAACTAGCCAAACAGCTGTAGATTTTTCACAATTAACTCACGACAAGAACGAAAGCTCGACATATCAACTTACAAATCGCATGAAAATGGCGCAGAATAATTCTGTACACGATCTTCTTCAAGGTCGCAAAGAGGATCCACCCTCTCGCTTCAAATCGCGAGATTCGCGCGCGTCGGTCGATACGCGAAGAAATCAATGCTCGCTCGCAACGAGTGCTCAATCGGATACGTACTTTCCGCTTCCGTTCTGCGCGCACACGGACAGGGACAAGGAGATCGCGTTACGTAAGGTTTAGCAGACATATTGTCGGCTGAATGTTCCATCCAGAGGATCTCGGTTGGCACAAAGGCTGACTGCACGCTGTGCGTGTTCCCTCTTCTCTCTCTCAACCCCTTCCGTCACCCTCTGCCACCCTCTGCTCGCCCCTCGCGTATTGTTCCTGCACGGGGATGCACCTAAGCGTTATCTGGCAACGCACCTGACGGTTCCTCGTGCAGACGCGGACGTGTTTCCATCGTGTTGGTACACGGGGATCGTTTTCGTAGCGCGGAAGAAATCTGTTGCGGTCGTAAAGTCGAAAGGGGTGCGAAAATCCCAGCGCCAAAGGGGTGGGATCGTTCTCCAGGCTGCGATTCTTGGCAATTTCGAGCTTGCGCTGGAAATGTTCGTCCGTAGTGTTTCGTTTGTATTAATTGTTAGTATTCTTTTAGTTATTAATATCAATTTAATTGTTAGCATTCGAAATTTGAAATCGTTGAAAGATTTGCTGTGCAAAGAATGATTGCGAGATTAATAATTGCAATTTTGAAGATCGCCAAAATTAATTATTGAAATCATAAACATTACGAAATTAATCATTGAAATTATAGCTATTGCTTAAATGTTTATATAATTAGCATATTAAACGCAGCAGAATAAATTATGATAAACGATCGAACGGAATAAATCAAATTTTATCATTCACCGACGCTGCTTCACACGGAATTTAAATCAGTCTGCATTATAGACGATCGCGCGAGTAAAAAAGTCCTTAATAAATTATCGCGATTGTTATTCACCCTGTTCATAAATCGAGTAGCAAAAAATTGGTTACGAATAATAAAGAATAAATTCTCTGATTTTCAGGCTATAAATTTCCGTGACAAATCAGCGAAATTATTGCTGCGTCTTCTGCAAATAGAGATACCTCTCATTTTATTATTTGTCTATTCTTATTTTTATCGAGCCATGTCGTAATTGTTGCAAACCGAGCAATCGATCGCTTTAATCGATTTGTTAAGCGGTTAAATCAAGATTAGAAAGTTTTCTTCTTGAAGAAGCGAATCCAAAGTGCAACGATGTTCATTAAAGATATTAATTGTGCGCTAGAAACACAGTGGCTTATTTCCTCGACGAAAAATTGGTTATGCATTCTCATTCGCTCATCTTTAATGCATGGCTCTCCTAACTGGAACCGTGTCAACAAGCATGCTCCATTTGCGAAAGAAGAACAAGGCGGATGAATTATCTTCCGCGTGAAAAAAAGGGAAACGATTCCCAAAGCGTCGCCTCTAATTCTCCTTAATTAGCTCGATGCGAGCCGCCATATCTTAATTACTTTAATGTTGCACGTTTCGACATTTTTTTAAAGACCACGCCGCTTTATCGCGACTGAACGTTCAAACAAAACAAAGAACACCGCGTACGATAAAATATTGCTCTTCTCATCCGTTAAAGCAGAATATTATACTTTAATGTCTCGGAATTAGGTGTCAGAAGGTGGTGTATTTAATTGCACGCTATCTACTCCTCTTTCTTTCCATCTTATCACCTTTTTGCGATACAATATACGTCGCGTCGTAAATATTTCCAGACGCAAATCCATTTCACTCCGAGCAGAAGAGAAACACTTCTGTTTAGGTTCTTTAATCCTGGATTGGCGCGTCTATTTAAAATAATTAATTGACAGTACACACGCAGCTTGTAATGAGGCATATATAGAGCTCATTGCTTCTGTCAATATTGAAATAGACCATGTGTTTACACTTAATTAGTGCCTAGAATTTGTCATTTAAACTACGCTCGAACGTATTATCAATTCCATTGAGTCGTTACACGTATAATAGTTATAAACCTATTAATTATGAACTTTTTTCATTCGTACGTGTTCCAAAAATCGCACACTTTGATTTGCTAATTTACTGCAACAATTTCTGAATTTTTGCGCGTTATGTTATTATAATATTTAAATTTACATCTCGAATCACTTTGATTCGTATTTTTTTTAAATTTGGTACTTGTTTCGACGAACTTTTACCATCAGATTTTCCAGCAAGACCAGTAGATGGTATTACAGTTTCCAGAAATCAACTTGTGCGTTTGTAACAAAATTTATATAAAAAGGATTGCAAATTACTTCTGAGAGTCTAAGAAATGATACATTGTTTCAACAATTATTCTATGTTTATAGAAAATAGTGCTCAATTTTTGGTAGATTCGAGAAAAATGAACCGTGGACGTTTTAGAAGTGATTGATGATTTAAAATTCCACTGAAAAATTATTAAGAACAAATAAATAATAGTTTAATAAAGTTCTCAAGCGTTTAAAACTTGTTCTGGCTTCCTCTTTGCACTGATAGATGGCTGCAGCGTTGTGTTCCTAGAATACCGCAATTTTTTAAATATTTGTTCAAATATCCCACTTTCGTAATTGCAAAATTAAGTAAAAAGCTTTGTTATTAAGTCTTTTTATTACTATTAAATTGCAATTCCAAAGGAGTTGAAAAGCTATTCAAAAAATGGTTCAACTTCTGAATTGTTTTCAAATTGCATTGGAAATTTATGCATTTCCACTGAAATTTTACTATAAAAAAGGGGGAAAGAGAGTATTGAAATAGTCGAAAGCCAGAAAACACATTTAGCAGATGAGTTTCACGTTTCCTTTATTATTAAATCGCAATTCTAAGGAAATTGGAAAGCTGTTTGCAAAATGGATACCAAAGAAACCAATTTTTAAATTCTTCTCAAATTGCATTGCAAATTTATGCATTTTCACTAATACTTTACTAAAAAAAAAAAGAGAAGAGGGTATTTAAACAGTCCAAAGACAGAAAACACATTTAGCAGATGAGTTTCACGTTTCCTTTATTATTAAATCGCAATTCTAAGGAAATTGGAAAGCTGTTTACAAAATGGATACCAAAGAAAGCAATTTTTAAATTCTTCTCAAATTGCATTGCAAATTTATACATTTTCACTAATATTTTACTAAAAAAAAAAGAGAAGAGGGTATTTAAACAGTCCAAAGGCAGAAAACACATTTAGCAGATGAGTTTCACGTTTCCTTTATTATTAAATCGCAATTCTAAGGAAATTGGAAAGCTGTTTGCAAAATGGATACCAAAGAAACCAATTTTTAAATTCTTCTCAAATTGCATTGCAAATTTATGCATTTTCACTAATACTTTACTAAAAAAAAAAAGAGAAGAGGGTATTTAAACAGTCCAAAGACAGAAAACACATTTAGCAGATGAGTTTCACGTTTCCTTTATTATTAAATCGCAATTCTAAGGAAATTGGAAAGCTGTTTACAAAATGGATACCAAAGAAAGCAATTTTTAAATTCTTCTCAAATTGCATTGCAAATTTATACATTTTCACTAATATTTTACTAAAAAAAAAAGAGAAGAGGGTATTTAAACAGTCCAAAGGCAGAAAACACATGTAGCAGATGAGTTTCACGTTTCCTTTATTATTAAATCGCAATTCTAAGGAAATTGGAAAGCTGTTTACAAAATGGATACCAAAGAAACCAACTCTTAAGTTGTTTTCAAATTGCATTGCAAATTTATGCATTTCCATAAAAATTTCGCTAAAAGAAAAGGGAAAAGAGGGTATCGAAACAGTCGAAAGCCAGAAAAGACGCATCCAGGAGGTGAGTTTCACGTTTTCTTTATTGTTATTAAATTAATATGTTGTTCAAGGACTTATACGCGTATACATATGTGCACAGGCGTGTAAATGAACGGGCGCTTTGGGGCGCACGCGCGCACATATCGTATACGCCTATACACGCACGTATGTATGTATTTGTATATAACAGCGACAATTACAATGCATCGTTTATGATCAGTAATAATAATCGTAATCGAAAACCTTACCGATTACTAGATGAAACGAAAATACTTGGCGAAGTAATCATAATTAATTAATCGTTTAATTAGGTATAGTCGTTATTACTCGTTCAACTCTCGCAGGAGTCCATCCGTTTCCTCTTATTCTCTTTTTTTTTTTTTGCGCATTTTTTGTTTTCTCTCTTTTTTGGTTTCTCCCCTCCTTTTAATGCTTATATCACTCGTTTATAGATACAGGGATACAGAAAAATAATACCGCGCGGCTGTGGTGGAATCTTCTTAAAGTATATGTATATATATATTTATATTTTATATGTATATATATAAAAGGGGATCGAGGACTGTTCATTAGAATAAATTTGCTCTCGCACGGATCCGCTCTGTCTCCTCTGTCGAGTTTTCAACCGCGATCCGCCATCCGCGGCGCGGATCTCCTCGCCAATTTACAATCTTTTTTCCTTAATTTCGACGATCCCCGACGATCTTCGCTGTACACGCCTCGTTTCGGGTAAAGAAAAGCTGAGAATTTCCGATGGCCAAAGAAACATCGAGGATTCCCGCTGCAGTTTCGTTTTTCGCAGCGAACAGCGGATCGCTTCGCGCATCGCTTTTAAACAACTTTCTAGGATAAATTGTAGCTTTACTTAACGATCCTACCAGCCGAGCTCGTCTACGTGATTGGGCGAGATCGGGATATCGATTTTACAACGAGCTGCACTATTTAGGTCCTTGGTCCATTTTCGACGCATACGTTTTTTTTCTTTTTTTTTTTTTCTTTTATTTACAAGAAGATTATTACTGTTTGGCGCGCGCAGAAACCAACGCTCTCCTCCCTGGTTTTGTACGCGCGACGATGATCCTCCTCGCGACGGATCGAGAGCGAATCGTCGAGAGGACTTCCGTGTGTATAAATCGTTCTCACGCGTCGACAAGTAGATCGGGAAAACTCACTCGCGTGTCCTTCTGTCTGTTCGTCTTCTTATTATATATATATATATATATATATATATTTGTTGTTTTTTTTTCTCTTCGTCGAGGGGCTATTTAGTCGAAGTAGTTGAAACGAGTACATCAAACGAATACAATCTACGCGTCGGATGGTTGTTCGTCGAATGAAACGTTCTCAAGCACTTTGGACGATGCCTGGGCCCTGCGGAGAGGGACGAATCGTCTGGCGATCTCGGACTACGAGAGCCTCGGTTTCCACTACTTTGAACGCGGCAAAGAACTCGGTTTCGTCGTCGATGATTCGCGTTTTACTCCACTGAACGAACTCCACGCTTCTGGCGACGAATGATCGAGGAAATAAATCGCGAGACCACGTTGAAAGGTAACTTTAACGCTGGCTCTGCCAAGGGTTTCGTTTTCTTCAGATTCCGGTGGAAACGCAAAACGAGAACGATTCCAGAAGCTTGTCTCTTTGGTATCCATTCTGTGTGAGAAGCTGCGACTCAAAACCCTTTGCACTCCCACCGCAACTGTTCGAAAAACGCATATTTCTGGAATAATCGCTGGGAAAGCGTCGAGCGCAAAGGGTCGATAATAATAAAAACCGATGGAATTTTGATCGAGGTTCGTTCCTTCCACTTCAACTTCGTAACGGACAGGTCGATTCGGATTGTTTCTGATTAAAGGGGGACACGTTTTGGCCCTTTTGGCGAGCCTAGCGTTAAAGGAGGGAAATGAAACAGAGTCGAGCTTGAGAGAGGTTCACGCAGCCAACATCCGATCTTTGCCCTAATCGTGAACCCTCGTAACCCCTTCTGTCGCCTCTCCGAAGGGTGGACAAGACGTGAAACGCGGTCGACTGTGATGCGAAAGACGACATTCCACCTCGCCGTGATCGGTACGGAAATATCGAAGGTATTTCACAGACTTCTCTCACTCGTTCTAATCGCAACGCTTCGTTCTCTCTCTCTCGCACTCTCTCGCACTCTCGTATGGCATGCTATTACCTCGTATATGACACATTTACAATAATAACGATACGTTACTCGCCCGACAATCGATCCGCCTCTCGCTTCCTTAATTCGTACAATTTTCTTTTTATGTATACGTGTTTATATTTATATATATATACTCATATTTATATATTTATATATTTATATAATCCGAAAAATCCAGTGTGTCGGTTAGTGTCCGCGCGTGTGTGTGTGTCACGAAAAAGGTCCTGGACCCCCTTCACCCGCCCCCGCCGCCGTCTAATCTCGTCCTCGCGATATTTCTCGCCCTTTGCCTCGATCGTTTATCACAAAGTTCCTCGAACACGCCTTCTGCTTCACGGTTCCATCGCGATTACCACGATTCGCTGTCGAGATCTCGACGATTACAGCCTCGCGCGACGCAGATCGACTCGTGTCGCGAATTAAATGGAGAACGACGCGATCCGATGCTGGATAGAGTCGTCTTTCAACCCTTTGCTTCTAGTTTTCTATCGAGATGGGAGCTCTCCATTGCTGGGAGCAACTATTGCCGACTATCGCTAAAGTATTGCCGTCTTAGCAATATTCCTAGCTTCTATTCAGAACGTCCAGGAAGGAGCAGAGTGCAAAGGGTTACAAAGTAGTAAATTGAAATCTAGAATAGTGAAAATTATAACACTGCGCTACAAATTTTTCTATCGCAGAAAGCGTTGTTTGCAAAGGAAACGTGAACCATCTAAATTGTCATCCTTTTATCTATCTTCACTCAAGTCTGCTAGAAATTTTTCTATCGCGGAAAGTGTTGCTCGCAAATGAAACGTGAATCGTCTAAATAGTCCTCCTTTTCTCTACTTTTATTCAATTTTCTTATCGCAGAAGAGCTGTTACTAGTAAAATAAACGTTCAGACGATTTCTATGCCAGCAAAACGATCCACCGTGCGATTCGTTCGTCCGGGAAGGCGACAATTCCGAGCCAGGTCTGCGAAAACGAGATCCGTTTTAATCGCGCGAGTGCCTGGCGTCGGACGTTCGACTTTCGAAAATCAATGCAAGGCAAGAGTTCGCGCAGCGAAAGCTTTCCTACGGGAAATTAACGACGGAGTAGAAAATGATGCGTGTCTGTCGTTGATGCGTTTACAACTGTCAGCTTCCGCGGTCCGCGCGACCACAGCGAATTACAAATATCGTGTGCGTGTCCTGATAATTGCCCCTCGCTCTGGGAACGCTTGTTCCTCGCCACTGAAAACCCCTCTTTCGTGATAATTATTTAATGAAGCTTCTATCGTAAAATAATTAAACATTCGTGCGTAGAATTCGACGTTCTTCAATGAAAAACATTGCCAGCTTAGAATTTTCAGAAATTTTCATTGGAAGTTTCAAGTTTTTGCATTTAATAGCAGTCAAAGTTCAGCACTTCAATCTTTAGTTCAATTCTCAAATAATTTGCAATTTTCCTCGGTTCTCGCGTAAAAAGCTCGCTAATCCACAGATTTCTTAAGAAAATTGCCTTCAGGACGTTAGCGATAGAAACTGTCGCTAAAATAGCAATCTTTGAGTAATATCTTAGCAATAGAAACTATTGCTTTGGTAACAGTTTCTATCGCTAAACTATTGCTAAAGTATTGCTCAAAGCTTGCTATTTTAGCAACAGTTTCTATCGCTAACGTTTCCCAGCAATAGAAAACTTCAGGAAAAATTGAAAAACTATCGAGTTTTGCTTCAACGAACGCGAGGACAATTTTCACGAAAGAGAAGAAAAGCAACGCGAGAACAAGCGAGCCATCCTTTCGTTGAACCACCTCTGATTACGTTCGTCCCTTTTTGCACGCGAATTCCTCGTGAATTCCGATAGTCGAGGGCATGCGTGATGGAAACTTGTGCGTGGCCTGGTCGGGCAAACGGTAGAAAACAGTCGACAAGGAAGTACGAAGGTTTGCGATTCTAAATTGAAAAACACAAGCCGTGATTTGGTCCGACGAGCGGATTTCTCCTTTCATCGAGCATGGTTTTCGATTATCGTAATTGTCGCGTCCGCCATCGCTCAATTTTCGCCTCCGTTTTCACTCGAATTGTACTTATCGCCCATCTCACAGGAGGGAGAACCGTTTCGCTGTAAATTTTGAAACCTCAAGCGTCCAGCAGTATATAAAAATTGATTACTCGTCGATTACAAGAGGAATAATTGAATTACAATTACATGCGTTTAGAAATTTCGTCCGCGAACGAGTGGTATAAATTCAGTTGATCACCGTGCCCGTGGCTCGACGCGTACGACGATGGAAAACCATGCGTCCGCGTTTGTCGAAAGTCTGGAAAAGGAACGCTAAGAATCTACAACGAACTCGATACGCTAGTCGTTAAAAATGATACGCGTGCGTATTGAAAGAAGGAAACGATGCTTCCGCCTGCGCTCTCGTTTCCACTCGAGGAAAGCCGTTGAAATTAACTTGCAAAGACGAAGAACGATCGCGCGTAAAATCTCGTAGAGAAAATGAACGGTTCGAAGCGGAAAGCGCGGTCTCCTTCCAACGTTCCACGTAGCCGCGTCGACGAAACCTAATTCACTTCCTCGTCGAGCAGTGCTACGTTCGAATGAACGAGAGATCGCGACGCGACGTCGGAAAATCCTGTCCTTTCGCGTTCCTCTCTCGTCTCGCGACGATCTCCACGCTGTGGCACATCACGTTCGCTATTGCTATTTTTTGTTCCTCTCTCTCTCTCTCTCCCCCTCCCTCTCTCCATTTCTCATCGTTCACACGCGACAAGATTCACTCGCCCTTTCTCTCCCAGCCCTCGTTCGCTCCGCCACTCGCGCGCCCCCTTTCAGGCGTCATCGGTTTTGTTTCTCCTTACGTTTACATGCTATCCGTTATAATAAAATACACATTCACGAGTGTCACAGTGCTGCTTTATTTTTTCGTTTCTCCCGCCGCTTAAATCCGTCACCTCGCGCGTCTCCATTCCGCTCCACGCCCCTCAAAGCCGCCCACCCCCGCGAGTCTACAATTTATTTACAAGGTAGAAATTGATTAAACGTCCGTCCTCACTTTCTCCCGCTCTCGCACGCCGTTATAAAAAATTGATTCGTCCCTCCATTCATCCTCTCTCTCTCTCTCGCTCTCTCACACTCTCTCTCGCTCTCCCTCTCTTTCTCTCTCTCTCCTTCACACTTTTTGTTTCGCTATGTATATACTTATCGTTAGCACTTTCCTCTCTCGATGTGTCTACCCTCCGCTCGAACCCACCCTCTCTCCCTCTCTCTCTCTCTCTCGCAGAAAGTTAAGCTCGTCCGATTCGCGCGAGCGAACTCCTCTCCTCCTCGTCTCCTCGGATGTCGCGGCTCCCCTTCGAACGTGGCGTTATGAAAAATACTCTCAAGAAGACAGTCTCTCGCGTGCGTGGCCCATCACAGATCGGATCCCTCGCGAAATCGCCGCCATTCGAGTCCTCTGCCACGGTTTCCTAAGACTAGAGCGTCCTCTCACCATCGACACGCGACGCTCGCGTTTACGTTTAAAGGCGGCGTTTTCTAATATTTACAACCCACCAGAACGGGGCGCAGCGTCCGAGCGATATCGTCCCGGTGGGGTTACTTTAACTTTAAGGCAGTGTGTCGTTCGTCGTAGACGAGGGGATCCCTGGATTCGTTGGCGGCTGGCGCGCGGCGGAGGCTCGTGTTATTATCGCGCGTACCTTCGTCTCGCTCGTCGACGCTCGGCTCCAGCGCGATGAAACTCAGCGACAGTTCGAACACGACTTGGTAACACGGCCCCGTGTGTCATACGGGCTCCTCCCGTTTGAAGTTGATGTTCTGCGAGGCGCAGAAGTCGCGCGTGAACGGGATGCAGTTGAACAGCTTGCAGGCCTCGCACTCGTACACGGGCACGTTGTAGAACAGCGCGAGGAGCAACGCGAACAGGACGACGATCAGCACCAGGCAGATCCAGATCAGCCAGATCTTGCGGCGGCGGTCGTAGTCGCCGAACGAGATGAATGGCAGCAACGCGTACGCCGCGAGGAACCCGAAAATGAAACCGAACAGGTGGGCGTAGTTGTCCACCCACGGTAGAACGCCCAGGGCCAGCAGACCAGCCAGCACCGAGATCAGCTTCGACAACGCTCGACGCGGGTGCTTCAGCATCTGCCAACAGTGCAGCACCTCGACGATCAGCGTTGCAAGCAGGGCGAAGTGCGCGCCAGCTGGTCCCACCTGCAATCACGCGTGCAAACACGGTTACAACGTTTTCCAAGCTTCCCTCGCGATCGATTCTGGCTGTTTCGCGATGTAACGCGACAGAGAAATCCAAGCCACTTACGTACCTCGGCTCTGTAAGGAACGAATATGGCGCTGGCCAGGTTCCCCGCGAGCGCCCCGATGAAATAAATCAGCGCGATGCGCAACGAGCCGGTCAACTTCTCCAAGTCCCGCATCAAGAAGTACTGGACCAACAGCGTGATCAACAGATGAAGAATTCTGCGAATAGAACGCGCGATTACTGCGATCGTCCCGTCGATACCAAACCGAGCTCTCTGAAACGAATCGTACCCAGCGTGGAGGAACATGGTGGTGAACAGTCTGTAGAACTGGTCCGGCCATTCAGGGTGGAGAAAGGGTATCATCCCGCAGACGTCGTGCAAGCACTCGACCTGGGAGCAAAGGGACGCCTCCTCGTGGAAGTAGCCGTGCACGAAGTCGCAGTACTCCTTCGTCGTGATCCGACACATCCCGTGGATTCCGATGCAGCACGGGTGGCCAATCACCTCGCACACCATGTGCTCGGCCATCTTGTCCTTGTAACGACCCACTGGGAAGTTCCCGTTGCTCCGTTGGCTCCCGTTTCTACTGTTGAGCAAGGCAAATCGAGTTCCCTCATATTATTCGCGAACAAACCAGCGGAAAAGGAGCTCCTTTAGAGCTCTTTCTATTCGTGTTGCGGACGTTCGAACCATTGTAGGAGAGTTAAATGATCACTTTTAATGTCTGGAACTTGCACAGATCAAAGGGAAGGGAGAAAAGACACGGAAAGCTCTTTCCATTCGAATCGTGGACGTTCAAAGACACTTTTTAGTGTCTAAAAATTGCACAGGATTAAAAGTTCCTCCCAAAATGGATTCTACAGTCAATTTAATGGACGACGGAATTCCACTGTTACTAAAGAGCTTGCGATTAACTTTGAAAGTTTTGGATGACGAATTTACCTAAAACGCTGATTGAACGGATTGGTTTTCCGACAAATCGGCCACTTGGTGATGTCGTCTGGCCATTCGTAAGGCGCTATGCTAGCTGGAGCATCGCAGAACTTTGGATCCAATCCGCAAACCGACCCGCTTATGCGTCCTCCTGGTCCACTGTCCCCAGGTCCCCACTTTTTCCACGTCGATATCGTATTCTAAAGCGTAAACGATTAATATTTAATCGAAACTTTCAATGGAAAGTCAAATTAATGCCAAAACATCTCGCCTTCATGCAAAATTAATGCTTCAACTAGTCACAGCTCCGTGTTGCGGACTACGCAAGCAATTATCTAGAAGAGTAATTGACAAAATCGTTAAAATTTACCGTAGCAGTCGATCTCAGTCCCCGGACCAGTTGGTTTGCAAAACAGAAGATTATATTATAAACACAGAGTATTAGAAAATTTATCGTCTCTCGCAAAAGGGCTTCACGCTTCGAGCGAGCAATTTTACATATTAATTTTCATAAATTTACTGAAGAGTGTTGTTAAGTTTATGCCAATCAGATTATAAAGTTTAGTAGACGCTTGCGTTTTGCAAAAATATTTTAAAGAATCGTCATTGCTTCGATTCTTCTGCGATTCGCGCGAAGTCGAAGCTTTCATGACTCAAGTGCTTTGATTCGCTCGAAATCGAAGCTTTTATGACTCGAGTGCTTCGATTCTTCTGCGATTCACGCGAAATCGAAGCTTTTATGACTCAAGTGCTTTGATTCACGCGAAATCGAAGCTTTCATGACTCGAGTGCTTCGATTCTTCTGCGATTCACACAAAACTGAAGCATTCATGACACAAGTGCCTCGATTCATGTGAAATCGAAGCTTTCGCGACTCAAGTGCTTCAATTTCTTTGCGATTCACGCGAAATTGAAGCTTTCGTGACTCAAGTGCTCCAATTCCTTTGCGATTCACGCGAAATCGAAGCTTTCACGACTCAAGTGCTTCAATTCTTCTGCGATTCGCACAAAATAGAAGCTTTCATGACTCAAGTGCTTCGATTCACGCGAAATCTAAGCTTTTGTGACTCAAGTGCTTCAATTCTTCTGCGATTCACACAAAGTAGAAGCTTTCATGACTCAAGTGCTTCGATTCACGCGAAATCGAAGCTTTCGCGACTCAAGTGCTCCAATTCCTCTGCGATTCACGTAAAATCGAAGCTTTCATGACTCAAGTGCTCCAATTCCTCTGCGATTCGCACAAAATCGAAGCTTTCACGACTCAAGTGCTCCAATTCCTCTGCGATTCGCACAAAATCGAAGCTTTCATGACTCAAGTGCTCCAATTCCTCTGCGATTCGCACAAAATAGAAGCTTTCATGACTCAAGTGCTTCGATTCACGCGAAATCGAAGCTTTCGTGACTCAAGTGCTCCAATTCCTCTGCGATTCGCACAAAATCGAAGCTTTCACGACTCAAGTGCTCCAATTCTTCTACGATTCGCACAAAGTAGAAGCTTTCACGACTCAACTCATCACAGATGCTCGCATTTTACAAAGATATCTCAAAGAATCGTCACTGTTTCGATCCCTCCGCCTTGAATAAAGGAATACTCACAGAGCAATCAGCTTTGCTGGATTGCACGCATCCGGAGTCGTCGTTCCTGATGCAGCACGCGGTGTCCCGTTCCCTTTCTCGCCAGACGTCGATCTCCTTCAGGATCTTTATGTCGCGACGCATACACGGCGCGAACTTCGCGCCCAGATGAATCAAGTCCGCGGCCCTTGGACCCAACCAGAAATTCGCTGGTTCCTGGTAGTCCACTTGTTGCAACGACAGACTGGTCACGAGGACCTGCGACACACCATTTTCATCAAGTTTTTCTCCATCGTCGTGCGAGCACATTCTCGATCGCGGTGCTCTTTCGTTGTGGAACATCAGATTCACAGTTTAGAATCGTTTCTGAGAGATCTTCTCGATTGAAGAGGAATAAACAAGAGGAAGGTAATTTAAAAAAGGGGGAAAAATAATGAAAATGTTACACCTTCTCTTTCGAATTCGCCAATTTATTGTCTCTCAATGAATTTCTCTCGACTTCCTCTTAAAAAATATGGACAGACTGAGGGGTCGATAGTGAAATAGTTTGAGAATATTTGAGCATGGACGACTCACCAATCCTGATCTGTGACTAAGGTCCATACCCACAGGTCCCAAACCGTAGCACGCCAATGATATTATTAAAATGAGAACTTGAACGGTGGTGATCCAGTACGTAAAATATGGACGATGATCCTCGAAGTCGTCCAGTTGCTTTCTGACGTCTGGCTTCTGAGCCACGCTCTTTCGAAACGATCTCCTGCAATTATACATCAAGAATACTTTGTAATTTAACGTTGCTACGTATTAATTGCCTACTCTCATCGTTTCCAACCCCTTCAATATCGAAACTATCGTATCTTTCCATTTCGAGTAACATTTTATTCGCAGAATCCGAATTTTTTCTTTATTGCAAAGCGTAACTTTACGTGAATGTTCGTTCCACTTGTCATCAATTAGAAAATTGGAGACCACAGTTCCATATTAACCCTTAACCCTTTGCACTCGACAATAGAAATTATTGCTAAGACAGCAATGCTTCAGCAACATTTTAGTCGTAATCACTGCTGCGATGATCAATTCTGATTGACGTAAAAGTGGAAGCAGTGTCCCATCAGAGGGTCGACACACTTTAATCGATTAAAGGTTAATTTGAATCGGTTGGAAACATCGTTTGGACACGTAAAATTATTCGAGAGCAACTTGAAAGGCTGAGAGATGGCTGAGAACCCACCCCAAGAATCTCCCAACGATCCCCATGCCGTACTGCCTCCTGTTACTGTTGTCGAATATCCGATCGATGGTGCTCGGGGAGATCCTCGTGGCGCCTGTTTCCCTCGCAGGGATCGCCCTCTCGCTCTGCTGCACTCTCACGTCCTCCGCCATCGTTCCGTCTGTGTACCTCGACCTGCCCCAACTCGTTTTTCTGTAATCTCTTTCTCGTTGTGAATCGTAACACCTACCACTCGACTATGGACGTACGCTTCTAAACCTGGTCCAAAGTCGAGTCTAAAGCGCGGACAAATTCAATTCGATGCGAGAACGCTGACGACTTTCCCTCAACTCCTCGACCAACATCGAGTCGCGTCTGACAAGTCTAAGGCGTCCTTACCTTGAAATGTAATGGTCCCTCGAGATGAGACGAGGTCTCCTGACCTGTCCATCGATCGTCGTCCTTTCGTCCTTCTGCGGGGCGAACCTGCGAAACGAACAATGATTTCGTTGCGATCTCTTTGCGTCGCTTCGAGCGTGGCGAGAACGTTTTTCTACTTGCAACGCTATTCGTTTGTCGCGTATCCTCGTTGCGTATCAATGTAGGCAAGTGTTGCATCCTTGCGTATCAATGCAAGCAAAGCGTTGCATCGTTGCGTATCAATGCAAACAAAGCATTGCATCGTTGCGAATCATTGCAAGCAAACAAAGCGTTGCGTTGAGGCGTATCAATGCAAACGATGCGTTGCATTCTTGCGTATCAATGCAAACAAGTGAAGCATTGCATCGTTGCGTATCGATTGTAGACGAAGCGTTGCATTCTTGCGTATCAATGCAAACAAAGCGTTGCATCCTTGCGTATCAATACAAACAAAGCGTTGCATCATTGCGAATCATTGCAAGCAAACAAAGCGTTGCATCCTTGCGAATCAATGCAACCAAAGCGTTGCATCATTGCGAATCATTGCAAGCAAACAAAGCGTTGCATCGTTGTGTATCAATGCAAGCAAGTGAAGCATTGCATCGTTGCGTATCGATTGTAGACGAAGCGTTGCATTCTTGCGTATCGATGCAAACGATGCGTTGTATCCTTGCGAATCAATGCAAACGATGCGTTGTATCCTTGCGAATCAATGCAAACGATGCGTTGCATCGTTGCGAATCATTGCAAGCAAACAAAGCGTTGCATCCTTGCATATCAATGCAAACAAAGCATTGCATTCTTGCATATCAATGCAAACAAAGCACTGCATCGTTGCGAATCATTGCAAGCAAACAAAGCGTTGCATCGTTCCGAATCAATGCAAACAAAGCATTGCATCGTTGCATATCAATGCAACCAAAGCATTGCATCATTGCGAATCATTGCAAGCAAACAAAGCGTTGCATCGTTGCGTATCAATTGTAGACGAAACGTTGCATCGTTGCGTATCAATTGTAGACGAAACGTTGCATCGTTGCGTATCAATGCAAGCAAACAAAGCGTTGCATCCTTGCGAATCATTGCAAGCAAACAAAGCGTTGCATCGTTGCGTATCAATTGTAGACGAAGCGTTGCATCGTTGCGTATCAATTGTAGACGAAGCGTTACATCCTTGCGTATCAATTCTAGACGAAGCATTATCAAAATACACTCTCATGCAACGATGCAACGATCTCAGTCCACATAGACGACGATACGCCACGAGGATACGCGCGACACGAGCGGATACAGGTTTTCAGCTCCAATTCAGAGAATGTAAACGACGCAAATGGAGTTGGCGCATCTCGTCTCACCTGACCAATTCCTCGGAAGTCTCTCTGTCAGCCGCGGAATCGAGCAGATCCGCAACTTTCGCGGTCTCTTCTTCATCCTTGGGCAAACCACCGACGCTCTGATCGATCTTCGACTGCGATTGCTGCGATGGCGGCGGCGGAGGCGGCGGCGGTGGCGGCGGAGGCCTCTCGAAGAAGGATTCCTCCTCGTCCTGGCCGCTTTCCGCGGACGTCGTCGCCTCCGTTCGCGACGTGTAGCGGATTACGCTCGGTGGGAAGCTTCGCGACTCGAGCTGGGTCTGCGACCGCTCGCGGGGCCGTTGCCTCGTCAGCGACTGCAATCAGACACCAATTTCTCAGTTTCCCAATCTGGGATCGATTGGTCGGGAGATCGATTTCCACGCCCCAAAGCGTATCCGATACTTGCATTCTGTTCGCCCTGAATCGATCGTTTTGCTGACAATTGGAGTGCCTCTTCGAACATTTGGGAAACAAACAAATCTTTCAGGGAAACATTCGTTTTCTTTTATTAAAAAGAAACCCTTTCCATCAGAAGGTGAAAATCTTCTGAAGGTCTTTTCTGTATAAAATATGGCATTTTTCATTTTATTTATAAACGCAGCGAAGTATTTTCTTGCTATACTTAATAAATAACAGCTCAGCAGCCTCGCATTTCTAACTGAGCAGTTGCTTCGAGCGTTTTACGATTTAATACGAGACTTTACAGCAAATGTTTCTTTTTGTTGCAGCACAGGGATGAAACAGTAAGATCAGAGATTGTACTCAAGCTCGTCGAAGGAGCGTAACTCTTCTATGCAGCGATCGTCGTAAATACGGTAATAAATTAGGATTCGATCGCTCTCTACAAATCTCTCCTCGCTGTTGCAGCAGTTCTCATCGATATATCAATAGTAAGTCAAATAATTTAGATACTCGATGTTTATTTTTGCCTTGCTTAGTTTTTTACGATCGCAGACATAACGTGTCGCTCAAAAATACTTTTTTGACGCCATTATTTTAATTAGAGACCACGCGTTTCATTTTTAAGTTCCTGGTTTGTGTTGCACATCGATTCTATTGAAACTTTGTACATTTGTAGAGTAGTTGAAGACATTAGACAAGTATCTTTTTTTATTGGCAATAGTCAACGTTTAAGGAGTGAAATCGAGCCCCAAAGTTGACGAGTCTTTACGTGTTTCACATTTATAACTAATCTTTTATGTTTCAGAGCTCATTTGAAGTTACTTCAATCATCGATAGGCCTCAGAAGGAGCGTCTCTGTCAGCTTTTTATCAAGTGGAGACCATGCACCAACATATACAAATCTTGAAGATATTTTACGCCATTATTATTAATAATTTCGACTTAATTATTGTATTATACTTTCTAGCACTATTCTATAAGTGTATTACGTTTATACAAGTATATTTAATTGCACAGCGAGTGCGAAAACCATTGTACTATAAGTTTAATCGTGATTTATTGTATATTTTATTAATTTTCATGAATAAATTAATTATTTAAACGAAATACAACCAGTATTTTCATTATCATCGTGTCCAGCACTCCTGGAATGACCAATCCCAATCCTTGAACGAGAAAAAACTCGTAAAAAACTGCCCTGAACCCAAATAAATTCAAATACAAAGTCGAAAAATCGGGTTTCTCGATCGTGAAGTCTGAAAACTGGTAATTCCTGGAAAATGACGTCACTTCCAAGAATCGCCAGAATTCTTGGAATTTCGGGCATTCTGAGAAATGACGTCATTTTCCAGGAAATGGCACTTGGGATACCTCCTCGCACATCATGTTCTCCTAATACAAAGTCGAAAAATTGGGTCCTCGATCGCAAAAATCCGATTTTGTATCAGGAGAACATGATAGACGAGGAGGTATCTGAAATTCAAATTTCCCGCGCTTTTTTCGAATACCTCCTCGCACATCATGTTCTCCTAATACAAAGTCGAAAAATTGGGTTTTCGATCGAAAAATCGGACTTTGTAACAGGAGAACATGATAGCTGAGGAGGTATTCGAAAAAAGCGCGGGAAATTTGAATTTTAAGATACCTCTTCAGCTATCATGTTCTCCTAATACAAAGTCGAAAATTTGGGTTCTCGATCGAAAAATCGGACTTTGTATCAGGAGAATATGATATGCGAGGAGGTATTCGAAAAAAGCGCGGGAAATTTGAATTTTAAGATACCTCTTCAGCTATCATGTTCTCCTGATACAAAGTCGAAAATTTGGGTTCTCGATCGAAAAATCGGACTTTGTATCAGGAGAACATGATGTGCGAGGAGGTATTCGAAAAAAGCGCGGGAAATTCAAATTTCAGAGATCGCAGTGTTGATTTAAAAAACCCCAATTTTTCGACTTTGTATCAGGAGAACATGATGATCGAGGAGGTATTCGAACAGTGCCATTTCCAGGAAAATGACGTCATTTCCAGGAATCCTCGGAATTCTTAGAATCGAGGCGCCAAGATTCAAACTATCGACTGATTTAAGTAGGTTTAGGGCTGTTTTTTACGAGTTTCTTCTCGTTTAAGGATTGGGATTGGTCGTTCAAGGAATGCTGCATTTAGAGGATAGATAATAGTCGTTCTATTTAGCTTAAATAATCAATTTATTCATAAAAATTAATAAAACATACAATAAATCACAATTAAACTTAAATACAATGGTTTTACAAAGGTAATATACAACTTAAAATATAAAATAATATAAAATATAATATAATATAACAATCAGATTAAGATTAATAAGTAAAAAATCAAAATTAATAATAATAATGACGTAAAATGTCTTCTTGGTGACTTGTAAAGTGCATCCAAACGATGTGCAACGTGCACGTATCGATGAATGGACTTTCTTGATAAAAAACTAGGCGAGGATACTCCTGCTGAAGCCTGTTAATGATTAATGCAACCTGAATCTTCTGAAATATAAAAAATTAATTAAAAATGTGGAACACCACGACGACTCCTTAATATCCTCACCTTTGAGTGTCGATTTCATCCCTTAAATGTTAACCATTGCCAATTAGATGAAAATTGTCCTCTTCTGGGGTTAATCTCCATTAAAATGACCTGTCTCGAATGAGTTAATAATCCACTGCCACCATAAAACACCCTTTGCGTGCCATTTCTTCCATTTTACTCACCAGACAACCAATCAACGATCCACTGCCACCTTAAAACACCCTCTGCGTGGCATTTTTTCCATTTTATTCACCAGACAACCAATCAACGATCCACTGTCACCTTAAAACACCCTCTGCGTGCCATTTTTTCCATTTTACTCACCAGACAACCAATCAACGATCCACTGTCACCTTAAAACACCCTCTGCGTGCCATTTTTTCCATTTTACTCACTAGACAACCAATCAACGATCCACTGTCACCTTAAAACACCCTCTGCGTGCCATTTTTTCCATTTTACTCACTAGACAACCAATCAACGATCCACTGTCACCTTAAAACACCCTCTGCGTGCCATTTTTTCCATTTTACTCACTAGACAACCAATCAACGATCCACTGTCACCTTAAAACACCCTCTGCGTGCCATTTTTTCCATTTTACTCACTAGACAACCAATCAACGATCCACTGTCACCTTAAAACACCCTCTGTGTGCCATTTTTTCCATTTTACTCACCAGACAACCAATCAACGATCCACTGCCACCTTAAAACACCCTCTGCGTGGCATTTTTTCCATTTTACTCGCCAGTTCCTCGAGACAGACGTAACAACCAGCATAATTATCAAACGCGCAATCACCAGATTGCGCTAAATACGTAATATTTTCTCGAATGTTTGTCACGTCGCGCAGGCTAATCCGCGCTGCGTCTGCGAAATAGAAACGCGTTTCCAGAGCCATCCATTAGGCACTGTGTATCTATGACGGGGCCGTTACGCGGACAGCACTGGGACAGATCACTGTTAATTTCGAGGTGGATCCGTAACCTCGTTTATTAATATTAAACTATGAAGTGCAACGTGTCTGTTAACAATGTCCCGCGCCGGTCGATTAATTGGCACCGGTGTAATTCTGGTTTACGACGAGCCGATTACCATCGCTGCTATTATTTTCCGCTATTTCAACGCGCAATTATTCACGCTGATACGCAATGGCTCGTTGATACCGTTGAAAAGTGTTCCAGCGAGATCGCAGACCAGAGAAAGCAAAGTATTGCCATTTAAATTAATTACCACTTTCGCTCGTCTACCCTCTCGTTCGAATACTTTTCTAACGATATCAACGACGCTACTTTACCTGCAAATTAACATTCCTCTCAATGGAATCCATAAAAAATGTTTCTGTCATTTGTACCAGAGAACCATTCGTCAGCGTAAAGGGTGTTTTAATTACAAAGCGAGAGGTGGTTGCGTTAACCTTCTGACAAGGGAGGGATCACAGCTACAGCGACTTTAATTTTAACGAGCTCCTGCAAGATGATAGCGTACAGGTCCCTGACGATACATATGAAATGCTAGACACGGTTCTTTGATAGACTATACGACGACAGCAACGCGAAATGCTTCCAACATCAAGCGTCCATGAATTATATCCAAAGAAAGCGAGCTAATGTCGCATCGTCGTCCATTTCCGAGCTACGTTTCGAGTTCCGAGTCTCCAGGTCGTCGAGAAGTTAGTTTGAAATCAATTGCAAAATTTGCAGCGAACGGACAAACAAGAAAACGAGTTAATAAAAACGTTTCAGAATAATATTTATTTATGCTGTGAACTCGGCAACCCCTGCGCAGAGGGTGAACACACTGCGAGATTACAAATCTATGTAAACTAATGATACAGTAAAATATTGCTATTTTTAACGATAGAAACTATTGCTAAAAGATTGCTATTTTTAGCGATAGAAACTATTGCTAAAAGATTGCTATTTTAGCAATAGAAACTATTGCTAAAAGATTGCTATTTTAGCGATAGAAACTATTGCTAAAGTATTGCTCAAAGATTGCTATTTTAGCGATAGAAACTTTCACTAAAGAATTGCGCAAAGATCGCTATTTTAGCGATGGAAACTTTCACTAAAGAATTGCGCAAAGATTGCTATTTCAACGAGAGAAACTTTGGCTAAAGATTTACCCCAAAAGATCGCTATTTTATCAATAACTTCCATTGCTAAAGTATTCCTCAAAGATTACTATTTTAGCGATAGAAACTTTCACTAAAGAATTGCGCAAAGATCGCTATTTTAGCGATAGAAACTTTCACTAAGGAATTGCGCAAAGATTGCTATTTCAACGAGAGAAACTTTGGCTAAAGATTTACCCCAAAAGATCGCTATTTTATCAATAACTTCCATTGCTAAAGTATTCCTCAAAGATGGCTATTTTAGCGATAGAAACTTTCACTAAAGTATTCCTCAAAGATTGCTATTTTAGCAACAGAAACTATTGCTAAAGTATTCCTCAAAGATTGCTATTTTAGCGATAGAAACTATTGCTAAAGTATTCCTCAAAGATTGCTATTTTAGCGATAGAAACTTTCACTAAAGTATTACGCAAAGATTGCTATTCTAGCGATAGAAATTATTCCTAAAGTATTGCTCAAAGGTTGCTATTTTAGCGACAGAAACTATTGCTAAAAGATTGCTATTTTAGCGACAGAAACTCTTGCTAAAGTATTGCTATTTTAGCGATGGAAACTCTTGCTAAAGTATTGCTATTTTAGCGACAGAAACTATTGCTAAAGTATTGCTATCTTAGCAACAGAAACTCTTGCTAAAAGATTGCTATTTTTAGCAATGGAAACTATTACTAAAAGATTGCTATTTTAGCGACAGAAACTATTGCTAAAGTATTGCTATTTTAGCGATGGAAACTCTTGCTAAAGTATTGCTATTTTAGCGATGGAAACTCTTGCTAAAGTATTGCTATTTTAGCGACGGAAACTCTTACTAAAAGATTGCTATTTTAGCGACAGAAACGATTGCTAAAGTATTGCTATTTTAGCAATAAAAACTATTACTAAAACATTGAATGACTAACGAATACGTTCGCGTGGACGAGTTAATACGAAAGGGGTAGAAAAAAAAAAAAAAAAAAAAAAAAAACAGGAACCAAAGAGAAAGAGTCACGCGTGTGGTGGACGAGAGTGAGAGAGGGAGAGAGAGAGAGAGAGGCACGAAAGGAGCTAGAATTTACGAAACACAGAGAAACGCGAGGGCAACAGTGGACTCTGGTCGAATGGAAAGGCTGTAAAATCGAATGGAATTTAATTTCGCGCCCGACATGCCGGAATTAACATTCTCCATGTTTATTGCACCGTATCGAGCCCATCTGATGGGATTTTATATTGTCGTGACCCCAGCTCTGTCCCACCACTCGTTAATTGCCCTATCGGCTGGTTCTTCCTCGCAATTAAGCACTGTCGTATATCCAAGGGACACGCAGACCCCTCCAAGCCCTTCGTGAAAAACTACAGCCTGATTCCGTGGTTCGAATAGATACCTTTTTGTTTCAAACGATCATTAATACTTGCTTACTTGAACGCTGAACGATTATAAATTTTTCTACGAAAACGTTTCAATTTAATCGATCGAATTTTCATTTCAGAAGCCCATAATTCACGAGTCCTCTGCTAAAATTAATGATGTCCAACAGTCAACCGAACGAATGGTGTATTTTATAAATTATTACAAAGGATGCAGAATTTACGACTGTACAGATATATATATATTTCTATCGATGTCTCCTGTAACGGATTAAAAGTCAACGCGTACAGAAGTTGTATCATAAAATTGTCGGATAAATCGCGCAGCAGTAAGTCTTTCAGAATTTGTCGCGGATGAACCGATCGCACTTTGATGCAAATCCTTGTTTATGGAGACGCATTATCCTCGCGAATGGTAGGCGAAATCAGTACTTTTTAACCCTTTTAAGCTAATCGATCGAAGTTGCAACTGTCCACGGAATTCTTCCTTTGCAGTCTGAATTATTTGACAATTTTGTTGCCAACAATTGAAAGATTTCAGAGAAGCAAAAATCATATTTTCACGAATATTATTCACGCAATGATAATAATACCGACTAACTGTTAATGTTACAAAGAGAACGGATATATAAAAAATATGCAGAATGCAAAGAATTGCATTGTCCAAGTGCGAATGAAATTTTTTTTTAATCCCAAATTGGACAAACAGCTGAATAATAAATTGCATTCTGAACGAATGAAAAGGCCGGACGCGGTTGAAACCCGTCGCCAGCAGACTTTTTAACAAATGTCCTACAACTTTGTAAAAATAACGCATCGCTGCATTTTCATTGTACTTGCTCGATTGTTGTTGAATCGTTAATTTGAAAAACGCGAATTAAAAATCGTCCTTCTCTCGAACCAACGAATTCTCGCTAAAATTCCCGTTCTGTCCTATTGTTTAATTCTTTTAGTGCCAAACGAACGCGACTGGTTACTAATTGACGTCCATTTGCCTCTGAAAACAGTATTCCTGGTCAACTAAATCCTAGCGAAATTATTAGTAAATATCGACCAATAATAGTTCATTTTATTGTGTTATTATTACTGAAATAGTAATATTTTAGCAATAGTTTCTATAACTAAAATAGTAATATTTCAGCAATAGCTTCTGTAGCTAAGATAGGAATATTTTAGCAACAGTTTCTCTCGCTAAAATAGCAATATTTCAGTAATAGCTTCTGTAGCTAAGATAGGAATATTTTAGCAATCTTTTAGCAATAGTTTCTATCACTAAAATAGCAATATTTCAGCAATAGCTTCTGAAGCTAAGATAGCAATATTTTAGTAATATTTTAGCAATAATTTGTATCGCTAAAATAGCAATATTTCAGTAATAGTTTCTGTAGCTAAAGTAGGAATATTTTAGCAATATTTTAGTAATATTTTAGCAATAATTTCTATCGCTAAAATAGCAATATTTCAGTAATAGTTTCTGTAGCTAAAGTAGGAATATTTTAGCAATATTTTAGCAATCTTCTAGCAATAGTTTCCATCGCTAAAATAGCAATATTTCAATAATAGCTTCTGTAGCTAAGATAGCAATATTTTAGTAATATTTTAGCAATAATTTGTATTGCTAAAATAGCAATATTTCAGTGATAGCTTCTGTAGCTACGATAGCAATATTTTAGTAATATTTTAGCAATAGTTTCCATCGCTAAAATAGCAATATTTCAGTGATAGCTTCTGCTATCTAAGATAGGAATATTTTAGCAATTTTTTAGCAATAGTTTCTATCGCTAAAATGGCAATATTTCAGTAATAGCTTCTGTAGCCAAGATAGCAATGCTTTAGCAATATTTTAGAAACATTTTCTATCCCTAAACTAGCAATATTTTATAGCAATTAGCAGTAA